>JAFBJZ010000831.1:4704880-5336100 GCA_016785225.1 Psettodes erumei
AGAGGAGGGTGGTATTTTGTAGCTGTGTAAAGTCACTGACCACATTTACATGCATATTCAAATACAGTATACAATATAATGTGACTAAGTCAATGATGCAGTAATGCCTTAGTGCTACAATGTAATATAAATTTTGTGGAGCTACTTCACCCCTCTGTCGTTAGTATGTAGGGAAAATACAACTAAACATAACACAAATGTAAATTTATTTTAATGATATGATGACATAATGAAGCAGGGCTGATGCTATCTGAACTATGCTCTCATCGTACATCTTAAAAATATGCTTTCAAAAAGTCCATTGAAGTGGACAGAAGGCTTCTAATATAGAGCCCAAAGTAATTATGCATGCTCACTTCAATCTTGGTTAATTTTTTTTCTCTTAAGGCTGGCAAAGACCATCAATGTGTCACTTTGTCTTGAAGTAGTTTTCAGATGATCCAACCTGTCTATGGCCTCAAGCTCCGAACCCAGTAAGACATAGGTATTTAAAAAAAGTGGGTGCTGTGGTGCTGTGAGTCTGGTATTGAACCTCACTCAAAAACACCATGCAATAGTGTCTGATTGATGCGTTGATATCAAGAAAAGTATGGATTACTAGTTGATGTATGACACAATTGTGCTGAGTACAAGTGGGGAAACGCCTTGGACAAGTCACTTGTCCATTCTGGAGCTTATAGAAAGGCAGACGAGCACGCTAAACGGCTCTTGGAAATCTAGTGTTGGTGATGCAGGTGATCTGTATAGACCTTTGGATGGCATTCACATGACAAAGAGACAGGTAAAAACCACAAAGAAAGGTCCAGTAAAATGCTGGATGTTTTTGCAATAAGAAAAAATACAAACCACTTCACTTCCAGTGCCACCAATATCAGTCTGCCCATGCTGATGACATATTCTAACATTTCTTTTACTGTATACTAAATTGCATTTGAAAGTGAAATCTATTATAGGTCTTTGTCCTCAGATTAAATGCCTGAGATTTAAAAATTTTGCTGCAATTACATCCTTTCTCCTCCCAAACAATTTTGTCTTTTATTAATCATTAAAATACTTCCTTGCAGCAAAAGGCAACATCAGGCTTTGAACTCGTGATGCTCTTTAAAATGCATTTTCCCCTCCTTGTAGATATATTCAGTGCTACAACCATTCAAAGATGAGATAAAAAATATTTATCTCTGCGCAAATGCCTCCAAGCCAGAAAACCTTCTGTACTTCTTTGGTACTCTGTGCTGCTCTCTCTCAGTCATGCTCCAATGGGGATAGAAGTGTGGTAAATGAATTTAAAGGGAAAAAAATCTCAACAGGAGACAAAACTGACATATTAAAGACAGATCCATTTCATGGTTGTGAGGAATATCTGGGGAGAATGTGCATAAAACAGTGGAGCTGCTAGCAAATGGTTCTCCTGAAAAAGGTGATGACATACACAGCCTGAGTATATCTAATGTAGTGGGACCTCTTCATACTACACTTTTCTTGATGACATTTAATACACAACACTGACTTTAAAAGTCCTTGATAATAAGTTAGTCAAAATCCTACGGCTTACAATAGAGGACAAAGAATTCTTTGAAATGAATGATACTTTTATTACTAGGCTTTCATTGGATTTGAAATTGACTTGTGAAATATTTATCTTGCATTGCGTGTGGCTGGCTTAATGATCACCTTAAACACTAAGCAATAGTAAAATATTTACAAGTACATCTAAAAGTTTGAGAAAAATGCTAAACAACAGAAAAGTAGTGTTTTAGCAGAATACATTCCAAAATTGAATGATCTCCCTAAGATCACAGTAGAACAAAGGTCAGCCTTGTATTGAGAGTCCTGAAAGTAGCACACAAGCAATCTGTAAAAACAAATCAAACAGTGAGTATTTAAGCTTAGCGTTAATAATGTTAAGTGTTAATAATAATAATAATAATAATAATAATAATAATAATAATAATAATGATAACAACAGTCAGATATTCAAGTTCTGATATACCTGAACTGATTGAAAACAACTGCCTTGCCGATAGTCAGTAGTCCCGTGACTTAAACCATACCTAAATTGTCGAAACTTAAACTATCAAACAATAGCAGACACTGTCATTTAAAGAAATATTATTAATCAATTATATATATATATATGGCTGGGATAGCTCAGTGGTTTACACTGCTGACCTCAGTTTGAGTGATATGATAAATAATAGAGTCATACTGGCTCGGACAACACCCGGGACAACAAGGTCCGCGTCAGGTGTTAGGGAACCAGGACATTCTGATGGTAAGTTGACTACTGGAACAAGACATTCATGACAGAGAAGATGGTACTGATGGAGTGTTACTACGGGAGTAACCCCAGTGAGAGAGGGTACATGCAGAGGATGTGGGAGAAAAATGAGAAATGGTTGCTTCGAAACCCCACATCCTCACTGACTAAGAAACAGCTCTTAGCTCAGTGCTCAAACATCCGCAAGAGGAAGTTGCTATCGGAACTAGAGATTGAGGAGGTACAACGTTGTACCTCATCCATGGTACAAAAAATATACTCCGGCAAGGGGGAGCCAGGATGCCAGGTCAGCTTGGGGGTGGTTTCATCATCACCCCAAATATCGAGATTGGGTACCAAGCCCCAAAGCAAGATGAACTGAATGCAAGGGCAGCTGACCTGAGAGAGAATCATGAAGTCCTGGAGGAACTCAACTACCTCCTCCTTGCCAAGACTAAACAACACGTACCAGACCAGTCTCGTAAACATAGCACTTCTAACTGTCCCTACCACCACCACCGTATGCAGCGGCAACAGTAATCCTAGAGGTGCTTTGCTACAAGATGAACAGCATGAATAGTAGCCAGAAGGAGCTACTCCCAATGTTTTGCTGATAATCTGACTGATTGACTGAATGATTTTGATAAATCTTAAACTTGGAAGATTGTGGAAATGGCTGAACTATTTAGGAATGTTTTGCTGGGTTCTGAGAAGATGACAAATAAAGATGTTTTCTTCTTCTTTCTGGTTGTTTTTCTTCAACACAGAGTACAATTACTGTTGAATATATAGCCTTTTGCCTTTGTTGTGGTTTAATTATACAAAAACTTAAGTGGTAGAGGAAATCAATCTTATCCATATTGTGAACCCTAATTACCCTCTTGCTTAGATGAGTTTATATTCCCCACAGTTTAAGTTAAATAGAATTACAACAACATAGAGGTCACGAAAGGTTAAAGCCTCTTATTGATTGGAAAGTTAATTACTTTGAGTGACTCATGACAAGTACCCTAACCAACAGCAGATGTGCTCAGATGAGACAGAAAACTAATTTTATGCAGCCATTTTACCAGAGATAAAAAAAAACTGTGCATAATGGACAGACAGATGGTCAGATATGAATATTAATTAATACAAAAAGGTTTGGGGTGTTTCCCTCAGACAGTAACTCCTTTTGCACCAATGAGCATCTCAGGCTCAAAGTCCCATTGAAGCCTCTTCACAGCAATTAATCTCAGCAGTAAGTCATCTTTTTCTTTCACCAAGGTGCAACATTTACCCACTATTTTCTGTCCTCAGTTTTCCCACTCCCCTGAATGGCTAGAAAATTAGAATAAACCACTTACTAGAATAAATCACTGACTCTTTCAATGGTGGCAGGCAGTAAAATTATTTGCACAGTAAAATTCTACTTTACTGTGCTATTTTCTTTCTTCTTTGCTGTGATTATTTTATTTTTTTTATCACTGACCCTTTGGTCCTCTGGTCACCAAAAATGTGCTGCTGATTTTGGATTTCTAGCTTTTTTGAGGCGAAGTCTCAGATAGTACTGATTGTTAGATGTGACAGTGTGGCCGTTGTTTGGCTCACCTTTCAAGTTTGCATGTCACACTTTCAAGTGCCACCACAATAGCGTCCCACCTTTTGCAAGGTACATTGTGTGTACATCTGCATTATATACACATATACTCAGTTGCAAGTTTATTGGGTACACTTAACAGTACAACTAAAATCAGTACAGTATAATAAAACAGTCCTGCAATAAATCCTACCTTCATGAAGGTTATAATGTTCTGTTTCTATTGAAATAGTTTCCAAGGGGTGTTGATTTAACTGTGTGGTCATTTTGGATGCTGTAGGGTGTTTTCTTTGACCACCCAATTTATATCAACAGTGTTAGACTAAGTAAATAAATACTACTCTGTTCTCAGTTCAACAGCACCATAAACTACAAACTGACCATGTAGTTGAATCAATAGGACTGTTGTATTAGACTGCATTAGTTTTAGCTAGGTGTTCCGAATAAGCTGGCAACTGTAAGTCTCCTCTCTGAACAACAATAAATATTGTTCGAGATGATGATGATGATGATGATGATGATGATAATAATAATAATAATAACAATAATAATAATAATAGATGAACCATTACCAACTTTTGATTTCTACTGAGATAATGCTCATTAATTCATAATCATTCCATGTTCTTGAACAATGTCATCATTCAAGTGCACTGTACTGTAATGAACTATGAATTTCTTATTCATTTTAAATGCAGGAAGTTTAATGTGATGTTTACCCCATTAGTCACCATTATTCCCATGGTTTGGTCAGAAAAGACACAGTTGTCATTTGTTAACAGTTTGACAATTGTCAATGCAGTCCATACTTAACGTAATGAGGGACTGGCCTTACAGGGGAGCATGGCATTAGTACTGCTGGAGTTTAGGATTCCTGTCCATTTGACACAAATTTGTCAACATTATATGTCACATTATCCAAAATATGATGCCCACTAAATGACATACTGTGACTTTAAGTGGGTTTAAAAAGTCTACTAACACAATATGCAAGAAAAGACTAAAGACTAAATTTCACAAGTATTATGCAAAACACAGAACTGGTAATTTTCACCTGGTATTTACACAGCAAATCTGTTAGACTAATATTGTTGAATCACACCAGTGATCACTTAGATCACATATGAAGGGGTCCATGATTGTTTAGTGTGCATCTAACTTGGCTGACTTATCAGAACAACAGGTTGGACTTCAATTACTCCACTTGGCAATAAAGCAACCTTTAACCTATTAAATTCACCTCATCATGCCTAAGGACAGAGCTACAACAAAATCAGCCAACAATTTGCATTTAGATTGTGCTTCCATACTAAAGCATGTGAATGAGCTTTCCATGGAAAGAGATAATCCAGCCTCTTTGTTTCAGCCCAAGTATGATCTCTGTAGAAGGCGTGAAAGAAGGCTTCTCTGCTGACAGTCCCTCCGGTAGTAAACACTCAAGCAAATGTTCAGCAGATCCAAGGCCTGCATGAATTGATTGAAATTTTTTGCCAGTGGGGTTATAGACATGTAGCTTTTTCTTAAATTAATCAAATGAATATTTATTAAGGTCTGCTACTGGATAGAAATTTAATAACACAATTTATCCTTAATTGTAATGTTTTTACTGCAGTTTAGAGATTAAATTTGGTAAGGTTGGAAATTTTAATGGTGAAATTTAAAGCGTTTTCAAACTTTGACTCAACCCACTCCTTATTTCATATTGAGCTGCTTTATGGCAGTCCCATATGACTCATCATGCTGCTTTGGTCGATATGAACTGCCTCCTTGTGTGCGAGAGCAATAGAAGACCATAGTGCTGCAGATAAGTTAAAAATTCTTTCATTGTTCCTATATCATGGGTCCATTCTTTCCCTCTAGGAGGTGTGACTCTTTTTATTAGATGTATTGATGAAAGCAGCTCTAGCAATCAAGTCGAATGGACCCAGCCATTCATTTTCATTAACTGTTCATATTTCTTCAGGCTTCACATGGATGAAGAGGAGCAGACCATCTGTGCAGCTCGCAGTGGAATCATCAGTGCTACCTTTCGAAAGGATTAGCACTCAGTTTATAGGCCAACGCACTGTGCTGCTCATTTTATCTGATGCATGGCTCCTCCACTGATATCAAAGCAGTAAGAGTTTGTTGTTGTGCGAGTGTCAGATTATCAAAGCCTTTGTATTACCATATTTATTCAAGCACACCTACCTGGATGTCAGATGTGACTTTTTTATTGTCTGAGCTTTATTACGCTGCGTATCTGTCTCATTACTTTCAGATATCGGAGTAATTTGACAGGGAATGCGTTTGGAAAAGATGTGCTTCTTCCAGACAATGTCGCTCCTGCATATTCTACTTTGTGCACATGTTCCCTGCTCTGTGCACCTCCTGGGTCTTCTGAATGTAATAGATAGGTTGAATGAAATGATGATATCTGTGAATTGTGCCTGTGTCTGAGGGCTAAGACTGACAACAAATGATAGTGCCCCCCCCCCCACACACACACACACACATGTACATCAAAAGGCTTATTATGCCTGACAATTTCAGTATATTCATTATATGCTGCATTTGTTCATTCCTCCACTTTTTCCTTGCCTAAAGGGGATTGTTTGGCTGTCTTACAGTCACTTAAAATAGCGGCAGATCTATTCAGGAGGGCTTTAATATTTCTCTTCATCCACAGTCAACAAACCCAGCTCAGAGGCTTGCTAATGGGATAATGGTGCTGTAATAAGACCTACCCAGTCACAGTAGTGACTAGTGGTAATATTGTCAGAGACTGAATAACAACATATGAAGTAAGTAACTACACTGAGTACAATATAAATTTTCAATGAAAGGCATATTTACCTGTAAAATCCTAAAGAAATTCAAATTTGTATAGATGTCCTTGGTGAGCTGTGAGGTGCTAACTCTCCTTAGCACCTGAAAAGGCATTTTGTAAAAGAAACATAAATTCAACTTGTTGCTTTGTGAAAATATGCCTTGGCTTTAAATGTGCAGAGGTTTTTGTTTTTTTTTTAAAAAAAAAAGCAACATTGAAAGCAGAATGTAAATGTCTAATGCCTTCCTGACCACCACGCTAATATCAAGATTTTTATGATCTATGCATTTTACCATGGTGCTAATTGCAAGTTACAAATCACAAATAAATTACAGTAAAACTCTGGTATTACTCATTAGGGCAGGTTTACACACTTTTGAGTGAAGTGAGCATAAACTTGCACACACAAGATATTATTGTACACATAAAACTATAAAATATAAAAGCAGTTTGCATTTATGTTAAAATAACAACTGAGGTACGGTATTGGAGAGCGCTGTAAAGTCTGTTCAGTCTATAACATTACTCAAATCTGCAAATTGACAGGAGCGCTGATTATCCTTGTGTACTGTTTTATACTGACAGTAGCACTTTACATCACAAGCCTTGTCAGCAGAGACTTAATAACTCCTCCCCTGAGCTTTTTGCCTGAAGTAAGGCTTGATTAACAAATCCTGATTCATTATACCTTTTCAAAAGCCTGATTTAATTATGCATTCATTCAACAAAATAGCAGACTACTTAAAATATTAATATAACTAATGCAGTGAGGAAAATTCAGCCATTAACAAGTGATAACATCATTCTTTATACATATGGAGACATATGCTTCAAAAATAATCAAATTAAGTTAAAAATTAGTTTCAACAAATTACACAGTGAAGTGCCAGCTTTGCTTGCTTCTAATTTCAAGTCGGATCTGCATTTTTGACAGATTTTGCAACACTGAGCCAAATTAAAAGAAACTGTCAGTCAGGAACACACCCCTGTCAAGATGTAATCGCCAAGTATGAATTCTAATCCAGTTGAACTTAATGGCACAGGTTCTGTTCTGTTCTCTGTATTGTTTCCCATATTAAACCAGGCAGTATTCAGAGATTCAGTGAAGACTGTGATTGAATTCCCCCAAGATTTTCAGACCTGAACCCTGCAGTCACACATCACTGAGATATGGAATATACATACTGCAGAGGAGATGCTGTGATACTGTGTATGATTAATAAGAACCCAGACAGGAGAAGACTGGAGGCTGGTGGTAGCAGGAGAAATGAATGGAGCCACAAACAGATGTATATTGGAGTAGGTGTAAGCAGCATACAAGATAACAGCAGTGTGTAGCTGTAAAGTAAGCTGTACAGCAGGTAGCAGGGTAACCAGAAGAAGAATTCATTATTTCTTAGTTTAAATGTTGCCCCCTAAATGCTATTATTTTCAAGAAAAAATGTGATTTTTGGTATTGAAATAAAATAAATAAAATAAAACCTCCCTCTTTTCACTGTACTTTGGGGTGTGCTGTTTTATTGTCATACAAATATTTATTATGTATTTATTATTATTTATTATTTGTCTTCTCATTTCAGGGATATAGTTTTTGTAAAAGCATGTTATCTCCAGTGCTGTTGGCCCAGTATGGAACGTCATGTGGGGGAGATTCTTGAATATCAGTAGTGGTGTACAGTAGAATCACAATCAGATCACTTTGACCAGCTGTACAAACTTCATTTCCCAAATACATGTGGCACATGCCAATGCTGTGTATGCAGAATACATTTCAAAATTTGAGATTTGATACACAGAGGCCACATTTTCCAGTATTCTCCGTCTGTTGAAAGGTTGCTTGTGGAGCTGCCGGGTCCCCATGTATAATTCTGACAGGTGCTTTTCACCATCCCACATGCAGCTGCCAATGAGCCTGTCAGTAAACAGAGTTGGTGTAAAAAAGAACAGCTGGTGAGTGCTAATATACAGGTCTGCTGATTTATCAAGGCCTTTGAGGAACACACACAAACATGCGTATACCTCCAAACTGCCTTTTGGTTTTAATCCTAAATCTGGGTTCATACCAGCACCACCTGTGTTGCCATGCTTTAATCCAATGGGTGATTTAGGCAAAACATACAGATAGAGTTAGCATCTGATTGGATGTTGATGGGCAGTGTGAGGGAGTAGTTTCTTTTCTGTGGCCAAATTTTGACAAATGAGTTAACAAGGTCAATATAAACTAATATTTTCCTGGTCATAGGACAAACATGATAGCTGTGACTAATTATTATGTTATGTGTGCATATGCAGTGGGAATGAATCAAAACAGTGAAGTTTTGGGCTGTAAAACTGAAACAGTTACCTTTACGGTTAGACGACAGTTCTCTGTCTTTTTCTGCTTTTCTGCGTTTTTCTCTGCATCATTTTGCAATATCCAGATAAATCACACAAAAACACAGAGAGACTGCCCTGATCCCTCTACATTTACTCTAACTGTGGGCCCTGGCCAGGTACATAGTGCTGTGATGTCACATTAAAGCTCAGGGAATTGGAGGATCTGGAAAAGAGATGGGGGGGGTAGGACATGCAACAAGAGGGTAAAATCAGTTTCAAAAATTCCCTCAAGGGGCTCTGAAGGTATCTCCACACAAACAGTTGCTTCACACAAGCCCACACACACACTCACACACACACAGATGCAAGGCACAGTGGCTGTTGTGATCCATTAGAGGAACGATAAGAGGGGCATGTGGCAGGGAGAAGCCTATAGATCGCAATGCAAATTCTGGCTCCTCATAGAATGAAAAGTCTATTCGTTAGGGGAAAGCATGTTGCTGTGGCAGCAGCAGGCAGCTTCACTGGGGCGAAAGAGGAAGACTGGTAAACAAGAATTAAATGATGCCGAGTGTGCGCTGAGACTGCCGGCATGACATTTCTGCTCTGTGAGATTAATAATGAAGGAGATTACAGGCACCTCGATGGGGACACACAAATGAGACAAAACCCAGGCAGATTATTAGAAGGCTGACAGCCCACGTCAAATAACAGAGAGTCCCAGACAGTTGTTGTGAAATTAATATTTTATGCCCTTCAATCAAAGACCTGATGGAGGGATCTTGCACCTCAAAATGTGGTTAACTTCAGTGACAAAGTGACGAAATTATGTTGTGGTTATCATTTTTATTTCATATATATATATATTGTAAACCTCACTGTTTTTCTGTGAATTAGGTAGGACACTAGGTTTGGGTTTGGCAAAGGTAATCAAACAAGGCAAAACAGCAACATTAGAGGAAACAGGAAGACATGGGCGAGGTCAGCTAAAGCTTGGGAAGTACTCAATGTTAATAAAGATATTTAACAGAATTTATAAGATATAAAATTTGGAAAAAAAGGTTGAAAGGCAGTTGCAAATTTGGTTGCATCCCTCAAAAATTTGCAATTTACAACTAGCTGATTGTGTTCGTGTTATTCTGCTGTTAGCACACCCCATTTATAGTCATCTAAGTTTGCAGTGAGGAATCTTGATGTAGACTGACAGTGAGACAGGATCAAACAGTTGTTGATTGACAGGTGAATTTAATTTGCAAATTCTAGCTCTGAATGTTGATTTTGATTTCTGACAGATGCATCACATCAGCAGCTTCTGCCTATTCCACAGTCTTCAAAAAGGTGGGAAAAATGCGTTGATAGACATTTCATCTGTTTTATCTCTTTTGTTGAAACAGACAGTGCATGTGTTTAAAGCAAAGCCCAAAGGGTGTCAGTGCAAAGCAGGATAATATGTTTATTTCCCCCACCTTGGGGACAGGATGTGCATTTGACACACTGTATCCACATAACCAGCCAAATAGCAACCACAGACAAAAAAATTGCCTCATTTGCAGATGTGGCAATTCCCCATGATAGGGCCAGGTGAAATGTAAGCCATTATGGTCACATAGCATCCCTGTCAATTGAGTGTGAGGCCAAATGTAAATAGCCAGTGATGGGTGGTGATGCATGGTTATCTGAGGCAGCATTCCTGTGTAGCTGAAGGTCATTCAGTTTTGTAAGAGTTGTTCATTACCGACTGTGTTTGTATTGTTACAATGAGCGATAGAATCAATTGCTTTTTATTTGTCAAGTGCATTTCATTTTGCCACACTATGAACCCAATAATGCATACAACAATGCAGTATGCTGTAGATGAGACATGGTGGACTTACTTACCGCACCAAACAAAATTCTCCAAGAACTGAGAAAGTGCATCGATGAGAGCTTTTTGTTGAGGATATCTTTACCGAGAGAATCATCTGTGTTATTAACATTGGCTAATCATTCTCTCTGACCCCCAGTCAGAGAGAATACAGAGGGATCTTGGCATATTGTTTACTTAATTTGTACTGTTCACTGGTGACCATAACCAAACCGTCATGACTGTCATTAAACAGACCTGCTTTTATTGCTATGAGAAGGTAAAACTATTCACTGTGAGAAATGCCCCCCCTCAAAATACTATTTTATTATCTTCATGATGCATCCAATTTGAAGGGTTGAAAGAAAGACTGGAAGAGGTTTGGAAGGTCAAAAGTGATGTGATCCCATGGTAATAGGAGCAGGGGGGCTATGTCCAACAGATTTCAGGATCAACTTCTGAAGCCTCAGTCCAGAAGAGTGCAGTCCTGGGAACAGCTGTGATATATGCGCAAAACACATCCCTGTACTATTATGTAAAACATAAGGTATAGCAAAGGGGCATGATACACCTTTTTATATCTTGCATTGCCTACAGCTTTTGAATTGCAGATCTCTAAACCACATAATCAACATCTGAACATTTCTTATATTTATTTTTCATGTCCTCTATTTATTATATTAACCTCAGTATGTTATCCTACCAAAGCCTTTCCTGATACCATTATGTGCTGAAATTCTTTGCATTGTTTTCTGATTCTCATCAAAAACTGCAGAGGAAAGAAGTTGAACAGATTGTCTATCTTTGAAATAAATAGTGAGCCTGTTAGAACACTGGTAGAATTAATGCAATACATTAGTCCAACAATACTACCACATATGAATGACTATTAGGTCCCTCTGTCTTTGTGATCATCAAAAGAAATATTAACTGAGCTATTCAGCCTCCACTGTTGAATGGAATCTAATTTACAAGACCATTTTATAGTCATAAGAGGTGAGCATGTGCATGTGTGAGGAAGAGATAGAGGACTTCAGTAGAATGGGAGAGATTATTAGTAGGGGCTACCATTCATACGCACAGTACAATACTTTATGCAGTATTGTATCAGATAATATAATTTAAACCTGTGAAAAATGCCAGTCTATGTCATCAAGCCTGCAGAGGTACAACCACTTTTTTATGAGTAGTAACATTTTATGTCAATATTGAATGGTGCCATGCATGAAGTAACAATTTTTCCTATTGGTTAAAATAACAACATGCTCCAATGTTTCGTATTCAGTAGAATCAGAATCAGAATTGCCTATTGATGTATTAGAATATGGACATTTTTATTCATATATATATATCAGGGCACTAGGGGCGGTGACCCCAAAGCTGGAAGGATGGCTCCAACAGATACCAGGAACATTAGCAGAGATCTCTGTCCAAATGCACAATGCTAGGAACAGCTAAGATCCTGCGCAGAACCCTCAGACTCCCAGGCTCCCTATACCGCCCAGGTGTATATTTTAAAAAAAAATCTCTCTGGCCCACAACATCTCCTTGGTATATACCGCATTTGATGCTCACCTGTGCAATTGGTTTTGAGTTGGCCTCCAGAGTCGTGTTCTTCATCGAGTTCTGGATGAACTCTCTTAGGGTCCTATTGGTGTTGTACAGCTTTAGGCACTCCAGTATCCATGTGTGTGTTATCGAATCATAGGCCTCTTCTTATAGTAAATCCAGGCAGTGCACAGGTTGATGTTCCTCATCTTGCAATCTCAGGCAATCGCCCTGTCCACCAGTAGCTGGTGTTTGGCTCCTCTGGTGTTATTGCCTACACCTTTCTGTGCTCTGCTCATGTATTGTATGTAGCCAAGCATCTCTAGGATTATGCTGCTGCATACATCAGCTGATAGGTCTCAGTAATGATGGTGGTAGGGACAGTTAGAAGTTCTGTGTTTACATCATCCAGTAGAGACTGGTCTGGTACGTGTTGTTTAGCCTTGGCAAGGAGGAGGTAGTTGAGTTCCTCCAGGACTTCATGATTCTCTCTTAGGTCAGCTGCCCTTGCATTCAGTTTGTCTTGCTTTGGGGCTTGGTACCCAATCTCGATATTTGGGGGTGATGATGAAACCACCCACAAGCTGACCTGGCATCCTGGCTCCCCCTTGCCGTAGTATATTTTTTGTACCGTGGATGAGGTACACCGCCGTACCTCCTCAATCTCTAGTTCCGATAGCAACTTCCTCTTGCGGATGTTTGAGCACTGAGCTAAGAGCTGTTTCTTAGTCAGTGAAGATGTGGGGTTTCGAAGCAACCATTTCTCATTTTTCTCCCACATCCTCTGCATGTACCCTCTCTCACTGGGGTGAGAAAGTGCAAAGTGCCTTGCCTAAGGGCCCACCTGGGATTCGAACTGACAACCTCCTGCATCGAAGTCAGCATATATATATATATATATATATATTATATTATATTATATTATATATTTTTATTGTATTGATATGGGAAATTATATTCATGACAGCATTGAGATAGTGTCCTCCATTTTTTAATAATTTCAAATCTTTATGTAATTACAAAGATATGATTCATCATGAAATTTTACCCTATGACACAATAGTGAAGAATGCTACCAATATTTCCTCTCAAATTGTAATCTTTTCTAAATTAGGCTGGGAACCACCTGTGTTAAAAAACTTTAACACAATTACATTTTTAACACTTTTTATGTTTTGTCTTTTTTTGCATTTTTCGACATTGAAAAGTATGGCGTTTTTTTGTGTTTTGGGGCCATGCGCAAGTTTGACCTTTTGCATTTTTAACATCTTTTAACACCTTTTAGCACCATGGAGTGGTCATGATGAAGTGTTTGATGTTTTGGGGCAATCCCAAATCTCAATCCCAAAAAGTAGATTGTTCAAGCAAAAAGACCTTCAAATACCTTCACAGTGCTCACACATTTTGATAGCAACATGACTTGTCTCCTTAACCTTCTTTAACTAGTGAGACAGTGATGTATAGTCTGTTTGCAACTGGGAGTATTGGTACATTTCATGGTGTGTGTCACTCCCAATAAGTACCCTACTGCTTCACTTTTTGAATCTGTATTATTAGTGGGACTGCCGGGGTTGATATCAAATCTTCTAGCTGCAGCCTACTTGCAATTTAGGTGCAGCTCCACATTCCCTCTAATTGTGACCTTCTTTTAAATGTACCAAGGGATATATTAATAGCTGGGTTGAAATATATAGATAGAAAATAAAGAGAGTACTCGAGAGGGGGCAGGGATGTACTTATAGTAGACTGTGGTACAGCATTCGAAGTGTGTGTGTGTGTGTGTGTGTGCGTGTGTGTCACTGCAAAGTGTTGTTACTCAGCTGATGAGCTGAAGTCACATCTAACTTTATTTTTTGACACCAAAGGTAATTTGAAATAAAAGCAGTTATCCCCAGGAGCTGTTGCCACTCCTCCATCATAGTTTTTTCTCAGTACTGTCAAATGGTCTGCAAAGCACTATGAAATCAGTCGCCATGAATCATAAAACCTGCACAGACTTCTGTAACCTACTGCAATAAAGTATAATGGTGCACTCCAGCCTCAAGGTCAGTGTGAGAAAGATTCTGCTGAGCAGTCAACTGCATCAACCTCCCTTTTGCATTTACCTAATTCCTCTGTTGTTCACCAACTTCCTTTGGACAGCAGAGAGCCTTGCATTGCTCACTTCAAAGGTAATGCAAATTATCATGTACAGGAGATAAAACAAGCCTTTTCTTGTGCAGTCACCAGTGACACTTCAAAGAATTTGAACGAAAACTGATAAAATAGCAAATACACATCATAATGGAGGAGTAACATTTGTGTGTTAATGACTACAATGGAGAGGACATTTGGAGTTGCAGAACTTGTTTCAGTTGGTAATTGAGAAGAGATTCAGCTTTGATGTGCACTATTTTCCCAGTTTATCTCAAAAGAAAGTGCCAGATGAAATGAAGTCATTACCATTTCCACATTAGAAAAAAATGAGGCTATCACATTTTCGTGAAGGTAGCAACAGATGTTGAACAGTAAAGACAAAATGGATTCTTAGTCACAACATTCAATCATTCTGCACCATGTTGATTTCTTTTCTCTGGAAAAACTCAGCCATAATCACAGTAGTAGGGCTACAGCAGAGAAGAGCATAACACTCTGTAAATGTGACAGTGAAATTAACCACACACTAGTTGCATTGGGAAACATCAGTGTACTGTGCACAGTTTTCTGATGCCATGTTATGATATGTGATTGAGGGATACTGAGGCATAAATCTCTAAAGTCTCCTCACACTGCCATTTGTAGACCTATAAATGTGCAAAGATAGCCAATGCAACAGTCAGTAAACTTACTGGCATTGGCTCAGGGATCCAACACAAGCCCTGTCTACATTATGGTGAGATCATGCCTCACTGGCTTACTCTCTGCAGATGCTCTATGGATGATAAATCCCTGCTTGACTTGCCTGTGGCTAGAGCCTGGAAACAGTAAAGAGGTGAGCTCTAACCAGCTAGGCCTCCTATCAATATTCTCATTACTCACAGTGCAGGTGTCCATTACCCATAATGCAACTGAACAAGCAAAATGTCTTGCTGCATGATGCTGCACTGTAGCAGCCCTTATAGCAGCAGAAGTGAAGAGATATGAGTTCACTTCATACTCGTTATGCCACAGTTTCATTAGAAAGCACTCCAGGAGTCAATAGAATCAATGTGAAGACAAGACTAGTTATGAAATTCCTTCATGAGAATTACAGTGTAATACACATGAATATGAAACTGAGCTAGCCACAACTAAGCGGGCTCTCTTCTCACCATGAAATTGAAGTGTGGTTTCGTTTGTTGTGGCTTGGTTGACATTCATGCCCAGCTAATGGAAGAGCTCTTTTCTCAGCAATTGCACTGACGCTGAACATGGAAACAGGGATAGGATCAGTGTTTGCACTGTGTAATAAATGTGAAACACATTCTATGCATTGACTATCTATACGACTATCTGATTAATAATATACTTGTATCGCTTTTTAGGTCTGGTATTACAGTATGTTTTTGGGAATATTATATTGCAATCCATGTTTGAGACCTTTGCAGTATGTGCTGCAGTTTGGCTCATCCATGTGATGAATAATGAATTGTAATTATAGCTCTAATTATGCTCTGAAATATTCACATCTTTTTCTTGATAGATCCCATGCATTTGGTTGAGGTGAAAATGAAACAACAAATGATACATAAAGCAGAGGGTGTCTCTGCCAAAAAATCTCTGCCAATAATGACATACAAACATATCCAGCAGAGTTTGAATACACAGACCTGAAATGAAGCAAATACTGAGACAAGAGCAGGTTTGACTTTTCATCCAATCCTTAAAACTGTTAACTTGTGTAACCTTTGTATGATATTCACGGTTTATTGTAAAAACATTTGACTATAAACCAGGTTTTCAGCACACTGCTGTGATGCTGGAAATTAGCTGAACATGAAAGAAACTTGTTTAGTTCACCTATACAACCAACTACTGTTGGGCATTAGTGAATATTTCCAAGTGGTGTAATATGAGGCAGTTTACTGCAGACTTAAGTGATCAGCATGCACCACTGCTTTGCTCTGCTCTACTGTCTAGCACCAATCTCCAAAGTTCATAGTACATGTCAATAATGTCTGAGTAAAAATATCACCACTGAGTGTTTTACTGTGTTTAACATTTTAGTTTAAAGGTCTCTCCCAAGACACATCAGCAGATTGGCTTTTTATCATTGTCCTTTTTAGTTAAGCTGGCAGTATGGCTATATGGATGGCATTGGTTAGATGGTTAATAACAATCTACAGTACTAAAGGGATTGCAATGGAATTTTGTCAAGCCTTTTTTATTTCCTTGGACAATAAAGCCTCCAGATTTGGCGATTGCTTGACTTTTCTTCTATTGTCACCATGAAATTGAAGTATGGTTTAGTTTGTTGTGGCTTGGTTGACATTCATGCCCGGTCCAGTCAGGAAAACTTTAGCATTGTGACATGTCATGGTGTTTCTGCAGAGCTTATAATATACCACACTGTGTTATGTTAAGAATTTCAGAGGAAGTGTTAAGTGATTACATGCACCATTATCCCCTATCAGTGGAGTCACTATTGTCTTCTGCTTGATTAAGGCATATTTTTCAGAACAGCTGGCTCAGCAGTTGCAGTCTGTCCATAGCACCCAGATGCACATCTCTACATCTGGAATGATGGTCAATTACAGCATCACAACAGTTATATCAAAGATCATACCTGCCGTCAGTGTCTAAAGAGACGTGTGATCCAAGGCCTCTGAGATTTGGAGGGAGTGGGGGCACTATGAAGTAGATTGCACTACGATGTGTCAAGTGGATCTGTATGTCAATAAATATGGGAGTCCTTCGATGAATAATGAGAGAGAATTTGTAGTTTTTGCTGTTCAGGGAATCCTAAAGGTTATCAGCGAACATTCATAACAGAGGCATTGGTTGTGTGTGTGTGTGTGTGTGTGTGTGTGTGTGTGAGAGAGAGAGAGAGAGAGAGAGAGAGAAAGAGAGAGTGTATGTAGCACTGAAGAGGAGAGGAGCCACTGCTATCTGTTTGACATTTCTGTCAGTACTGGTATTTGAACTGTTGGGTAGCTCTGACAAATGCCACGGCTGTCACAGGCTCGATTTTAATTATACCTGACCGGGTCTTTCAGGGGCTCGGGGATGAACTTAATTAGCTAGCAAGTTTTCTCTGGTTAGTTCTGGCATTGGTTGGTGCAACATTCACAGCTTCTTCTTCTGTGGCCTATCACTGGAATTTAATGGGCTCTGTCTATACAAACTGAGTGAATTAAGAAAAGAGGGGAGAGGAAATGACTTGAGAGATGAGAGGAGTATATTTTTACGATACCAACTTTGATGTTAATCTTTGGTCGTCATATAAAATTTAGATGCTTTTAAGTGCCACAGATTATGTGGAAATGGAAGGTGCTGATCATGGAGTACAACCTTCAAATCACACTGAATGCAATACCATGGGTTTTATAAAAACTGTACTTGAGTAGAGTATGACACTATAGATCGTTTTCAAACACACATTGGACAACAGCCTTTTTGTCTTGTAAGGACTTCATCTTCATTCTTCACAGGCCACATAGTTTGTGCACAACTGTTTGGAAATATGAAAATATTATAAACAAAGAAGAAAGCAAAACAGCAAAAATAATAGACAGAGTGCTTGGCAATGTAAACATAGAATTGTTCATGGACAACAAAGAACAATTTCTACTCCAAATTAAATGTTCATAGTAATATCAGGAAGACTCGGCTTCTTTCATATTTTACCAATTTCTTAGAATGAAATAAATTTTGAGTTAAACGGAATCACAGAGGTAGCAAACAGTCTTCAGGCAGTACTGTATCTGTGACACTCCAATTTTAGCTATAGCACACTGACAACTTCAGATAATACAGCAACCAGTGCATCCTAGTAGCTCTCTCCTGCATATGACAAGGCCGTAGAGATGATTAAGTGGTTGGTACACTTTAATGAACACAAAGCCATCCAAGTGGAAGGTGATTTTAATTGAAATTTTCTTGTGTTTAATAACTTAACACATTTGCAGTGGGGAGAAAAAAGTGAGTTACTCTTGAGGAGATATCTGAGGTGAGCATGCATTCAGTGGCAATTAATTTGGTTTCTAGTCACAAGAGTAGTCTTTACCCCAGAATTTACATAATTTCTACTTGCTATAGTTTTGAGTTTTTATTCCCATGTCTTTTTTATCCACTGTCCCTTCAGCATCCCTTCAGCAGCACCTCAGACTGAAAGAACAGCATAGATTGTTTCACTTTCACACAGCTAGCACCAACAACTATGCAGGTAAAAAAGTAAAATTGAAAAGAAAAAGGAAAAAAGAAAAAGAAGAGAAATTCAGTGTGCTGGAACCTTTCTTAGTACAGTATCATGTTAGTTTTATGTTCACATTCTGAGTTCAACAGCAAAATTTCTTGCTACACCATTTTAGTACCTGGCACAGAGTTTTATTCTTCAATGAGTGTCTGAATAATAAAAAAAACATTGTTCAGTGCCATGTTATACCAAAAAACAATAATTTATTAGCATTTCTTTTGCAAAGTTCACCATTATCACACATTTTACCTGGCTACAAATGTGCCAACTACGCATTACTCGAAATTAGACCATCAGACATTTACTCAAAACAAATACAGGGATTGGTTTAAAATTTAAATTTACAATATTTCAGTTAAAAATGAGGCATTTGGAATTAGTACACTGTACATGTAACTGAACTATAACGTATGTGGATAAATGGCAACCCATTTATTTCACCAGTTTAGTTTTTCAATGATCTAATATGCTGTGTTCTGAGTCCTGCTCAGTGGCAATCATCCTAACACCAGTTTTGTGACTGCAAACATAATTCAGTAATGACTATACAATATCTATGAATGTTTCCAGTTACAAAAAACTCAAATTATACAATGTATGAGTAAGGCTGAGCAATACATCTCTGTTGCACAGAGATGTACAGAGACAGAGTTTGTGTAGGAAATCAGGTTGCAGTTAAGGCTATGCTGAGTAAAGTTGTATGTAAAAATACTGGTATCTAAAAGCTATGAGAAGGTCCATCTGTTGTTGAAAATGTAGTAAAAAAAATCTAAATATTAAGACAAAATAAAACTGAATACAAAATATTAACCCATAGCTGCAAACCAGACAAAGTAAGATGCAATGAATCAGGTCCTGGGAACTTTGAGTGTTCTTCCTCATAATAATAAAAAAAAATTGACGTGTCAATTGAGCTACTTCTTAAGTTTTGTTTCCTTGTTTGTAGTTTCGCTGAGGAATTCATTCAAGTTCACAAATTACAAGAAGATCACATGCAGAGTCTCACTGTAAAATGAGGTATTCAACTTTTAGAAGATGCTTTTATCAAATTGCTGATGATCAAACTAATATTAGCAAAATTCACCTGTTGACAAAAAATATTTTCTCATAATCATCTAGGATTTCTCCACCAAAACAGATTTGGTTTGAAGTGGACTAGTTTGAAGTGATTTCAGACACCTTTCAGATCACTGGAGAGTTAATTCGGAGGACTGGAATACATCTGTTGTTGCAATATTTTGCATTTAATAACAGTAACAATGGGGTAAAATTGTAGTTGTTGAAACATAACTGCATTAACTGTTTGTTAGCATAAAAACATTTCACCAGTGAAATTTCAATTTCAAATTCAGCAAATATTAGGGATTACACATTCTTGCCTTAGTTGCACTCAACATTTTATTACAAGCACATTTAACAGTACTATGACTGGAATGTGTGATATGTATTATTTTATCATCATTTCCATATCTATGTGGTTGACTACTTTTCGGCTATGTCTGTGTATTGATAGCTTGAAACATAATTTCAAATACCGCTTGAGACTGTGGAGTCACTGAGACTCACTGATTTCGGTTGAGCTGACCCACAGAATCGTGTTTTGAAATTGGCAGATCTACATAATACACAGAACTAAATCAGTTATGTGGTAATAACATAATATGAAAATAGAATTGGAAAACATGACAAGATAAAAATGTTCAGTCTGAAGTAACAAAATAATTATGTCATCATTATTTCATAGAAAAATGCCCCCCCCACAGAGTGATGTGAATACTGGAAAAACATGAAAAAAATGACACACATAAATTCTTTACAAAATGCTTTCTGGTTTACAAAGTGTGAAAAATATTCCTATTGTCCTCATAAAAATGCCACATTGAACGAGGCAAGTATATTATACCGCATTGGGTAGAGTGTGTGTGTGTGTGTTTTATACAGTAGTGACTGATAGGAAGGCATTGTGCACCTTGGCACCCTCAGGAGCCTTAGTACCATGAGTCATCAGCTCCTGAATGGTCATCCAGTTGTCCAGGATCTTCTTGTTGCGTTTCTTCATCATCTTCTTGTGGCTGAGCTCTATAATGCTGACTTCCTTGCGACCCTCACTACTGCTCTGAGGATTCTCCCTCAAACTCTCTAGACGACTACGCTGCATGAACTCTCGCCTTTTTCTCTGTTCTTTTGCCCTGACCAGGTGCTGTTTTCTTTCCTCTTTACTCCAGTACCTTCCCATCTTCATTTCGCTCATTGCATCATCATCTGTGGTCATTCCCCCACTGCGCTCTTCTTTAATCTTTAGGGCTCGCTCCCGCAGGATCTTGTCTCTCACAGGCCTCTTGGTGATGTAGCGGGTGCCGTCGCTGCGGATCTTGACCTTCCACTCCATCTTGGGCTCATTAATGGGCCTCTGTGGCTCTTTGCACACACTCAGCAGGCTGAGCTGGCTCTGAGCATACTCAACAGCTGAACGCTGCTGGATTAGCTGCATGTAGCTCTGGTAGTGACGAGCATGAGCTGGGATGTTGGCCTGCCTATGAAGGGAACTGTGGGATGGAGAGAAGTAAGGGATCTGGCAAGCATATGGCTTTAATGTCACTCTGCTCTCCTCCTCGGCCTGAGGTGTGTGGTCTGACTCAGAAGGGTTGCTGTGGTCAGGGCTGCTGCTCTTGCCTGGGACTGGAGTACGGCATGTGAGGATGGGGCTTGGGCTAAGAGAGTGACCAGTGGCAAGGCTGCTGCAGAGGTTTCTCTGGTTGGTGAGACTAACCATCCTCTGGAGTGAGTGCTCCGGGGAGCGGTCCATTGCCAGAGGGGTACTGCGTGAACTCTCTGCTGTGTTATAGGCACTGGAGCTGTCCTTGTCTGATTTCTCCAGCCTCTCATTAATGTCTGCCAGCTTACCCCTTGTGGGCTTGCCATGGTGGAGGCTTTGGTTTTTGGTGACGGGTGGTGGGGAGCGGCCTGTCGATGGAGACTGTTGGCCCTTACGAAGCTTGTGGGCCTGCATGATATTCTGACATTCAAGCTCGATGCTGCGCAGCTCCTCGTTGAGCATACGCAGCTCATGCTGTACGCCACCCTGCTCCCCCATGCTGCACTCAATGGTGCTGCGGCGGCTGTAGAACAGGTCATACTCACCGCTGTTACGAATCTGACATTTCAGCTCCAAGAGCTGCTGGAAACGATCACCCTCCATCTCATCGTCATCTTCATCCTCTTTGTCATCAAGCTGTGTGGAGCTGGTGGTATGGTGTGTGTCCAAATTGTCTCTCAGGCACTGGGACAGACGTCTCTGGATGTGTGCCAGGACATTATGCTCTGAGCTTTCCATTCTGTCTTTTATACTAAGTGCGCTATCCCTGTGATGAGGGAGTGTGGAGCAGGTGGGCTTATCATCTTCAGCTCTCTGAAATTAAGGTAAACGAAACCATCCTGAAATACTTGAATATATAAATACATGACACTTACTGAAAGCCTATAATATGTAAACATGTACATGTATTAACATGTATTAGTATAGTTTAAACTTATCTGCAGTTTGCAACCGTGCTTGTGAGTGTGTTTAAGCAAAATAAACATGCAGTAATTATAGTGTAACATACTTAGAAATGTATACTACTTTTCATTCATTCATGCATTTTTCCATTTTAATTTCCAAATGGGATGAGAACAAAAAGTGAAAAGTCACCATAAGTGTTTTAAGAGTTTAGAAGTGCAGTTTTTCTATGGATTTTTGTAATATGCTTTCCTCCCAACAAAACTGAATTTTAAATAATGATAACTAATGTTTCAAATTTAAATGGTTATACAGTCCCCTTCCATAAATATTCATAATCATTATTTTGTATTCATATTTCAAAGGGCAGAGCTGGTTTTCACTCAGTTTGTTGAGGAAAGTCGATGAAGACTTTGATTCAATCTCTGCCACTGGCCTGATCTGTGGTAATTTCAAGGAAAAGGTTAATATTGACTGTGAATAATGACCTAATACTGTCAAAGCAATTATTGGTCAGTGTGATAACACAGGGTACTGTGGTCTGTCAATCAGGAAGAAGGATAACTTGAATCTATTACTTTTCATCGAACTTGTTTTTAAGGGTTTTATTCTTATTAAACAGAGTAAATTAAAAGGAAGTATTTCTTAAACCCAGATAACAAAACTCTATCACTGACTCACTAATCCAGTTACACAAAGTACATGTTTTTCTGACCTGTTCATTCTCCTGTTCCTCCTGTAAGGCAGCTAATTCCATCTCTTCTCTCTGCTGCTCCTCCAACATTTCCATCTTCAGCTGCTCTAGGAACTCACTGTGCTCATCATCCAGCCAAGCTTCTTCCAGCTAAGGGTGAGTGAAAAGGGAAAACAAATGGAAGGAGAGAGGGGGGAAAGAGAAAGGAGTGCGTGTTATTTTTGTTAATGCCAAAAGCTTGTGGTGACAGTCAAATAATTTTATAGTCAAAATTTGGATTTTCTGAAAAATTCCCACGATGGTTTTTAAATATGACAAGGTGGGAGCATTAGTATGCACTTACCTATTCCTTAACTGACAAAACAACATTGCTCATCTTTAAAACATGCATTCTAATCTTAAAATCAAGCCAATACAATTTAATGGACATAAGACTGCCACCTTTGACCTATTTGCTCTGCAACATCCATCATCTTTTTGTCTGCTTGATGTAAGCCAAATGGGATCCATATCTGAAGACTTCAGATTTACTACTTGGAGACACATTTAATTACAAAGAGTCTACTATTGCTCCTGGCTCATCTGCACTGCAGCAGTCCTTCCACTTATTTGCCATCGGCCTTGGGCCTGAACTCACTACACATTAGCATGCCATTAGCTTTTATGGCTTCAGTGTTGGAAGTCAATTACAGTGGCGCTACATAAAAATAAAACATGAGGTGTCTCCATGGTGGCCTCCATGAGGAGTGGTTGTGGTAGTGGGGAGGGGAGAGGTTTGGCTACCACAGACTACTAATGTGGACTCTGAGTAGAAATTTACTGTAAATGACAAAACATCTGGGCTGTAATTTGCAAATTAAATGATTCCTTTACCCAAGGTAGGGCCACAGTACATTTCTGAGTCAGTGGCTTATACATATTTCAGTGCAAGTCTGCAGTAAGTTACACAAACTATTATTACTAACCTGCATCTCAGGTCTGGCAACCAGCAGTATGATGTTCCTACACTCGTCGTTGGAGAGTGCAGCCATTGCTTCCTCTCTGTCTTGTATGTCTTGACCATTAATCTGCAGATGACATACAAATATGATTACTGCCCTAACAGTTAAGGTGGACACAGGCAAGTAAACAAGCATTCTGTACACATAAGCAAAATTTTGAACAACGGCATACACATACACACACATAAAATGAAGGTAGCTTTGTTCTCTCCAATACAGAAGTACAGATGCCCTTAAGACAAAAAACTACAACAATAAAAGTAGCACTGCACAATAATGACTTTTTTGCTGGAGAAATTGTGAACACTGTGTGCTTCTCTATTATGAAGCAGGACCCGGCAGTGATTATGAATGGGACAGTGGCCGTGGGCCGTCGGAGCTTTTGTGTTCACCAAAGTATCCGGCAGCGTACATACATCTAGCCGTACAATTAACTGGCCACTGACAGGGGGCGTCCATCTTTTTGCAGGCAGAGTAATGGCCCTGTCACTGGTGGATAATAGTGCCAGAGTACTGGTCTGCCTCAAAACACACACACACACACGCCCCCTCTCCCACCTTAAATCAGTCACACAACACATGGCAGACACTGCTAGACAATTAGACCAACAGTGCTTATGCATCTGCACCCTGCATCTTATAATTGCTTTGCAGAGAGTACTTACTTGACTTTATTCCCATTTCCTCTCTCATGATTCACTACTGTACATACTGAACCATTTTGTATTCAGAGAAAACAAGTCTGTTTATTAATTTGTGAATTTAATTAATCAACAATTCATACCGCTACCGACGTAGCAGTCATTCATTTTCAGAGTTCTGTAATAGTTATCATTACCAATTTGCAGCATCATAATGACCTCTTCCTGTACTCACCTTAAATATGCACTAATCATTATAGTATAGTACTAACAATGGATCAAATGACTATATATGTGTGTGTGTGTGTGTGTGTGTGTGTGAGTATATATATAATGTAAAATGTGATGTTGTGACACTTGTTTATTTGTTCATTTGTTCAAGCAAAATTTCAGTCCCCCATCATATTTCTAGCAGAGAATACGTTTTCAGTGAAAACGCCCTGATAAATCTTATTGTACAGACAGTGTGGTGCATGTCTGCTACTGGATGGTGAGCAGAGTGACTGTAAGAACCAGGTATTTCCTCCTCAGGAACTGTTGATGGCAAAAACATAACTAGAAATGTTGCTCTCTCTGCTGAATGTATAAATAGGCAATGGTTTCCCATAATAGTTTTATAAGTTGATAATATGTCAAATCAAACTCATTAGTGCATCTTTAACATTAAAGGTGGGGGCTGTAACTCAACTACTAAAAATGATTATCACCCACCTAACCCACAGAGGCAAGATTATTCAGCCCTAAGCCCTAACAAATGCTGCTGCTTGACGGTTGCAGAACTCCTCCTCTCCTGCCTGAAGATGAAACCAGGGGCTCATAAAAGTCATAGCCTTTCAGCTGTCCCAAAGGAGGCCACAAGCTGCAGCACAGCACCGTCCTGAACCAGTACTCTTAAACACCCCTGTTGGTGCTGAGTCAGTAACTAGCAGCCAGGGGGAGGGGGGGCACTTCTCCCCCATAACAGTCACAGTGGGGGCGAGTTTCCCCTTTAATGTTCTGCCATTAAAAATGAATGGGCTCTCGTGCTGGGAGACAGTGGTTGTGTGTGACAAAATAAAAGCAGATTTTTATGTAAACTCTAATGAGAGCTGGTGCAGAGGGGGCAAGCGAAAGAGAGAGTGTTTCCCACCGTACCTGTAAAATGCGATCCCCCTCTCGGATACGTCCATCTCTGGCAGCAATACTGTTTGGACTGATCTGATGGAAGGAACAAAAAAATCACCTGTAACACTTTTAGTCTTCATTTAGGGGATCAAGGAAAGATGTTTTAACTCATTATGAAGACATCACCCAGTTAGACATGTCTAGACATTCATTAACAATGTGAGCAACACACACAAGGTAGCCATGGAAAGACCCTAGACTTCAAATATTTTGTTCCCTGCTGTTGCACGATCAAGTTTTCAAAGCTATTTTAGCCCAGAATAAAAAAGGCAGAATTAATTGGGTTTTCACCCTCTATCCTCAATTGTATGCACCTCAGTTGCTATATCCTGGCAGGTTGATAGAGCACACACCTCTGCATATAGCAACTACAGCCTATAACTCAACCCCAATACATGATGCACCTGCTCCTCCTATAACTAATGTTAGTGAACAAGGGGGCAGAACACTCTTTCATTGGCCAATCAATCGGTGTCTGGGGCCATTCATTTCACTCTCTCCTATCAGGTGGGATCTCTGGAGATGGTAAGGTGGTGTGGCACTCCATCTTCATGATAGTCCACTCCTATACAGAGCACCACTCATTAAGCTGGGAGGGAGGTCACTAGCCAGGAATGGGTTTAGGACTGGAGGAATTTGAAGGTAATCTTTCCACAGGTATGGAGAGAGCATGCACATCCTGAATAATCATTGTAGGTGGAGGACAAGAGCAAGAAGGTTTGACTCTCTGCTTTGGTCATTTCCTTGTTACTGTGAACTGTCAGGAGAAACTGGATATGGAGGTGGTAGCTGAAATTAAAACTCTAGACCACCCCTTGTCGTGGATGAGCATGCATTTCTTGTTTTTGCTGTAGACTGGCATCTTTTGCAGAATGAACCCTGCTCTATGCATGCTAGGATGCTAGGTAACTGAATCGAAATAAACAGGTATAAAATTGAACAAACGGGTGGACGAAGGAAATTTTGTTTTTCTGCTCTTGTTCTTCTGAATTGTTGACCATTGTAGTGTGTTAGACAGTTGAGACAAAGGCAAATTGATTTCAACAACAGTGAGGGTAGAAACAAATGTGGTCATTCAGTAGGCACTTCAATGTTTAGGTTGTTTAAAAATGACCTTGCATTGTTCTTTTAACTTCACATTGATCTATTCCTACTGCTTCTGCAAGATCAGAACACATAACACAACCTCAAACATCCTGTATACAGTGACATTCAGATTCCACCACCTCATCTAAATGCAGCACACTCCTCTTAATCTGACTTTTTTGCAGCATGAACGCTTAACGATGCTGCCAGAAGCCACAGAAGAAGATTTACATTCCAGTCGGCTCTCAAAGCGAACACGTTGCAGGGTCTGGGGCAACTTCAAACAAAACAGAGAGAAAGTTGAGCTGAATGGAGAAGACTATTTTCTATGCAACCAACAAGTGGGAGAAAATCAGAGGGCAGGTCTCTTTGCTAACATGTATCTCACAGCCTGCTTGTTGATGTTCGGTGTACTGAAAGGACTGGGTGCACAATTCAGACAAGGTCTGGGAGCGTTTTTTATGTTGTTGGTTTTTTTTGTCTTGGCAGTCATTCTATGTTGGCAACTGAAAGTGTAATCATCCAGTTAGAACATTGCCAAACTGTTTAATAATGTCATTTGTGGTTGATAAAAGAGTTAAATTTTGAAATTTGTATACCCAGTAGAGAAACATGCATTGCTCACATGAATACTAAAGTAAATCATAAACTGGAAGATGAATATTAAATGTCACAACTGATTTAGTCTCAAAAACTAGCTTCCTCAATTGTTTTGGCATTTTACTGAGGCGGTCTGCTCAGGTTGTGATGAGAGTCTGTTTCTACAAGAGCGTATGATATGTAAATGCTGAGACTTCAAAGAAGTAAAATAAAAAGAATCCGTAGAGTATGCCTATACCTTTTCCCCAAGAGTTTTAATATTTTCATTTTTCTAACAGCGAGCAGTCCGAACTGCAGTGGTTGCATAAAAAGAGAAAACAGTAGGACGAGGATACATGTATGATGCATATATATTTCTACGGTATCTCTAGGAGCAAGGCAGAGTAGGAAAAGATAAAAGAGATGGTTCTGTGTTTAGAGTTTTACACTGAAGATCTTCAGAATGAAAAGTTAGCGCCTCCTCATGGCAAACTCCATTGGAAGATGCAACCCTCACAGTCTTATATGAAGGAAATAAACACTTACAACTCGTCATTTTGCAAGTCATCTACTCACCTCACTGACATAGATGGCGACATCCTCCTCTTCATCTGTCCTGTAGCACAGAGTTAACCCCAACTTCTCTTGGCTGTTGAGTCGACACAGCTCCACTTCCTATAAGAGGGGGAATCCAAAAATGTGAAAAAATAGGACCCTACATCCATGCATGCCAGGCTCAGGGCTTACTTTGAGCTGAATTCATGCTGATATTTAGCTGGTATAGCTGGAACCGATTAATAGCCATTGTCATCCCTGGAAAAGAGGCACCTTGACACACAGACTTCCTTGGATTATGCAAGTTTGACTCATTTTTCATGTAATTGTACAAGGTCAAATTTAATCTTTTTTTCTGAACAAAGCAAAAATGGAGGAGAAATCCCTGATGTGCTAAGAAGGTGCCATTTTACTTTAAACCATAACCCTACTAATCTACAAAAAAAATGCACCTTATGACATTGGTTTGCTGACAACAGCCGATGTTGTAACAACAGTTAAACGATGTGAGAGATTTTTGTCCCTCTGTTGACCTTGACTCAGAAACATTCTGTAACATTCAAATTATAAATAGAAAATGATTTCAGACTCAAAGTAAATTCTGCAAACTTATAATAAACTAAAATCTTGGTGCATAACAATGGCTAGACAAACACTAAGCATCTGCTTCACCGAAGATCAAATAATGTTATTTGAGATTCTCCACAAAAGTCCAACTTGTTTTTGAGATGCTTATTGAGTTTGAATTGCCAACTCTCGTCTGAGGTTTCTGAGTCTCAAAGTGTTTGATCTTGAAAGACATTCTCAGCTTGCAGAGTTTGATCGGCGGGGCTTTGATGAATGTCAGAGGACCTCAAGTGATTTTCTTTCAAGTCGCGGCAAAGTTGTAGAATATTAGACTATAAATAAACTATAATTATGCTAATGCTACCAGAAATACATATTTGCTGCAGTACTAAAGCATTCCTCATCTTCCTTAGGGGAGAGATCAACAAACTATTGACTTACAAATCAGTGGTTGTCAAATTTCCCCTGAGCCCTTTGGAACATAGCTTGGTACCCTGGTGTCTACATGAATTCTTCATTTAAGTTCATATATACAAAACACATGAGAAGTGCGATTTGATTAACCATACCCACAACTTGAGTGAGTGCCACAGTCCCCCTTCATCTAATATCAAAATCAACCAAGCACAACTTCTAATTTCCACATTTCCACATAAACCACTTTTCCCTCTCAGTTTCAACACAACACAGGTGCAGCCCAAACACCAAACAGCACCAGCCTGTGCTCCATCTCCAAATGCTGAAACATATAAAGGGTGTTGGAGGGAATCAAGTGTGAAATGGCCTCTCCTCCCAAGGTCTTCATTAGAGCAGAAACGCACCAACTCCCGGCAGCAGGAGTGAGGTGGTTGAGTGGAGAGGAGGGTGGAGGGGGCAGAGAGAAATGAGGTGGTGGCAAGGGCTCTGGTGGGGGCTCAGAAGGGTCTCACACGAAAAGAGAGAGATTCATTTCCTCTGTGACAAGTGTGGGTTGGCTGGTTACATGTGTCAGATGTGGCAGGGCTTGGGAAGAGGACAAGGGGGCCTGACCATGGTGGGATGTGATGAGGGGAAGAAGGGGGGAAAGGCCAATACCACTGGCAGAGAGCTGCCACCTGGTGCCTCTGGCTACCTCTTCTAAGCTGTTTTTGACCCCCAACCACCCCCACCCCTTCCTCACATACACACAAACACACCTTTAGGCACAATTGCCATTTTCTTCTTCTCCCCTGTCACTCATTTCTTCCTACACATCTACCACTGCTTTTCACACACACTGACAGATCATTGAGGTGTTTTTGGACCAGGGACCTGCTGCTACTGCTGCTGCTGGGCTACACACACACTCACACACTCTCCCATACAGACTTGTACTCAAAAGAATAATTCCTGTATCTCTGCACAAACCCTATGCATATACACGTGAGTGTACTCTGCAGAGCACACACATTAGTGCCGACAGAAAAAAAAGCGCTGGAGAAAAACGACATCATCAGAGCTTTGTCGTTTTATCTTTCTCGACAGCCTCCACCTGACAGGAAGCTCAGATCTTTAATTGACTGTCTCAGAAGCAATGACAACTTCAAATCCCTGGCTGATAGGTAAGGATAAAACGAACGATGAGGGAAGCAGCTTTGGTGCAGACTACCTGAGCAAAGTGATCTGCAAACATTACACAGTCATTATCTATATTAAAAATGTTACTAATGAGCTATCACCCTTATTGTTGGTAGCTTAGTAGTTTATTAAAATGGCACATCACCTGATGAAACAAAGCAGTCATGGAGGTAATGGAAGACAGGGAAAAAGTGTGCATCTGGCATTCTAATATGATGTGAGCACTTGTGGGGTATCTGTGGGAAATACTGAAATCACGAGGACACTTGGAGACATCTATCTAAAAATAACCACGCAAGTTAATTGCTAAGACGGTACCAAAGCAGAGGTGTGAGCAGGTACTACATCATCCCTATCTGGTTCTGTGAAACATGCCTAAAGTTACTTCTGACTAATTAATGGCTGGATATAGTGCAAGAGACCTATGTCTAAATGATCAGAGAAAATAGATTACTACAATTACTGCATGTTGGATGAAACTTCAACCTGCATGTGTTTGTTAAGCAATATGCCACACATACAATATATGTGACCCTTCTGTCTTTACTATGCACTCTTTTGTTTGTTTGTTTGGAGACAATATTGTGTAGAAAAAAACACCCACACATGCTCAGATGTCTCACTGAAAGGATGCTGTCTCCTGATCCATCAAACACACATTCACCAATCTCCATCTCTCCTCTTGCCTTTTGATTTTTTTTCCCCCTTGATTTTCCAGACAAGCTCTGTGCCTCTCAGGCAGGAGATTGCGGCGTGGTGCAGGGACGAGGGCTGACAGTAAATTAATGACTGCGATGGTGTGATTAGGGGGAAGATTGGCGCCCACCATCAAAGCACATTGGATGCTGTCATAATAATGGCTCCGTTGATTACCAGTAACTGAAAAAGCAGGCACAAATGCATGGATGGCTACCACTGGCAGGCAGAGTGGAAAGACTGTCTCTGAACCTGGACTACTTTGTGTCATCAGAACTCATGAAATGTATTTTTTTTCTCTGTGAAATTTTACCTATGAGATGTGACGTTTTATTAATTCAGTTATCAGAGAGGACAGCAACAGTATAGACACTGAGTCTCGTGCTGAACTATATGCAAAAAGTATTGTTGACTGTTATTACATTTGCGATATGAGTTATGACTTTAGTGGGAATGGGCATTTTTTACATTACTGAAAAAATATATCAAAATTATTGGCTGGAAATCATAGCTGGACTGTGTGTCAAACAGACATGTTCCCTTATGTCTGGAGAATATCATTTGTGGATCTCTGTAAATGAGGGCTTCATTTGTGAAGGTATGCTGTCAAACATTTTACATTTATCAAAAGGAGTTGCAGTTCTTGCAGTTTAGATATTGAACATGGCCATATTTTGATTATTCGTTTAGACCTAACTGATTCAAGGCTTTGTTTAGCTTTACTCTTAGAGGTGGCAGAGAAATTCTCCTTCACCATTTGTAGAGGAATGAATAGTCATTAATTTTCAAGATAGTAGATATACAAGGAGGGAGATTCAGTGGGGGGCTTGACTGTGGGCCTTTATTGAGTATGTAAAGTACAGAATCAAAGATTCCTGGGAAAAAAATCACATTATAGTAGGGAACTGGGGAAAGGGTTTACATTAACTGCAGTAACCTGGTCACTGTACAAGCAGTCAGTAATCAGATTTTTCACCCCTCTCCCCCTGAACATATTTTCAGACAAGGCTGGATTATTTTAAGCACGGGGCCTTAAATTGAGAATGTGACTTACTTTTACAGGTTGTGTTCTTTTGTGGAAAACCACCTTTACAGAAGTGTACAAGCTGCAAGTCTTTATTTAAGGCTCTGTGAGACAGTGATTCATAAAAAAATCTTCATTCTTCCACCATAACTTTCTTTTTATGCAGTCACTGGCCAGATTTGTTATTTTTGATGATGAACAAACACTCTTTTGATGTCTTTTGATGTTACTCTTGATGTTTAACTGAACACAGTCCTTAGTTCACAAGCCGATTAATTAAAACAAGTCAGCTGGACTATGAACCCCAACAGCTTACAAATATATAATATAGTGTGAATGCGTATTTCATTGGGATCTGGACTCTCTCATGTTAATTACCCTAACAGAAACATCAACATCCTGTTATTAGAAAGGTGAAGATTTAGATAGTTTCTCTGTGATGAGAAAGCAAACTGCTCTCCCCCACTGTGTTTTTTCATCTAACAAAGGTAATTTAAAGAAATGTCTTGCCTTTTCGTTCTCATTTCTCTATTTCAGCGGGGAGTGAGGGATCAGGTCGACCCTGAAAGTAGCTTCTCAGCTTGTACTTATATCGCCCTCACAGCGTTTTCAGTTGACATACAGTAAGTGGGGCTGCATTAGTGGGTATCTAACCCCCCGAGCATGAAATAAAAAAATGGTGCAGGCTACAAAGCACGCACACACACACACAGGCATACACACAGTATAATAGGATTTGTTAATAGCAATGAGGCATAAAGAGAGGGTTTAATATATTATATTTATTCCGATTTGACAATGGGGCCTCTGCGATCCAAGTGGGTGCACAAATCTCTTTAGGATGTGAAGAAACAGCTCAAGCTCAGTGGGCGGAAGAATTCACAACAAATTCAAATGAAACAAATAGGGGGGGGCGGCAATCATCACACATCAACCACTCGGAGTCCTCATTGGCAATACGCTGGCACCTCAATGACTCGGAAATAAAGAATTTTGGACCAAAGTGGAGAGCAGAGATGGATTCTGTTGAGTCTCTTCCCATTACAGTTAAACCAGTACATCTGTATGTATTCATACATGTTCATGTTAGAGAACAACAGCCTCAGAAAGATTATCTCTCCAACTGCTTTGCTTACTTACACTCAAGTAAAGATGCAGAACCAAAGAAATGTGTTTCCAGCACCTTACCAGCCCCTGCCACACACACACACGCCTCATTTTAATTGGGTTTGATTGAGCTCAGTCACTCGGCTTGCTGCTGTTTTCTTCCAGAGGTGTGGAAACAATTAGCAAATCTCAGGTAACACTGTCGCTATTTGTAACTTTTCTACTTCCTCTTTTTGCCTCACAAAAACATGAAGGCATGTCATCATTTCCAGTGGAAGTAAGGGATTTCTCAAGCTGCGTGCAATGTGGCTGCTCGTCTGTCACCACTGTCCCCTTGGGATCTGCCTGTAGATTCAATTTGTGTTTGCACCCTTCCACCAACTGGTTAGCATCATTAAATATCAAGTATTGAGGGGATGTGTGTCCATTTATTCGGGGGTTAGGTGTGTACTCCTGTTTGTGCATGTGGCGGTAACTCTGTGCTGAATTTTTATAGGATTTTCAGGGTAAATGCTGATATAAATATTTGACTTTTCTACATGTTGCGTGGGAATCTCGGGGTGACATCAAAACTTCCAGAAGTCACTGGGGTTAGACCGGAAGTTACAGCAAGTAACTCCTCATTAAACCACACTGTTTTTATGTTTCTGTTTGTTTACAGATGAAACATGGGATACTAATTAGAGAGTGTTTGAAGAGCTTTTTTTGGAAAGAGTCAGGTTAAGTTCCAGTCTTTACGCTAAACTACATTAATTGGGTCAATCTTCATGCTTAACTGACAGATATAAGGGTGATATGAATTTTATTGAACTAACTCGTGGGAAGAAAGCTGATTTTTCTGTTCTCTCTGATGCAAACGTGTAATGGTGACATTATTTCTCTTTCTAGGATTGGCAATTTTGCTTTTTGTTCTCATTTATCTGCCTATATACAGGACAAATCAATACATATATGCTTTATGTGCAAATTAGCCAATAATAATCACCATGCCAATAAGTCTGTCAGGGTGCAGTTAGCAGTGATGTTATGTGCGATTCTTACCTCGTACTCGAACTCCTCTGCCCTCTCCCCATCAGCTGGAATAGGGGAGAGGTAGTCTGTCCCTTCATAGTAATCCTGTTCCATTGTGTGAAGAGAATGACAGCTGTCGGGGGGATAGACAGAGGAAGAAAGAGATGAAAAAACAGACAGGAAAACGAAGAAGGCAGAGAAACAGAAAGAGGCGGAGAGCTGTGCATAAGAAAGATCCTTTTCCTCATTTTCTTTTAAAATGTGTCAATACCTCGAAGTGACAGGATTTCCTTGTCCTTTGTCTTTGCTGGATTGTGAAGAATAAAGGATTTGTCAAGGGCTTTCACTGCCGCTGGAGTGTGTGCGATAAAAAGTATGTCCCCTTGTTAATAACAGCATATCCATATAATTTGCTTCCTGCACTTGACAGACAAAACCCCCCACATTGTACAGTGTAATTCTATTATGCACCCCTCAGTCACTGAACAAAACAGCATTGTGAGGGTCTAACAAGATGAGCAGCTTCAGTGCCACACAGGATAATCGCAGTGGACAAAAACTTCAAAAAGACACTCCGTTATACACGTCAAGCGATGTGTTCGTGGGCTGCCTGACTCTCAGATTACCCAAGCACTGTAAAACTGTGTCAGAAACAATCTTCCAGTCACAAAATGTCAGAATGCTTTATACTTTCATACCTCAATATTGCACATATAACAACATTTGGCAATGGGTGCAAAAAAATACAATTACACATTTTATAATCGAGCCTCAGAAGTAACAGTGACAAGCATTTGTTATATCTATAAAATCAGTTGTATATTGGACTCTGCACCTGATATCAGATGATGAGAAGAAAATGTGAGTTTTATGGAATACATTGATTACATTTGGGCTTGGACTGGGGCTATATGTAGCCTGCAAGCACACGTTACACTATGTCGCCGAGTTTTTTTATTAGCCCATTTGCTTTAATCACCTTGTAAACCTTCCATGAGCCAAAATGGATAAGCCAAGCAGCTCCAATTATGGCAAGAAGGCCCTGTGGGGAATTGTATGGTGATACCATGCAAGATGTATCTCGCGCCGTATCACATCACTGAATGTCAAAGCAAGTCTCCAGTGACAAATGACAACAGATACTCAAAGAATTCAGGATGTTTATCACTGTTGGAATTAATTATCTACTGTGCTGGACACACTCTGTTCACCAAGGTAGTCCTGACTTCACACAGCTTTGTGAAACAAAGCCCTCGCGTTGCTAGTGTTTCACTGTTTCGTTCCCAAGAGGTGAAACCCAGATCTTCCTTTGTTCTAAACTTTTCTTGTTCACAGTTTACTTCTCCTTTGAGATGAACAGAATATAAACTAAAATGCCAGAAGAGGAAATAATGAACCGTGTTTCTTTTGTTGTTTTCCAGGGAAACCCCTTGTTGATACTTTAAACTCTCAACATCTTAAAAAGTCATAAAATATGTACAAAGTACAAAGTCACTTGAGGATGTGACTTTTGGTAGACTTGAATTGCTTATATTTATTCTCAACTTTTCAATGCTTAATGTTTATCTGCCTTGTGATACACTTAAATGAATGATTTTATGATAAACATTGAAATGCCAATGCATTTTGTATTGATGCTAAAATATGACTACTTAGCCCTGTCCTTTCTTTCTATTGTTTTTAATTTATTTGCAGTTGGCGAAGAGAAGACGTGAAGGACACTGAGAACAAACAATCAAATCACTGACCTGCTTAAAACTATTTTCCATCTGAATCCCATTTATTTGGTCGAAGAAAACAGGACTGACAGTCTTATTGATCACATGTAAAATAACTACAGACTTTCAGACTGTACTCACCTGTCAGAGAGCAGGAAGGGACAGACGTCAGGCACGGGAGGGGTCGAAGGCCGCAGCTTTGCCAGAGCCATGATGTGTTCAAAGGTGATGTCGGTCTGAGTGCACACATCCACCACATGGATTTCCTGAGGGGGGCCATGGGGGCGGCCGCTGGGGGTCCGCCTGATGACCTGCACCACAACGGGGTCCTTGGCAGAGCGAAACGCCTCCACAGTCTCCTCATGGCTGGACTTAGACAACTCCTTTCCATTCACCTGAGGAGGACACGGGAAAATAGTTTGTGTGATATGAAAAAACATGTTTTATTTTTGTATTTATATTTATGGTGCCTGTTTTTTGGGATTTTGCCACAGAAACATTTCATGGAAGCAGAGTTGCTCTCGGCAGCCAACAAACCAAGAGGAAAGCCAAGGTTAAGATAGTATAACCTTTAATCTTGCTCTTGTCATGCTAGTAGTAAGTATGGGGAAATGATCTGGGTCGGAGAAGTAGTATGTAAAACTCTCCAATCTACATTCATATGCTGTAAATGAAGATGATTTTTATTTATTTTTATGCTCTTTTATCAATATACACTGGAAATCATACACATGAAATTACAGTTTGATGCAGCACTATCAGTGTTATATAAAAGCCCAAATGACCCCCTGTTCACTCAGTCCATCTTCATTTTCACAAAATGAACTGGATTTTCTGGCAGAGTGAAAATCATTTGCACTACAGCTGGCACATATAAAGAAAATCACTGCTTCGTTTAGCACCATTAATTCCTCTGGAAGAGAAACCATGGCTGTGGAATACCTCAGAATGTGCTTCGGTATAAATGCTGAAACCACAGATTATAATTTAGATAACTGCAGGAAGAAAGAAAAAAGAAGTACAAAAAAGGTACAAACTGCATAATTACCACAGTTGTATTTAAATATGGTTGTTGAAGTGAAGCATTTTGCTCACATGACAAACTGAAATGAGTTAAAATTATAACTAGAAGAGTAAAAGAGAATATTCATATTCACAAGTATCCGCTACAGAAAAATAAAGCTGGGGAACTGAAAAGCAGCAGGGCTTCTGGGATGTAATCAAAACCTTGCTTTTAAATACAACATAGTAGTAGATATGAGAAGCCCATAGCCTAGTTCTGACTAACAAAATGACCTAAATTCATGAGCAATTGACGGTTTCAAGTTGCTCTGGTTGTGTGTTTGCGGTGCCTCTAAATGAGCATTAAAGACACAGAAGCCATCAGGGAAATGCTAGAGAGAGCGTATATTTTCTAACCCAGATATTTGATCACTAATTCTTCACTTATGCATCACTGTAAAATAGCTTAGTGACTTTGTTGTAACTTTGTCATTCTGTTTTTTTGAGCTGCAGTAAAGTCCTGACAGGACCTGACAACGTAATGTAACGCTCAGCAAATATGATATATATAGGCTGGTGTTTTAACTTTAATTTATCTTTTGCTTCCAGCAATTAGTCAATGCACTTCCATAATCTTGGGGGATTCACAAGAGAAAGACAATGATGAAGCGGAGAGCACCCCCAAGTTCCAAAAACAATGGATTCTACACTTCCTATAGCAGCCTCTTAGACACCCCCTGATGAAATTATCAGGGGTTATTTTTTCTAATTTTTGAAAGCTCCCTCCAGAGGCACCTCAGATGACACTGAAGAATTGTTAAGTAAAATTGAATTGAAATCCATGGAGTGTCCCTTTAATTTATGCCTCCAATTTAAGGAACTTCCAAATAGCTAACATGATTACCCGCTACCAGAAAATAATAATATAGTCATGGAGTCATAATAACAGTTATAACCAAATAATAATGTGAAATTGCTCTTATTCCTGGTTGGTATGTGTGTATGCCCTACAAAACATAAAACAACTTATTTTCTCAGCCATAGCAGCAGCCATATATATCTCCCTCAGCTCTTGTTGTGCTCTCTGGCTTGCTCCCCTGCCTCCTGATGTGACCTTTGTTTGTAGCGATGTTAGATTAATCACCTGAGTGGGAGATAAACTGGGTCAACACCACTCCTGTGGAACTGCAGGGCAATTTGAAGGGGGAAAAAACCCCATGCACAGCTTCTCTCATTCCTCCTTCCCTCACAACTGCTTTCATTCTGTTTTTTTGCCTAGTCAGCAGTTATTAAATACTGCAGCATGTACATTAGACTTTAAGTACCTTATTAAAGAAACATGGGACACTATAATAAGTATCTTATATAGTTGCTTTCACTGTCTCTTTCTCTTTCTGTCTTATTTTCCTGCTTGTTTCCCACTCCGCAGCCTAATCCTGGAACAGGGAACCTGATGGAAACAAAGGAGTTGGAGCAGACAAATGAGGCAGCCTATGGCGTATGACAGTCCCGAAGAAAAATGATCGAATTTCCCAGCTCTCCCTCTAGTACAGCCTTATGCAGCCCAAGCTCCCGCTCCTCCTCCTCCTCCTCCTCCTCCTCCAAGCCTCGCCGCTTGCCAGCCATACTCCATGACCATAATGAAACAAGAGGAAACACGTCAGGAAAAGAGGAGGGAGTGTTGTTTTTTCTATTCTCATCACTAAGTTTTCATGAGAGCCAGATGGAACAATTAATTCCCAATCAACACGGGAATATTAAGTAGCCTTAACTCCTGCAGGAGGGACTTTGCCATCCTTTTTGTGCCCGTTTGGCTGACGTCTCCAGCTAAACACACGGCTTCTATTACTTGTGTGGAGCCATAGTCCTCTCTGACAGATGGGAAGGGGTTGTATATACCCGGCTGTAGCTTCCTAGATAATCTCAGATATTCTCACAGTGAAGATCTGGCTTCAGCACAGTCCTGGAGATGCCTTGTTTGCATTACTCTCTGCCAAGTGCATTATGAGCTAGATTACCTAAAGATGCTGAAGGTGACTTTATACAGTGCAATGTTATTTATTTATTTATTGCAATTGGCTTACTTCCAAAATTTCTGTCTGTATTCACTGCCTCCACTCAGTACAAGCTGTACCCTCTTAAAGTTTCATCACACATATTCTAATGAAGTTATACCATCACAACCCACCATCCTCAAGTGTGCATGCAAAGCATGCAAATACATATTCACTCAAACACATGCTGGTAAACAAAATCTGTTCTCAACAAATTATTTAGCAGCTGTAGTGTTTGTTGAATCCAATGAAGCTCTGCACAAGCTTCTGGGCCAAAATGACTCCAAATGCACAAAGTCAACATGAATTATTATTATTATCTTATTGTTCAAAACAAAACAATGGTGATCATTTATGAGAGATCATTTTTTTGACAACTGGGCCAGGATATGATCAGGTAAATGGGAGGTTGGAAGGGAGTGGGTGCTGGCATGCAGTAGCTGGACCAAGACGCATCTGCTGGCTGTTTGCACATGGATGGATGGATGAATGTCCCGCAGCTGCAGCCAGACAAAAAATGTGTTTTCATTCAAAGCCCTGGAGACAACCACCAGCCTTCTGACAACAAACACAGCAAACCAGCTTAGCGGGGTGTAACAAAAGGATGAAAACCCCTTTCCTTTTTATTTTGCATTCTCTGTGGCAGAGCCCCATATTGACATGCAGAAATTGTGTGCTTGTGACGCAGCTGAGTGAGTTAAGGCTCAACTTTCGTAAATATCTCACGTCACTTTAAGCTGTTCAGAGCTATTTTTGAGCCAACAAACTTGAAAACTCTACCAAAAGTCACTGTTTTTCCAGCAAGCCAGCAGCAAGTCCGGTCTTGAAAGTTCACTCATCTGTGTCCCATCTTATCATTTATCCTCCAGGTGTGAGGACAAGTAAGAAAGAACAAACGTTCAGCAGCTTAGCTGGACTCCTCAGGCGTCTCCTCTGTCAGTGCTTTTGTCTCATCGACTGCTGCCTCCCATCAATATCTCCAAAGACCCAGGGCAGAATGTAGTGACAGTGGTAGTAAAGTGGGGCCAGTTTATCTGTTAACATGTCAGCTCCAGCCTCATGTGATTCTGCTTCTGCTGAGGGACCGTGCCTGTGGTGGGAGGCAAAGACACTGCCGGCAGCTTGCAGGGGATTACTGATAGAAGTGATTGATGTACCTCTTCTGCAAGGAGAAAAGGCAGCCTCAGGCAGTAGACTCTAATAGTCCATTAGCTTTTTTATGCTTTCGAATTAACGGCACACATTGCTTTATGACTTGCATGTAACAGTTTGAATCTTAATTAAATGTTTTTGCATTCAATTTTATAGAGTTTATGCTGTGCACAAAGGAGAAAATATTTGTCTTTACTCATATCCTGGGTGAACTGGAAATACGGTGAATCGAGCAAGGTCATTCTTACTACTTTAGCTGCACTGACAAGTAAATAAGGCTTTCAGTGGAGGTAAAAAGAGCATCAGATGCTCATATATAACCAGTGCGTCTGACTTTGGGTGTTGAGCATAAAGGGGACCCATTATGTTCATTTCCATCTCTATATTTTTATTCTGGGACTCCGCTAGAGTCGTTTTTCAGATGCAGGTTTCATAGTCAAAAAACTGTCCTAATTTAGTTGGAGCTGCCTTTTATGCAGCCCCTCAGTTAAGCCTCTGGCTGAAACAAGCAATATTAACTCAGGTTTCTTTAAAGCCCACTGTTTTCTGATTAACCTAACATCCAGAAGCCTGCCAGCATCTGCATCGATGATTACAGCAGAACATTTTCTTTGGTCTGTACAGTACACATTTGTTTCTTATTGGCATTTATAGAAAAAGTTTTATATAGGGATTGTGATTGACATATGAAGTTTGCTGTCATGAAATACAAAGCTGGTCTGTTATCCTGTGACCAAACAACTGTACAGTAAAGGAGTCCATCAAATGCTCTAGACTGTAGGACTGAATGAGTGGATTCAAAGCAGTTGGACGCCTCAACCTTTGTCTCACAAGGATTACTTTTACCTATGTTTTCCCTTAGTATTTGAAACTTCTGTCACATTTAATATGGACATCATAACATTATATACAGTAAGTGAAAATAAGAGAAAATGTAATGGTCCCCTTTAGCATCTGTACAAGCCTTCATTGTACATAGTTTGCATCTCCTGTGTGCTGTCACCTGCTGGTTTGAGCGGCAGGCTGTTGGGCATTAAGTGCACACAGGCAGGCAGAGAAAGTGTAACATGTAGGTCATCTCGCCTCAGGAGTGTAGTCCTTTAGAAGCAGCGATTACACGCCTGTTTTATCCTCTCATTTTTTGGGGAAAGGCAACCTGACCCTTCAGTGTTAGGGTGCCTGGAGACCTCACATAAAAGAGTTGGAGGGGAGTGACGATTGTGACAGTGCCAGAGTTGGTGGAGTTGCAACACTATTTGTGTCAATAACCGTCACACTCTTGGGCAATTAAAGTTGGGAAACTGGGAGGGGGCACTTGTATATTCCCATCTGTAAATTCCTATTTTTCCTGAATTATATCATCAATGATTTTCATAGTCCCAGATGATGCAAAACTGCAATTTGGTGTTTTTTCCACTTTGGTTTATGTGAAATCTTAATGAATATTGAAGGTGCTGCTGAGTAGATTTTGTGTACTTTGAGAGAGTTTGTCCCTGTTTATATTCTTTGTGCTAACTTAAACTGACTTTTGGCTGATTGTAGCTTCATGTTTAATGTATAGAGATGCAAGTGGTGCCAACATTTCCATATAGCTCCTTGCAAGAAAGCAAGTAAGCATATTTCCCTAAATGTTGAACTAGTGTTTCCTGGTATCTTTTGTACCAGAAATGTGTGCCTATCCAAACATCAGAAATCCACTCATGTACCATTGTCTATGCAGAGAATGAGTTCAGAATGATCTGAACTCACACGTCCAAAAATAAATCCTCCCGCTTTGCAGCACTATTGTTTGTTGATTTTTTTCCCCCAACTGAATCTGTGCAAAAATTGAGTGAAGGACAGTGATACAGGAATTATGCTCACTGCTGACTGACTGCTGCAGACTGCATCTTCTACAGTTCCAAGCAAATGATCCACATCATCAATGTGCTGCAATTCCATCTTTCAGCATGTGAAACTCAATTTGCATTTTCATAAATAAAAAAAACTATATACAAGTGAGAACGGAAACATTCAGGAGAGAAGTGGAATTAAATATCCCCTCAGGTAATTCCCGATGCTGGAAGGATGTGAGCATGACTGCTACCTCATCCTCTCAGTGAGAAAACAGCTTGAGTTCCTTTTCACACCCAAATGTCTCATTTCAATAATAAGTGTCAGAATAAAATACGGGCCAAGGTCCGCTACAGTACAGCCCTTATGGCTGCATAAATCACTCCCCGACAGTCAGCGCTACAGTCTGAGCGACCAAAGAAACGCTCCGGTGACGGAAACTGAGACAGAGAGAGAGAGAGAGAGAGAGAGAGAGAGAGAGAGAGAATGCCACTGGGGAAATCTGACAATCCCCTCAACATCTCTACATGAACCAATGTACAGGGCTCCTTTAACCCCTCCAACCACATAAAACACACTGCACAAGGCCCCTGGGCTATTTTTCACATTAAAGGCCTTGCACACTGCTGCTGAGGTTTTATGCCTGCAGAACATTTGATGAATTCTGCCAATTTTCTTCTCTGAGCACCAATCTTGTGTGGAGTACTCCCTTTATTGTGCAACTCATTCAAAGTGTATCACCTCGTTCAATCTGCCCTAAAATTCATTGTCCTCCTTGTTACATGCATTTATTATCCAATCTCTTGCTGTAATCCCTCAGTGCAAGGACAACTCTTATAACAAGGACAAAGAGAGAAAAGGTCTTTACCCAACACTCAGTGTCAAATGTGTTGAGTGACAGAGCAGGTGAAGTAGTGCAGGTGCATCTCATCCATGGATTTGCTGCCATCAACCCTACCACCTTCTCATTTAGACTGATCCTTGTCTGCTATGTTGTGGCCAGTGTAGGGCAGTAGGTAAGGCAGTAATAATTATTACCAGCTGTAAGTGACCTGATTACTTTTTCAGTTACTCACTCTGCACATGAGTAACCCTGCATTATCCAATTAACAACAGCTTTGGGTCAACTTGACTTGTCGAGTTCTCGGTTAGCTGCCTTGTTACCTACACCTCTACTCAAGAATAACCTGGTTTTGTTCAGAGTTGGCTGATGTGTGAACTGTGAGGACTGTATTTCTAAACATAGACAGCTGTTGATGCCTGCTTGATAATTATTATGTGTCCTTTTCTATTTCCACACTTGTTAAATGCAGAACATGTGACAAGTGTTTGTAGAGACTCTGATGAAGCTTGGCTGAGTAGTGAAAGCAACTAATGAGCAATGTAACTAATTACTTTTGCCATTGAGTTATTAGTAATGTGATGTGATTAGTTTTCATTGAGAAAGTGATGGGTAACTTAGCCAACAGTGATCATGGGCTGCTGTTGTATTAATGAAATGTTGCTGCTGAAAGCCGAAACAAGCTTTTCCTAGTTCAGCTATAAACAGGCAACCAACCATTAACCACAGCATGACCAACAAACTTGTGTCCACAGATAAGCAGGATATATGCAGTGCTGACAGTACGACACATGCAAGATTGTTGAGTAAACGTGATCAAATTTCTTATTGTACTAAGCCGATATTTGTTGTGTATGTAATGAATTGTAATATCCACAACATTCACTTGTTCTGCTCATGATCACTTTTCCATGGAATTAGATCAATATGGCTTTCCATTTTCATTACTTACAGATTACGGCTGAATAATAGATAATTGTAGTATCCTGTTTTGGCTAGATTAAGAAATTCTGCATCCTGATGCTAAATATGATTTGGGCCTGTTGAGGGAAATGGAGTGCTAAGTTAATCAGCTTGTTCAAGGTTAACGGTACATGCCGGGTATATTTGTTAAAGAGATTTAGAGATGCACAGTTAATCTCTGTGCTTAACTTTAAGATCTTGCCATCTTGGAGTGAGTTTTAATGCAAAATGGAGAGAGAAATCGAATTACAGTAAAAAGCGGCACTTGGGTGGATGAATAACTAATGGATGAACACCCTCCTCCTTGGTGATAACTGGTAATTGGTTTGGGGGGGCAGGGGGAGCAGGAGATGGAGGGGGTAGCTGGATGGTGCTATGTGCTGTGCAGATCAGCAAAATGGCCTGGCTGGTGTGAAAAGAGGTTGTAAGGAGTAATGGTGCCATCCATATGCTGACTGAAGAAAATCAAGTGTGTACATTCATGGAACAGCTCTTTATATGAGCTGAGAGCGAGCCAGAAAGGGGGTACAACACATGAGGGTGTCAAGTAGGAGTTCAGTAATTTTCATCATTAAAATTTCACAAAATGCAAAACAAAAACATACTACCAGCAACAACCAACAGCCAATGAACATTGCTTACTTTGTTTCCTCATCTGGAACCCATTTCTGCTACTTCAGTGCTTACAGAACAAGAAATGGATCCAAGGAAAATGCTAAAGGTGCATTCCAGTTTTTTACAAGTTTGGATTTCTATCAGTAAAAAATGCACTGTACTTTGGTCAAGCAAAAGTCTGATGGGGCTTGAAATATGAACATGTCAGACAGGCTGAAAATGAGCTGTTTTAGGAATGTGGTTATTTGCTTTGAGAAAATTGATCCCACACTCATATATGTCCTTAAAATGTGAAGCTGTCTTTACTGGCTGACAGGCAAGTGGCCAGCTAAGACATAGTCCAGCACATACCCCCCCAGCATCACAACTACAAAGTGTTGTTTTTACACATGGATTCTTTTTCTGCAGATTAAATGAACAAGATAAAGTATGATGTGGTTAATTAGTGAGCTACAGGGGAGCTAGTAGGCAGATTTAATCATGTTGAACAGAACCAGTCAAGCTGTTTTTCCTCTGTTTCAAGGCTTAATAGTAAGCTATGCCAATCGACTGCTGGCCGTAGTTTCATATTTAACGTAGAGATATGACAGTGGTATTGATTTTCTTATCTAACTCTCAGCAAGAAAGCCTATGTGTATTTCCCTGAATTTTTAACTACTCCTTTAGCCATTTTATTTTGAGTTTAAACCCAAAGGTGATAGCAACTGACATGTCATGACAGCTATGGTAACAGCTTTGCAATTTTACCGTCCTTGGCTTTCTCATCAAAATAAGTTTGTGCTTACTGCACAGTCTGACTTGACAATATCACCACATTAACAGATCCAAGTAATTATCTTGTAAGTTCAATGTTCTTATTACAGAAAAAATTGTGGCAAAAACAAGAAAAATACCACCCAGGTTGTAATGAACCAAAATTATCCTTCATTATCTGTTATTTCCCATGAAGTGCAGATAAGATGACGCAGGTAGCAGATGGCACTAGTAATGCCACCGAATGCCAGGCCTGGTCTTATTCACGGTGGCCTGGGGAGACTTTGAAAGCGGCAAATTGTTTCCTTCACATTTAATATGCTCATCCTAGCAGCAGAGGCAATTAACACTGGATAAGCACTATTTACATAATGCCAGACACACTCGTGATCACAACAAAGGCGCCCCGTCCGACTTCCCCCGTCCCTCCCCACTCCAACTCGCTCTCTTTGTCTGTGAGGCTGTCATGTGGTCGCTGGTTTAGGAAGAATTGTAGAGGTCAGACAGTGGCACGTGGAGTTTTGACAGTGAAAATAATAAACTGGGAAGGTTTGAAAGGTCAGCCAGGACCCCTGCGGCTGGCCACTGATCTGCCTGTTATCCATTAACTGGGAGCCAGTTCATGTGGGGTGTCAAGGAAGGAAGGAAGGAAAAGGGGGAAAGGCAAGGAAAGAAAGAGAAACAAGGAAAGATTGTAAAGGGAAAACAAACAGCTACAAGGCTTTTCACATTCTTGCTGAAGAACCCATTCATTTTTGCACCAGCATGATTGCAGGTATCTCGTGCCTCAGGCTGCTGCTTTTAAGACTTTCCTCACAGGCAAATAGAGTAATTAGTGTCCTATCAAAAATGACCACAAAGGACTTGACAACAGAGCGGACTGGTAAAATCAAGACTGCCTCAGCAAGCGGGTTTGGTCAATTCTGCCAATGTCAAAGTGAACAAAAGGACAGGATTACTGATGATAGCCTAAGGCTGCGAGGGATGAACTCTCATTAAAGCTTTCTTTGAACCAAACTCGTCTTCAAATCTTAGTTCAAACACAAAAAATGTTTCAGGGAAAAGCAAAGCTGGGTGTATGTCTGACAGGTAAATGGCTGGTGGGGTTTTTTTCTGTTGTTTTTTTTTATTAAATGTCAGGTTTACAGAGTCGCAGATTACATGGCACTCTCCTGTGCCCAACGAGTAAATATGAGGTTATTGACTGCGGAGCACTCAGCAAAGCTCAACACTGCAGGGATTGAGCTAACATACTGCAAATATTGCCAACTCTTTGATTTTACAAAGTGTGGTTTTAGAACTAATTACGTTCACCTGGCAACTAACAATCCACAATCCAGCAGTAAAATTCTTTAAATGTAGCACCTAGAAAGTGAAGACAACACATTTGACTTCTTTGTGTCAAAGAGGAGACAGCCCATAGACCAGCAGACAGCAGACAGACGATGCCTTCCCAAAGTGATCCCAGCTGAAGGACACGCAGTGGTAAATACGATCAAAACTTCCAATGAAAAGCAGGGCTGTCCAATTAGGACAGCATTTACAATGAGACAGTGATGAAGCTGCTGATGATAATCTTATCCTTGTAAAGAGCAGAGGCACAATGCATGATTAAAAGGAAGGACATTATCTTAGAAGAGTGATCACAAGTGTAATCAATCCACTCCCAGGCACCCCGTCGTGTTATTCACGGCACAGCGAAAGTGCCAAGAGGTTAGGAGAGTCGATGTCTGTGGGTTTCTCTCAACCCACACAAGTCTGACTCCTCCCCGATTCAATAAACAAAGGGAAGTGAGAGGAAATTGGATGCAGTTCAGTACTTCCCACTGTGTCCTGATTACAGACTTGGAAATGACACTCCGAAGAGCCACTGTATACTTAATCAAAAATACTGTACCTGTGTACGTCAACCCGAGACGCAGGGAAGGACATGAAACTCCAACTCAACCTCAGTCTGCCCTTCAGGCACATATTCACATATACTGTGGTTCAGACAAGACCTAAACTATAAAGATTACCATTAAACCTCACCATTTGTTTTTACTTTCAATATTTAAATTACAATGATAACATGATTATTATGCTTAATGATGGTTTCTTTTTTGGTTTGGCTTCATTACACAGCAGTCACCCTCCCACTACGCACACACTTAGCACACACGTTAAGTGATTTGTTTGTGTTGCTTGTGGCAATTCTTCATTGTGGCTATAAAGATAGAGCATTTGGCCACTGTCACTGTGTCAAGTTGTGAAAATTTTGTTGAATTATTTTCGCTTTTGCCATCTGGCAAAGTTTTGGAGAAAATTTTCTTTTAATTTTGGTGTCTCTATCACACAAAAGAAAAAAATACAAGCAGTACTACTGCTTTGTTTAAGTAATGATTTCTAACTGTTTTTTTCCTGAATGGCTGACAAATGCTTAGTTGACAGCGACACCACCACTGTTACTTCACTGATGTTACACTACTGGCATAAATTGTGAAGGTCAAATTATTTGTTGGTTAAGGTTTAAGGTTTGTTCAAATCTCCAGACACAGGCATCACTGACTCCCATTGCAGTAAAGCATCGTGAAACACTATAAGAAATCTTAGTTCTCACTGCAAAGACAGAAATGACCAAATAGAGCTTTGTCAGGGAGTATGATCCATTAAGGGATAAATTGGGTTATATGAAGTGGGGTCATGTGAGGTACTGATGTGTAGTAAGTTTATTACCTTCAGTAGAGTTGGGTCTGTGCGCTCCCACTTTGGAGAATCAGAGAGCAATGGCAACACAGATGCCCTTAACGTTCCCTTAAAGTGATTTTTTTTTTTAGGTCGGCATTGTTCTTTTTTTTTTGTTGTTGTTGTCCCTGTGCGTCGCAGTTCATGGCTCAATGTCTGTATTGCTACTCCTCTCTGTTTCTCCCACAGACCAAACCATACTGACTATAAATCAGCACCTCATATAACCCTACTTCAAATTACCCATACTTTTAAAGGGTAGTAGTGCATATGGGACAACTGCTGTACATAAGTTTTCAATGAAACAACAGAGTGCTTAATAGAAAACAAAGACAATGAAGTCCCGACACCACTGTCTATCAGCAGGGGTTAAGTAACCTCAAATAGAAATTACAACGTCAGCCAGTTTATTCTGAGTGTAATGAAACACCTGTCAAAACATGTTTATATGACCTGAAGCTCTGCGAGGTAAATGAGCTGTAACATTACCTTGCTCTTGATGGAGAATACATTAATGAAAAAGTAGTCCACCTGGCAGTTTTAATGTATGCACACAAAAAAAACCCAAGCAAACAAACCAATCTTGATTAAGAACACCTGGTGCTGCTATTGTTTGAAGAGTACATCCAGGAATGAGCGGAATGATTTACAGGCAACACACCGCAAAGTTCTTGATTAATGATTCTGCCATCTATTGAAGTTTCTCCAAAAGCAAAAAAATGTGTTGATGAACATGTTGAGGTGGTGGAGACACTCAAGTGCCAGTGCCTATTAGCAGGCGCTTCAGAAACATTTTGACATTACGAGGAGTATGCAGACGACTGTATTGCATCCACTGATTGTGCAAATGGGTTGGAGACCAGGAGGGGAGGCTGGTAATGTGGTAATGGTATGCGTGTGAGGTAGTGGCAGGGATGATGGTGGTGGTGGTTGTGGTGGGGGGCCGTCTCCACACTGTCATGGGAACCATAAGTAGGCCATGTATGTGACGACTGTGCAGCGTGTTTGGTGTCCCTTGCTTCATAAGGCTTGGGCTCCTCTGGCTAATGGGTGTAATAAAGGATTGTTCATGCCAGCGTCCGCTCATTTATTCTCATTCCTGAGAGCGCGAGGGGACCGCTACAGCAATCAGCCTCTACTCACTGGTTAATTCCAAGGCAGATTTATAGTTCGGCTGTGTAATGGATGCTTGGCGTGCACATGAATGCGACTGAAGTACGCGCACACGCCGGAACAAACACACCCTTGCTGTGCACAAAGACAGTATTGTTTTACAAAGCTTCATCCCTACAACTGCGAGGCCAAGATTAAAATTTAATCAGCTATTAAGCACAATCACAGCCATGGTTTGGATCCCAATGAAGCTTATACCCAGAGCCCACACCTGGACTCATACAGGCTGCAGCGGGGCTGTCATCTGTACTGGCTCTGAGACAGGAACAGGTCACTTGTGGCTGTGGTGGAGAGGAGAGACACTGCTGCCAGACAGGGATGACAGCTGCTCTGCCTCCCCAGCTCAGAGTTTGTGGTATGAGGGGTAATGAAGCCAGGAGAAGGGTGTGAACACTGGAGGAGGACAGTATAATGTCCAACTAGATGCCTGATAAATAAATCACACTTCTCCACAATAGGAACTTATCAAATGGTAATGCAAAAATAGCCATCATCTGCACACTTTGGCAAGAAGTTCCTGGAATTAAATTCTGGACCTACTTCCAAATTCATTCTGTAATCTAAGCTCCAGCATGGAATTTTGGCAGTGCTAACAATGGTTGTTTAGAGTTGGGGAAGGACAATCAAGCCATAAGCATCTGGGAAGAGAAGTGAGATGGAATCAGATCTAAAAAGGAATTACCCTTAAATATCAGTTAAGGTCTTAGGAGAACTCAAGTTGAAACACAGGACAAAACAATGCAAGAAATGATTATACAAGAAGAGATTAATAAAAAATAAACACATAAGTGCGGCAACAAGACCATTTAATGTGATGGAAGCTGTCGTCGGCTACTAGCAGGTTTGCTTTGCGTGGTTCTTGAACATCCAGGTCACAGGTTGTTAAATGAACTAGTAAAAGTCTTATTTTCCATATCCCGCTTCTTTCCTGTTGTCTATTTTCCTTATTTTTTCTTCCACAACACACAGATGCTTAATTGTGGCAGAGTCCTGCTAAGTGCAAGGACACTGCAGCTATTAGTCATTAAAAGGCAGCGTGGCATCCACTGACACCATCACACTCGTGCTCCCCCACTGCCAACACAAGCTCCAAAATGCAACACCACCAAGTGGAGAAAGGCTGAGAAGAGGGGCACCGCAGCGGAGTACTGCTGAGTATGGCACACCACTTCAGCTGAAGTGGAAGTTCTTCTTTGTTCTCTTTCACCGGACGGTGTGTTGAGTTGGCCACCGATTAAGTTCATTTATACCACGGCAGCCACTTGGCAAGGATCACCACTCCATGTGGAGCCAGTGCAACACTAGAATGAGACCAAATGGCTCTCTCAATTGGAAGGCAGAAAGAGGGAAGGGGGGAAGGGGGGTGGATATTGGTGGAGGGCATCTGCTCAACATTTACCTAGTGTTTTATAATTAGATGTGCGCAACTGCTTGGGAGCAAAGCGTCTGTTCCACTGTGATTTTGTGATAACAATTCTATGAGTGGGAAACATGCGGAGGAGGGCTGTAGATGGAGACAATTAGTGGAGTAATAAAATATGAACCATATTGCAAGTGAAAAGAAATCTGTGTGCTCAAAACAAACAAACTGGCAGCAGGGTAAAAGCTGGTCGTGACAAATGCTAATTGGCCCTGAGCAGCAGTAGGGCAACCTGTTAAAGCCCGTTCACATCTGGTGCTTTGGGTTTCGTCTTTCAATCTGTTTCACGCATTTAAGTTTCTGCCAAACACACCAACATTTAGCGCGGGAGGATAACAGCCCAGTGGGAGCAGAAATAAAGCGCAGTGGTTCGACAGTAGCTGTCTCTTACCTTTAATCTAACATATTTTGCAAAATGTGGCACTGTACTACTATACTTTTTAAAAGGAAAAGTGTAGCTGATCATGCAGCATATACAGCCAATTTATGGCGTGTCTACCAGCTAATGTTGTTCAGATATTAAACAGAGGGACTGATTGTAATGGACTTGCAAATAATCCCACCAGCTCACCCAGAAGATACGGTTATTCATATATGCTGCTTTGGCAATTTTGCTAAGACATGCTACAGGCAGGATTTATCATGTTTGAGATGATTAAACTTAACTTTAATTGTCATGGTGTATGTGCTAGGGACAATTTATGCATAATAATCATACAGATGAGTGGCTTTCACAGTACATCTCACGACTGTTCAATCCTGTCTACTGGGAGATTGTATTTGCAACCAAAGTGACCTGCACTGTTATATGCCACTGTGTAATAAAATTACTATATAACCTGCTTTCGGCACAAATATATTTTTGTTGTCTCGATCGGTTTCAGTAAATCACAATTACAAGCAACATCGGTATTCAGTCAGGGTTCATGTGTATGATACTTCTCCACTGTTGCAGGCTTGAGCCTTGAGTGGCCATTTTCAGGCATGAGAACGTCTATATATCTTAGATCCACCTGGGGCCATCGCCGAGGTTTGAACTCTTGACTTGTCAGACAAAGACAGAGAGGAGAACGGAACTCCCTCAGTTGTGCGACTGCCAAATTCATTCCCGTACATAGAACAAGCGAGGGTGATAGATTTTCCCCAAGCAACTGGGATATTTCCAGACTCGGTGTTTCCTGAAATACAACTCTCTCCCCCTAGAGTGGAACAGGGAAATCTAGGAAGGCTGAAAAAACCATGATCCCATGTTTTGCTGTGCAAAGACAAAGACTATACATAGATATGCAGAAGTGTCATGTTTGAGCTTTCCCCTTGCTCCATGTCCTTTTTTTTACATTTTGTCAGTCCCCTGATGAATAGCAGCCCTCAGGTGGAGGAGGTAGTCCATCCTCACCCCCCACCTCTCTTTCTATTTCAAAACATGTTCTGCTATTGATTAATTTAAAAACAGTCTAAAACACACTCAGTGTCTAAAAAAAGACATTCCTGTATTGATTACTTCTGTGCTATTCCCTCAGTTTCCTTCAGTTCCAGGGCACGCCTCCAAGGAAAACACTGTTCTCAAATCCAATTCACTTTGTTTAACTGTGATTACTATAAAATGGTGGCAATTTCAAGTCAATATCGGACTATCTCTTCTTTTTTTGCAACCATACACTGAATATAACCTGCATAAATCACAAAACTTGTTCATCATTAAATAAAAGCATCATTTGTTGCTGAATACGTTTGGCTGAATCAGGCTTTGAAAATTCATTGTGCGGCTCTGGCACTGATCAGTCACTGTCTTTTTTATTTATTTATTTATTTATTTATTAGATGGAAACATGTCTCAGACTGTCTATGTGATGACAGCAGCCATTCCAACTTCACATTTGACACGCAATGGAGAGAAACTGACATGGTCCGATGACACTCGGAGTTAGTGACATGCCAGTGACACTAATGGACCATCACTCAGTATTCCCCTGACAATATCCAGTCTCATCTTTCTTGATCTTCGTGTGCCTCCTTCTCTCAGACACACAGTTCATGCTGCAGGACAGTCCAATTTGTCAAAGAGGGAGTCTGACCATCCACTCAGACCAATATAAAGTTAATCTACACTACATCTACATCTCTAAATAATCTTAGATTATTGCAAGATGAAAGCCAAAGTTGTGACCTCTTAAAGAAAGACACCTGTGTACATGTAAAAACTGTCTTAAAGTTCAAGTACATCACACAAACTTGAGGTGTTCCCAAGGCAGACAGGATACAGTAATATCCTCAAGCATGTTCTGAGTCTGGTCACCATCTCCACCCACATGGACGTGGACCTGAAATACTTCCAGAACAACAGCTTTCAGGAGGTATCCAAGTCAGATGCCTGAACCACCAATCGAGCTGGGGGTCTTTCCCCAAGCTCCCTGTGGACTTCCTGAGTTCCTTAGCCAGTCCCTCAGGTGGAGCCAAACCATCCTCAGTGGACTCTCATTTATGTGATTTCATTCCTTCAGTTACTACTCTGAGCTGAAATGATAGTTTAGGGTTCAAACAGGTTGATGAATTCAAATTCAAACTCATATTTCTATTGATTAGAGCTAGCACCACAGTGAGTGTGGGTTCATTAAAACACAAATGAGGGAGCCAAAAAAAAGGTAAAAGTAATAAAATAAAAAGATAAAGTAATAAGACAAGCTAATCTACCAAAAGCCTTAGAATTATTATAGCAGGTGAAACCTCATTCTTGGCAGGCAGTTCTTTGAGGCTGCAAATCAAATTGCACATTTTGACTACACACATGCTTAATAAGGCTTTATGCTGAAATTAAAGAAATTTATGCGTCAAAAGCAATGCATTTACAAGCTTTTACCCACTTGATCTCAGAACAATACTACATGTTTCTGCACAAGAGGGAACTGGTTAAGGCAGGTGGCCCCCTCCTCAGTGTGTCAGTCTGCCTGCTAGAGGCTGCGAGGAAGGGGGCCTGACTGTGAGAGGATCTGGGTTGTGTGGGAGGTGCTGGGTTGACTGCAGTGCTGCGGGGGAGAAAGCACGCTCGCCATTCCAACCTTGCAAAGATCGCATCTACTTCCTACTGTGAACTTCTGCTAGCTTCCTTTCCAGAACAACATGCTGTGTTTTAAAAATAGTTTGCGTTCGTTCACACAATCTCACCAATACATAAAAGAAGCGTGCCTCGGTTTTAAAACCACACTTCATTTTACTTTCTGCTGCAACAACATGATTCATCATACAGAGATTAGCATTTAACAAACTACAGTTCTTTCAGATCAATTAACCCACAGACCTGCTTACTTCAAAATCTAATGCAACCGGATTTTTTAATAGACCTTGCAATCCAATTAAATTGCCTGTACACTGAGGTGTCAGCTGAAACTCACCCTACATTGATGAGGCATCGATTTCACTCGAGCAAGACTGGACTTTCTAAAAAGCCATTGTGATGCTCTCATTGCAAATACAGCTCATTAAAAGAGAGACTTTTGAAACTGTGTCAGTGTGTCAGTGTGATACTGACAGCAACAGCAAAGCCACGACTCTGCTCAACCCAGCAGAACTATACAATTTGAAAACAGAAAACAGCTTTATTATAAAATAAATACGGCTGTCTTGCTATTGTCCTGTGGCTAATAATACCTGATATGACTGGCTCCTCATGTTTAGAGTATTCTTTGGATTTTAGCCCTTAAGGGTCGACTGTTAGATCTCTAATGTAACTGCAGCGGCCGCATTCATGGTGCTTCTTATCGCTCTCCTCCCCTGGGCCTGGCTCTGCGAGCTGTGAAGCCGGGAGGTGTGAGTGTGCGTCGCCCTCGCCATCAAACGGCTGTCAGGCCGGGCTTATCATGGGAGCTGCAGGGGGTGCCCGCTGACCTGTGGAGTGACACACTGCCTCACCCAGGGTTGGGGGGTGGGGAGGGGTTGCTTTGTGTCACCCTTACACCCAGCCCTCCTCCACGCCCAAAGCATACACATACTGATTTATGGACCTACGCAGGCATCAGTCTTCCTCTCACACAAACGCATGAGTATTCAGGCGCGCGCACACACACACACACACACACACACACACACCAGTAACAGACAGTCCACAACTTCTACGTCACAGGCAGAGGTTGAAGCAATGTAAGAAAAGGAGAGCCTCAGAGTAAAAGACAGACAAAGTGAAAAAGGGGCTGTCACTGAAAGCATCTACCATGAGAACTCAAGGCTTTGTCACCTTTTTTTTTTTTTTTTTTTTTTATCAACTATAGATCATGCAGGCAGCCCCTGCCCTGACACATCCTATTTCTCCAAATGTCAGTGGCGATTGCTGGAGCTGATATCTTACGGCTGAAGGGAAACTGGACGCTGAACACTTGGTGGTGCAGATAAGAGAAAGACTGTGAATCCTGTCAGGCTCTCTCTCATTTCACCCGCTGAGAAAACAGGGGCTTGTTTTGGGTTTTTTTCCTCCACGATAATGCAGATCACTGATTCACAAAGTGAAAAATAAGAACATTTGTTTTGTATATTGTTCCAATTTGTTCGATGAAGCTGACAAGGACTTGGATATAATTCAATAATTCAATATTTGACTTTCAGTAATCTGCATATTGTGATTGTATGAATATACAATATTCTCATTTTACACAACGTTGTCCATATTGAGCAAACTGTAATTAAAAACTAATTAAATGGGTTACTGAAGCTTTTGTCTCACACATTTATCTGATGTAATTCATAATAGCGGGACACAGTTTATTGCTCTGAATGTGATGCACATGATACAGTACATGATATGCTTCCTACATTTACATGATATTGTCATATATATTAATAACAGGAAAAATACTATAAATGTCATACTGATTTCAACCATATAACCAAAACACCTTAAGCCAGCTGTAGTAGACAACTCAGTTCTTAGAGTCAAGAAGGAGAAATATTGACATCATTAAAGGACCCACCTGGAAATTTTGTGAAAAACTTATTTGTATTAAATAATAATGACTAAATTTGGAAAGTCAAAGTGAGAAAGATTATTGTCTGTTTTACACACAATATTTGCTGTAAGTGAACTGTGTGGATGTGGTTTGATCAAATTTGATAGACAATGGCACCTCCCTGAAGATGAAAATATTTTTTATTGACTGGTTGCAGAATGTCAAGAGGGAGGGTCTGTCTAATATGAGCCTGTCAAAGGCTGAGAGAGAGCAGGGAAACAGCAAGACAGAGAGAAAGGAAACTCAAGAACAAGAATTAAACAACCTCATCACTGTCATAACACAAACATTTTAATAAATGAAATGCTATATTCTAATTATTTTTCCCCAATGGAGCCCTGTCCACTTCACATCACTGAGATTAACAACAAATACAGAAACCTCCCATTTGACATAAACAAAAGCAGTTCTATCTTCAATGGAAAGTTAATAGACCTTTGAATTTCCAGAGGTAAATAACTTTTCATAATGTAGTTGTTATGGCTGTTACTATATATTCAGAATATTTTCTTCAACCTCCTTTCCACCACACAATCCCCACTAATTGGGTTGAGAAGGCTGCATTCTCATGAATGACAATAAATTAACGAAGGCACCTTCTGTCTGCTTAAACACAGATAATCAGCTAAGAGGCACCCTGGATGCAGATGCACACCCCCTGTGCACATCCCACAGTTCTCTTTGTTTTCACCAGTATCTGTAGTGAAAAGCACAAGCTGTCAGGCCTGCTCGCACTCTACACGACACACACACACACAAAGTTAAGAGCAGAAACAGTACAAGGAATCCCATACAAACCAAACACACAAAAACATTAAAATACCGCACACACACAATCATATTTGCAGCAATGAAGCACAGGCGCAAACCAATTTAGACAGTGACACAAATAATTCTGTGCATACACTCACACTCACATTTCCATAAACAGTCATGCATGCACACACCAGAATGGAGAGAAATGCTGTTTTGAAATGCATAATGTCATGTTCTGAGTTACACAGAGGGCAACATGAAGTCGTGGCTAATAATAATGGGGGCAGAAAAAAATATGCCCCTTTTGTTTGCTGGAAGAGATATGGTAGCAAACAAAAAGGACTAGGACAGAAAATATTTCACATCCCCCACGCCACAGTAACATGCCTGCCCAGCTTTTCACACACACACACACACACACCAACAACTGAGTCATCTTACACCGGGTTCAAATTATTAAATAGATGGTCTGGCTCACTGGGGACTGGCATTGAGATACTCCAGCATGTAGTTCATTTTCTCCATCATCCCTCCTCCGCTCTGACTGAAGGTGATGGCCTTTGATCTCGATTAGCAAGTGAAAGTTAAACATGCATTAAGACAAGGCTCGGTATTACTCACGGATGATACCATGCTGATGTCATCCTCGTTCACCAAAGTGAGACTTACCATGAGTGAGATTGCCTTGATCCTAATGAGCTAATGAGGTGATGGAATTTATTTTTTTGTGAGGTGAATGAGTATTATCTGGGGACCAGGACTCTGCTTGCTTCCATAACTGGTTTCCTGTTGTTTCTGTGCAGGTACATGAGATGATAACCTCCCTTGCCTCACAACAGCAAACAAGTACTTCCACATGTGACACCGAGCAGTGAGATGTAGAGAAATGTGTTTTGGTTCCTTAGGGAAAACGGTGTGTCATAGATTGTGCAGCTCTTCCTTTGACGATAGCTGTGAGCAAGATGAAAGAAACCGGTACAGAGGGAAGCGCATGCGGGAGATAAAACTAATTTTGAAGAGCTATGTTCACGTTGGGTCAGAGAGGTGTAAGGAGACCAGGGGGTCCATGGACTTGATATGTGGCTGAAAAGGTCAGCTGGGTTCTTATTGAGATAACACGCAGATGAAAAGGAAAAGGTCAATTCATCAGCCCCCTCTTAAATCCCCTCTGCTCCTTCACGGTGAGATTCAGTGGTCTGACTGATAAAAACCCATTGACTTCATGTCCTGTGGCAAATGTGGCATCATCTGTATCTGTGGAGTACAGCACACATCTCCATGCCAGAAAAATGATGTTTTTTTTCAACTTCCTTTTTGACTTCCTCTTATCTGACAAAACATTGTATTTGAATAAAAACTACTGCAATACATTATAGAGGATCAGTCAGGTGATTGAATGTGTGCAGTTCACACAAAATTAGACTATGAAATCTCCAATTATACAGTCAGTGAGAAGCTGTTAGGCAACACATTCTGCAGCAATCTTCATCCTGATAAGTATGGGAATAGCGTTAAGATGCGGTTGAGGGAGGTATGGAGTAAGGAGTATATGCAGCTCCTTTACAAATAGCTAAAGTGGAAAAAGATCATCTCAGCATATTTAGATCTCAATTCGAGCTGCTGGAAACTCTAAGACACGGTGGCAAAACTTGTAGACATCCATTTATATTGTAATCAAACATGGTTGGCTGACAGATCAGGCATCTGCTTTGAAGCAGTGAGGTGGCACACCGAGAGCTTCTGAACTGATGATGGGAATGGGGCTGATTTAAAAATATGTTTTTTTCATATTACCAAGGCATAAAAAGAATTTGTGAAGATATCCATCTGTCCAATTGTCTGTCCGTGTATATAATGAGCGCTTACAAAATCTGGACCTTTGTACTGCTTTGGAATCTGTAGAAGCAACAGAGAAAACCTTGATTATATTTCAGGCTAATCTTTCCTGGGAAGACACAAGATCAATCAAGCAGCATGTTTTCCCCCTATCCTCCCCCTCTTTCTTCACTCCTATCAATGTTAATGGTTGAGGGACATCCCTCAAAAACATAATGGGTCAAGATGATGGATGAGAACATTTGTATGTAGCTGTCTGGACATAGTGGTGAAGATGTGGTCAACATCCTTAATGTACCATTAAGAGACATCACTGGCAAAAGCAAAGCAGAAAGACTATTCAAGCTTTGGAAGAGCGACCAATCATAAGTCAACTGACATGTCTGTGGGGAAAAAACTTTTACTTTCAAAGTCCTGGTTGCCTAAAGTAACTCCTCTCCCACTTTGCAACTACGCTACATGCAAAACTAAAGCCTGTGTGTATAAATGCAGACTCTGATGAAGGCTTTCTGTATGTGCTGATCCATGAAGCCAGGTAGAGCTTGCCAGCTCTTTCTGCAAAATGAACGCCTGGCTCTTGTGATAGCTGCTCAACCTTTCATTGAGTGCATATCCATTTACCCACATGGCCAGTGGTGTTGCAGAAGCGGCAGCTAAGTCAGCGGTGTCCTGCTCAGACTTTCTGCGGTCCACAGGTTTCACATCTGGTGCCATTGCGCAGGGTGAAATATACAACCTACTGTAGGACCAAACCCGTGGGAATCACCTTCACACTGGGAACAAATGAATTCCAGATCTGCTTCATTTCACATCTGTCTGTCCTGTCAGGCTGGTGATACGACTCGGCACAACATCGCTTAACTCTCAGATTTCATTACAGTCAGCCTCATGAACACTGTCACATGAATGCAGATTTCTGCTTTTATAGTTGGAATATTCACTGCCTTTTTGTTTCCTGTAGACATATACTGTCTATATGTGTGTGTGCTCTGGGTGCTTCACTCTCATTCATATGCATCAGCAAGTTATCAGGGACTGCTGTGCCTCATTGAGCTGGGAAGCTGCTCTCCATTTATTTCTCAAATTCAGCAGAGAATGATTCTGCTCCTAATAAAACTTATAAAACTGGCTATGCTACAAAACTTCAAAACTTCTAGTGACAAAAAGAAAGCCTGGCTCATTGGAAAATTAGAAAACAGGATAATGAAATATGGAAGTTCTATACTCTGGGCTACGCCATGAAGGATGAAATTCATTACCCAGCAACATTCAGAGTAGCTGTCTGCTACTGTAGCCTGGTGGTGGAGTAACATCATTGCTAACTGTTAAGTTCTGAGACTTACTGCAGTCCCTTCGGGTCCTTGGGTGTTTTGATCATAATTCTAAAAAAGGCTTTTGTCATAACACATGGCAGACCATTAATGCATCAGCACTGCAAAAATCTCATCTCACCCACAAAACTCTGAGCTACGTTGTGTTGCTCCTCTCAACATCTGCCATCCTGCTAATTAGCCCCCCCCCCCCAAAAAAAGCCACACATCACTGGTTTTCAGCGGTGCAAAAACAATGTGTGACACTCACTCACTGGGGGGGCTCATGGACACAAAGGGAATTACAAAGCCCTGCCAGGTCACAGAGCGAATCAACTACAGTATGTTATTGTCTGCAAAAATGGTCGGCAGCCTGGTAGAAAACTCAAGCTGTAAGACTGTGGCTGAATGTGGTGGAAGAGCTGCTGAACTTTAAGTCAAAAGGTTCAATGAGATTTTCATCTTTGTTGACCTAAGATGAGAAAAAAACTTCCTACTTCTTCTCCTCCACACAAAGGACAATCACTGGAAGGGAAACTGGAGTGGAATCCAGCAGAGAGCAGCCTGGAGCAAAGGTTGAAACAAATGTAATCAAAGAAGATGTGAGATCAGAAGAATCAAAAAGGAAGAGAAAGAGGAGTGGAAAGACAAAGAAACAAAGGTGCACAAGGGATGAACAGTTAAAAATAAGAAAGTTTGAGTTTGGAAAGTGAGAAAAAGAGAAAGGCTACAGGAAAATCCATGTGTCCTCTTGTCCGGACAGGAAAGCTGATTCAATAAATAAAAAATGTCAGCCTTGTGAGATAGCTTTGCAGGCTGGCTGTGAAAGGTGAGAGTATTTCCATGCAGAAACACCTGCAGCCGTGAGAACAGAGAAAGCAGGAATGGAGAGAGAACGAGGGAGCCGGCTATTCATAAATCTCCAACAGCTACTGGGGTCAGGCAGACGGGGAGAGTGTCAAAATTGTTTCTGGGTGTGAAGGGAAGGGGAGGAAGGTGTCTAACCAACCACTGTGACTGACTCCTGCTCTTCCAATCAACCCACTGCAAGGCTGGTCAGTCACGCTGTGACACCGGCAAACTGCTTCTGCCTCATTTGCATGCACACATTCATCCACTCTGCATAACCACAAGAGTAAAGTAGTGCGAATGTGTGTGTGTGTGTGTGTGTGTGTGTATATCTAGGTGTGCATGCTTCTTTACAGCAGACAGGCAGGACCAAAAGACACAATAAAGAACTGAGCGTGGAAGAGCTGAGCTATGAAGAAAGATGAGACAATATGTGAGAAAGAGGATTACGTTGTGTTGTGTTGTGAACGGCGAGCAGTCCTGCCGCCTCAACACACTTCTCCAGACCACAAGACAAGACACTGTGACACATTTCTAAAGCTGCAGGGAAAGCACCACTTCCTGGATCAAACTCTCTTCCCGCTCTGTCTTCCTCTTCAGTTCTACCAGTACAGTTGCTGTTTTTATATAGTTACTATGCTGTTACTGAGGGTGTATTGCTTGTTCTGTGTTCTCAGAGGACATGTGTGCACAAATGTGTGTGTGCTAGAGAGGAGGTGGTATTCTATGTTTTGAGAAAGATCTTTTAAAGCCAAAATTTCCACGTCTCTTATTCCCTTTTTCCTTCTCTTTAATTGTCTGCCTGCATTAATGATGTTTAACCTGTTTGCTCCTTTCCTTTCCCTTTCTTAATTTCCCTTTTACCACTCTTTCCCTTCCCCGGCACTTTCTCTACTAGCTGCATCTTTAACGGCTTACTCACTATTCCCACCCCAGTCTTTATCCTCTGTGCTCTTTATCCTTCCCGCCTTCCCTCCCACAGTGGTGATCAGAAGGTAGGTGCTGATGTTGCAGCTCCTGCCTGAACCAGCTCACTGTATCAGTGGGTGGACAGACATGCCAGAGAGCTCCTGTCAACAGCGAGTGTGCCCTGGAGACCGGCCCACTCAGTGGAGACCAATCCTTTCTGCTAAACCACGAGAAAAGGAGTCAACGATGTTCCTTAAGAACTGGTGAGGAGAGAAGCACAAAAGCCAAGATAAGCACCAAGACAGCACTATTTTTATGATCCCTCTGAAGAGAGGCAGACACTGCGGTGGCTACCTACTCATCCTTCATGGTCTCTTGACAGTCCTGTCTGTTTGGTAATATTAAAAAGGCCATTAGTGAATGCAACCTTGCAGCTTGCAGCACAGCTTTCTCCGATTATTCATGCAGTTTAAAAACTGTGCTGTCTGTCCGTCGCCGGAGTTTGAGAGTGCCTCGAGTCGCACACAAAACCGAAAGCGACAGGCCGTGTTTAACCCAGGATCAGTTTATCTTCCATGCTTCTTCTCATCCTGTCGCTTCACAAGGGTGAAAAGAGACATTCCACGTCCAATTAATGCACAGGATAGTTGTATAAAACAGCTAATGAGGCTGTGATCACAGTGGCGTGAAGGCGGGCGCTATTCAAGGGAGGGAGATGAGCATTACTCCACTTCCAGAGACACTGAGTTTCACAGTCATTAGCCTGTCACAGAAAGATGGTTGATGGCGAGACTGGAGGTGGTTAGGTGAGTTCTGTTTCCCTTCAGTCTATAAGACCCATTGTGCTGTTTGTCTAATAACTCCATTATTACCCAGACTTTTATGGGTCTCTAATAAAAATGAGAGACTCTCTTACAGTTTTGTCCGTAGCCTTACAAAGTATGAATGAATATCAAGCTGTAAAAGTTGTTTGTATGCAGACATCAATACCATTAAGACCAAAATGTTCTCTGTGAATTAAAACATCTGCTTGCTACAACATTGAACTCTCACAGTGACATGGCAGTGACAAGTGCAGAGAGAAAACTTTTAATGGCCAAAAATGTTGCCAGACTCAAAACATTATTCAAAGTCTCAGAAATTGGGACAGATATACCAAGTAAAAATGTTCTTCATGTACTCAGTTGCTTGTATTCTTTGAAAAAAGAAAAACTTGCTCCCACAGCACAGCTCCTCCAGTAGGATGAATGGGCTGCAGACTAGCGGCTCTCTAAGCAACTGCTCATTACTCAAAATACATCTGCTGGTGAGGAAGATGCCCCTCGCTCCAATACACTGCCTCCGTTTGGTTTGTGAATTAAACCCTCACTCCTGCCTTTTTCCATCCTCTCCCTAAAACACTCACACCAAGCCTCCTCTTTCCAAAAACAAACAGCAGCAGCCTTGAACAGCTCTCTGCACGGCACACATGATGAATCACACACAACAACACGCACCATAGATGTCGGAGTCGGCCGAGCCTCTGCTCACCTGTGCAATCTCGTACAGCAGCTTGTAGTGTTCCTCTCGCTTCTGTAAAGTGCACAGATTGCAGCCCATTATAGTAGTCGTGGAAACGCCAGGCGTCCAATTCTCCCCGAGTAGTGGTGGTGGTGGTACGGACACAGGGGGGTCACCCTCCACACCGGAGCGCTGGTTCTCATCAGTCACTCCTTAGCAGGCATCTCTTTTCAGGCATCCCATTCACACATTAAGACAGTTGTAGACAGCCTCAGCGCTCGAGGAACAGAGAGCTCCAGCCGAGTCTAACGGATAAAGGTTCAGATGTGAACGGTGCGGTGGCAGTGGTACAAGAAGCGGCAGCCGTCTCAGCATCAGCCAGTGTGTCTCCTCTCTCCTCTTCCTCTATTTCACAGACACACACATGCACACACACGCACGCCGGAGTTGTGACTCTCGCTCACTGAGACACTCCCCCTTTTTCTCTCCTCAGCCTCCGCGCACATGACTACGCTGATACCAGCTCATGAATAATGAGGGTGGTGGTGATGGTGGGGTGCGTTGTGATATTCATGAAGGAGGTGGGAAGAAGGGGAGGGGACAGGAGAAGAGGGAGGAGTGTGAGAGAGCTGGAGCACTGGTTCATTAAAAGTGAGGCACAGTTATACAATAAGCTCCTTTGTGTGAGCAGCTCCTACGAGGAGCTTGGGCAGGGCAGGCTGCGCGGAGATGGCACACCGCGGGGCAGAGGAGGGTTTCTACGCCTGATGGGTAACCTACCAGAATCTGATACGCTGATACGATACCGAGTGTTTACCTATTTCATGGGTGGAGGGTGTGTTGCCATGTGGTGTTTATTACTGATAATGAAATTTGTAACCCTCTATAGGTTTCCTCATTTCTTAGTTCATGTAAGAGATGAAATGAGTAGTCAGTTAGTTTATTGATAGAAAAATAATTGTCATTTAAAAAAAGAATTACTTTAATAAAATAAAAAAGAAACACCAATCAAGTTTAATTTTCCCAGTTTTTTTGTGTCTAATCGTTGAACAAACCTAACATCTTTAGTCTTGAAGTGTTGGTTTGACAATAGAAGCAATCAGTTGTTATATGTATTTGTCACTTTTCTTAGATTCAATTAGCCGGTTAATGGAAATAACCTGCGTAGTAATTGATACTGAATATAATCATAAGTTGCAGTGTTACTTATGATGAAATGATGACAGTGTTTCAGCATTACGACTTCTACATAATCTCAACACAATGTGCAATATTTCAGGAGTACATGCAGGTAATAGACCTTGGTACCACAGTGCCTAACTATCTAAACAGTGAAATATGAACTCACACAGGCTGCTAGGGATGAGAGGTGGCATAAAAAGATTACATTTATACAGCATCTGACTCAGTGGGAACTACAGGTGTCACTGGTAATGGGGGTCCTCACAACAAATTGGCAATCAACAAAGCCAGAGACAATATATCAACCACTACCTTACCTCAAACTGCTACGAACGCAAGACAGTAGACCGTGGCTATTGTCTCCGTCATGCAGCCCCCTTTCACTAGCAGGAAGCTACACTAACGAGCAATAATCGTTAATAAATTGGCCTCCAAGCCAACAGCAGGGAGCTCTGTGCAGAATACAGCTAAGAGTAGATGAGCGCTCATCAGCTGGCTACTGGGCATCCCATCCCCAGGGACTCCATAATCCGATTTTCTGGGCTTTAATTTTGCTCTACTGCCTGGAGGCAAGCCAGACAGAGACCTACATCATACAGCACCATTATGGTTAATGCATCCTCCATCTCCGTCCCCTTCGTCTCCGCCACCCAAACCGTCCTTGCTGCCATCCGCTCCTCACCCTGAAGAAGCCACAAGGAGTGTGTTCGCTGCAGTTGCCAGGCAATATCAAATCCATGAAGTGCTGTTCACTAAAGTGTCAATTTGACATCAAAGGGTCTTGCTGGGAGACTGGGGAGCGGGGATATAATATTGCGTTAGATGAAGACGGGCACTATGTTTGCTTGTGGTGGAATGGACTGTGGAGAAAATGCGAGTCAGGCTGTCCGCTGAAATTGTACATCAAGGACAAAAGCAGCGATGAAGTGCTTGTGCACGAAGAGCACTGCCTGTCCTGTTGTCACAGTTGTCCATTCAGCACAAATGAAAAATGTAAAACATTAAAGGTCAAACACAATGTCCACCCTGCATAGAAAGACAAATACTACATTGAGAGTCTGCTGACAGTTTCCAATATTAGAAAACGTTAAAGAAATGTACTCAGGGTCCAGGTCCAGATGACCATCGCTCCGTGATGGTGCACTCGCTGACCCCCAAAGGTTAAGATGCTCATCGGTCACCAAAATGGTCTTTCTCATCATCTGTGAAGCGAGACTGATACAGTAGCCTCTGCCTGCGGTCAAGCGGCACCTCTCGGTGGGACGCGCAGAGTGAGGGATGCTCTTTGAAGAGTGCATTAAGACTGATAAAAGCTCTCCTGAGGTGCTTTATGGCCAGGGGTTTTATACTGTGACAGGGTGAATTTACCTGAGACTGCATTTCCAATGCAACCTGGGGGCCAGATTGGCACATTATAGCTACAGTTAGTAAAACCATTTAGTTTCTGACAAGGTGAAGCCGCACTGGATGTACAATTTGTCTCTTTGCCTGTCCCTACTAGACTTTTTATATGGAAGTTATGATCAATGTTTCCAATATAAGAAACTTACTCAATATTATTTATTGTTTAACATTTATATGGAAAATGAAACAGGCTTGTGTGTATAAAGTCTGTATTTCATATTGACAACCACCAATTCTGTCTCCCTCTCTCGTCCTTTCGACTTCCCCGCTGTCCTTTCCCACTGTCCAGCAGTCGTTTATCATCCAGTATGCCCTTTGCCTGCTCGGGTAGAAACGGGCCCTCAATCGTGCTCATTCTGTCGGTTAATGGGCCTCACATTGTGGGGCATGGAGAGGCGATTTGTCCTTACTGTGATGGCTGCATTTTGAGGTTTCTTCAATTGCATTTCTGACAAACTAATATTTGAGCTCACCTCAAATCTGGAGGTATAACCTTCAGCCAAGTGTGTAATGCGGGCATGTGGCCCAGGTGTAAACCCCCGTGCCCTCAGTTGTGCCTGCCTAATGTTCATGCGACCTTTTTCTGTCCATCTTGTCACATCCACAGTACATGCACACACATATACCAGCAAAATCAGCAACAAAAACACTACTGATCAGAATGCTGTCAGCACAGAATATGAAATAACAATCACTACCCACAAACTGATTTGGATCAATTTCTTGTCCTGGGATAAATACCGCCAACTGTCACTCACCAGTGCACAGAAGCTGAATCAATTCAGTATTTCACTGCATTGGGTTCTACAGAATATACATCACATCTGAGTGCCTTCTGAAGAAGGTAAAACTCTGTCAACAGCAGTGACTGCAGCTGCCAGTCACAGCTGTTGTAAGGAAAACTTTCGTTAGCAGCTTAGGTGAAAGAAGATGCTCATCGTCTTAGAAGCGGATATTTCACATATCACAAAATATGAATTCTGATAGACGAAAAGCTTGGGTCAGGCTGGGACAGAATGGTATGGATCATCACAGACAAGTCGAAGATATGTCTATATTTCAACAGCTTGTGGTAACCTTGACAACAAAAAAGAGAGTATCTTAAAAGAGTTGGAGATTTAATAAGAGGCAGGTATTGCTGGAATTACTTCTCGATGGCAATGTCTGTCTCTCAAGAATATCAAGTGCCCCCATAGTGTTTCACACATAAACAGGTTTATTAGGACCAACACTGACACACCAGGTGGGCAGAAATCTCTGTGGTGCAAGCACTAGAAACTCAAGACTAAAATATTGGACACGAGAGCGGAAATCGGTGGGGCTCTGCGGCTATGAGTGGTCTGCGATACGGCGCGCAGCTCAGATCTGAGCACCCGCTGCTGATGTAAGGCAGCCACTACTCCTGGGTATCCATGTGACCTGATTCGACAGTAATTAAATGAGGCCCTTTTATGAATGAATCATCATCGCTTCCCTCTCCTCTGATGACAGCTTTGATGGGAGTTGATGTCTGTGCACACACAAATGCACAGATGGGTGCTTGAAAGTCAGCATGACCAAACCGTGGGAAGCCAACCAAAACATCTTTCTCAATGACAATCAATTATTAAAAAGGCCTGAATCTTTCATAAATGTGGGAACATGACCGTGGATAAAGTAGCAAATTTTAGGATGCTTGTATGTAAAGCACTGTGGCATGTTATTTTTCTTTTACATTTAGTTGATCACATGAGTGTATGTTATGTACAGTATCTGACTAAGATCTGTGATGAGATATCAACCTAGACAGAGCGCAAACACCCTTCGATAATGTCTATAAATTAAAGGTGACATGAAAGGGTGAATTTGGTTGAAGCTCTGAAACAAAGAACAAACGCACTGCTTAACACGTCAAATGAATCTGCATTTTGATGCGAATAAGCCTCTTCACCGAGACACACCGGCAGCTATGAGTTTTCACTACGCACATCCAAAAAGCAGCAGGCAACATGAACACACCACAGACACAGACGTCCTACATGAAACCTAGTTAACTCTGATCCCCTTCACAGGTCTGCACAAAGATGAAACAATGTGCACATTAGACAGGAAACTCCAACTTCTTATTTTCTTTTCTACCTGATTTGGAAACTGCTGAGGTGGTGGCATGTGCCCAGCATTCAGTTAAGTCTGTGGAAATGGAAATGTCATGTGGGATCAAGGTAAAATTCTTGCCTAAGTGGTGATGCTGTGAGTGCTGCCTCTACAGTATACAGGCATGAGAGGGTTTTTGGTCTTTGTAAAATGCACATGGTCCAAATTAGGCTGTGGCAATTTCAAGATATTTATTTATATTTATTATACTAGTACTTTAGTATCTCTTGTGGAATTGCACCATTTTAGGCCAATGCTACAAATCAATAAGCAGGACTCTATAATGGAAAAAAATGGATTTACAGTATTTTTACATTAATGTGATAAAGGCAAGGTATCGTATCTATCAAGAGTTTCTTAAAAGGGTATTCAATTTAGTACTGCACTTCCATAAAGTTAAAGGTTCCACAAGGGTTAGGTTTACAAAAAAATGAGCAAAGTCAAAGCATCATGGACCGAGATGTCCTGATTTTTAGTTTGTGTGAGTGAAGCTCCAAAGGTTGTGCCATAATGGAAGAGAAAAAGGGCATCCACAAGGAACAGATATGGGCAAAAGAAATATGAGTTTTTTGGACAATAAGAAGGTTTCAACATTAAATCTTCATCAGGTAATACTCATCATGTGACCATGATTCAACCTAGGTGTGAATCCTGGGTCGAGCTAATAAATTAAGTCATTGTATAGATATAAGTACACAGTACTTCCTCTCTTGCAGTTCTCTGCCAGGTAAATGTCCATGTCTGTCAACTCCATACCACCTTTGTAACTCAGGCTTTCTGTTAGAAATGTTTAGTCTCCTACAGTTACATATGAATATACCAGTAAGAAATTACACAGAGATTTTATCTATATCACCCACTCGTAGATGAAAAATGTGAAATGCAATTTACATTACATTTCAGCTATGAACTACTCCCAGTTTATTCAGTATGTCAGAAATGTCTATCGTGTGTTAAACCAGTTGTGTTGTTTCAGCAAATGAGTAAATAGTCGAGATCAGTTTAACACATGTAAGACTAGTGACCTTTTCACAGAGGAAATGTTCAGTTTGACACTTTGAGCTGCAGGAGATGAGGAAATGAAGGGAGCGGCGAGTGAAAGGCAAGACTCACTCCACCTTCTCTGCTGGATGCTCCTCTCCACCTTCATATTCATCAGGCCTCAGGCGGTGGAGCGTGTGGCCCCGCACTAACTGCTGCCATGAAAACACTCACAACCACATGAGATCGTGACCCTCCGACACCCCCGTGTAGAAGGACGCCCGCAGGACATCCTGTGCTAAATGCCGCAGCAGTTCTCCTGCAGGTTCTGGAGGAAGGCAGGTGAAAATGTTGGCTCCCCTTTATTCAGCCTTGATGGCTGTTAAAAGTTTCCACCTGCCAGCCTGTGATGAACAGTAATCGCTTCCAATGCATAAAGCACTCGAGCACAAATAAAGCTCAGCTGTGAAGCATGCATTGTATATCTGTAGATCTAACAGAGAAATGTTTGAGGTCTTCCTGCTCTTGTAGCCTGGGGTGTTTAATGATATTTGTGGTGAGATAAACCCCCCTCTGTGTGCTGGGCTCCACCTTTTTTATTATATTATCTGACACACAGTAACAAGACCAGAGAGATGTCTAGCTGTACTGAATAAATCTCTACTGGGCAGGGGAATAAAAAAAAAGACAAAGCCTTTTGATTGCGAGATAACACTGAACCAGAAGAGAAAGAAGGTTTTAAAATACAATAAATATTATGATCGAGGACATATGGTCTTAAATTCATAATTTTGTAGGGGCGTCCAAGTCTCCAATAAACCTACCAAGATAAGAAATTTAATCTTGTGTTTCTATGTTCTAAGAGGGTCGGAGTGTGGCAGACAGATAAGGCAGGTGTTTTACATTTTAATCTGAATTTCAATAACAGGTGGGACCAAATATATGCAACAGTTAACATTTTTTTATTTGTCAATATTTGAAACATGCATGTTAAAAAACAATGGAGTTTGTCACAGAAGCTCAAGGTGGCAAATTGCATTGACAACAAGCAGCAAACATGTCCGACAGGCACATCATTGATTTAAGACTGCTCACTACTGGCCGAGTGCTCGTCAATACAAAGTCAATACACTTTTGATTGTGGATCAGAGTTTTGTGCTCCTGACGAGAGGAAGCAAATCTATAGAGACAATCAGCTCAGAGGGTAAACAGGTTAGACTATATACCAACCTGTTCTGCTCCATCTATTCAAGTGCTTATGCTGATTCCAGCATAAACAGAGAACACACAGTCCCTTATTGTGTCCCATTCAGGGCGCTTTGAGGCAATGTCATCAACAGGTCATCTCATTTCACGGACACAATAGCAGCATCCCCAAGTTTTTTTTACCAATGTCATGTTGAGACAAAGTGACATAAACCACATCCTGCGTCTGTTTGATGAGACTGTCCACTGTGCAAAAGATGGAGCAAACCAAAAAAAGCTGCATTAAATGACAATGGATGAAATATTTGTGATGTGAAAGGGGTCGCTCATAGTCTCTAACCCACAGAGAATTATCAACACACTCAACAGAGCTGATCAAATATATGGCTGGCAAAAGTTTAGCCTTGTTTTCCATTTACAATTCAGGCAGTTTTTCAAAGCAGAAAATGTGAAACCCACTGTATGGCACCTGCAAGGTGCCAAAAAATTTGACAACAGCAGCTTGTTAAGAAAGTTGAATATCAGAAGCAAAATATAGAATATACCAGAAGCTGTTTTTCCAGCTTGCTATTGCCTCCAAGTGGCAAAAATAACTATTACTGAAACTTTAACATCTTTCCAATAAGCCAGCTGACGATAGATGTGTCTGGTGTCTGCCTCTTTAGCAGGTCTACTACTCGATTTCAAAGTTAAAAAAAATAAATAAATGAATCAGTGTTTTGTGAGCTCTTGGCATCAGGACCAAATCATGAAAGCTACAGGTTGATGGAACAAGATTTAATGTAGGAAATTGACGTAGACTTTTTCTGCTGAACTGTCAATTTATTTATCTGTAGTTTTGAAAGTAATTGGACAATCTGCTGTGCACTGGTAATGTGACCTTGGCATCGAGGTTTTCTAACATCAACTGATGTAATTTTCCCTGACTGCTGCAAGGCGGTGAGAAAAAATAATAAGATTTAGGAAAGTTGAAAAACAAATATCCCAGTCTAGTCAGACTTAAGCAGCAGTAGAGCAATTTGTGTTTGCTCAACATCGATGCAGCAGCGGGCCTTCACCGGGACCTTCATGTACTCTGTAATTTGTGTTGTGATGGGCTTGTTCACTGAGCTCCTCCAAGCGCTTCAGCTGACTTGGTGGGTGCACAAATACCTCCATTTCCGATATGCTTTTTTTTCTGTCTTCCACTATTCTTTGCTGAGCCGGATGAGAGAAAGTCTTTGGTGCGCCTGAGGATCAGCTTAAAACCTTCCCCTAAACTGCAATGCTCCAGAATGAGAATGGCTACAGATCCGGTGGTAATAACAGACCTGCAGATGGATCACACGCTTGTTTTTCAGCACAAAGATTAGTCTGGAATTATGATGATACCCAGGGGGCAGGAATCTTATTTTCTGCCCTCCTGATAAGAAAACAAGAGCAGACGACAACCAAAAGGCAGGAGGGAGAGGGAGATGTGTGTGATTTAACATGCTGTGCTGCATGCTGGTGTGTTGGCACTCCAATTTAGGGGAATGGATCAGATAGTGTCCGACTGGAATTGTTTCAGCATTGGCTATGACAAATACAGCTTCATGTCCTGTAGCACAACAGAGTTTGCTGTGTTCACATCCATTCTACAGCACATAAGACCTTGTTTAATTACAGGTGTGGTTATCTCAGAAGCTCTTTTCATACGTAACATGTTATTTCAGGTATTTGAACATAAAAATGTATTCAAATATTCATGTTCTGAACACTAGGAATGGGAATTGGAACTACAGCTGAAATAACAGTAGGAGTCGGTATATAGAAGACCGTGAGCTTATACCCAATATCACATCTCCATCAGTGATTAACGGACATGGACCTACAGCAGGAACTAAAGCTGAAATTACAGCAGGAGCTGTTATTGATGTGATTTTGCTCATCAATGTAATGTTCACCCCAGTCATTTACTACTGACGTAGAAAACAGCATGGAAGGTTAAGGGGGAATACTTATCCATGTGCTGTGAGAAATGGGCCTATCTATAGCTCAATAAGAAGAACCTGGGTTGAGGTGAGGGAGGTTCAAGTAAAGAAATCTGTACATGTAAGAGTGTTTTGGTCTTTTGTGCCAACACTTAGAATATTCTTTCATACTGCGCTCATCATTGCACTTCACATAGTGTGATTAAGATGTAACAATGACGTGTATGAGACAATGGAGTGTACTGTCCCTGTGAGTAGCTGTCAGATATTCATGTCTCTTTCTTTATGACTAACTGTATGCTGTATATAACTGTAAACTCTGGAGTCATCTAGTCATTAAGGAGCAAAACCAGTGGTTAGTATACATTTCATAGTGTGACAGCTGGAAACCTTTAAATGCTAAGATGGTCCTGTTATTCAACAGAATTACAGTCAAAGTTGAGTAAAATCCCAACATCTATCTGTCCCTTCAATAAAAGAATCTCATGATTTGTCTCCAGATGCTGTCTTCCTCTGCAGAGGACAATGAGAAGAATGCATCTACTGAGGAGAGTCTGAAAGCCTGTGATGAAGCTGAGGTGAGGAGGAATAAGCTTGGTTTAGTGATGTGTACAGACAGTATAGTTATTTTTTAAAGGATTTCTGACAAAGACGTCTAAATCACAAAATGTCCTATTTAGTATTTTTGCTCCTCACAGATAGAAAAATCAGATGACAATGGATCCACGGGAAACAGAGATGAGGTTGATGCTGAAGGACAAGTGAGTGGAAGTAAACTGGTTTAATTTTGTGAGGATGAAATCAAGTCATACATAAACCAATATCTGCCTCTGCCCCCTGGAAAATCTCCCGAATTATCTACTCTGTAGATGAAACTGCGCCCCCATTGTACAGCCAGTCCCCAAAATCTGCAGAACATGGCATGAAGACTGGTGTGGAAGAACAGGTGAGTGGTTTAAACTGGTTGTAATGCCATGTACACGAATGTATGTTAAACTTGAATCCAATTTCTGCCAGTGTCCCTTTGACTCAACAAGAACATCATTTATCTTAGGGAGCCATGTTCCTTGCACACCGGAAATGAGAAGTAACCCACAAAGAGGAAGCAACCTTCAACAGAACCTGGACTCAAGGTGGGCGGCTGTCTGCCTCGACCGGTTGGGGTGACATAGAAAATTGAGGAGAGAGAATACAGAGGGGGAAAAGTGGGGAGCACAAAAAGGGGGGGAGGGCAAGCGAGACCAGGAACAGTTGTACATATTACTACATTCAGGCACTGCAAGGCCGACCACTGCAACGTCAGTAATACCCATATGTGTAGGTGTGATGGTGTTACCAATAAGTTAATGAGCTTAATTAAGCTTAATTAGCTATGGGACTGATACCAATAGTAGTACTACTACTGACTCTGTTTTGGGCGGGTATATTTGATACATTTTCATTTATGTGTAATAACGTTCTTAGTCCCAACCGTTATTTGTGGTTGTCCCTCAGGAGACACCAATAACAAGGCATCAAGCTGAGGCGATAGCATTCTCCACCCTACTGGCTCGACATCTGATACTCTAGAAAATCTCAAATACACTGCTCGAGGCACTACCCACAGATATTATAAAGTTTGGCAACCATTTCTATCCTACTTTGAGGAGGAATTCCCTTCCCTCAATACTCAATATAGTGTAGCCCAAGTTTTACCCCCCCCCCCTTTTTGTTCTTTGATTGGTTGTATGTAGCTCTGTGTATGTGGGCATGTATGTGTAAATACATATAAATGTGTATGTGTGTATGTATGGCTACCTTGTGCATACTGTGTAATTTCTCTGTTGATTTTTTTTCTTTTCAGGGATATTGAGTACTACTGTGAGTTTTAAAATGTGAAAATCAATAAAAAAAATAACTGAATATACAGAGTGAACACTGGATTGTGTCAGTTAAAATTTTATGTCATCGGCAGCAACCCTCCTCAACTTCACCTGATCATGGATGTTACAGACTGTTGATTTGCGCTCTTGAACGCAGACACAGTAACAAATAAACCAACGCTACTGACTCCTCGCTGTCGCTGTCTGTCACTCCAGCACTTTATATCCCAGAGGACAGCCATTGATTTTCCAGTTATAATCAACACCAAATTATTGAATGTCAGATGATAGAGTGTTGGGGGGTCCACGGGCATTTCACCACGTTTATTTTCTGAACCTGGTCGTGTCACCATGGCAACCCTGGCTGTTTGACAGAGCTCATGACAAAGAGCTCTTCTGTGGGGATTCATCTTAAAAACGGGGGCCCTTTCTGCTGGAGGCATGCACACACACACACACACACACACACACACCTTCCATCTGTGGACCAGAAAGTTTCATCTCTTAAGTAAATGCATTTGAATACTCGGTAAAAGAGTTGAATGACAGCTCAGGCATCAGAACATTTTACAGACATAAAAGCATCTATCAGCACAGAAAACCACAGCCAACAAGCAACACCAGAAAAAACAGAGCTCTAAATCTACACTGCATAATCATATGGGGCCATATTTCCTTGTAGCAGTCACCTAATGAAATTATACATTTCGGACGTAGAGTTTTATCGATTTGTCTGTTGTTATGCTGGATAGACCTTGAATAGCTGCAGGGCATCCTTGCCATACAAGAAATCTGCGGTGAACCTGAACTGAAGCATCACAACAGACTTCACACTCTCACACAAACGTGTCTTTTTGTCCGGCAGCGCGCCCTCGAGAAATTAGCGCAGCGTGCTGTTGATCAGATATTTCTGTGTCGAACCTACAAGGGTGACCCCATCAGTGTAGCCCTGCAGCGACGTGCACACGCGCAAGGGAGATATAACTGACTGTTTCACTGGATAAATGTCTGTCAGGGTAGGGAGAAATGTGGGAGGGTTCATCATAAAAAAGTTAAACATGCCCCCAGAGCCTGGCTCGTCATTTAATGGAGACAATCTCAAGGTTCTGGGTCAAAGCAGGTCAATGTTTCCCGTGTTTACTTTGGTGAGGAGAGGGTCAGCATGCACCTCTCCTGCCAAGACACTGTTAATACACAGAAGATAAATTAACAAACCCCTCTGGAAGCCCTCTGGGAATAGTTTCCGCCTCACAGCACAAGGCAGATTAAACCAAAGGGTAACAATATTCACAAATCAGCCAGTGGTTATGAGGAAAGAGGCAACACTATTTGTCAGAGAGCTCTCTGTTCCTCTATACAACAAACTGTGATTCACAGCATCCACACCACCTAGATTTTACCCAGCAAATGTCTTGGGAGGGCCACAATTTCTCTTTCAAGGAACATTAAGCATTTTCCCCTCATTTCCAGTTTCATTTTCAAGTGTTTCTGTGGAAATATATTGTTCCTACACATGGTGTATATGCAGCATATTGATCATTAGTGCATCATTTGAATTTCAGATTAGTGTATTCATATTGGTCCCAAATATAAGACAATGTTTTATTTCTGAGTGGGGGTCATATTTTATTCAAGGACTATACATTTACATATAAGAATGAGCAGATGATTTATTCAAATTAAGCGATACCGAGTAAGATTATTTCGCAGTGTTTTGTTTTGTAACTTCAATTTTGCTGGGCTTGTGAGTTTCTGTCTGTCCACCTACAATGTATTTGCTAAAGTTATAACCTCTGACCTACGGAGTTCAACCCACAGGATTTTTTTATGCTGGCTCCCGTTAGGTGTTTTAAATAAATTGAGTGCAAAGGATCTACTAATGTCTTTTGGCAGAAAGAAACAAGCAGCTGCTGCTGGCTAGAGCTCATTCTTTTTGGGATTGTTAAAACAGTAAGTTGAAATGAAACTGAAATGTCAACCTCATTCAAAATCCCACTGACATTTGCAACAATGGAAATAAGTTTAAAGAAAAAAGGCCTCATCATGTGGTTTACTCCGTATGTTTAGATCTGGATGATATTTGAAAAAAAAAAAAAAAAAGAATATTTCTGTTCATATAATGAACCTTATTATATGGTACATTTCTTATCCACATCAGAGAAGCCCTGATCCTAAGAAGAACAAGAGCAGTACCCTACACGGCTCCCTCAGTGTTTCTGGAGAGGAGCATCCTTGCCCCTTTTCTCACCCTGCTCCGCTCGCCACATCATAAAACTGCTGTTAGCTAATACTGTGTGTTTAATTCCTCATTGTGGAGCTCACCTCGCAGTGGCCCTGCCAAACCCTTCCCGCGGGAGATTTACAGTCAGCCATTTTGTGGACTAATTGCCCGTTCCTAGTGCAGGGAGGTCAGCCATAGAAAACGCAGGGAGTCGGGCTCGAGCACCTGCTACAGTCGGAGCCAGTCGGAGGGCAAAGTCCTCAAACAGCAGGACACACCACACTCCACACCAGGAGTCTCCTTGAGTTGTCTGGAATAAAAGTCTGTCAGATGTAATCGCTCACACTGCGGCCCATTGTTTGGCAATAAACAAGTGCCAGACCCCCACCACCATTGAATGTATGTTACTAGAACATAAATCAAAGTCAGATAAGAGGCGGGACGTGTGATAGTGGAGATAGATCCGCAGCATGCTCTCCCCGATATGGATCTCATCTCTTCACTTTGGATCATATTTGCGATTCATCTTCTCCGCCTCCTCCGCCTGTATCATCAGCCTCCTGTCTTCCTCCATAACCTCCCACCAATCGCCTTTTGAATCGGATGTATTAGATGGACACTTGGACCGGTCTGACTTGTACTGAATATCATTCAGCGGTGCCACTTAATCCTCCTCTCACATTAACATTTCCGGCAGGTATAATTATATCTAGCCGTCAACCTCATTGACTCCTCTTATCGACATTGAAGAGTTAACAGATCAGTCCTCAGCATTTACTATTTTGACTGAGTTGTTTAGCTTAACTGACAGCAAAGCACAGTTTTGCCTTTGTCTGATCATTTTAATAGCTCCTAATTACTGTCTATTAAAGGCTACTACTCAATGCTATTCTGAGCCCTCTCCCTTTATTAACATCAGCTGACACCCCCACCATTCAGTAGTTCCCTTGACTTTATCGCTGCCTGTGACCCTTCCATCTATCTAATTAACCACAATTTACTAATCACACAGGCCACTTTCCCAGTGCTATGTGCCCTCCATCAGTGATCAGGGACAAAGGCTCGTTAATGGGGCTCTCCCCACCGTTACCCGAGAGGTAAAAAATAGGGATTCCTCAGGTCAATTTGGAATCAAGAGCCATAAGATATGCAGAGGTGCTGCCAAAGCGCAAATTTAAGGCAGGTATAATGGCACAGAGCCAAACATACAACAATATAAAAAATGTACGGTGAAAACAGACCTTGTGTTTTCCACAAGGCTCAAAAAGAGAAGTATTATATAAATCAGAGGCTGCAAAGTTTGTCGAGAGTTGCAACCTGCAAAGAGAGAGCGAGAGCAAGAGAGAGAGAGAGAGAGAGAGAGAGAGGAAGAGGAAGTGTGTGTGGGGGGGGTTGCTATTTCAGGTTTCAATTTACAAGAGGAGGTGGAGGAAATCGATAGGTTGAATGTTGGCTTATTGCCAACTTGCTGAGGGAAAAATGAGAAGGTAACAGAAAGCAGCAGGTTGTTTTTTGGGCTTTTTTTTGTTTGTTTTTTTCTCCCTGTACACAACCGCACTCACAGCTGAGGATATTACATCACAAACACAACAACACGATAAAGTTGAGGAGAGCTGCAAGACACTCACATACACACACCAGAGATGTGGGATCCGACAAATGGCTTTTCTTTTCTTGTTCTAGAGAATCCTTTGCCATCTTCTCAGGTTTGAGGGTTTGCTGCTTTTCTCTGTTTTTTGTAATTGTGAAGTGCAAGCTAAATTTGTTGACATAAGTGGTTGAAAATATCTTGCATTACATACATTAAATAAAACACTATTGTTGAGTGGATAATAAATACCAAAAATACATTGGCAGAATACATTGAACAGACAAAGAACTACTTAATAATAGACTAGACATTACAGTCATTTTTCAAGCAAAAGCAGTAATCTTCATAATCTCCAATTCAATATAATTCTGGTTTAGTTGTTGCTCTGTTTTTATTATGTTACCAATTTTATTCCCAGTAATAATTACTGTGTAGGATTTAATTCACATTTTGTTTCACAATTATCGACTTTAAAATGTGCCACTTTGTAAATATCTTGGTCACACCTCATGATTAACTTAAATGTTACTATAAAACAAATATTGGCCATTTATTATCTGTTTTTAATGATCAAATATTAATATTGTAGCTGTCCTCAAATATCAAGTAAATGTCAGGTATTACATTTTTAACTATTTCAATTCATAAATTGAATCTTCCCTTCACAAAAGCATTTAGAAACAGAATCCAAATCAATGAGGTATACAGGATGTATACGCCTTTTTAATGTGTGTTTCAATAGTTCAGTGAGTCTCACACACTGCGGCTCACATTAGTGAGTGAGACCGTAACCCTGTGCAGCTGCTCATATCAATGATGGGCATCAATAACTGGCGCCAGGCCTGTGGTTCGTAATTGTGTTGGAGGGGTCAGTATGGGGTCAACAGGTCATTCCCCGGCCTGTCTAATGAAGGGAACACAACTCTCACTCACACCAATACTCTGCACCGCCATCTCCAATCCCAGGCCCCATTGCCCGTGTCAATCACAACATCAGTAATAGATGTGCGATGCAGCCTAACTCTGCCTACAAGCCATCAAAATACACAATCACTCGGTGAAATCATGCTCCAGCTAATGCACTGTATCGTTTTGTTTACTATCAGGCCATATATATTAGTCTTGATACTGCAAAGTGTAGTGCTAACCTATAAATGGAATTTACTTTACACTGTAAACTCTGGTCGTACTTTTGAATAAATAAATACAATGATGAATACAATGAGTGACTCCAATAACATTAAACTAAGAATACCTACAACAACCAATCAAGCAAGAGTTCAACCAACCAATCATGTCAGGGCAAGTCCTGAAGTTTTAACTGGTCCATATTTTATTTTAGCATACTAACGTTTGCTAATTAGCACTAAATGCAGAGTACTGCTGCGGCTGACGGGAAATGTAGTTCTGCAGGTAGTTAGCAATAAACTCAAAGCGTTGAACCAACCGTCATTAACCTCCTTCGAGCCACATACCTAACATGACTTCCTTCGTTCTGTTAAAACTCTATATTTTTACAAAATGAAAAAGCGCAGTGGTGCAGTAGCCTTAGGCTGATGCATGAGTGATGAGTCCATTTCTTTAAAACTCCATTTTACTTATGGACAGGCCAATTACTGGAGAACAGCCCTGACAATCAGCTCCACCACCCACCTAGCTCCAGCTCCAGTGATGTATTACAAGTCATCCATCACCATTGGCTGGAGAGAGGCATGGGAGGGCCGATACACCCACGTGTCAGACGTATGGCAAGGGCAGATGGGGTTCTTCTTTGAAATCTGAAGTGGACGTAACAGAGCTCATATTGGCATGATTGGATTAGACTTGAAATGCCTTCAGGAGTTTGTGCACATGGGAAATGAAGTTAAAAAGCTTATTTTGTTGAAAGCACACGTGAGTCTGCCTTATCAAGACCCCAGAGATAATGACATGAAGACAAACAAGAGAAAAAAATTGTCATTCTGAGGAATTCATAGTAATGAGTTTGTTTGGTGATGAATTAATTGCAAGACAAGTAAACAAGAAACCAGGAAAAAAAGAAAAACAAGAAAAAAAGTTGCATTGTATCTATCTCCAGATTCAATTTACTTGCCTCAGATTGAAGCAGCAATAGATTAGGATGGGAGTCTAGCTGGAATTGAATTAGCACAAAGTGAATGGCTTTGGTTACATGGAGAACAAGCCGTGTCCAATCAGTGTCTCTTTTCAGAGTAAGACGCTCCAAAACATCAGTCAATTATGCTTTGTTTGAATAGTGGGAGGCTGAAAAATGCTGCAGAGGTTGAATCGCAAGGAAGAAGCACAGAGTGAAAGTAAATGAAAAAGTGTGAGGATGAATGGTGGTGGGGTGGGGTTAGGAGATGGAGGGAGGGCATGCGAGGAGATGAGATGGAGGTGGCATGGAGGAACGGGGAAAGAGAATGAGAGGGAATGTTTGAGAGAAATATGGGTACACATGTCAGCGAGCAGCCCAAGATGTCAGCACTGTGTAAAAATAACCTGTCCAATTATGAAGAGAGACTGCTCGCCTTTTTATCTGGGATGCTCTACTATAGAACCCCTCCTCCCATCTGATTTCCTCTCTCTCTCTTTCTCTCACTCACCCTTCATACTGTATATACATCTGCTGTATATATTTAGATGCAGTCATATATTGTCTCTGATAATGTGATTCCAGAAAATAGATTGGAATTGTTCACTGTCTTTTATAAAGATGAATCGTTCTGTCAATATTCTATGGCTGGCTAGTGTTCGCCACGCAGTATATGACTTTCCACTTCCCAGCAAAAATGGTGTTTAATGCTTCCCTGAGAATGGACGGCTGCTGCTGTTTCAATTATCCATTTAACAGCCTCTAAAAGGAGGATTTATTTCTGTAAATTAGCTCCTGTATAACATGACTGTATCATGGATCATAAACCTTAGGTCAATACAGCATGGGAATATTGTGGTTAGAGGGAGAAAATGCACGTAACTGACCATTTTCCTTTTCCTTTGCGCACAGTATTCCGCCCGACTGGGGCAGTGGCAGCTGTTCCTGGTAGAACTTTATCTTATTCTTCCTCCCTCTACGAGGTTCCCCCAGCATCCCACAGTAGCCATTTCCTCATCAGCCTATTACTTCCAATAGGCGTCGGAGTAATTGGCTATTTCACACATGTAAGGGTTGAGCTGGCAGAGGGTAAAGGGCAGGCAACCAGGCTGTCAGTGTGCTGCACCACAGTCATCCATCAATTATTATCAAGCACAAGGAAAGCCACGACGGTCCTGAGCCGGCACTTTGTCAAACCTTATCCAGGGCTCCCTGGTTAATCCATTAACATGTGTGAGCTTTATCACTGTGGATGTTGTACTTTGGGTCTGGTTGAGTGTGTATGAATTTGCAGCTTTAGTAAAACATATAACAACAACAACAAACTCTCCACTGTGCGCTGGAATTTGAATATGCAGTATCTCAAAGTCACTTGTAAATGGCTGCATGTTACATTAACACACTAAGAACTTGTCCTCACTTACAATAAAGCCATTTTTACCAGATTAATAGAAACTTTATCAGACTGCAATATGACATTAGGGATAGTTGGGGGGAAACCCAAAGAGCGAACCACTATAGGTGGCTCCAACTCAACAACTGAGCATTGGATTTTACTTGTTGACAACAACAATCCAACACTAAATTAATATATTGTTCATTACCAGGCTGTAACTACACACCTTAAAGTGCCTGTTTACATTGTTTAATTCACTCTGTGCTATAGAGCAAAGAAAGGTAGGGTGCTCTCCTTGCTTTTGCTGTGTAGTGAATTATTTTGTTTACATTCTTTCATTCACTGTGACTGAGAGCTGTGATCACTGACAAGCCAAAGGTTTGCAGAGGAGATTACTTTTCTTGATGTGTGTCGTAAAAAGGAAAATATTACTGAGCTGTATTTTAATGTTCTTAGCTTTTAACAATCTCTAGTAGCACTATAAATACAAGAGAAAGTACAAGAAAATACAAGAGCTACACATGATGAGTAAGACTTTGGCTGGTCTCCAAGTGATATTTCCATAGCCGCTTCAGCTCCAGCATGTAGTTATTTTTTTAAGAGCGACATGCCAGCGGCAGCTATGCTGTAAACCCTTAACACATAACTATAAAGTGAACTTCATCACACTCAAAATCAGTATACTGGGCAGCAAATGACATCAAAAGGAGGGAGAGCATGACACAAGACGGCCTCATTCCTGGCCTGTAATAATATTACCTCTGATAATGGTAGAGAGAAGAAATGAGAGCGAAAAAAGAGATACAGCAAGGAAAAGAGTACAGCAGATGGGTTTTAACCATCTCAGCTTATAGGATCAGGAGAGATGCTGGTTGGCAGGTTTTCTGACTGTGTTAAAACACAGCCTGTTCCCTGACGCCAATGAAACACGTCATCTGGAGAAGACCGTTCTTCATCTGGATTCCGCATTCTCATTCACCTTGATGTTGATTTACATGGTGCAGGTTCCAGAAGTGTGCAAACTGTTTTTTTCCTCTAATGAAAACTGACCACTTTCCAAAATCATTTCCATCACTCATAGACCTTTTTTCAACCTCATCATTTTCTGACATCCTACTTTGGGATTTTTTATATAATGTCAGGGTCTTAATACTGTGAAGTAACACAATGCTACATGCATCTTTGCATTCATAAAAGGTAATGAGTCACTCTCTTTTCTCCCGCCATATTTCCATTTCTCTGTGCAGTAAAAATTGGGGGTGGAGATAAAGAAGGGCAGGTTGCTGGATGGCTGGCTAGTTGGCTGGCTGGTCCCTTCTGACAGGTTGTGATAGGCATCATCTATCACCTGTGAAAAGGCCTGAGGGCTCACCATACCAATCACACTGGTGCCAGATGTTACGGCCGAAGCACTGCACACACATCATACACAGACACACATTCACACAGACGTAAACATAAATCACACACAAAACAACAGGCCGACACTCAGACACATGCAGAGAGATGCAAATGTTATTCACAATGAAACCAAATGTATATGTATATAGGAAGCATGAGAAAATGCATATATATTATGATTTTCCTTTCACAAAGACGCAGAGGACACAGACTTCACAGGGGAAATTCATCAGCTCTGAATGCAAGCAAATGATAGTACAACAGGTCTGCTGGAAACAGAAAGAATCATTTCTGAGTACAGCAAATGCACATATAGAAAAAGGCAATGGACTAGCAAAGCACAGTGACTTCACTATCAAGTCCCCCCCCACTGTCTTTGGCAGACCTTTGCAGACGACAGGGAAGGCCACCTCGCTGCATGAGCAATTACAGCAACAACTTCATGTCCCTCTATCCCCCAGGGGCCAGACATTATGAGCCAGCCTGTCAAGCGCCCACATGCTTTTCCACGATTTGTACCGGATGCACATAGGAACAAAAACTCTCAATTAGTCTAAGGAAAAAGAGCATTTTGAGCAAACACCATGGTCGGACCTTTAAAAAGATTAATCTAATTAAAAGGGCGGGACTGAAAACTAAATCAGAAATTTAAATTGTAATATGCAAAAGCTGTTGTGAGGTTAACAGGGCTTAGACAGGTTTAATAAGATGGATGATACTCACACACACACACACACACACGAACACAAATAAGATTGTTTTCATGATTCCTTCCCCTCATGCTCAGCTTTCTGACGAAGTCATCCAATTACTGATTGGAAATGGCCATATTAGAATATGTAATAACCCCTCTGAAAAGCGTCTCACCCCTAATGTGATTGATCGCTTTTCTTTAACCACCATGTGCTCCAAATACGATTCACTCACTTTTTAATCTGCAGCATAATTCAAATGCAGCCCTGTGAGTCTGGATTTTAGCATGGCTAAACGCTGAACGCTTGTCGGTTTTCCATGTTATTCCTGCTTGTGTGTTTCTGAGGCATGTAAAGGGGGGGAGTGGAGAAGGGGAAGGGATGGTGTAGAAGTAATGGACCTCTTCATGCTGGGCGCTCCTGGCATGGCTGAGAGGTATGAAGGGCGATCCTATGGCTGCCTCTACATCACACTCCAGGATCTGTACTAAGTAAGTGGTGGTAGAAATGCTAATGTTGATTTATCAAGATGGACTGTGATGGTTGTGTTAGACTGGGTGCGGAACTTTTGCCAATGGTTTACATAAAAATATGTGAATCAAAACCTGAATTATTTGTTAAGTCTGCATTATACCGCAAATCTTACAATAGACAAACTTAAGTGAGTCTGAAGATATCTTCTAGGCTAAAATATCAGTCGAAATCAGAATAATTAATGAAAAGATGCAAAAAGACCCCTTTGCTTATTAAGTTACAGTTTCAACACTGAAGAAGTGTGAGACTCTATCCCCCGGCACAGGAGGGAAAGACCTCAATAAATTATGTTGGCTCACCATTGTGGTGACAAAATAAATTTCAATTACAGCCAAGTGAAATTGGATTTCCTCGGAGCATTAGGGGATTGATAATCGTTGAAAGGTTTCACGCTCTGCTCAGGTCCTTTTCTTATAGACGATGGCTCATCTCAGTCACGGGACCTTCAGATTGGTGCTGCCCAGCTTTACCACTAGGTTTACTGGCGGGCTTATGAAATCGATAAGTCACTTTGGACAGATGTGTTTTCTGTGTTTCTTACGCCAAATTAATACAGATGATTGCAGGCTGCAGCCATTCTGGATCATTGTCCTCCACCCGTTGACCTTCCGTGTTGAACAGGTCCTCTTGATGACCATTTTGCTCCAATTCTGTTGCCTTCACCGATCAATAACATGCAGAGCTATACAGTATATTATGGACCTAAATAAAATTTGTGAGGTAAATACAGATGCTGCAGATGTATTGTAGATCTGATCAGTTGTAGATCACAACATGGCAATCAAGATTGGAGATGTTCAAAGTTCGCCAACCTATAACATCTGAGCCAACAATAAAACAACATTTTCTATTCACACAGATTCACACAGAAGAAACATGCTGATACAAGTACCAACATATCACACATTAGGGTTTGCCAATATGCGCATCTGTACAAGCAATACAACTTTACAAAGTTGCAGAATGTTGATTTATATCTATAATTTAGGATACCACATTGACCAGTCATTACGAATGTCTGTGAAGGAGTTAAAGACAAGTTGATTCATCGATCATTTGACTGATGAGAACTGACAGCAACTAAGAATTTAAGTAATTTATCAATATTAATGCCAAACATTCACTGCTACAGTAGAAGTGAGCATTTGCTACTTTTCTGTAATTCCTTGTAGGTTTCAACTTGAAGAGGTCAACTTGAGCTCAAGAAAGACATTTTTCACAATCTTACAAATATCTTCACAGTTTAAAGAATCAACAATTAAGCAAACATTATGACAGATTACTTAACAAAAAAATCATTAGGGGCAGACCAACTGTTAAGCCATACAAGAGAAGTAAATTTATTTTGTTGCGCAGACGTCTGGATTCAATTGGTGTGGACAGAAGCTCTGAAAATCCTCCACCACACTTTCTCTTTAGGGTGGTCACTGAAGTGTTAGTGCCAGCTATTTGGTACACAAAGCAAAGAGGAATTTTGGAACAGTCCATCTGGACCATTTCACCCCAGGGTTAACTTCAACTACACATGACCCTCTTATCAAGTGATGCATGACCCTGGCCTCTGGGTCCTTGGTGCACTGAACAATGCAAGGTGCTCAGACATGAGATTCAACGTTCAAACAAAACATTGTGTACCTTTCTATTTTTCTGCCAACCATCCCCTCACTCACTTCTTGTCCGGAAAGAAAATTCTCACACATTTCAGGTGAATTTTCCCTCTAAAGATTCCTGTCTTCAGTTTGCGGAGCACTTTCACTGTTGAATGGTTTCCCTGAATGAGCCCTAAATGTGCCAGACTTCAGCGAAAGACTCATTTTCAGGCAATAACAATGAGAAATCCACCCTTTGAGTCCTGCTCAAACCTGATGTTGGAGCTTGTGCCACTCACCTTGAAGAAAATTCTTCATGAAGCCAGGCATTACTGTCAGCAAGGACACTCTGTGTTGAAACATTCATCTGCACTTACGCTTTCCAGACAAGTGAACACTGACGAGGAAGTGAATCACAGATTAACCAAGGCTTTTGGTTCACTGAGCATAAATCTCTGGGACAAAGGAAAAGGTATAAAGGTATAATGAGACAACATCTCCATGCTTCTTTATGAAGGTACAAATCTTGAAGCAGACAGTTAGGTGAACTACTTTCACAAATGTGTCTCTGCAAGCTAAACAGGATGACAAAGTTTTCCAATAGTGAGGTCCAGCAAGAACCTCGTTGTTCAGACTTGTTGGACAGGAGTGGCACTGGAGCTTCACCACAGTGACCAATATTGTGACCTGATCCCATATTGTTTATACTGTTATCTCTATACACAGTGCTGTAATTTTTATAATACTTACTAATCTGTATAGTATACTGTCTTTTAAGTTAGCATACAAGAACTCAACATAGTTTTACCATTCTATACTAAACAAGACAGGTTGCAATGGGCATCAATCAAACTGCTACTTCAGCCAACCAAAAATCTTTCAGATTACAATTCTTTGCTCATTTGTTTTCCAAGACCTTCTGGAGCTGTCTTACAGTCATTCACAGTTTATTTTAATGCTTTTAATGCTTGCAGCTGCTAATGCCTCTTCCATTTGCTTTGTGAATTATATTGTGGGAAATGAGCTTTCATTAAAAGCACAATAAAAGGTCAAGTGTTTCGCTATATATGCTGACTTTTTGGACTATGCCTATTATTGTCACATTTCAATTTGAACAACTCTACATTATTGAAACCTACATAGAATTTGTATCAAGTATGGAACTGGGACACAGCTGAGATTTCTATTCCCAATACTGCTCCAGTGTGTATGTATGTTTGTGGGTGGGAAGTTGGTTTCAGATCTAGCAACTCCTAATGGTTGGTTGGGAATGTGCACTGCAAATGAACTCCCAGCTGGGAGGAAAAGAGGGAGCTGTTGGCAGCAGCTAGTCTAGCAGAAGCTTTCTGCACCCTCCCAAGGGTAAACAGTGGAGTTAGTGATATGGTTAATGGTGTAAAATGAATTAGACCCAAGAAAAGAAAAAAAGGAAAAAAAAGAAGAAGAAAGAGCAGCTGTGAACATCCCAATAACAATACACACATTCAAAAGAGCTTTTGAACTAATAAGTAAAAGTACAGTTCAAAGGCAGCATTACATTCTCTGTGAAAAATCTGGCACAAGCATTCGAAACATTGGAAGAAATTATTTCGTGAAAAAAAATGATTACAAAAGACAAGGCATGTTCTCACAAACCCTGAGTTCAGCAGGAGAGTTTAAGACAACTTCACTTCACAAGTGTTACATGGTCATACAGTGTCTGAAACTTCCCCCAAATGCAGATATTCCCATGTGTACAGTAACATGAACACCTGTAGAGAGACCTGAAGATGCAAATTCAAAGACAATGCAATTAGCAAAAATACCTAAAAGTACGTTTTCAATAATGACAATATGCAAGTAGTGAAAGGTTCTAAATATGTCCTGATGCCACTGTAAGTGATTACCAAAACAATTACATCCTGTTGTTTGTGGTCCTAATTGTTCACACTGGATTAACACAACAGGAAAGTAATCAGATTTCTTTTTTGTGTATGTCATTAGTTTTTTCTGGTTACAATCAACTAAGCCTGAATTCTTAAAGAGAAAAGCAAACAGCGTCATTGTTTCACATACATTTATGTCAACACATGCAATTACTGTACTGGAGGCACATTGCCACGCTTGATTAACTATTCCTAATCATCCCGTTGCCCATGTGTTCACATGCTGCAAGATTTGCTGGATATCACAGAGCATGTGATACTTCAGCCTGGTTATGAATTCCTGTCAATGACTAGACCTACTTCATTTCCATATTATGGTCAGGCCGCTTTGATTTGAATATCACTCTTCCCGGTTCACCACTCTAGCCTTTACAAGCAGAATTGGAGGTTGAGAGCTCTCAGTGGGGGGTACTCAAAACATAGAGATGGGAAAAGTGAGAGTGTAAATTTTATTACACTAAGGGAAATTTTGACATTTTGACCGATAACGTGAATTCCTTTATAAAAAGGACACCTCCCTGAAACATTTTTAAAAACTTTTGATAGAAATATTTAATTGGGTGTGTTTATTCAAATATTTCAATATCAGTCATAAAATGACATTCTGTGCATACTTGTAATCTCTATCTTGTGTGCATATGAATATGAAAGGAAGTGGTACCATGGTCAAGTGTTGGTAAAGGTGCAGATAAGTCCAGGAGTGGCCCATCAAAGCAAACTACCACCTAATTTTCCTGAGTGTCTGGTCACTTTAACAGGTAAAAGTAGCCAATAACAAAAAAAGACAAACTTCTCTCATTTTTTGTTTTTTGTCATTTTGTCAATATCACTATTTGTATTCTAAGATGCTACAAATTATCCAGCTACAATAAAGCCTAAAAAACAATGGTTAAACCAGAAGTACAGGGAGCCATTGTGGTGGAAACAATACACTGTCTCGCAGCTGTAGAAACTCCTGCAGGTTTCAGAATGCTGCAGACCAGCATATTGCAAGTATTTGCATGTTTCAGCTTGTCTAGTCAGGAATCTTTGGTCAAAACTGGACCTAAAATGCTCTTGAATCTGGAATGTTTGTCTTTTGGTCTTCTAGCCCAGTTGTTAATGTCAACGAGCATCTGAGGGAGCACTGAGTGAAGGGACACTTTTGTTTTGCTGTTGAGTTCACATATCAGTGGTCCAGAATCACCAAGTTTTTGTTTAAGTGTGTGAACACTTAGATATCTGTGCATAATGAACTGGCTTGACAGTCTATGTGCCACACACTTCTGCAATTCCGTGTGTGTCTCCACCCGGTGTCAGGGTTACTGCCCATGTATAATGTATACTTCACAGCTGGCTCTGATAACACCCTCCAATGGCTTCATCTATCAGAGGTTGGGTAATGGCAGCATTACCCTGCAACGATAGTCAGTCTCTATTACCATTCACACTTTCTCTCCCTCAGACAAGAGGTGAAAGGGGCTCCAAACAGATGGTGTGCAGAAAAAGAAAAGGAGGGACAAATCTATGTGACATTAACCTGCTCAAACCTTTAAAGTCTGCCTTTGAAACTCAAGCATCATTTTCAAAATTAGCTGAGTCAAAACTTTGGAAATGTAATGGGAAACAAAGTACCTCTGTCATATGTCATAAGGGAGGTTAATAAACAGAATGTCGTGACAAATGCATAATGCATCAAGTGTTTTAGTCCACAACAGCTCAAGTATTCTGTATTGAACAAGAGATGCAAGGTGCGGCTTATTACCATATGAAAGTACATTTTCTATGTTTCTTGGTTAATAGAACACATCATAGCAATTTAAAAGGTGATATTTAAGGAATTATTTGATCCAAAAAGAAAGCTACTGATATAAACACTATTGCTAAATATTGGCCAATGATGATCACATTGATAATAAGCACATTTAAACAACATTTAACCATTTTGGAAATTGCTAAATTTGATTAAATGAGAAGTTTTATTTGACTGCACTACTCGAGTTATATTCACATTTATCTGAAATTGTAACATTATACTCTATATATTGTGGAATCCTTCCTGAATGTATTCAGATGATATCTAATGTACACACATGTAGCAACTGCATTACTTGTGCATTCATCAGAGCTTTTCAAAAGCCCAACGTGTCATTACAATGTCTGGTTGAGTAAAAGCAGTAACACAAATCAAGGCTGGGGCGCTGAGTGACATCCTCTATCTGCCCCCCACCCCTCCTTAGAATGCATTGATAAAGGGCATGGGCGGCATAAATTTAGTGCTAAATGGCCAACTGTCATGTAGAAGGTGAAGGATCACATCACATCGCAGGCATGAGCAGATGCCTGTGAAGGTCTAATGACGGTGACCGTGTCACCTCTGTGTGTGTGTCTATATGCACATGTGTGATGCATGCATGTGCCACAAACATCTCAGACAGACAACCCACACATTAACCCACACAAACCACACACCCGACTGTGAAAGAACGCCCACGGCGTAAAACCTTTAGCATATGAGCGAGTCATCTCATCATCTCATCTCGTCGATTTCACAGACTTTAAAATGAGTCATTCTCATGCAGACTAAGAGAAGAACAAAAGGAAAAAGTAGAGCGGACAGGCCTGGTGATAAAAACCCCATTTGTCATTGAGGCAAAATGTGAAGGGCTGGTGATGTGATCCAGATGTAGTGATGTAATGCGTCTGCAGATCCATCTGAGTTAATTTGATCGAACTTAGCTCACCATCAAGGTAACAACAAGGTAACACAAACACATCAAGCCTGTTAGTGGTATTAGCGCGGACAAAGCAGCGTGATGTCAGGAGAACGTGTGAATGTGTGTGTGGGTGCTGGATAAAGTGAGGGGGGCATTTGTTTACCCTAATTTGTGTGATGCACAGTGACAATAGAAAGAGACTGAGAGCATTAAATACACCATCCATCATCAAGCTAACTGTTGACTGGTTCGGACCTTAGATGGACCAGACCTGCTTCCTAATGTGAACCAGACCTGGTGCATCTAAGGAGACCAGACCTGTGCATCAGCTGGCTCAGGCTCAAATCAAAGACAAAAAAAGATTTTTATATTGTCATTTTGGGGGTTATGTTCTTGAAGCATTTGAGTAATGGTGGAATAAAGAATTTCATATTTATAGAATTTATTTGTGGGCCAATCCAAATAGCAAAAATGTCTTTGACTATGTAGTGAAAAGAGATGATAGCTGGACAGTCTGCCAGGCTTGTTTTTTAGTCAGCAATAAGACTAATAATTATTAAATAATTAGCCTTAATATATTTTTATTTTGGAAAGTTTGTGTACAACAAAGATTACTGTCTTGCAGGTGTATGCATTGGGGAAATTTCTGAACTCAACTTGACGACAAATACCTTTTTTTCATTTTTTTTTTTTAAAACTTGTGCGTGCGACCACATTTTGCCACCTACAAACTTGCAAAAGCTGTTGATAAATATATTTCTGAATGAGAAAATATCTTCAATCCAATGAATCACTAAGCAGACAAAGCAAGGAGAGGACACAACAGTATTCTGCAAATCGTGGCTCGGGGCTTTAGCATATGAGATCATCCGATACAACTTTGTACATAAACAGAGCAGCAGCTTCAGCAATACAAACTGTTTAACCTTGCTGTGAATAGATTTGCATCCATTACAGTCAGACACAGTATTGTTTGAGGAGGACAAAGAAAAAGACTGCTTTCTATTTTTTTTCTTCCCCAAGCGGAGCAAGTCACATCGGTATCTCGGAGGATAAGCAAATTCATTAACGGCTTCTGGCAGCACAGGAGACAGGATTAACAATCCCTTTATGCTGAAATGTAATTGAAAATATGGCCTGTCTCATTTTTCACACAAATGTGATTGGATATGCTCCTGTTGTGTTGAGGTTAGCTGCAGTTAAGCCATAATTCGATTTTGAAACTACCACAGACATGGAACGTTCCAGTCACCCGGTTAAGATAATGTGAAGCGATATCATTAGGATGATTTGGTGAACAGTCTCACCATCGGGAAAATTCTTTATTTCTTTTTCTGATGAAAAGACGAGTGGTCGGCTTTTCAAGAGTCTAGATTTTCGGGGTGGGGAATGTTTTTCCAATTGAGGGCCATATCAATTTTTATTACAACCTTCAGGGCCATACTAAATTGGTGAACACATATCACACTAACCTCTCTAATGCAATGGCTGGAACTGCTTTGAGTCTGACACTAGGCACCAAGGCTCTGCTTCATACAGTTTCTGAAGAACGTTTCAGCTTCTTAGCTCTTACTCACCCCAAAACTTTCCAACAACCTGCAACACTGTCTGAGTAAGAATGAGTAAGGTCTTATGAAAGCTGCTTATTGGAAAGCACACAAACTCAGCCAAAGAGCATTAACTTTATCCAAGCTCATTTGTCTTTGCATCACATACAGTTCAGCTTGTTTCCAACTGTATCATCACTTCAAGCATGTCTGTGCAAACTAGCCAAACTGGCTCATCTTTAACTTTACCCAAAAAAATATTTTGAACATTTCTCTACGAAAATGCCATATCTACTTTTTTTCTTCATTGCAACATGATGCAAAGTGTAGTGAAGGACATGTTAGTCTTCTTTTTTTCTTTTTTTCTTAACTGCAGATAAAAAGTAAATGCTGTCATGATAATATTTTGTTTTTCTGAGCTGTTTTTTGCATTTATGAATTGCCTTGTGGGCTGGATCAAACTATCTTGCAAGCCACATAAAACCCAGAGGCCAGACGTCCCCCACCCCTGTTGTAGATTAAATTCATAACATGAGTGGTTCAATAAAACAAGAATTCACACAAGAGTTAAAACAACCACTGCATTTGTATTAACAAATGTGCCCCTAACAACTAAAGATTTTCAACTGCTTGGTGAAAAGTGTGACTGTACAAGCGGATAAATCACAAATCAGAGAAACATATTTAGCCATGAAGGAGCTAGCTCACGGTTGGAGGGAATCACACCTGTGATATTTCCAACTCTCGTGCTCCAGCGGGTTATGAATTGACCAGGAACGTATTTTGGCTTGATACGCTTCCTTCCTTTCACTGTGAAATGGTGAGAACACTAATCATGACGGACAACTGTCTCTGTCAGCAGCAGTGCCTGTTTTAACTGAGCAAAACATGCTAAACAACACCATCCAATCCCTAATCATTGTGACATTCAGGTACAGCCACTCTCAGCTACCGTGTCAGCAGTCAAAGGTCACTATAAGGACACGTGAAATGTAATGTATGACATGCCAGCCGTATTTTATTATTTAATGAGAAATACTCTAGAAATCAATAGAGTGTCTGGGATCGTGGTGCTATTAAAGTACGCTGAAACTCCAGCTGACATTTCAGGAATAGACTGTATACTAACCAGTAAAATGCAAGCCCAAAGGCACGTGCCATTGGAAAATGCAATTTTTCTATCTTTCTGCTTGGTTATAAAGCATCTAGACTTTAAATTATTCCAAACCAAGATTTATGATATTTTAAAGAAATAATGTATGATCCATCTAAGTTTATTTGATTGTCAAATTCAATGTTCAGGCGTGGCTGTACGCCCTAAATTTCATTCTCTTGCATGATTAGCCAACTGTATGCATACTGATTTCTATGGTAATGTCATATGTGCCCATACTTAAACTAACTGGCAAAATCAAAAAGAACAGCCTGAATATACAAGCTTGGAAGAATCTACTTTATGTGTGTCCAAACAAGATGTTGATGCAGGACATTACACAGACTGAGACAATTAAAAAATGAGCAGGTTAAACCATATCATACATTACTGCGACTGAGAAGTGCCAAAAGTTATTGTACCTTATCTTATACTGGATCTTTTTTTGTAACAAATCACTTTCTGCTATTGGTGAACTGAAGTGGAGTAGGAATTTGGTTGATACAGGGAATGAGCCACGCTGTCACTACTAGGAGCACCAAACACGGCCAAAAGTGCATTCACCATGTCTTGTTTGCACTTGTGTCATTGTATAACAATTATTTGTTTCATAAAATTCTGCCATAAGTGTCCATCCACCACACAGGTGAAGCAGAGACCTCTGTAATGACATACGGGGAAAATAATAACTCTGTTTTCAGGATTGTCGAGATCGATATTTAATCCATCGAGCTGAGGGAGCCTTCAGGATGGAGGAGGCGGGTTGTCGGGTTATCTCTAAAACACAAGGCTGAGGCCATTCTTTCTGAGGGTGGTCCAAGAACCGCCTGATTGGCAGCCACCGACAGAGCATGCCATGATAACCCCTGCACTGGTGTACTTCCCCAGCACCCCCCCCACACACACACTGACCCTCCATTGTTTCTGCCATCAAGACTGGCACAGTGTGGATGCTCTGATAAGGACGAGAACTTCTACTGATGTTTTTTTTCCACACTGAGTGGACAAAGAGAAAAAATACAGCGTGAAAGAGGCGCGCAAATGGAGGGGGAGGAGTAGCTGCAGCAAAACCGCTTGTGTGTGTGTATTTATTGGATCATGAATCAATATGGCTTTTCTTTTACAAAAAGACCTGGCTGTCATGGAGTGAAAATCTATCACTTCCACCAGGAGCTGGGCTGCAGTGGCAAGGTCGCCGCTGATAGCCTTGCATTGGTTTGTGAGGGGGACTGAATGAAGGGGATGACAGGCAAGCGATATGAAGAATATAACTCATATAACTCATCTTACACATGACCAATGGCAATGGCCCTGATTATAAGAGGTGATTTACTGTATCCTCAACTCAGGGCTCATAAACATTCCAGCACAGGACACTGCATATGGTCCTTGTTTTATGTAGATTTCTTGCACCATTAGGTCTATTTGCTGACCTGCAGATCCGACGAGCGGTAATAAAACACGGCATCTGTGGTTTATAAAGCATACAACGCAGTTTTTAACAACGCGCGGTGAATAAACTGTATGAGAGGATTAGTACAAGATTCTTAACTCAACTGTAGTGCCAAAGTAGCAATACACTCAGGTCACTTTATTCTCTCAATGTTTTTGAAAAAGACAAAAAGAAAATACAAACAAAGTGGGTGATTTGCTTTTTATTATCGTGGACAACCAGGTATCCCATTGGAGCCCAATGTCTACAACTTTTAATGTAAGTCAGAACAACGCATGGCCTAAAAATGGACTATTTCTTCTTTTGCCTCCCTCTCAGAAACATCTCAAAGAGGATTAAATGAAATGTTTTGTGAATTCCAAATAATTCAATTTGATTGATTAAAATGCTTTTTTAATTGCAGTAACTATTGTATATGGCAGCATTTACCTCATCAGTGTTTGAACATGTCTTTGTTGCATTTTGTTTAGAACAACAATACATTTTAAAAATATTTTCTGATAGTTATTAAAGGTTGTGAAAATAACTACTGTGTAGACCTGGAGAATAAAGCAGACAGTTTAATTTTTGCTGAAAGAGGAGTCCTACCTAATTAAATGAATAATGCAGTCACAATTAAACACAAAGTGCAGTGGTGACATTAAGCTGCTAATGTCGTATATGACATTAGCTCCCGAAGGTCATCTTATTATTGTTTTAGAGTGCTATAAAAGATCTATAACTATAAACCTGTGAATTTAAACTAGACACTGCAGCATTTCCAATAAAAAATACAAGTTATCCCTTAATAAGACCTAAGCTAAATACCGCACTATAGCACATACATTCATCTATGCAGTATTTCTATGAAGTGACCCATTTATTGAACTACTTCTGTAGGAAACCTATTTAAATTCCCTGACTTTGCTTCCTGGATGCACCTCGGGGAATTCTGCAGCATCCGAGAAATTCAACTGGGAATGCCATATGATGGCTAAGAATTGTGGGAAAAGCATCACTGGCGAGGCATGCAAAATAAAAAAGAGAAGGCTCCTGCAGGATCGCAGGCCAGTGGGGGCATCTGCAACTTCAGCTCAAAACTTTATCTCTGAAAGCTGGGAAGACCCTGTACAATGAACAACAATCATCGAGCTGCTTCACTGAGTCTCTATGATTCTGATATCAGTTATGATATTCTATACATTGTTACAAACATGTGCAGATGTGTGTGGGGAAAAGTACTTGCAAAGTAGAAAATTACTTCAAGTCTTTTCTTCTTAAGCATGAAGAGGTATTATGTAGTAGGAAGTAACCATGGAAATTACACTGTAATTTATCATCTCAAGTCAGAATAAGTTCTCTTACTAATCGCCGTGGTCAACATGCATGACGACGAGGAGTTAAGAGTGTATTGTGGAGCAGCTTTTAATAACTCCTGAAAAGTCCTCACAGACACAGTTAACCATGCAACATTATATGCAAACCTTTATATTCTGTTCTGCTTTTTTACTATTATCATATTAATACCTTTTCCTTCCTGTTAAGGTGCAGGGTTCTTGGTGCAAGATCTGTGGTAAGTCTGAAAATTTGGAGACATCAAGGCAGAAACATACAGTAATATGCATCTTCACTGGAGGGTGTTGGTTAATGGTCATTTTAGAGATTACAATAGAGGTGATTTAGTGATATTCCTCTTTACACATTTTCTATGTTTACTTTCAGTTAATAATCCTATTACACCTTCAGGCGCGAAGGAGTGCAAGAAGATGTCGAGGCAGATATGTAGCAAGATAGAGGAGAGAGACTTTCAGCCCAGGACAGGCAGCACAAAATGAGACAGGAAAGGCCCTGAATTTAAGAGAGGTGTGCTGCTTCTACTTCTGTGAATACATCATGAAAATGTATGTTTTGGTTTGTTCCATTTCTCTCGATGTAGTAAACAGCTGAATAACACATTGAGATGGTAGTTTATGAGAGGTGGAGGGTGTAGGTGTGGTTGGTCGTTCGCTCTGCTTGCTGTAAATATCACTGCACGCCACTGATGTAGACGTATTGTCATATTCTCCTTGTAAGCCTTCACTAGAGTTCATCAAAGAGGGAGAGAACAAACAACATCCTGCTTGAGGGTTTTTTGGGGTTTTTTTGGTGGCGTGTTATCAGATCAGGTTGATGCCAGTGCTAGTACCACCTAGTCACAGACTGTAATTAACTGTCAAGGCCAATCTGGGGAAGAGGTCCCATGTCAGCGTGTCAGGACGGTTAATTAAGAACCTTAAAAGGTGTTTGAAGGGAACAAAGACCAATCCTCCCAGGCAACAACTGCGACATGCCGAAACACTGCCTCTGATTAACTTCAATTAACTAAGCCATGGAAGATAACCCTGTGTTTTCTTTTTTTATGGTTGTTTGTTTATTTTATGATAATGCACTCCCCAGGCTGATGGATAATAAAGAGCTCTATCTCTCCTTTCCCTTTCTGTGATCGGCTTTCATTCGATCAGAAGAGAGGAGAGGAAATCAAACGGATGGCTGATGTTTGTTTTTCTTCCTCTGTGCATCAGGGAAATGAAGCCTCAGCCTTTGATGGCATCGGTAATATTATTATATGCATATCTGTCAGTGATATCGCTTAATTACACAGCTGTGGACATGAGACGCTATCATCTGTATTTCTGTTGCATCTGCCTGGCAGCTATTATCTCACTGGACATCGAAGAGGTAGGATATTATTCAAAAGATGCGAAAACATTTCATATTTCTGCACTCTACACACTCTCCATTTCTTTTTATACTTCTCATTTTCAGCTATTCTCTTTTTTCCATTGTCAGACTGCGTTTTTTCAGTGCTATCATGCTCTATTGAAGTGCTTGTTTATGATTTCTTTTTCTGCCTCTCGCTGTGTCTGACTCTTCTCACTCCTTGTTCCCTCTTTCCACCTCAATCCCACTTTTCTCTGTGTATTTGAGCGCCGCAGTAATGAAAGACAGAGTGTGTATGTCTGTGTCCGTGTGTGAGAGTGCGTTTGTACTTGTGGGTCCTTAACAGTAGTGAGTGACAACAGAGGTACTGTCTCACCCTGCTCGCCTGATTGCAGGCTGCTGTGACACAGTGAGAATGGACGGCTCAGTGCCAGCCCTCCTGACCCCACCCCAGAGACCACCTCGAGCCAATCAACACTCTCATCAACCGCTGGGAGAGAAAATCAGAGGGAACAGCACCACAGGTAAACATAAAGAGGTAGAGGGAAAAGGCATGGGGGGCAGCTACAAATTAAGAATTTGATGGAGGATAGGAAAAGAGAGGTAATCACAAAATGAGACAGTGAGAGAATCTCATTTAGCTGGACAATTATTGTACGAATATGCATCTATTAGTGGGCCAATTGAAAATCAAGGAGGAAAACCAAAACAGACAAAAATGCTAACATTTTTAACTGCCTTCCCATGCTATCAGATGACTTTGCACTATTGGAAAATAAAACCAATCTAATCCTCATGTTAGGATCCTCATCACCTGTGATGGTTCAGTTTTGTTTTGGCTTTTTGGCTTTTCCCTCTCCCTCTTGTTTTCTTTCTGTCCCCAGGTGGTGGCAGGAGGCGTGGCTGGTCCCTGACAGGCAGACGAGACACACCTGAAGCACATCACCAAGCAATCACCCTGCCACTATAAAAACCCTGCTCCCCCTGCATATGGTGCTAGATGATTGTAGTATCATCCTGCATTCTTTGGCTGCCTTTTTGACCGCGATTATGACCACGACCCTAAAGTGTTGCGACCAGCTTGTCTCCTGCCATCACTGCCTGCTTTTGCCTTACGGGTCATTCCTGTTTTGTCTTTTGCCAAGAGACAATCAAGAGAACTATTACTCCATGCCTCTTGTCTCCTGTGTTTCTTGGTCCAAAGCCCCATCGTTGTCATCACTCTCCCATTCATGAAGCTAAGGAAAACTTGCTGGATACTGCTGTATTAGTCTCCTCTGCCATGACAACCCAAAGTAATCAACCATATCTATATCTTCTAACCTACCCGCTCATCCAACCACTCCTCCCACCCGGCACTGTCACACACTGCTTCCCCTGCCTGGTAACCCCACAGATAGGTCTCCTCCATGGCAACCCATGGCAACCTACAGCAATCTAATTTATATCTAATGATACCCACCCCTCCAAGCCAGCCTACCCACTCCTGAAAATGAGATTTGAAATTAAATGAATAACAGGCAGGTGAATTGTGGATGCAGATTCTGCAACCTTGTGTGAAGAGATGGTTGAGATATTATTATTGACTGTGAAAAGGTCTTAATAAAGACTCTGGGGATCCATTTTAATAATGTCTTTTTTATCAACATGTTCGGTACAGCTGATAGAATGACATTGCCACACTAGGAAACAATGACCAGTCACTGTTACACAATTTCTATGTATTACATCAATGAACAATTTTATATTACAATACAAGGCAGCTGTGATAGTCTGAGATGTAAATGATCCACATTTTCACTATCTCCTTCCAAACCCTGTTTAGAACAGGTTCAAAAGAAAATGTGTATTGTTTGTATTGCATAGTGTTTTTTGACAATTGTTGCCATCAACACTGCTAACAAGTTTCCTTTACCTTCTCCAGTACAATGGCTCAATCTGAGACAAGGTTGAAACCATCTGGAATAACCGTGTGTGTGTGTGTGTGTGTGTGGTAGTGATGGCATCAGCAGCTGGCTCAAGCACAGACCCTATGAGCAGGCTGCTGTTCACTGTTTGTCAAAGATCATCTTGTTCCAAATTCTGTTGTTTTGCAGTCTGTCCAAAATGGAAGTAAATATGGAGGTAGTCAGCTTAACAATTCTCAGCAAAAGACAGGCTGACAAACCAGTCTAGACTCTCTCTCAGTCCAACGAAGTTGACATTAAAATGCAGCAATGCATGAGCACTAAATACACCTGAGCCAGTAAATTAATTGAAAACCCAGACCCAAAAGAAAGGAGAAAATTTAAAAGCATTCATTAATATAAAGTAGAATAGTACAACTAAACGTAACACTGAGTCATCAACAAATCCAAATTACCCAACACTGTGCATAATATTTATGACCAATATTTTATTAGTTGTGTAAATATAGTTGAATGTATGAACATTGCCTTGCATGTATGAATTATTGCAAGGTCTGGAGATTAATGCTGTCTGGTGCAGTGAAGCTGAGCCCAAGATAAAATTTCCCCAAGGGGACAACGAAGTATTAACTTGTAATTTAGGCAGTTTATACTTCAGCGGTGCAGGGTTAGATGAAATTGGAGGGTGGGATGCAGATAGTATGATGTGATACCACTTTAAACTCTCTGAGTCATTGTTCCCTGACAGTCAAAATGTCTTTAGAATTGGTGAATGACACAAAGTTAAACTGGCCTCGTGCAACTCCTCCATGAGCAAATCCACTGATAGTTCAAACTGAAAACTGATTTGTAAATATCAATTTCAATATGAATGTTGGTTTAATTATGACATTGCATTTTGTTGAGCCAGGTTCAACTTTATTAGAAGATGTGTCAGCAGCACCGCTGTGCCAACATTGTACCATTTAAAATGAATGGGGACGATTTCATTTTTCTCTCTGCAGTGTTTGAAAATAAACACTGGAAAATGGACTTCAATACAAAGTGCAGAAGAAGCATCATCTTGTATATGTGAAAACAATGATATATATATATATATATATATATAGAATACAATACCACTTTGGTATTGATTTCTGTCCTTTTTTAAAGCACACCTTCAAAGCTATTTCTAAAAGACCATTCAAAATTAGATAATGGTGCATATTTTCTATCTACCCTCCAGAGGACAATGCACTTGTGATTTGCAGGCTCTCGCATCTAATAACTCCAAGCATCCCTGTTATAGACCTTCACAACATGGCCCCCGATCCATAAACATAAAGGGCAGCCCAATGACATTTCCACTAGAGACAAGTGTTATTTCTCCAAGGACTTCAAAATAATACGATCCTGTCTTAAATTAAATTTAACGTTTCCTTGTGTCACTTCTGTCAGTGCAGAAAGAGGAGGGGATGTGTATCCCCAAAAGCAACAAGGTCTGGTGAAAAAAATGGCCGACTGCTGCCTTGTCACTATCAGGGTAACTCCCAGACTCCAGATACCACAGCTAAATTAGCGGCAGTTTGTACAAGAGAGGAGAAAGATCTGATGGCTTAGGATTTAAGTGACAAGATATGTGCATCTTAAATGAGGCTAAGGTGAGATGTTTTAAGGCAAATAGGATCTTCTTAAAAATGGCAAGGTGAAACAGAGTTGTCCCTTTTCTATTTCTACCATGGACGAAGATGAAAAAGGGCTGACAGAATCATTCTGAACATTGATTTCAGAGGACATGGAAAAGGAATAACTTCCATCAGTGGTACTAAGGGCGAACAAAGACTTTTCAGCTGTGGTGTCTACGACCAGAGATAAATGTTTGACTGAAGGCTATTCTCCCAGCTGTGGGATCCTAATGATCTGCAGCCGTCACACTCCCATATCTCTTGTGGTACATGAGGCCCTGTGACATACTCGATGCTCTGGTCCATCAGTCAGAGCACAGCCATATGTTCTGGGTCCTCCATTTTTCTATGGGTCACAATTATGGCACCCCACCAAAAAGAGAATAAATAAATAAGAACTATTTTGTGGCATTTTTTGCGAACCTCTGCACACAACATTGATCATACAACAGCTCAGGCTAAAGAATTTTTGAGTCCTCAAAGTGGAGACACTACGTACATTAATATTTCAATTTATCAAACCAAAGAGGATTAATTATGTTTATCTCTTAATCCTCAAATACAGCTGTGTGCATGCCCACCCAAATAAGCAAGAGCAACACTCCTGGGCTTCCAGTTCCGTCAATAACAAGAAGGGTTAACTCTCTGAACAGTAAAATTAGCACCTAATGTCATGGCTTTCTAAGTATGAACACCCTTGTCCTCCCTTAGCTCTATAAATGAGCTGCAAGCCACTGCTGCTGAACTAACTAGCAGGAAAGTGAACCTCCATTAGACTTCCAATTACTGCCACCCCCATTAAAAAAGAGGGGGGATGGTCCCTGACTCAGCCACAGAAATCAAATGAAATACAAATATGAGCTTTAACGGTAACCTTTGGCCGCAGCATCCTTATTAGCGCTGGATGTTCTCTTTTTCTCTTGCTCTCTCTTGCTGCACAGTATCACTTGAACTGTCAACCAAATGATGCCAGTCATTAAAAACATATCCATCTCAATTAGGAGGTGCATTTACACTACCCCATGAGATGGAATTTTGTACAGCTATGTCTCTGTACAGACTTATGACCAAACCTGGCACAGTAAGGTAATGATCCACACACTCCACAGATGGTAAATGGGCACACACTGCCACTGATTGCCTAATTAAAAAGAATCTCAACATAACATCCATATTATTTTCCCGTATTTTGCGTCCACACAGTTAGGCATGCACAACAGCACCTATACAATCACAATAATCCACTGACTGGATTCTGTAGCAGTTTCAGCAGGTCTCTCTTAGGGGTTTTTGCAAACTCGCTTTGATTGACAGGCTGTTAAGGAAATTTACCGTATTCACATTCTCCCAGCAGTGTGCAAACACATCTCTGGCTGCAAACTTTATAGTAACTTCCTGGCATATCAAGGTTAACTTCAGCACTCATCTGCCCAGTTTCTCTCTGGCTACCCGCTCCTATTGATTTTGATTAGCCACTGCCCCCCCCCAGTTGGCTACAGGGGAACGCTGGTAATGACAGCCCCTAAGACGTCTTCATGTCAGCAGCAGAGTCATCCGTCAGCCTGCAGTGCTGTGTAAAAGTGGCTGATGTGCCACCTCTGCGTCTGATGGATGGAGCCTGTCTCTGTACTGCCAACCTCTTTTATCTGCAGAGGCAGGCCAATCCCTCTGGATCCGCCTATAATCAGCTGGACCCCTTCTGATCCTCAACGAGAGCCCTAACCCCACATCTATTCATGCTTAATGTCAGATAAGAAATTGTTTGTGTAATATATAGCCTGTGTATGTGCAGCTCCTTTGAAAAATTACAGGTCTCCATCCAGGTTCAGTGTATTTTTTTTTTTTTTTTTAAACACGTTTTTTTTATTTGACAGATCACTTTTTTGATTGATTTGATTGCTTATTTAACCTCGATAGAGACTGCACAGCAATGGTGAGCTGGAGCAGACTAAAAATAGACTTGCTACTGTTGGTGACCAGTATGAAATATAGTTGCATGACAAGGAGGTGCAGGAAGTGTGGGGGAAGATATGAGATCAACGTGCTTTGTGTCCAAATCCACTTGAGGAGCAACATGACCTCAAAGCACTCCTCATGCAAGACCGAGCATTGCTTATTGGAACTATGCACTTAGTTTGACATATTTCACCATCTACAGCTGAGCATTGCTGCTCAGAGATTGTAAATTCCCCACTGTTGTTTTGATTACCTTTTTTGTTTGATTTTCCTATGATAACATGATGTGGTCATTTATCTGGAGACATGGCAGCTGTTACAAGTGGCGATGAAAAGCCAGACATGAATCTCCCTGCAGGATGTTATCTAATTTTTGATTCCAGCAGGTCTTTGCTGTTTTGGTTGTTGCTGATCTAACCCCCAGCACACCATAAGGAACGGAAGGAGACTTATGCTGGCAGGAACTGAAACAGGCCACAGGCATAACTTATGATATATTGACTGATTTCTTCAACTTGTCACCTACCCATCACAAGGTCCTTAACTGTCAAAGGAGTCTATTGTTGTACCCATGGTCAAGGTCAAATATCCAAAAGAGCTCACAGAGGTTAGGCCTGTGGTTGTGACCTCAACAGTGATGGCCCTGTTGTTCTATATTCTATCTACAAATGACAGTAGGAGTAACTACAATGGCATCTCCTGAAGTTTGCAGATGTCAGTGTTGTAATCAGCCCTTCATTAAGTCAAATTTTAAAAAGTCAAACACAATCTTTTTGTCCTAAGCCAAACTAATACCATTCCCACTTGCCCCAGCTAAACTTGGTGGTAAATGCCAGTTTAGTATATCAGCACGTTATTTCCATAAACATTATTCCTGCTAAACATTAGCTTGTTAGCATGGTCATTCTGAGCAGATTAGCATGCTAACGTTACCTCCAAATGCTGCTGGGCCTCAATACAGCCTCATGGAGCTGCTGGTGTGCTGCAGACTCTTCATCTTGTTTTAGTTTGGACTGTGTTAATTATTTCAGTAAAGTTCCCAAAACCACAGAGGTAAAACTTTCACAATACACAAGGAATGACACCAAATACATAGCACTTGCTACAGCCATAAAAATCAATCTCATTGAGCTAACTGCAGCTATGTCGCCTCCAGCCAGAATGTCTCAGTCCAAACCTACTGCCACTGCCAGCTGAAATGTCAAGGGTAAAGTTTGGCAGTTTTGACAGTGAGTATGATGTTTCTGTGGGAATGTAACCTCTTCTTCTCAGAAAACGGTCTAATTTATCCCCTCGGTGGCTCTTGAACTCTTAATGACTTTTTCTCATCTCCAGTTCATGGCCCAGCGTGTGTGTGTGTGTGTGTGTGTGTGTGTGTGTGTGAGCCACTCTGTGGCTTTCTGTAGTCTAATAAAACCTTAAGTGAGCAAAAATGTCTTTCATAAAATGTGTCGGTTCAACAGCTTTATCATCCTGGCTGTAAGCAAATGTCAAACAGGGAGAGTTTCACTGGCACTCTATCAAAGTCTCTCGTAAAATGGCCAATAAAACTTTATATGGTCCGTGAAATCATCTGTTTATTACAAATATAGGTACACTAGTCAAATGTGTGTTAATTTCTTAAACCCTCTGTGAGTTGCTGAGAAACATGTATTTGGTAGCATCTTAATTGAAATCTTATTTCCAATACTAATTCAAGACATATGACTTTCATCATTAATTTATTGGCTCAGGGGTGTTGTTTGACGTCAGAAAGATAAACAGCACAACATTTTCCAAAACATGAGCAACAATGCAGACAGAAATACCCACCAGTGGAAAGTTAGCAACTCCATTAGAGACTCAAGCTTGGTCAAGGCTTATTAAAAAGACAAAAGAAATATTTTTTCTCCATTTTTTTTGTTAGCTAGACAGTCGTCTCCCTTCACATTGTCTAAGATTACCAAAAGGACACATTAATTAGCTCTGCAACAGTTAAGACAGCTGTTAGCCTGAGCAATCTCAGCGACCAGGCCTCCTGACGTGAAAAATAAAAACCCACACCAATGCAGCCGGGACAATAGATCATAAGAGGCATCAATAAATAATTACATTTAAATGTCTCTTAATGAGTGGAGTTTGCTGACTGAGCCAATGTTTATTACCTCTGATGAAACTGCATGCACAAGGCATCCATAATACAGAATGTCATAAAAGACTGGCCCGTTAATGGCTCTCAGTGCTCTGACTGCCACGAAAACAGCATCCTCAATTACACACTGACAACATGCTACAACTAGATATGCAAACACACTGATATTTCCTTTGAAATGTTTGCTGCCTCAGCACAGCAGCTTCGCATTTATTAGTTATTGTAATTATGTATTTTATGGTATGGGATTTGGGGAAATAGCCTTTTGTTTTAATAAAAATGAAAGTTAAAGGGTTGGTTAAAACAAATTAAAAAAACAACTCAAAAGGTGCCTAGTCATGCAGATATTTCTGGTTTAATTAGTCCACATTTGAGATATCTATCATCTGCATTTAAAAAAATACATTTCAAAAACCCCTCGAGTAGCTTGTTTTCCAGAGACAGCGTCCAGGGCTGTAAGATGCAGAAATCTCAGAGATGGATATCTTAAATCTTGGGCAAATAAAACCAAACTGAATATTTTGGGGAAGCAACCCTTTAAATTGCTCTGTTCCACCAAACCACCTACCACTGCTTGGATTTTAATCCCATGCCCTTGAACATGCCCTGTAATGGGGTATAGTGTCTGTGTTTACCAAAAAAATGTCAGTGTTCCTGAACTTCAACACGACTGACATATGAAGCCAAATATATGACTGAAGAGACAAAAGACATTTAATCCAAGCATGTTCAACACGAAAGCTATGGGTGAGACACTCCTTCAGGTACACTGGCCTCTTATCTGCACCGCTGCCTTCTTAATTATTCATCAAGGTGTGTGTGTGTGTGTGTGCACTTATGTCTGGGGCTCTGAGACCTATAAGGCTTCGTGAAATGATGAGCATGTTAAGACACTTGAAACAGGTGCCGCGGCGCAACAGCACAGCATGGGACCACATGTACACGCACACACAAACAAAGGTGCCATCAGACGCACACTCGGGTAACACATACAACATGCAGATGTCACTGGCAGACAGACTGTGTGTTACCAAGCACAAGGGAGGGTATCAGTTTGATGGTGTCATGCAGCAAACGGGTGTGAGGAAATGAAATGACAATAGGATGACTGCTGTGGCTCATTTTTACAGTTATGGTGGCACACACACACACACACTCGTGACTTCTGGCATCAGCCAGGGTCTCCAATGACCACAGTTGACAAGCTAAGAACAACCCATCACCTCCAAACACATTCACGCAGGCAAGCACGAATGCACTCCTTTCTTCTAACACCATGGATGTTTATTGCTATAAATAATGAATGCGGTGCTTTGGGACTGTGTGGTTACTACAGCACTACTATGCTGGAGATTAGAGGGGAGAGCAGAGGTGTGTTTTGGTAAAGTCTCGCTGAGGCAAAACAACAACAACTGTAGAAAAAAAGAAGGAAGAGGAGAATGACTGTGAATAGGTACGCAACCAACAACCCCCTGGACTTATGCATATGTACACATTTAGTGATTAGCAGTGGTCAGAGGGGAGAAACAAAGTCTACCTCAGCTGGGAGGGCACAAATGTCTGCTTCATGGACCAACCACACAAAATATTTTCCTGAGAAAATGCTGATCATGCTGGCAATTCATCTATCCTAAATACAGAGCCTTAAAGAGAAAGAGTGCATATGTAAAACGTTACAGCCATTGCAAGTGGTTGCAAGGCAGTAAGAAAGTTTGGGGCTCAAATCCCAGTTCTGGCAGGTCCTTTTTTTTTTTTTTTTTTTTGAATTTGCATGTTCTGTTCTTATGTGCCTGGGTGGGCTTTCTCTGGGTACCTTTTTAGCTCCCTCCCACCAAAGTTTTGTAGGTACAGAAACTCTCACCATCCCTTACTTCCATTATGGCCACCCTGCAGTTGTTCAGTGCATTCAGTCACGCAACAGATAATTAGCTCCTTGCTGTAGCACATCACCAGCCGTGGATCCTGGTGCTTAACCGACAGTGACAAAGGAGATTTACAGGAATACTAGATAATAACTTGTCTTACTTAATGTGCAGGACTCATGGCACTGTCTTCATCTGAAGATGAGTGCTAATCACATCCACCTATCTAAACATCAAAAGGAGTAACATAAAGCTGCATAAGTCTGCCATGGCTCATTCAATTACAAGTTGCATCATAATTTTCTCCACACAAGCTGATTAGATTTAATGGTTTGTCATCTGTTGATGCTTCCACCTGCAGCAGGTCAAACAGTGTATAAATGGAGCGCACCAAAAGTTTTGTGCATACATCACTGCTGATTGTAGGTGACTTGAATTGTGACAAAACAACTGCTGCAAAGATAAACTCCGAGCCTGGGTGGTTAAAGACAAGAAAAGAGGTTATTTGCACTTCACTCACTCAACAAAGATGATTCACCCACCAAGGCAGTGAGGCAAACCCCCTCCCCCATCTGCTACCGCTGTATGGAAATGTATGAAAAATAGCCTGGGATTGGCCGGGACAGCAGCCATCCATCAGCGTGGTGACAGAGGCGAGTATCCCACTCTATTGTTTTCAGTCTGAGCATGTGAATGAAGATGGTCAGATTTGGGCTCTGATAACTCCAACCACCCCACGCTTTTGAACTAGGCACATCAATCAGTAGTCGATACCGTATCTGATCATTAAGACAGCTTCCCCCTACGTAGACATAAGCTGAAAGTATATCAGCCAAAAAACCCAATGGGCCCTTAGGAGAGAGCATCGCATCCAAGAGACAAGTGCTCCTCACAGAGTAAATAGACTCATAAAAACCCCATAGAAGAGCCAATTATGCCAGGAACCTGACATCTCCTCGTCGTAAAACCTACAGGAGGCCGTAACTATTGGACAGAACATGAAATACAGCCAGTTGTTATCGCTGCCCATTTGTGGCGATTAAAAGCCACCCTGGAGACCTGTGGTACTGGGTAAGGAGGGCATTCTGAATGCCTTGCCTCACCGTATGGCACAGCTCCGGGAGGCCTCCAGTGGGAGCTCCCTGTGCCAAGCTATCCTCTCTGTGAATGCCTGATTTATCACTAGCCGTCCACAGCTAATGTACCAGCCTCTCTGGCTCTCCTGGTTGGCCCATGTTGATAGAAGGCTGCTTTACGATTATCTGCACTGGCATCAAAGACCAAGCAGCTTGTATTATTCATACGATCACCCACATTTCCTCATCCAAAACACCAGATACATTATGCAGAGTGCAAATGCAAGTCTGATTTATGACCTTTTGTTGTGTACAAACATACACGTTGATAAGATGGGAAGATCTTTGAAATAACTTAACTGCGAAATGCAAGGGGAAAAAGGGGGTGAAACTGGAATAAAAATTCTATGAGCGTGCTACCAAAATGATGAATCACGGTGCCACTGCCTTGCAAGGCACGTTAAGTTCTCCATCCACAGGCAGCTGACTCAAGACAAAGAGAATTATAGTATCACTCAATATCACACACTGAATGAGGCTGAGAAATAAAGTCTGTTTCTCTCCACTGACATCCTCATCTGCCACTGGCCTGGTGAATTTTATGTACCTCAAAGAAACTCTGAATTATGGACAAAACAAAGCATTGTCTCCCCATTCTTTTCTCTTCTCCTATCAGCTCAAGCCAATTACACAGCCCTAAAAACAATAAGGAGTAAAGCTGCCGTCTGCAACAGGGGGCCAACTACTCACTTTGATTAGCCACAGACTGCTAGCTGACATCGATTTTAAGCCCTCGCTGTGTTGGGAAAAGGAAATTTCTATCATTTGTCTTGAAGGATATTTTCAAAGACAAGTCGAAGCATTATCCTGGAAGAAACCATCATGCATATAAACAAAAAGCATGCAGGAAAATACATAGTATTTTTTTTTTTTATTCCCCTTCTCTTTCTTTCTTGCGCACACACAGTCATTATCCTCATATCCCTCTCCCTCCCACATATGTACAGCCCAAACACACACACACACACACACACACACATTCACAGCTGAACACCTAAAATCACTCATCAGTAATCTGGGAGTGTTCGAGACTCCTGATAGTCCAAGCCTATTGATTTCACAGTGCAGCAGCACTCAGCGGTCATTTGCAATGATGAGAGAAGACAATCGCAGCCAAATCATCCCTGGCATTCATTAGGAGGCTAAGCGGAGGAAACAAACTAGTGAGAGTCTATTGAAACTTAATCAACAACTGGGCAGGCTAATGGGGAGACCAACAGGCAACTTTGTCTTGGTTCTCCCAGCAGGTCAATCTGGCTGGTGGAGGCCGTTAAACCACTAAAACACTCGAAAGTGTTTTCCATCAATTACGTATAGTTGAGTAGAGTTTTATTTATTTATTTATTTTTTTTAACACAAAAGTTACTTGTGTTGATCCAAGCCAATACATGACCAGATTTACAACCACTTTCTGTGGAAAAATATAACATGAAAGGCTTGACACAGCTGTTATGAGAGGGGACCTATATGATCCACTTCATATTAATGCACAGAGCAAAGGCAGAGACTGCAGAGCTTAGGATGAGTCATGCAGTGGAAGAAGGTGAGAGATGGTGGAGTGAACATTTCTATCTCTTGGAGAGGTTTCCTATACAGAGAAAACCCAAGACACATAAGTCAGTGCATTTCATAAACGTATGCAGTGTATGCACAGTTTTTGTTTTTTTTAACCACATCTCACTGAAAATGCATGGTTTCCTTTTTAAAAAGAGGTTTAAACTGATTATTATGGCAATGCAATTTCAACAATTTCCTGTTGCATGTTGATGACAACCACTGTAGTTCATATTAAAGAAGGTCCCTCTGCAACTAGAAAAAATCTGTGGAAAAAATGCAAATGCAATGCTTATCATGCACCAATACTGTGACTCAAAAGTTTTTTTTAAAAAAAGAAATGGTTACGCTTGAACCACACACTGTCTGACCTGCAAATAGTACAATTTGAAGTATGACTTTTTAGTCAAAATTTTTAGCCAAGACAACCCAAAATCCAAGTTCCAATGCATTACTTGTGACACTGTCAACACTTACATATTATGTCACATTGAAGACCAAAACAAAAGCACAAAAACACATCTTTAAGAATCAAATACACACAGCTGTCAGATGTGCAGCCAAGTTCTCATGGAGCAATTTTATTGCCACCAATCCTAATTAGTTAAATAACAGCAAATCAACACAACATCTGTAGCAGGCTGTAAATAAATATGGGAAAGCACACGTGTGTTATTTGTGCCATCTGCTGGTCAGACACAGTTGTTACATTGCCTGCATGCAGTCAGCTGTGGTGCCACTCAGGTTAGAATTGGAGCAGTGCAGACTGATCCCAAGTCAGTGCACAGGAGTCACTCACCATCATTCTCAGCATTGCATGGACTTTACCAAATCTGCCAGACAAACAGCATTTAATGAGAAACACATGACATGCTAAAAACAATGTGTTCTCGACGTGGGGAAGCTGCAGCAAAGCCAAATCCAATTTGGAGCGTGAAGATAGAATCAGATGTTGTGAGAGATTGGTGTTGGTCTCTGTTGACACAACCAGATGGAGGTCTGGTACCAGCACCAGTGCCGTAACCTCAACATGCTGACTCAACTCCACCAGCTGCACTGTGGTCCAACAGATCTGGCTCACTGTTGGCGGCAGTTACAAAAACACACACACACACATGCAGATTGCAATCAGCCTCCTGTTCTACACAGTGAAGATCAATTAGCAGGAAATGAGGCAGAGAAACTCTGACTTATGTGTGCTGCCCTGTGAAGATACACTGAATTCAAAGTCAGACACACATTTAAGCTTGTCAAACTCTTGTGCATCTTCACTAATGAACAAGCATGTGATGAGCAAAAGTATCATCAGTAGCTATAACTCCACTCTTTGCTCTCACTTAAAATGGTTCACACCGTGGAGTTTTTAACCATTAGTATAAAGCATTGTTTTTACAAGTGGGTCCCCATTTTGTTTTTGTTTATATCATGCACATGTAGTGATGTATTATTGATTTCTAGCTGAAAGTTTTGTGTTATTTCACTAATAATGTGCTAAATAATGTACCAATGCACTAGCAAAGCATAGGATGAAGAAGATCACTAGTTTGCAAATGTGAATGTAAATGTTGCCTTTGCAAAATTTCTGCAAGGAAGGAAATGGATTCAACAAATTTTGTTCTGAATGAAACATATGCTGAATATTGATCAGACACCTAATGTAAACATAACTCCCCAGGATCCCTTTTTTTTTTTTTTTTAAACGTTGGCGTAACTAGGTGAAAAAACTTTGACATGGTGACAAAGGGATGGCCACTTTGCAGGAAGCCTGACAGTTAGCTTCTGCTAAGTGGTATATAGCTCTTTAGTATAAAAATCTAATATTTTCTACCTGTAAGAAGAATTGCAAACTTCAGATTTGAAATCAAGTCAGACTTAAGTCAGAAAAATGCCTTGACTCAGATATGACTCCCTCAAGACTTGACTTGTTGGCAACCTTTCCCCAACTTTGAGTCCATTTTCCATGACAGGTAGATATTACAGTAAGGCTCATACATTGAATATATTTGGTTACAGCTTTAAAACTGTAATTTTATTGATATTCAGACACCTAAAGGTTTCTGTCTGACTTGAGCTTCCAAAAATATCTTAACTCATGTCTTGGTTTTACTTAAATATCTTTTCCATTTCACAATGAGTGAAGAGTTCTTTCAACAAGCCTGTAAGATGATACTTGAAACCATACTACTTACTTAATGTAGTGACTGGCTGAAATAACTGCATAATGTTTGAGATTTCACTTGATTGTGTCACTGGGAAAAAAATAACTTATTACTTGATAAATCCACTTGAAACAATTACTTTCCCTTCAAGATGTCAAAATGATCATGATTTAAACTCAGCTCTGTGTAGGACAACAACCATATGAATGAACATTCATACTTGATTTCTCTGTGAGCCCATTCAGCTAATTAAAAACACATCCATCAAAGCTCCTTCTCTATTTCCAGCAACAACTTCAAGGCGATGATTGGAATGGAATTAGACAGCTCTTATCTGGCTGCAAAAATAATGCCCTGAGCCTGTCGCTAACTAGTTCCCAAGAGGTCATGCAAAACCGGGACAACTCCACTCTGTGGCTGTTACACAGGGAAGCAAACTCATTCAAGCTGATATGGAAGACATGGGATCTGATGCTGCTTGTAGAGCTTTCCCTGTGGTGGTTGTTCCACCTTGTTTTCTGGAAATATGGGATGAGCTGAGTCTTTGAGTCAGAAATAATTCAACAAATTAAAATTCATAGTGTTTTGGGGAACTACTATGCCATAAAGATTGGAAATGGGAAGAAAAAGCCTGGTACACTGAAAAAATAGACAATATTTAATAATGAGATCTGGAAGTGCATATAATTTAGATCTTTTACTTTTGGCCAGAGCAAGGCCTAAACTAAGGTAACTAGCTCCTGGCAGTAGATAGACAGATATAAGAATGGTATGCAGTAGATATTCCCATCCAAATGTTGGCAAGAAATTCACTATCCCTTCATTTTAAAATCTCCCTTTATAAGACTACGCAAAGTTTGCAAAGAGCAAATTCCTCCTTGTTGTTGGCGTGAAGACAGACATCTCGATGGATCTACACAAATGAAACTAAAACTAGTTTATATGCACAGTTATCACTAGAGGTAACTGTCTGTTTAAAACTAAGACAATTTCTCTTACATCTGCCTGTTTGTGTGAGGGAGTATTGTGTTGTTTGAGTGTGTAGTTTTTTGCATGCTAGTGTGTGTGTGTGTGTGTGTGTGTGTGTGTGTGTGTGTGTGGCTCTAAGACAAAACGTTGTACTGTTTGCCCAGTGCTGAACACAGGCGAGTGTTGGCCTTCAGGATGAAATGAGAGAGAGGATTCAAATGGGGTATGTTTGTTTTGATCCCTTGTCTTGGCAGGCGCATAGTACCGTGCCAGTGTTTGCTAATACCCTGGACACACCTGGCATATTACACAGGCTTATCCCTCTCCTCAACACCTCCCTAATGTACTACCCTGGTCTCCCACTGCACAATTGTTCCTCTGACTATATGGCGGCCTCTGCCCACATGTAATTAAGCTTTAATCCTCCTGTTGACAAAAGCAGAGGCAGCCTTAATTCAGTTTGCAGGTGAATGCACAGTAAATACAGTCTGCAGGGATGGCGGTTTGATGATGCCGCACCTCCACCGACAGGCCAAAGGTAATGTCACGGTCTTTGCTGACAAAGGTCATGATGTGTAACCCAGACTCTCTGCATTGACTGTAATGGACTCAACAGTGCAAGAGTCAGGTTTATTAATTGGCTCAGGCTTAACTGACAATAAATGTCCAGGTAGCTCAGCACTGGCTTTTGTTTGATGTTCTCGTGACCACAGCTATTGAAAATCAGAAACCTACATATTGACTGTGTATGACTATATATGTTTAAAAAATGTGAATAAAGAAGATGGAGCAAAAATAGAGATATACAAGTTTTTATAAGCTGTTTTTATTGCTTTTATTACTGTTTATTGCAATTGTAAAAAATATATATAATACAAGAGTAGACTAATAATGTATGCCACCATCAGGCTGACCCAAAGACACTGAAATGTAAGGTAAGGTCTGAAAGAAACAACTGCCAGTTTTTCACCACAATAAAAAAATTTCAATAAAATAATTTTAAAGTTGCTGTAATCACATGAGACTTAGTCCACTGTCCATTTTGGATTCAACATTAGCAGCAGAGCGGTGGGTCTCAACTCTCACTATTGAAGGTCTATCGCCACAACTTTACCTCATTACACACTCATTACAAGCTGTGCAGCGAGCTCTGATGATAGAGTGGCCTCTGCTGTTTGTGTGTCCGTGCACACATGCAGTTGGTTGTGTACATGTGCGCACATGCTGACTCACAGCTTTCGCTATAATCTCCCAGCAACAGCTGGAAGCTAAGCCACATGTTTATCAAGACTAGAGGAAATCAGTAGGTCCATGTGAGTTCAAAAGGCACCAGGTCACTGACTAACCAACCCCCCCACAGTGGGGGTAAAGATGGGAACAGAGGGGGCGACTGGATTTGAACTTGACCACAGATGTTTAGCTGGTGAATCAACTTCACAACAAGCGATTTTCTCATCACACTAAGAGACAAAAGAGAGAGTTTAGTTACAGGAGAGCTCTTGTGCACAGCGGAGCTTTCCGTGACATCAGTTATAAGAGGACCAGAGGGGTATACTGTATCATCTGTGCCAGCTGCATGTGAGTGTGTTAGAATGGTAAAGTACAGTAAATGTATGAATTTATGTCTGCACATGTGTAAGCAACTACATGTACACAGTGACTTACCTTAGAAAGTGCCACGCTAGCAAGTGACCTGGAAAGTTCATCAGTTCCTGTTTTGGTCTTTTGAGTTTACAGCCTCTTTGACATGAGGCTGTTTTCCAGATGTTGGCTGCCGAATCCGTGCACAGAGAACCAGGAGAGACCGGCGGGCTACAAGACATTAAGGTGTGAATAAAGCTGAGTGTTCTCCTCCTGGGTAACTGCAATGATGAATCACTCCAGTCACTGAATGCTTCCTGCGTTACACCTGAGAGCAGACTACAGTATAAGACCGAGCTAAAACATCTGCTACACTCAAACCACCTTCTTCATTAAACTTTTTTTTTTTTTCAGTCTGCAGGTGCCGCACGGAAGACACAAAGGGGGGACAAAAGTTGATGGTGTGGAATAAATTATAGCCAACTTATTCATAAAAGGACACAAAGTTTATCAGGTGCAAAGACATACTGGAGTTCTGCTTTAGCCTGATTGTTTTCATCAGTGATGCTGCTTATTTTTTTGTTTATAAAATTTTAGAAAAATTGTGAAACGTGGCCCTAAGTGAAGTCTTGTTGTCCAAACCCACCTCACCATGACGATCTGATTGTAATAGTTTGATGAAATAATTTATATATCCCTAACTCCCCACCCTAACAATCCTTTCCCCTTATAATATATTATATATAAGGGGTACATACAAAGCTGCTGTCATGTGAACTGGCCATATATTTCACTTTGCAGATGTTTTCAATAAATTCTATTCATGAACAACATTTTTCATCAAAGTGTGAAAATTAAAACAAGTCACTACAAGATGTACACCTCAACATCCTGCAGCCAAACTAACAGACACCCCATTGACATTTATAAAAGGGGCCTTTCAACAAACGCAGGGACAAATTTACCCAGTGTGCTCCTGTTTACGAGCAAGGTGGTCTTTAGTGGAATAGTTTCTTTTTCATGCCTTGTGCCTAAAACAACAGACTTGGATGACTAAAGTAAACGCACGCACGCACACACACACACACACACACACACACACAGCACAGGACAACACCCGCAAAAGCAGCACGGCCACTGCTCTTGGCTGGGTCCAAATCTACAACCATGGAAATCTGGAGTATCCTAATCTCAATATCTACTTTACTAACTAACACAGCCACTCGCCAAGAGCTGGTGGGAAAACATCTTTTGCCAAACCAGCACCTTTTCAAAATACTTCAAATTCCTTCAACCAATCAAATTTCTATAAATGTGCATGGCGATAAGCAGGCGTAAGACATTAGACAAGAAGTCTAAATGTTGCTAAAGAGGCAGTGAATAATTAAAGGCTTATCTAAATCAAATTTATCTTATCTGACAAATCTAAATTAAAGCAAGCTGCAGTTTGTTTTAGTAGCATGGCGTGTGTGCGTGTGTCGAATTGGAGGGGAAATAGGAAATAGTAAGCAGGGCGGTCCCTCTCTCACGGGCAAAGGATAAACAGTTGCCTTGTAAATTCTGAGTAAATAACATCCTAAACAGAGCAGAACAGGTACAGAAAACACCTCCAGGAAGCCTGAAGAACACAAAACTCGACCACTCCATATTTACACCTTGACACCAACCACTCAGGAATTTAAAGGGACTGTTTGATTCCATATCTGCCAATCCCATTGTCGTCTTCTGTCAGCTGTGAGGGAAACGGACTGCGAGCTGTAAACCAATTATTTTATGCTATTTTCTCTGAAGAGAAGCACTCTCTTCCATTTCCAACTAAGTGCTTTGGAGAATTCAAGCACAAAGAGACCATAAAGCTGTCTAGACAAGCAGTTAAAGTATACCAACAAGGGGTGCACAACTGTGTGATGTGACCATTAGACATCTGCCTTTATTTGTGGCAACATAGAAAAATGTATTTTTTTCCTATTTCTTTAGGTAGTAAAGTTTCATATTTTCCCCTTTCAACAAGGCCGACACCCAGAATTAACGGGCAAAAGATATTCGCTTGTTTATGATTTTATTTTGGGGGATCACTGTGGGCAAGAAAAATCAAATCAACAGACATGAAAGCAGGAGGTCATAAATCTATCTTTTCTCTCATGTCACGAAGCAATCTTTTCTTGTCATCTTTTGTTATGGAAGCAAACAAACTGGTCTGCCTTCGTCCCCGCCTGTCACGCGAGATTGGATTTTGATGACACCGATACTCGAGTTGTGCACCCTCCAATCCCTCCCTCTTCTCTGCCCCACGTCTTTTTCTCTTGATCTGAACAAAAAGCAGAATTAGCTGGAGCTGCTTTGCTCTCACTCTCAGACAGGCGAAAAGGCCTCTGTGTCTCTGCCAGTAGCCCTTCGCTGAAGTATCACAGGTACAGTCTGGGTCAACAAAACGCATTTTTACTCTCCCGCACAGTTGCACACTTTCAACAGCTTTGGTAATGAATGATGAAAAAGATCTATCCATTTTCAATTATATGAAAATATTTCCTTAAGTTTCCATGTTTTCACTGACTCCGAGTTGGATTGTGGATTTGGGGGATCTTGGTTTCAGACAAGAAGCAGAGGAGTGAGACTGTTTTCTTTCAACAAACATATGGCAAATTACCCAGGCAAATGAAGACAACGTTGTACTGTACTTTTGCAGTGGTGACTAATCCTGCCATTTCAAAGCTGTGCCTTGGTTCTATTATCCCTCTTCAACATAGCAGAACTGGCTGACTCACACAGCCGTCGACTACGTTTACTGTCAGGCCAGTGAACACACAATCAGCTGGATCTAGATCAGTCCATCTCTGAGGTACAGTACAAGAGAAGAATATGGTGCGACTTGCAGCAAATCAGTCTCACCAGCAGTCTGTTACCACCTCACAATAGCTTTCCGTCTCTGTTCTTTTTCTCTTTTCAAAACACAAACTGAGTTCTTAGCCAGCTGGGGTTTTTTTCTTACAGCAACCAACAGGATCATTGACTGGAAAGGAAAAACTGGCATTTGTTAAAGTGCTCAGTCATTGGGCCACTTGAAGAGTAGACTCAAATGCTTCTTTGTTATTGTTTTTATCAAAAATGTCATTTTCTACAAACCAGTGGGAAAACATGTAACCTGTAATTATGGAGCAGAAGGTGTAACTCATTTTATTAAGCTGTGACCATAGCAGCAACCATAGCTTCACTGTAACCAGGCACATCAGGCCTGTCAAACTAGTGAGGCCAATACTTATATAACTATAAAACATAAGTTTTTTTAGCTTTCCCAAAAACCAACAGAAGAACTCAGTTCAAGCTAAAGTCAGTCAGTTCGTTTAACATGAAATGTGCTACCCATAGTTGTGATTTCAGCCATCAAAACAGTCACCCGTTTCTTGTGAGTAGCCTGATTTGTCTACCAACATCTGAAATCAGGGAGCCATTATTTAAAATACTACAACATAATTTCCATTCTGTGCCACACTACAACGGATAGCTTGACAAGGCATAACAACAGTAACTACATGGGCTTAGTAAAGGGTCAATTAGGTTTGCTTTCCAACCACACAAAAAGGACCTCAAACATGATCCATAACTGCAACTGCAATGTTTACTGGTCATCCAGCTCTATTGTCTATGCAGACAGAAACCCCGTCACTTTTCCAACAAAGTGGATTTCCACTTCACTGTTAAACTTTCTTTTGATGAACTGCAATCCCCGCTCTCTAAAGTATTGGAAAACCCATTTGGAAAGCAAAAAAAGAAAACACACAGTGAGAAAACTATTAAAGACGCATTCGAGTGGACTATTTAGTGGAGGAAAAAAGAGAGAGCGCTGAAAATAGATGCTCGCCGCTGCCCAACACTGGCAGAGGAGAGTGAACAGTTTTCCACATTAATCAAAAGTGAGCCTGTTGCACTCACAGCATGCTGCAGGCAATTAGAGATACTTCATGTGACCATTACCACAATTAAACCCATCCACCCTCAGCAGCAAACCCAAACACAACACGCAGTCTCTGGCTGGAGGGCTAATAACACAAATTTAGGCTACCTTGAGACCTTAGTAAAACAAGAACTATTATTACATTTGGCAGGGACACTGGGAGGTTTAACAAATTATTCCCTGCACGGCAAAGACTCAGGAGCAGTTAGTTTAGCCCATCAATTACATATTGACATGGATAAGGTTGAGGCATGCTGCCTTGTTAAAACACATAATACAAATGCTCTGGCAGTGATTAACACTTAATCCGAGCCATTAATACCAAGGGTGAGAATATTTTGTTCTCTCGCATATCTGCAATAATTAGTCAATTAATTTCCCCAGGAAATTTATTTCTAAAAATGCAGTATTATTTGTCATTTTAAAGAAAAGAAAATGTCAAATAATAATTACTTGAAGCGATACTCTTCAGTATTTTTTCCATTTTCTACCATATCTGCAGCAGATATGTGCAATGTGTCCAGTCCTACTCATTCACATAATGCTTCTGTATTTCATAAGTTGTATTTAACATATTGCATTAATGCAATGAAAATGTTTTCGCCTTTTAAGTTGCTGGTGCTGGAATAACCTTTGGTTCTTCCCACTCTGTTGGTGAAAGCCCAGACAACACTCGGGGTGCAAAGATTCTCTGAAATGTGATCAGGCGTTCGGACCCAAAACTTTCCACAAAGACGTTCTCCACCCCAACAATGTCATTTGATCAGCTCACACCCAAAGGAAAGGACAAAAACCACTTCATAAGCATCTCTCAGGTCACACAGGATGGACAGAACAGAATTAAAACTAATTACACAGCATGGCACTGAACTGATGAACTGTGCTTTTACCTCGAGCAAATCACCAGTGAGTGAACTATGTGAGGTTCAACTTGGTATTTATGAAACAAATTCCTCTGTCAATAAAAACATACACAGAATCTGAGGAGGGATTAGTTACTAGGAGTAATCTGCAGGCACTGCATAACATCCACTGTGATCCCCAAGTCAACATTTGCACAGTGAATTGTCTGGTTAAAGTCTGAGCTGAAGCAGCAGGTGAGGAAGGAGCAAACCCCTGGTGGTGCTGCAGTGCTTTTGGAAACACTTGCTTGAATCCTGATAGCAACAACAGTGTGAAGAGTGGTAGCAGGCCCCCCATGTGCACTGAAAGACAAGAATATCTAAAGAAATTATGTAGTGCTGCCTTTTTGGATGAGCACTGTGAAGCTTGTGTTCTCAAACGTTGTGTTTTTTTTTTTTTTTTTTTAACAAATGAACCATAAAAGCCAGTGTTTTCCAGCATCAGGGCTCCAGATTGGAAAGGCACGCAAGCTGTGATCAGTGAGTTTGCTTCTCTTACCTCAGGTGCTTTGACTTGCTCCTGTGGCTTTCCATCTGCACATTTAGCTTTCTCCGATATGTTGCTCTGCGTGTCAGTAGTTGTCGTCAAATCGCTCTGAATCAGCCGAAAAACACAGTGTGTTAAGTTCATGGGCCTGTCAGGCTTCTGCTTTACACGACATCCAGTCCTGCCTCAAAGTGAAATCCTAATTTATACTTTTCTGCACTAATACAGTTGTTGCACCACACGTATCAAATGAATCGACCCTCTCACCTTGCAGTAGCCGGTGACTTGTTCTGCAATGCTGTTGATGTGCAGCATGTATTGGTGCAGTCTCCGTTGGTACCGGAGAGCAGCGAGCTGAGCCTCGTTCTGCAGAGTCGACACCTGGGCCAGCAGGAACTGCTCCCTCCTGTTCCACCTGAGCCTCGCCATCCGGGCTTCGTGCTCCAAAGTGGCGCTTCTCTCTTCCAGCGCCTCGGTGACCGCGCGGAGCGCATCCACGCAGCAGTGTCCCCCTCTGTCCGTGTCCTCGCCGGACAGCGAGAGACCGCATCCCCTCTGACAGACACCCTCACTTCCATGATGATGACCCGCGTCGGGCTTCGTCTGCGACGCCATCTCGCCTGGGTTTGAACCTTGGCAGTCGGGGTCCTTTCCCCCGCAAGAAGTTGGGCAATCGGCGCACATAGTTTTTCACGCAGCACGATGAGTTGGGACAAAGTCTGAGCACATGAAAGGCAGCGAGCGCACTAGAAGTTTGAGCGGTCTGCGCAGCGCACGCTGAGCTGAGGGGCTGCGCCACTTCCCCCTCTCTACATGAGCCGAGATGTTTGAGCCGTGTACTGAGCAGAAAACTTCACCTCTGCTCCTGCTGTTCCTCAGGATCACCAGACCTCCGTGGCTTTCTTCTCTGCACACACAAACATATTAACTTCAGCTATGGCACACATCTTCATCACGTGTTGTTTTTAGAGCAGTTTCATTTAGTTTGGTGCAGTTTGGTGTCGTTGTTCAACAGTTGTAACGGCTACTGTGAACTTGTGTTTTACATCCTGTCCAGCAGAGGTCTCTCATCCTCTAACACACTCAAGTAGTTCACTTGGCAACAGACCCCCCCTTAAATTGACTCAATTAAAAACGTTAAACTGTCCACATCATGATTGGCGTTATGAGTGCAGTTCTATTGTGTCTTCTCTGAACCTTATTAAGCTAATTTAGTCTATCTGAATTAATTTATGATCTGCAGTGATGATGTGTCAGTGAGACCTGTCTCGAGGGGTCGATGCTCTTTCAATGGCTACAGCCCAGCTGTAACACAATATCTCTACGGAGACATTCACTTATAAAGCCTTCCTGCGTGAGTCCATGGCCGGTCTCACTGCCTGACACAGCATGACATATTGCAGGCATCTCACAGAGGGCGTCACATTTCAGGTCTCCCAGCGAAGCAGTCTGGCTCTGGTCTGCCATGCACCGCTTTAAAGTGTGTTTTGTGTTGTCTGAGCTGTCAGAGAACAGGTGTCGATTTACAAAGACAATACCACAATCTGTCGTGGGACTGCACACCTGTCTGCAAAAACACATGCACAAGGAGGTCAGAAGAATGCATTTCGTTTCCCCTGTCAATCACTGAAGATGAAATAGGAGCTCATATATTTCCTATAATGTGATATTAAATAAATCTGCACTGGCAAATGGCTCATTCACATAGAAGTGAATGAGTTTAATGTCTGGAAGATGTGACCCAGGAGGAGGCAGTCTGAACAAAGCTGCAGCCCCAGTAACAAGGGTTGTGAGTGCATTTTGGGTAAAGTGTTACACACAGCCACGTGGGACCAGACCTATCACACAGGCCATGTGCTTGGGCTGATAAGCCACTGAATCAGGAACAAAATCATGTCGAGGGGGAAAAAAGAGGTTATCTACTTCTTTTGTTCTCTCGGTGAGCTGATTTCAGTGCATAACCATTAAGACCCCCTCAGTGAAACGGAGAGGTGACCTAAAGCTCAATAAGAATCCAAACTCTGATTCATTTGGTCCAACCTAATCCATGAAGAGAAGTGATATCAATCTGCTTTTCATCTGCTGGACATCCGATAGGGGACAAAAAACTCCGACAGCTGTTTCTGCCTGACAAACTAGACAGAACTGGCCTTATCTGTAATGGAGGACAGATTGAAACACTATCTCTGATACTTCTGGTGCTGGCTTCGGTAAAGAAAAGCTTTGTCCTGGGAAATCAAGGGAGGAAAAAAAATCAAATTGAAAACTTTGTTGCAGATACTTCATAATGGACGGGACTCATAAATCATAAATGATGCTCCAGTATCTTTAGTTTGATATTAAAATGCAGAAAACACTGCTATGAATATTTCACACATCACCAGTCTGACATTCGAATTCTGTGAAAGATCCCAAGGCACAGATGACTAAAGACACAAGTGATTTATATTTAAATCTACCTCAGGGGTGTCAGCACTCGAGTACATCAAAAAGCAGAGCGGAAAGCACCTGAGACCGCCAGCTGTCTGACCCCGGTGGAGGATCTGTCTGATATTGATGGCCCTGCCTCCAACTTTGGACACATTTTCTTTGTATGAGTGTTTAAAGTGAAACTGTGGACATGCTGCAGAGGGAAATATGCTGCTGTGGTCTCTGCTTTAATCTAGAAGCAACATCCGTATTTCAGACTGCTCACAGAATCCCTGCTGGACTCGTTCATTCATGATTCAGTCACTGGTGAACTCCGACTGACTCACTGCGGGATAAAACTTTAAACAGGGCCTTTTTTGGAGACAGTTTGGATGTTTGTCCTTTTCTGGTTATACAGGACATTCAGCTAATGACTATGTCGTATTAGAAGCTCCAAAACAGCTACTGCTGGGCTTTGTGGTGAGATAATTTTGTGCTATTTCCAAGGTCAAGTGTGAGCTTTGAACCTCGCCTTTTAAAGCCAACATGGACAAGAAGCTGTTTAAGTGCTAAAAGAAGAGGATATTAGAACAGCCAAATCTATGACAACTACACCACTCTTACTGCTGCTGAAGATTATTTGACTTCACCAAAAGATCTAGAACAGTTTATGGGTAGCATAATGTATGTACTTAGGTCTTTTGAGCCAGTAATATCTTAATTGTCACTGAGAATCATATCTGAGACATCCAACTTGAACTTTTACTCCTGAACAAACACCAGGATTTTAAATCGACACATCAACGTAGCCTTTGACTGTCTGAGGTGGAACATGACTAAGTACATTTATTTAAGTAAAATTTTGATATACATGAGTATTCCCATTTTATTTTCCTTTGTAATTCTTTTCCACTACATGTCAGATGGAAATATTGGACTTTTTAGTATGCTGCATTTATCTGACATCTGAAGTTACACATGATTTTGCACTGTGCGAAGCCTGTATGAATTAATGAGTGTCTGTTTTCATCATTCAGGTATTCTCGGCTATTGCAACTTTTGGGTTGCCAAGTTGTGAAAAATCCATTTGCGAGGAGCCATTCTGATCAGAATTCTTCTTCTACTCATGATCCTTATGAAGACTTGTTCTTCTTGTAATGGAGAACTTTTATATTGTGGTATGGCCACTTTGACTTATGTCCAGAATCGGAATGCCTCTTCCACCACTGTGAACTTTAAATGTGACTCACCAGTGCTCAGCCAAAATTGCTCTCATACTCTCATACTACAGTCAGCTACACTCCCACTTAGGCTTTTCAGCAAACTCAACACTCACACGTCAGAAAAGTCACTGCAAAAATGAGAGAGAGAGATGGAAACAAAAACTGAACAATTGAGTAGTTAACTACACTTTTATTGTTCCTTGTCCAGCCAATGAGAGGTTCTGGTTTCAGCCCTCACATGTGCCGTTCCCGTCCAGCAAAGCACCGAACGTCAACAAACAGACACACATGCTGCCACCACTGCCACCAGTGATGCCATCAAATCCTGACCATCGTGTGCACGAGACTGCAGGACCGTTTCTGAACTGTAATGAGTGAGATTCCTCTAGTCAGTGTAAGATTTTATCTCTAAAACCTCTCTCCCAAGACTTCAAATGAGATGACTGGCTTAATGAATCTCTAACAGCTAATGCACATATTATGCTTAGAGCTATACTGTCTCTCACGTATAGGGATGTCACTCAGTAATGGAATGTATTTCATATGAAGCATAGAGGTTGAGAGGTCGCTATGATGTTGATTTTGTTGCAAAGTAATGTACATTTCGTCTCCAATGTCATGCATGTTAGAATGTAGAGCAACTGCTTCGGGCCAAAATGTCAGAGTTCAAGGCATTCATGCATTTGGCAACTCTTTTTATGATTTGTCGCATGAAGGGAAACTGGCAAAAGCACTTTGTGGTGGATGTTGATAGAGTCACAATGTAGAAGCATGGCCAGCATCGGTCACACAAAGAAGTGAATATTCAAAAAAAACGCAGCATTTGTTGTTGAGGGACATTTAAACTGTCCAGCCAGAGGTGGGTCAAGACATACACGTATAGTTATCATCAACAAAAATGACAGCAGTTGATAATGTTTATATATCTCTGATCACATGTCATCAATAAAAAGACAAAAATAATGCAGCGGGAATCATGAGCTTTAGAGGGGCTCTTAAGGATGCCTTTGCTTATCTTCTGTTAATACAAGATAATGAAAAATTAAATAAACTGTTAAAGGAGCTAGGCAAGTTGTCTTAGAAAACAAAGAAAGTAGTTGCAGATGAATCAGACATTGCACAGTTATTGGAGGGCATGAGCGTCGCAACCATTCACTGTAACTCTTAATGGTGACTCTTACACAAAGCCATCAATGACAGATGATGAAATGAAAATGTTTTACACTAAATAAAATGCCAACATTCTTTACAAAGCACCAGCTGGTACCACTGAGGTCCTAATGATACAGTCAAAACAAAAGCACTTCTAATTTAGGTTCAGGTCACTGACGCGAAGCGGTTTTCTGCATCGGACCCGGATGTTGTAGCAAAGCCTCGATCACTGCACAGATGTACAAATATAAGCAGATGTGGCAAGCAAGCAAAGTTAACCACTGCTATGTGTTTGTTGCATGTGAAAAAACTGCACGTTTGATATGTTCACTTCCTGTTCCTGTGGTTTGCTTTTACATTCAGCTATGCAAATCCAAACTCCCAAACACTTTTGAAACCATTTCAAACTTGCTCATGTAACAATGTCAACATGCACACAATTTTTAAAGTGGTACTCTATCATTAGAGCTCATGTTATGATTTGGAAATAAGCACTGATTGCAGGTCAAACCAATCTGTTTCTTCATAACATCCATAGTATATTAGATAGCAAAACAATATTATTTATTGGATATATTATTTCAGCATGACATAAATTGCTCTTTTCTCTACGATGCCTGTTATAAAATCACATGTTAGAGGTTTAGATTTGCTTTGACTGTATCTCTGTAACAGAGTATGTGCTTCATTTAGAAAAGAAAACATAAGAAAATGCCACTGAACTGCAAGTCAAGAAAGACATAAAGACGTTTTTATAAACTCGTACACTTGTCCTTCACAGCAACCTGTTCACCTCAAACTGTGGAATGCACTGCAGGATACCATTTTTCCCAAATGTCACACATCAAATGAAGCCTACGATTTGAAAACACAACACTGTGCACTGAGTGTAATGTTCAAACTTTCACTCACCATTCTTTTTAAGCAAGTTACTGTGAAAGATAAGTGCAGTCACTTATATAAGGCATATTTAAAAAGTTGACAGAACTCCTTTTGACACTCCTCCAAAGAGGCTTTTTGGGGATAAATAAGGGATGTCGTTGTCCATTTCCAATTTTTTCCGTGTCTGTCTTTTTTCCCACAAACATATTCCAGAGGGGAAGAGTTGGAATGCGACATCCCTGGTTTACGGGGAGGAACCAAACGATTGTGGAAAGTCCCAAAGTCCTTACAGGCGTCAACCATAAAGAGTCTTCTTCACGAGAAGTGAAGACGAAGATGGCGCTACATTCAGAGGTTCAGGCAGAGGAGAACCACCAGGAGCAGGGAGAGTATGCTGAGAGACTGGGCGGCCATCACACCTCCACCTGAGAGACACACAGATACAGGTATGTTAACTGATCTGGCACTCAAAATTTTCTGCTAATTTTGGGGGGGGGGGTAATGCTACGCTCCTTATGTGTCCAGCTCTCATCCATCAAACTTAAGACAATATTTTGCGTGTGAAGTTTGATATTATATCCCATCTGTGTGGGGATCACCTAAAATGCCACTCCATTTGTCAATGCCCCAAATCTGAAATCCTCCATGGCTTAAATTCCCTGGGTCTGTGAAATCAAGCTGTCAGGTGGGGGTCTGGACTGAACGATAAGGGATAAGGAAAACCACGGGAGGGGTTTCCTCTACTCATCAAGATCAATTACAGAGGCTTAAGGCCCCCTCGATCCAGTCAGCCTACCTGTCAGTCCATCAGCCGCTGAGAGGATCCAGTCACTGGGCTATCAAGGCTTTAGTCATGAACCGTTAAGTTTCCCATCTCCGCCCTCCAATCTTAGGTATGAAACCTGAAGTGACAGCTCTGCTCCGGCCCATGGGAACCCTCTAGCTGTGACAAATGATAACCTACCACCAAGCTTGAACCGGGTTTAATCCCACCAGCAAATGGCAGGCAAAAACTGAACAGTCACAGTGTATCGCCTCAGCAATATGGATTCAAAATGCGATTAGATAACTACAGGCTTTCTGTATTTTTATTGCAGTGAAGTGAAACTAAACCTGGGTGAAGATTTCATGATTTTTGGGATTTTATTTTTTTTTTTTACAAGAGATTCCTCTCAGTCGCTAAATTTAACTTATTCCTGTTCGTCTAACAGAAAAGAAGACTCATTCTTCTTAATTAGTGTCTTTGTGATGAAGTGTCATCAGCTTTTCTGCCACCCATGTTCCATCTTTTTATCAGAACAAGGAGATGTGATTACCAAAAAGACACTGAGGTCTGTGTCCGTTACCTGTGATTTCGAATCGTGCCACAGCCCCGTCTCCTCCTTCTGTTTGCGCCCGGACCTCTACCACGTAGATCCCATTTGTGGGCAGGGGAAGATCTATGTACCGCCTACTTGTTGTGTACAGAGTGCCTGTGGAGTGGCCCTGCTGCCTGTACAGCACCTGGGTATATGCACATATGAGGTAAAAGAAATGTAAGAGAGAGATTATGACCTGCACTAAAGCAAATATTGCTGTTTACTCACTTTGTAACCATCTATTGATGCCTCGTGAGCCAGTGGTTCCACGGGTTCCCAAGCAATATTTACTGACTGGCCCTTTAACTTCTGACCGATTATTTTGGGACGTTGACTTGGAGCTGGCAAAAGACACAAAAAATGAATGAATAACAATAACATTAAAGTGTCTCATATAGAGTAGGGTCTCTATAATACTAAACTGCTATAAAGCGCAACATACGGGGTTTCTTGGTGAGGATCTGGAAGTGCTCGCTGGGCGGCCCATATCCTGCAGAGTTGTAGCCCCGGACTTCAATAAGGTAATGGGAGTTGGGCTTCATACCCTCCAGCCTGGTGTGGTTCTCCCCACCGGGCACCACCACCCTCTGAGCCCCACCCTCATTGTCTTCCTGATTCCTCCAGTACTTCACCTGAGACGCCACACAGGGACAGAGGTAGGATGGGAAGGACCTTTACAGCACTTGTAAGAACTGATTTATAGCTTGAGAGAAGGTAAAATATCATAAAAGCTTAAGATGAATTCAAAGCTATGTTGCACACATGGGAATTTAATTATTTTTTTTCCCAGCATGCCGCAGTGAAACTTTCTGCTGACCTGGTATCCATCTATGTTGTTCTGTGAGAGGGGCTGCCACGATACGATGGCTTCTGTTGCAGAGAGAGCTCTCCCGCTGACACCTGAAGGAGCTTCAGCTGGAGCTGAGGAGAGATGCAAAATACAGTTAGAGTACAGCAGGAGAACTATTTCAAGGACGTGCCCTTCAGCAGTAATTTTTATATTGCACACACAAAACTCTGACCCAGCAAATTTTATATGTATGAATATGTTTAGTTTGACATCGACCCAAACTAATGGATCCATTACGTTGACCATAAAACCTAGTGCTCCCTGATTTGTATCTGCTGGCTTCACTAATGCCATTTTTCACTCACTGGTGCTTATGCATCATTTCCATAATGTGAATTAATTGCTGGAAGGAACAAGTGAAGTGAGAGAAATCCTTCCTGGTCCATATTCCTTCACCAGACTATCACGCACTTTTCCCTGACTTATGGGCCAGTTAGACACTGTGCGTAAGCTGTCCCTGCCAGGAAACTGTCCTTGAATGTTTAACTGCCACACTGGGCCTCGAACCAACAAGCCATTGCATACTGTCAAACAATACTGCAAAACCAGTATGCACACAAATACAAATGGTCACGCACATGCCTGGAGACAGTGCACTTTGCAGGCTTAGCTATAAAAATCATAGATACACAACAGCAAGCGCTCCCAAAGCGTGTTACCAAGGCGACGCGGCATCTCTGTAACCCATCATATCTGTGTTGCCAGTGGTTATCTCAACTGTCTGTCAGTGGAAGTTAATAAATAGGCTAAATGCTTTGCATCCTTGGGCGAATTATCAGCTTTCTGGTTCATGCTACATAGATCATGATAATCCCCCCGTAAGGAACGAGAGGGAGAGGAGAGGAGAGGATGGGTTCACTTTCAAGGGGTATTAAAATTCCTCACAACTATACATGAGAACTCCTATTAAATGGGTCCTACACCATTGAAAACCCTGGTAGTGATAAGTAGCTGACACTGACAGATTGAAATAGCAGAGTGTTGGCATATTGAAGGATTCCTCATTCTCTGAGATACTGAGAAAACAGGGCCAGGTCGATCTCTGACACTGAAGTGAGATTATTTTAGCACATTTCCCCTGCTGCACTTCAGCATTGAGTAGGAGCTGTGAATCTCTTTGGCACTCACCATCCTGTGCAGAATAAATGATGGCTGTTAGGCTGTAGGGTCCCTCTCCTTCGCTGTTGAAGGCTTTGACTTTGACTTGAAATTGCGTTAAAGGAGGGATGGAGGACTCTTTGTGGACGTAGCGGTTGGCCTGCGGGTCAGATAAAATCACCCTTGTCCAGTGGACACCATCTTGAGGTTTGAAGGACACGATGTAGCCAAAATTTGGACCATAGTAGTACTGTGGCTGTACAGGCTGATGACAAAAAAACCACACAACAAAAATTACTGTACGTTTTATCATTATAACACATTACTCAAACCTGGAATTAAACTCAGATTTCACACCATGCGTATCATGCAACATCCACTGTGCTATGTGCTAGGATTAACACCAAGACACAGAAAGGGCAGACTCTAGTAATGTTCGGTAAAATGACCGCATTCTGTGATCCAGCGACAAAGAGGGGGTGACACTTCGCTGGCTCGTCCCTCTTAATCTGTCCCCACGCCTCATTTCCTCTGCTGGCACCCTTGTTTTATCATCACACCATATGTCCAGCAAAGACATGCCTGCATTAGGCATCGCTAACCCCTACACACATCACCTCATCTTCCAGCTGCTCTGGCACTAAACGGCCATGCCTCAGCCAAGCAAAAGGCAATTTACCCATGAGAGCTTATTCATGAATGGCCACAGCAGGAAAGTGGAAGATAACGATTCAGTTCGCTCGTCGATTTTGGTTGATAGCAACTGTTTTGTTTTATCTGACACCTATTCTTCAGATCCTCTACATGTTCAGTGTGCACTGTGGCGTCCTAAACTTTGACAGCTCTGGACACATTTTTAATTTGTTAACATGGAGCACTACACTGTTGTCTTCCAAAACTGGCTTCTCTTAAATCTCTATTAAAAGCTCAGTTTTGTAAACTGGCATTGTGAACTGTCTTTCTGAAGACAACTCTTCTATTTTTCCTATATATTCATTTGGGACACATTGCACCACTTTTTATTCATATCATCCCTCAGTTTTTTATGGTCAAAAGTATGTCTTTTTGTAATTCATTGTAATGGTGATTCTTTTTTTATTCTAAGTGAAGCATTTTGTAATGTTGAAAATTGTTTGTCAGTACAAACTGAAAATATTTTTCCACAGGTAACATGATTTGTTTTAGCATGTGTTAGCAGCGGAGCGTTTTTACATGAACTTGTAACCTTTTACAGCCGTGCACAGTGGAAAGTCCAGACCTACCGTCCACGTGATGGTCAGTTCCCTGCTTGTCCCTCCGCCCCCGCCGACGTCCGAGGGCGCCACCACAGGAACTACAATGAGACAGCAAGAGCAGAACTCTGAGCCCACAAGCTAAGAATCCACACAAACAATGCCAACCCACACAGGCTGTAACCTATCCCTGGCTGCACCACTGAAACACCCTGCCTCTGCAAATACAATATCAGTGTCTCCTCCTGCGCCAAATGCAACACCTTAATGTCCATGTGGGAACATTGCCACTGAGGGAGACAGAGAGGCAAAACTTCTCTTGTTTTGCCTCGAGACCAGTAGCTCAATCTCAAATGATCAGTATTTTTTTAAGAGAGGTTAACGTGGGCCTGTGATTTCCATTTTATAATTGAATTTCAGAGTACGGTTTCAGCAAAGTGCTCATTTGTCGAGGTTTGTGTGGTGAGTTTGGCAGGGTGCTTCTGCTGTAGGAAGTGCAGCACGATGGGATTTCTGCTGACTCATTTCTACAGCAATACTTAACATAAGTAAACAGTGCTATAATAGAATGTTGATGAATAAATATCAGAGTGGAAAGCTGGACTGTAGTACCACGTTTCCACGACCTTTCAGATGACTGACTCTTTATCCCATATACTCTAGCTTATGTACCGTGTGTTAGCCTAAAATCAGGACACGCCTTTACCTGATTCCAGAGTTTTTTCTCTTGGTGACGGGCTGCTTGGCTCTCCTGTCCCCAGTGTGTTGGTGGCAATCACCCTGAAGTCATATTCTGTCCAGGGAAACAAATCAACCACTGTGGCTGTCTCTGCATTCCCCTCTACATCTTCAGGAGCTAGAGAGCAATGAACAGATTTCAGGGCTACAGCATGGTGTGTTAAAATATTATATAGCACAGGTTGTGCTGTCCTGCAATTTCATGAAAATATCCTTACAACAATAATGAAGTTCCATTTATGGAATCCCATTCCTATATTTAAGTCCTTGAGGGATGACTAAATTACATTTCAGCCATTTTTAAGACATTAATCACCATGTAGCCCTACAACATCACTATGTGGTATGACCCTAATGATTATATCACCAGACTGAGCTATGCATTAAGGTAGCACATGTTTATTTGACCAACTGCTATGGAGTTCTCACATGTAATGGCATTCTTCCAGACATCCTTTGAGAAGGAGTCCCTGTACTGGATAGTATATTTGGAGATGGGGCTGTGGTTGTCTGCTCCGCGGCTCCACTGCAATGTTACACTCTTGTCGGTTTTGTTTGTCACTCGCACCCCACCTGGGGCCCCGGGCGAACCTGGGGGTAAAAAGGAAGGAAGGAAAAAGGTTAAAGAAACGTTAAAGTAGTTGTTCAGCAGAGACAATGAATCCTCCACTTTGACTTGTTTCACAGGCAGATCACGAACACGCTACTTGCTCACAAGTTGTGGAAAGAGAAGCATGCTGTAGTGTTATTGAAAGGCTCATGGGGAAATTCTTGTCAAAAGTCCTGAGCCATTTAAAAACTTTTTACTGCAACACTCTCTTCCAAAGGGGCTATGGATTAATGCATATGAAACATATCGAAGCCCTTACATTTCCTCTTTTTAGTGTCGTCTTTAACAGACATCAAGCAAAGACTGGTGGATTAAGGCATTAGAGCTTAGAGCCCACTGACATATATGAAGTGAAGCTTAAGGAAAAGCTTTTTGAATCCGGTGTTTCACTTGGTCCTCCCGCTCCTCTTGATTCTTCCTTTGGAACATAAAAATGCTCTAATAGAAAACCCAGACTGTGTCATGGTTAGCCGCCCAACCCACAGCCTGAGAAACCAGCCAAGGTTTACTTTTTTTCATGAATATGAGCCGAGACAAGTAAGGCGATTAGACAGACCCTTAAGCTTCCCCTCTCCTGTAAGAGTTGGGAGAAAAAGCATAGTTGTGAAAAATCTATATTTTTCATCATTCATTTTATCATGTTAGGGAAGGAATATTGTGCAGATTTTCTGTGTCTGTTCAGTATTGTGTCATATGGAAGAACGCTTACCACAGCGCACATATCAACTGATAAGCTTCAGCGTGTTCAGGCTTTTTGCTCACTGACGTCCTGTATCCCAACAAGCAAATCTAATAAAGTTTATGGTTCTCCTAATTCACAGGCACTTAAGTTAACCAAGCCACATTTCAACACTGTTCGGGGCAAGACTGTAACAATATGCTACAACAACACACACACCCATCATATGAAAACAACTCTTCTTCCTATCTCAAATCCCTACTAATAACAAGCTACAGGTGCAGAGCTGTGTTTTTAGCTCGGACAATCTCCTGAAGCAGATCTGCTTCCTCATCTGCTGTGATAAATGGCTATCTTTCATCTCCCTCCCTCGCTGTGCCCTGGATTGTTGGCATTTGGCACTCCATTAGGAGCGGCCCAGGGCCTGTGTTTTGGTTCCACTCTGGGAAACGTCACAGTCATCCACTGTGCGCTCACCTGGCCGTCTGTCAACACCTGCTCTGAAAGCTGCAGCGGTGGCAGCACACCCAGGGCACAACAGGGATCACTGGCAACCAGATCACTGCAATGAGTTCTTGGGTTCCTGTCTGAAGAGACCCTTTGTCCGCCAACACTGGGCCTGTTTCAAGACCCGAGGGAAGCGCTGTAAGGCAAGCTCTCAATCATCAGGAAGTGGAGGGTGAAAACAAAGCCCGGTGAATCAACCGGGAGGTGGAATACAGTAAATGACAGACAGAGCGCTGCGGAAGTGTGACAGTATTTTTTTTGTGCGTGATGATATCTACATGCGGCTGGAAGAAAAAGTACAAAACTCACCAGTGCCCCATATCAAAATACTGTGGTTAGAGAACATCCAAGATGTTTTTCACACACTTCATGCTTCAATACACAACTAATAACTACAAACATACCAGTTGCTGTGATGTCAACAGCGCTCTCTGCAGTATATAAGAAGTGAATTCAGTGATAATAAAGACAAGTGGGAGTAGACACTCCATTCATTACACGTCTTAATAGGACAAAAGCATTGCTTGTTCCATTCAGTTTAATCAAGTCTGCTACTGTGTCTAACAATACTACTACATCAACAACTTGTTATCAGGACTTACAGCCCCCAAATACATCCGTGCAAAAACTTTGCAGGTGATCCTCCTACTGTCGCCTCACTGGAAATAGCGGATGTTTTGGATAAATATGATCTTACTTGTGACGTACCAACATTTCGCCCAAACAATATAATCTACAAGCCAGACACCAGCATATACGTTTGAGTTGACTTCATAGCTATTTTCCCGAAAGGCTGTAAACATTTATTGGTATCTAAAATGGATCATCTTCAAGCCGACAGCCTGAAAAGTTGGTCTGACCTTTTTCTGGTGGATAGTTAGGGTTCTGTGTGTCTCCTGCATGAGGACATGAGCCATTCCCTCCCATAGCTTTTGCTAGTGCTCTCTCTCTCTCTCTCTCTCTCTCTCTCTCACATGGAGTCTTGGGGTTGACAGATTATTCGGCCAAACAGGCTACGGTCTGGTAACTCTGGAGAGATTTACCTCACTTCAAACATGCACTGGAGAACATACAGTGCTAGTTCTATCTCTCTCTGCCTCCTCCTCTGTTTTTACACACACACACACGCAGTTTCCAGCTGCATGTAAGTGGTCTGATGAGTCATTCAGAAATATGTGTCTGATGAACTGTGGATTTTCTGTCTCCGTTCAGTTAACAAACTAAAGAATTAAAGTCCCTGAAAATATGGGGTCAAATCTATATAGTATTTATTAAGAACATTAAATATTCATTAATATTCAACAAAAATATCAAATATTTTCACCAAAATTGTGGCAGAGAATAGTGTGTTTTAAATTAGAAGTGATTTGAAAAATACCTTTTCAGGGCTATAAAGACAATCATATACTGCACATGACAGCATGAATATGTGTAATTGCACCACTCACCCCTGACGACCAGGTGGGCAGAGGCAGTGATGTTGTCTACGGGGGTCTGTGCAGTGCAGCTGTAGCGTCCAGCATGCTTCAGCTGAGCGTTTTTAATCAGCAGCTCACCATTTGAGCTCCCATTCTGCAACAAAACTCATTATGAGGCAAACTGTTCCTACTGTGTGCTTGTCAAAAGAAAATGGTCATGTTAGATATTTTCTCACTCAGCCTGAAACTCATCTTGAAACATGGAAAAGGAGATAATTATGACCAGGAGGACTAAGATATCAAACTGCAGCATCCAATTAGGTAAACTGGACACGGGCTTCAGTTTAAGGGCTGTCACTTCTTCTCCTCACGGTAGAAAGGTAAAACCCTAGCAAAAATCAACTTGAGGAATACGTGACTGAACTGAACTCTAATACAACACAAACTGTATTAAGTAGAACTGGACTCCATTTTCACAAGGGGAAAATCCTCAGAAGTGCGGTATCATCAATCATAATCGTAATATGGTGTTTGCCTAGCGGGTGGAGTGACAAATGCGAAATGCTAACCACTACCTTATGGTTAGAGCTGCACTAACAGAGAGAGTAGGTCATGTCAACAATAATGGATGTTAGCGGGAATTGCTATTAAACTGATATACAATGCACTATTCCACTCAGGGAAGGAATGCAAAATGGTTTTAAGAGTCATATTCATATAAAGCAGGCTGTACTTTTCCATTCCAGCGAAAATACTACAGTCATCAACTCAACCTCAAATATAATTTGACATGGATAAACTCCAGGCTAGAGCTGAGACTTTGCGGTAAGGGAAAAGATGGGGCTTAAATTTGGGTTATTTAAGTTAATTTCTCTTTAAAAACATTAACTGACCACAGTGATGTCTTACCAGGGTACGCTCATAATGTTGGTTATCCTTGTGTAGGTCAATGACCCGGCCATCCAGGGACCAGATGAAGGTGATGTCCAAAGAGGAGTCATGTGATGCGGCACACTGCATCCAGGCATTCTCCCCCACTTTGACATCAGCATTGGATGGTGCCAAGGTGATCTTTGTGGACTCTGGGGAAAAACCACAGGAGGATGAGGAGCTCAGCGATGATGAGAAAGAAAAGAGGTCAGTCCAGGAGGTTACAGGCAAACAATTTCTATGAAAAAGGAAGTACAGGGCAGTCACATTGAGGACAGATCTGATAGTATAGAATATGCCGTTTAAATGAAATAGCTGCAACTGTTCAATGGGCACACATGTCCAGAAGAGGGCAGAAAAGAGCTGTACATCCAGCAACACTCCGAGCTCAACTGTAAAAATGTCAAACTAAAGATGTTTAACTGCTAAGACTGCATGTCTAAAAAAGTCACAAGTTAAAAAAAAGCATAATCTTCTAATCAATCAAACTATATCAACATGTTCGTAAGTCCTATTCTCATTTTTCACTCAGTGGGGTGAAGGCCTATTGTCTCATCCTCTGATCTAAAGCCACCCCCCTCTTGCCTTAGCCCTTGGTGAATGACTGAAAGTCCACCGGTAGACTGTCACTCTGCTCAGAGGGACATGATTTGACAAAAGCAGACATTTGGAGGTCGGGACGGTGAGTGACAGGAAAGATTGCCATCCAAGGCTGACATCTGTCAAAGCAACACCAGCTGTCCTGGCAACATTACAAAAAAAGAGTGTTATTAATTAAGCATTGTTCATTAGCTGGAACTTGCCTGTAACCAGCAGAGAGCCCGTGCTGTTGGCCTTTCCACGGTCATTCTCCGCAAAGCAGGTATACCTGCCTTCATCTGCCCGCGTCACGTTGAGGATCTCCAGGCTCCCGTCCTCCCAGATGAACACCCTGAGGAGAAACCACAATTAATTCTTCCCACACTGAGGAGAGAGAACTATCTGGAATGAAATATTCAGTACAACATGAAGGTCAAAAGTCCAGTGAATGTTATTCCATGGATGATGAAAAATGATGAAAGAGCTCTGAATGTCTGCCAACTCCTTGCTAGATATGTGATTTTCCAAGAAAATAAAACTATGTGAACTTAAAGCTGCTCCGAAAGAAGCAACATTAAATTGTGCTAAAGGCAGAAGCAACATTTGACTAATTTTCTCTGCATATTTCAAATTCATGCATTACAAACAGCATCGTGCCAGCTGTACCATCACTGCTCCACACACTCTCTCACGCAAACAGCAGCCACAGAGAGTATAAAGAGGCATATGCTGCATAGTAATTTGGCCACTGCTCCTCCTCTATGAGAGTCCCACAGTGGTGAATGGTGGTGTGTTGGGGTGGGGGTGGGTGGGGGGGGGTTGGGGCTCCCAGAGCTCCCAGATTAAGCTTTTTTTGTCAGGCAGGGGTTTCCACATCCAGGCTGATGATCTTGAGAATGAGCTTCATGTCAGTTACTGAAACACAGCACAACGATGCACACCAGATCTAGAGCGTCTTTAAATTCCCCAATCACTATACTGTATGTGTCTTGCTAGCAGAGACACCTTACATTCTCAGATACTGGTCTTTGCTCTAATATGACCCAGATGTGATTCACAGCCACAGTTTGTGTTAAAAACTCCAAAAGAAACCCCTTCCATGACAATGCGCCAAGGTTGCAAATTATAGGTAAAATGCAAATCAAAATTTAATCAGAAATTCAATAAAAATTGTCTCAGTTTTTGAGTAACATATTCCCTCATCATTACTGCATTACATATTTTCTTTAGGAAGTTGGAAAAAACATGTTTACTAAAGTGTTATCAACTTTGCACAGCCAGAGTACTTGACTCGAAAATGTAAACAAAACATTATGCATTATGCTGTATGATCTAACATGACAGTGCAAACCAAAGGCCCTGTAAGCCCCCCATCGTAATCCTTGTTCATTAGCCTGCTGTCTAATCAATCATTTTTTTGAGGTATCAAACAGGACCAACAAAATTCCGGTGACTCATTTTGCCTTTTTATTTCTTCCAATACACACAGTGGATCTGTTTTCAAATCTTCTCCATCTTCCTGTGTACAGATCATCACGTGTTGTAACACAGTTCTGTCAATTGTTGTAAAGACTCAGGGAGAAAAGGAAGCGCTTGGTTTGATGCTGCTTCTCTCCCGGCTAACGCAAACATGGCATGTCATGTCGCAATTCAAAAAACAATTAATCAGGCAGACCTACAACCAGCAAATATGCAGACAATGTTTACAGATGAGAGGACAAAAAGAAGTATGCCGTCTTACTAAGAGACCGCTCACCTGGTGGAGTTGGAGAGCAGCTCTGTGTCTTTGCTCCAGGAGAAGGCAGGCTTTGGAGCTGCCTTGGGTCGACATCTGATCACCACCCGGCCGTTTTTAGCTGCCAGGACTCTCTTCACTGGGTTGTGTTCAAATGTGGGAGCACAGGCTGAGGAGGGGCAGCATGGATTATATATCACAAACTTCGTTGAGTACAAACTAACTGCAGCCATGTGTACATTTATGACACATTTTGCATTCATAAATGTGAATGTACTGATCTAACATATTGTACATGTTACTTTCAATGACCGAAGTCAGTTTTGACATTGATCTCAGTCTTTTCCAGCAATGTCATATTTTTTCTTAGGAATTAAATCGAACATAGCACTACACAATGTGACCTTAAAGTCTCTGACGCAGCCATTTGTGCTGCGGCTGCAGTCGGAGTTAGACTCACCAAACACTCTCAGCTCTGCATTTGCATAGATGACCCCATGGTGATTCTCTGCTATGCACTGGTAAATCGCTGAATCGTCAAACGTCAACCTGCTGAACCTCATCTCTTTCCTGTTAAGCTGTGGAAAATGACAGAAGGGTAGTGTTAAAATGTCATCGTTCTCCATTTCTCCATTTTCAGACAGTTAAAATTATATTACCAAGCAACAGATTGAAATTAAACTGTTGACTGTTGACATCCACAGATATACAGATGAAAATTAGTCAATTTGACTCATTAATACATAATGAACTATCCCACAGCAGCATGCATCAGACAACCTCCCCCACACAGCTGTCACTAGCTGCAGCTCTCTTGGGTATTCTACAGGCCTGAAAGTTGCTTCTGTGGAGGGTTACACAATGCACACTGGCACCCGCTCAATAACAACACATACGTTATCCTGACATGATGTTGGACCCACAGCGCCAGCTTCCTGTCACTGCAGTGCTACTGTAACAACCCCGGGACGCACACTGAACAGGTCGTAAGAGACCTAACAGAGCTGCCAAGGGACCTCGGAGTATCTTACAGCTTCAGTCTAGCAAAATTGCACAGTTGTGGGACAGGAAAGACTTGTGAGTTTAAAACTTACCAGTTCTCCATTTTTCAGCCAGCGGATGTGTGGTTTCGGTTTGCCGCTGGCTACACAAGACATAGTGTACTCACTGCCGAGGTCTTTCTCTGCGCTGCTGATGTGCTCTTCCCACTCAGGAAAGGCTGTGAATGAGGAAAATCTGAGTTTGAGAAAAGTTTGACACAAATAAAGAGCTACCGAATAAAATATGGAGAAGTAACACGGGGTGATACTTCAGGCTTTCAAGGCGTCAGTTCGGCAAAGCTGGCGACTGAATCCCACACAGAGTGCCCAGCAGAGAATTAGTACAGCTGATAAAGTTTCTTTTGTAATATGAACATTGAAGGAAATATCACATAATCCTTACCTTCTACAGACACACGCGCAGTGTGGTAGTCCTTTCCTCTTGAGTTCACTGCCTCACACTGATACGTGCCGGCGTCTTCAAACTGCACATTGTACAGGTGCAGGTGAGCCCCTGCCATCCGCACCTCGTGATTGCGTGGCATCGGTCCGTCCAACTTCTTCCAGTGGATCTCAGGGACGGGGCTGAAGAAGACAGAGAAAGAAAAATAATAAACAAGACATGGTTCAACTTATGCATCACTGCACTCAGGTCTTCATCATTCATAGCTGTGCTCTCTAAATCGCTTAGCTCAGTGAAGAGGCAGGGAATCTAAGAGAGTCTGAGCTACACAAAATTTTACGATCCTTTTAAAGTTGAACTAACGTGGTGTTTCGGCAAACTGATAATTTTCCACTACTTCAAATTTTTGTGTTTCACATGACGACAACAACAGAGCAACCTTTCACCATAATTTTGTGACCAAGAAGAAAAGACTTTTTAATTTCTTTCACTTACTTCCCCAAAGCAAAGCATTCCAAGGTGATATTTTGCCCCACCAGAGCAATGGTGTCTGGGAACTTGACAGTGAGGTCAGCAGGGTATTTCCTGATGGGACCTGAGAGGAATAACAACAAGAGACCTGAGTTATGACTCAGGTGCTGAACCCACTTGTAGCTGCCGACCTGGAATTAAACAGCGGTTCCAATATGTTCATTTTACCAAGTGTTACATAATTGTAACAGTAACTGGGTTTGTTACAGTGTAGGTCATCAGTTTATTGGATTTGCATTATCTCATTGGCTTTGGCACCGGCTGCATGTATTGGATTTGTTTCCAGCAGTCTCAGTGAGGTCCAGTAATTTTAAAATTAAACTCATGTCATGGTCCAGATTTTGCATCACACTGTGTAGATCCAGCTGTGTCTTTGATTTCCTGACACCTCAACCACACTGTCTTCTCTTCACCAACAGGTGAGGATGAATGCAGTTAGGACAGAAAGCAGGGGATGAAAGAGAAAGTACCAGCTGGTGTTGCACAAACCAGATTTTAACTGTGATATTATGTCCATGTAAATCTTTCTATTTACACATGCACGAGGCATTTAAAAAATATGCAAAAGTATTCACTCCCACACGCAGAGACACAAAACTAGTTAGAATTGAATACAGGCCACAGCGTACCCAGAAGGCATCTTATAATACACATATGCATGAGAGAGCCCAAACAACTGCTCAGCTTAGTTCCTAACCTCACAACACTCTCCTCTATTGTGTTCTAACATTAGAGATGCATTGGCCACAGGTGAAGCTGGCTTGCAGCTAGAGGACTATGAAAATAAACATCAGACGGACTGTAGGAAGGTCCCTAAGGAAATTTCTTAAAATATCTGCCTACTTTTGCATTAGTAACTCTTGCATTAGGCTCTGTAAATAAACGGAGCGTTAACAAACTCAAGTAAACATAAGCTTTAGTTTCTGCTCTTCATCTCTGAGGCTGTTTATGTTCCAGTTTTTTCTTTGCAACATGCTGGCTCTGTCTTAAAACCAGTTTTTGTGCGTCAGTCCACTGCTGAGCTAATTTGTTCCTGTAAGTCTCCTTTGAGAGTCACTGGCATGGCAAACACTGTTGTGATTCAAAGTGGTGATTTGGGGGGGGGGGGTCAATGCAGAGTTTTGCTGCAACCAGGCAGATTCACTTATTCCCATGCTCATCTTTGAAACTTATCTCTTTAAGAAACACTTGAGGTCCTGCTCTTACTCACACCTCATTTTGCTGGTGAAACAGTTACAGCCTAGATATCATTTCGTTATCAAACACCTATTAATGATTGGTCACTATTTTACAGAAATGTATCTGTTGTATTTGACTGTTGTTCTGAGTACATTATATGCATCAAAACACAGTACATCTCTGCATACTATACTGATTGTAGTGCATTGCACATGGTGGCCCAAGTATCATACTGTCCTCAGTCTGGTACAGGATAATTAAATCTTATGTGCGTCATTTAAAACCACTGGTTGTAAAATTGAAGAAACCAGAAACCTCAAACCACTGCTTTGCTGTAATCATCTTTCAGTGAAAGGTCAGATATTAGCAACCGAAAGACAAGGAAGTGAAGTACTTACGTTCAGTCTGAGGCACAAGGGGGATGTAGTTGGAGAAAACGCTTTTGGAAATGGACGGGCTTGACGCAATGCAGGAGTAGTTTCCGGTGTCTGAGGAGTCCACCTTGGAGATATAGAGGTTACCATTTGCCTGAGAGACAAAACGCCTCTTGTCCAGTGGGATGAAGGTAGGGAATTCATTGAGGATCCAACGGAACGACAGCTCGGCTGCACAAAGAAGAGACACAACAAAAAGCCACCTGTCAGTCAAGACTCTGAGCACACAGCTTTGGAAAGAGCCAAGAGGAATGGACGTGAGAGCTGGCTCACTTTGAATAATCTGAACTCACGTAAAATAAAAATAGCATAATTCTTCGGTGCTGAGGGAAATTTATTATTCAAGCATCTATTGACCTTTCAGATGAAATCGTATAATTCTTTTGGCTGAGAGGCACAATAGAATGCAACTGTGGGCGCATTGGCTCATTGAGATAATTCTGAAGCTGTGGAGAGAGGGTGAACAATGCTTTCAGACTGATGTGTTCAACTGGTTGCATCAGCATGAATATTAAAAAAATGTGTGTACAGTTTTCTGGGTAGATGGCTGTGGCTAAGCAACAGCAATGCAAATGGTAAGAAGAAAAATGATTATTTAACCATGTTCAAAGCATGTGACATGAAAAATACCAGAACGAGGCCACATACAGAGCAGCACCAGAAGGGAAAACAAACATCAACTTCTGTGATGGCACATTAGCTTGGACAAACATGAGACTGATGAAATCATTTTAATATTCTTTGCCTTTTACATCCATGGGGATGGTTGCAAACTGAAAACAGCTTAAAAACTGATAATGACACAGTGAAAGAGCCAGGGATGTCATTACTTTTATATTATATACTTTTCTATTTAGAGGACAAATTCAATCCCAAGACAAAAGGGGAAAAAATATTTGGTTCACTTCATTATTTCAGTAATTTGGCTCATTTAAATGTGGATATTTCTAATGACTACTCCATCTGCAGATGCACAGTCCTCCTTCACATGCTGTACCTGGATGATGTGGTGGGGGAGCGCATAGCAGCACTGCCCCCTGTCCCTCTTTGACCTTCACAGTCTCCCTCTCCTCTGATGAGAAAAGATCGAGATCTGAAAGAAACCAAAATCAATTGCGAGACAGTTTCAGACTCAAGAGCCACTCAGAATCTACTGTCTTGTATACATATTTCTCCTACAACTAATTTCCATATAAACTAAAGATTGTAAAATGTTAAACAACTGCTTGTAAATTGAGCTGTCTTTTTTAAAATAGAAAACTACATTAGCCACACTGGCATTATGAAGTTAGACCATTCACAAATTGCACTTTCCACGCCACTTGTGATTTGTCCCAGCTGCCCTTGCAATTAGAGTGTGCTTTATATGCATGAAAGTACAGCTCCAGGGCAGTTCTGTCAGTACAGTACATCACTGCAGCCTGAACAGGGGTTCACATCACGGGCTACTCACATCCAAACTGGACCGAGCCCCTTCGGCTGATGACTGTGCCAAACTTGTTGGAAGCCACGCAGGAGTAATTTCCTTCATGTCTGGTTTTATTGGGGTTGGTGATGACCAAGTTGCCTCCGACTAAACTGTAGTGTTTGCCCCCATCGTTCAGATCGATTTTCATGTTGTTCCGCTCCCACCTACAAGGAAAACAGTTTGGGTCAGTACAAAACTTTAGACCAATTCTTGCTTGTTATCAAAACTACTGACAACTACTGGTTGTCACAAGCTGAATGGCAGTTAACTTGCTTGATGTGTTTTTGTCCTATGCAGCAAACACCAGATGTTTATCCCAAAAAGGGACGACAAAATCGTATCAGTTCAAATTATACTCAGTCTATTTTGTAATACACGTCTGCACATACTGAAAGAATTACTGACTTCCAGTAACTGGGAATTGTTCTATATAAAGGCAAATTACAAATGTCATGTTTTGAAAGGCATAACATTCTGTACTGTAGTTGAACTCTCTTGAATACTTAATTCCAGCTGTGGTCAAACCTAATTCCTTCCCCTCTGACATCTAATTCTGGGCTCTCTCGCAGTGAAACTGATTTGGGGGGCGCCCAGCAATATAATTTACATACATTTACATCTAAATTTAAATGGATCATGCAAAACGCTTTAAATTTTGAGCTGCAAAATGAGGTGGAGAAATGACAGCGTTGCTGATTGTGCTACAGCTGCAGGAACATCTTAATGTTACTGGGTTTTTCTGGCATGCCACACTTTGGCATTGAAATTATTTTTAGAGTGAGCAGTACAAAACAAACATCTGTGTGAACAAAATGATTTGCGCAGCTTTTGTGACAACATTTTTAAAAATCTAGGGTGCATACCTGTACAACTGGATAGTCACACAAACATACACACAGACTTAATAAACCTTGGAAATGATTCCAGGTTAACTTAAGCATCCTTGTGACCTTGCCATTTCTAGGCAGACCGTACAACACTTGGTATACAGCCTGAGAGATGGCCAATCACAGGAGGCACACAGAATGCACAGTGAGTGGTAGCGGGTCTGGGCTTATGGGGAACATATGTTACTTGTATGTGGCAGGTGGATTGGCCCGAGCCCGGCAGTTCAGGGTGATTTTGGCCTCGGGCGACTCCTCGGGGTAGATGGTATCCACCGGCTGCTCCTCCAACACTGGCCCGTAACCTGTGGCTTCATCTGCCAACAACAAACGAACAAACAACAGGGTAAGTAACAACAAAATGGGTCGGCCTGGCAAAAGGAGATAGCAAGGTGTTAGAGCTCGGCATCTGTCTGGCAATTTCATCAAAAACGAGACAGCTGGGTTCAAATGTAAGACAAAGTCAAAACATACTGAAACACTGAGATTGCCCCTCCGAGGATCTGTCTTCAGCATGGTCTGTGGTTTTCACAGACACACACCTCTAATGCTTTGCGGCTGGTTTCAGATAATTCCTGGGTGTTGTTATGACTAATCTAATCCCTGAATCCACATAAACTCGCTTTCAAGCATTGATGCAGAGTAATAAGCCCCTGCTTTATTCCAAATCACAACATCAGACTAATCATGACAGAGATGTGCTCACTCAGATGCCAAATTACAGTGACACATTTATATGTTGTCAGGGGGATATGATATTATTACAAGCTAATTCCAAACCTGGACCTAAAAACACTAACTTGACTTTGCATAATTCAACGACCTTTCACACTGTGTGTCATCCTCACATTTACACAGGCAAATCCAGAGAGGAGAGGCTTCTTGATTAAAATGCCCTTCTTGGATCAATCCGCCTTTTAAACCATCAACACATACGTACAATTAGCCCCAGTTACTCATTAAAACAGACAGGCATTATGAGCCGTGGCATGAATAAGACATAAACACAATGCTGAGCTATGAATAGGCAATGAGGCAAAATGTTCTCAAACGCTGATTATTCTCTCAGATCAGAGTGCGCGTAGGTGACTGCAGGAATACAAATGTGAATCGTGCTTTGTGTGTGTGTGTGTGTGTGTGTGTGTGTGTGTGTGTGTGTGTGTGTGCACACGTATGTTATTCCCCAACGTCTCTGAGTTCTGAGAGGCCACAGCTGACATGTCAATAGGGAGAAACTCGCTCTTTCACACAGTAATATCCTGCTTCTATTCGATCCTGACAAACAAGGCGTTTTGGCGTTTTGGATTCACTCACTCCGAAAATGCCATATTGACAGACAAACCTTTACAAATCTGTACAAAAGACTTTTATTTTCTAAATATCCTGACACCTGAAACTGCATTCATACTACATACTACCACAAAAGCACAAAAGCAAGATAAATTTGTGGAGAATAATGAGAAAATGGAGCAGGTATCATGTACATTCCAGCAGTCAAACAGTCTCCAAACTGCATATGTAGTAGATGTATCACTGCACAAATCGCATAGGCAGCAAAGGAGTTAAAAGTTTAGCAATCCTGACCAGTGTGGAAAATGACTTAGAACCACACTAGCATGTTAGCTGTACCCAAAACAGCCAACCAGGAGGAAGCAATTAAGACGTTAGGAGACAGGATCCACTCCGGTTCACACACTCCAGCAGCCAAACACGTGCAAGTGCTTGACATTGACGCAAATCCCAAGGACTCTGAATTCCTGCTGGCTGTGAGAGAATTGAACATACCATAAAATGGGGCATTGTGGGAAGGTGGAAGGCAAATTAAGTGAAAATCTGTGTTCTGGGAACAAGGGAGAAGGGGGAAAAAAAGACCAAAGGAAAATTGAGTAACTGAAAGAAATAGGCTTGCAAGACTTAGGGTAGAACACAGGGAATACAGTGACGCTATTATATTGTTGGACTTAAATTGTTCAGCATGAGCGCTAGATAAATGCTTTACAAGTAAATATGAAATCTGCTGTAAATGTGGGATGGGCTGAAGGAGGGCGGTCGCTGAGGCTCTGGAACAGTGCTGAAATAGCAGTTGGAGTGTAACTCAGAGAGATGAGCGCTGGTGCCATCGCTATCCTTTCCATGTAACGTGGGATGTGACAGATGGTGGAGGGGGGTGTTAAAGCAGGCCACATAAGGCCACTGCCTGGAGACACACACAGGCCTTCTTCCATTCCCTCTGCCTCACTTCTCCATCATTCTCTAACTCTCTCTGGCTTTCCTCTGTTCCCTCTGCATCTCTTTAACCTATATCCTGCTGTCAAACTCTGCTCCTCTTTAGTTAACCATGCTTAGACATGACTGAGATTTTTTGTCCACCATGTCTTTCCAACTCTCCAACACTCTAAATGCCCATTTTAATCTCTGTTTTACTCTCTAATTCATGTCTCTCTCAGATTCTCCTTTTCTCTTAATCAAACCCTTTCTCTGTTTCCTCTTTTAGTCCTTCTTGACTGTGGATAAACCACAATGCCCTGGTTAACAGTAAAGTAATTATTCCCCCCTCCCTCGCACACATACAAGCACACAAAAAAAGAAAGATGGGCCGTTACTCTCAGGGCCACATCTGTACAGAAAGGAAAAGAAACACACAGAGGTACACACAGACACACTATTCAGAGGCAATCTGTCTCCAGGGTCTGCTGGATGTGATCTTTCTCAGGACAGGCTTCATTATCAAACACAGACTTCTATTCAGCAGAAGACCAGGTAAGTTTAGGCCATCATTTGAATTGGAAATACCATACGGCCTGTTATTTTAGGAGCCGGCTATCTCCCCCAGAATCAATTTCTATAGAGGCATCCATAATTCATGGAGGTCTTAAGCATAACTTTAGATGCATGGCAAGAAGTTAATAATTTGAAATGGAATAATACCAGTAAAAATAAAACAACTGCAATCCATCGTATTTGTTATTCTTTCTTGTTGCGAATCTTTCTTTTAAATGTCCAGCTGTTACCTTTTTTCCAAACACAGTCTTTAGTATGTTTTACTTTCATATCTAAATCATTACATACTTACTCAAAATCCCAGAGTAACTTAGTTCTATTCAACTTTATACACAGCTGTGTGTTTCAGCTACATCTGCACCGTGGTTTATTTGCATGACCAAGAGAATGTCCAAGTGGGACAGATAGCATATTGTTTCCTGGAGGCAGCAAAACCACAGTATTGCACTAATTACCCACAAACCCCTGAGCCACACTACCAGGCATGGTGGCAGACAAAATTGTCTCTGGAGTGAAAAACCCACCTCTTTTAATTTCCTGTATTAAATAAATAATATTTAATTATTCACCACACCACAAACCCAGTTATTTGCAGCGGTATGGTCAGTGAATGCTCAGGGTGGTGCCAGCTGTGCTATCACACCAGCAATCAAAAACAATTTGTCTCTGAAATGCCGGCTGGAAGAGAGCAGAGCTATTAGCACAGAGGGAAGTGGCATTTCAATAACCGCTAAGACAAAGTGAAGGACACTGAATGAAATCAAGCTCTGTGCACGGCGTCCAAGCTGTAACACTAAACTTTGTCCAAGAAAATGAAAAAGAAGCACAATGAGTACTGGCAGTACAATTCTTTGTCATTGGGCAACATGGAGGTGGGAGTGAGGTGAGGTGGGGCTGCATGGCTCTAAAAGATGTAGGGGAGAAGACATTTACAGTCGGCATTATGAATGCAACTTCTTATTCCCAAATTCAGCATGAGAAGTATGATTTATCTTTTAAAGAAGAAAAAGGTGACAACAGGTGAAACTACAACCTGGCCAAGTATAGACTTTGACTCAAATCCAATAGAACACTTTTGAAGTATTTTAAAGGAGGAGGTAGAGAAACAAAAATGCACTAGCAAAGAGCAACTGAAAAAAAATGTCTCACAAACAGCATCAGAAACCCAAAATATTATGAAAGAAACTGTTTGATGTGGGTCCATCATGAAAGATACCCAATCTGCTTAGGAAGGTCTGTATACCAGTTCAGCTCTCTGGATCAATGTTTGACAAATAACATATGGCTGAACGGCCGAGTAGTGGTTTGATGTCTGTTGACATTTGATATTTTTTTAATGCAGTGAAAACTACAAACATGTTACAGCTGTTCAAGCCTCCAGGGGGTGACTGACTGCTATTGAGAAGAAAGATATTTAAGATAATTAACTTTAACAGCAGAACGAGAGGCATTAACCTTGCTATGGGCTGAATGATAAACAATTTATTTGTAGGAAAAAAGATGGATTGTGCAGCGTGTCTCAGCTGGAAGGCAGCCCACACAATATTCCCACCTTTGAGGAGTGCGGTACCGACTCTGCCTCCTCCTATAACTACACCTTCATCACATTTGATAGAGTTTAAAATTATAAAGGCTAAACAGCATTTTCTCGTATATTTCAGTGTTGAGGGCCCTTAAGTACTGATGTGTGGAAACTCAAAAACATTCAGAGTCCAATCATGCTGTGCTATTTCTACAGAGGGGAGATTGTTTCAACATGTCCAGGAAGTGACACACCACACAGGCACGTACGCTCTGAAAACCATCTGCAGTCAATGCTTCATGAAGAAGAACAGAGAATGAATGGGTAAATGTATAAAGAGACCTCAAGTGAAGGAAAAAAACACCTCGATGCCGGTTCCATCAACAAGTCAACCTGCATGCAGCTTCACAACCTGTTCCCAAGCAACAAATCAGCAAGACTTCATTTTTCCATTTACCCCTTGCTGACAGTCTGCCTCTGCATTATTTTTCTCCAAAAGAATAAGGCACATCTTGTGCAGGTAGTCAACACTGACAGTACATTAATACACCTGTTTTTTTGTCTTTTATTCTTTTTACTAACTTAATATTCTTTCCCATACACTTGAATGGGAGCGTGCAGATGGTTGGTTGGACATTTTAGGAAACAGTCTACATTTATTCATTTTCTTCTCAGTAGCTTAAATGAAAAGATCAGTATGGACTATTTCTGGACTACTTGTTGGCATGGTGCAGAGACTTCCTGGAGTCTCCACTAGTTGCCTGGCAACCTTACAAGCCTTGCCAAAAAATAGTTTGGCACAACCCGACATGAAAAATCCAACTTAGTTACTTGCTTTTTTATTCTGTTTTTGTGCAGATTACACAAAAGAGACATGACCTGTTAATTACTGAGCTGTAAAGGTGCTGGTAGGTGGATTTTACTACCACTGGTCAGAGCCAATGGTTTATCCCCATAATGCTAAGCTAGGCTAATTGACTACTGGCATACAGACATGAGAGTGGTATCAATATTCTCATCCTCCTAAAACAACAACAACAACCTAAACATTTTCTCCCAGAAATGTAAGGGTAATCTGTGTTACTGGTAAATTTATATTGAAATCTAAATGGTAAGTAACAAAAAAATACTGCAAATGAATAAATACAGGAAGAAATAAGTACTATATATAAATATATTTGGGTAAATGAATCAATCATACAACGATACAGGGCATAATTATTTTTCCTCCTCTGTCTCATCTATCATAACCCCACAATGAAGCATAGTAACTGTAATACAGTAATGTCATTTCTGGCTTTAATGACCATCCCAGATTCATCTGCCCGAGACAGTGCAGTGTCTTGGTCCGTCTTCATTAATGTACATTCTCAAGCAGGAAAAATCCAGAAATAGCAACAGTGGACAGAAACATGACCTCCAGACAGATTTTCATTAGTCCTGAACTATTGTAGACCATGAGATAAGGAGCAGTCTGTCACTGCGTGTTACTTAACACATCCTGACAGGCTGACACTATTGTCATTTTACTACCTTGGGGGCTAGCAGGCATCATGATGGTCAGAGTCAAAATTGAAGCCCATTTGGATCTGAATTATTTTCTTTGGTTTTCATTGTATTTCAGTAAATGAGTTTAAAAAAACACTATAAAACCTTTTGAATCAAGTATCATCTATAACTTTACTGCATTTTTCATTTGTTGAATCCTGGAAGAGGGTTGTATTTTGTATGACAAAGTTTTCCCTGTAGTCTGCCTTTTGCACAATACCATGCTCACTTGATTTACAGGAAAAGCATTGAATTTGCAGCAAGGTGGGAAATTGTGCAACAGTCAGATGTTCCCCTCCTGGATAGTGAGGTGATGCAATGTGTTTTCTCAGGGGATCCAAAGCCCTGTGATGACGCCCATGAAAAAACATGCAAATCAAATCAAAGTCAAAACTTAAAAGGTGTCATGCTGGAACTGCTTTGACAGAAAAACACAAAAAGAAACCAAATGTCACTGACCTCAGGCTTCTTAAAAAGATCTAGTGGTGAAGCCTTGACTATGAATCATAGCTTGCTTCCTCCTCTGAACTCCAAGGCCACAGCCTCATTAACCTGCCACTGAATGGGTGCAGCATGTTTGTCTCTGGTATGAAGACTATAAATCAAATGGAAATTCTTTGGATTTTGTTGCTTTCCTATTTTTCACATCTCAGGTATTTATATTTATGGTCGAGGTCTGAATGAGCACCTAGGAATCCCATGAATTCCTCAAGGGTATTCTGGAAGCACGCATAGATGTTCATTCAAAAAATGATTTGTCAACCCTGTGACCCTTGTGGTTATCAAACATTCTCTGTAACCTTCTGGTGAGCCCTGACCTTGAAACCTTATCAGCACTAGTGTAACATTTTATGAATGTTTTCAGAATATTACGACTTTGGTCACTTGTGAATGAATTTTAATTTACTTACCTCGGTAAAAGTCAGGTACATCCCTGTGAAATGATGCATCTGTAAAAAAGGACATTATGTCAGCATTTCAGTGACTACTTCCTGTAGTCTTGATGACAGGTGTCTTTCTCTCACTTCTTACAGGACATGCCAAGAAAAATTATGAAAACCTTTTATACACCACCATGAAAAGTTTCTTCTGTGAGATGAAGAAACCCCCTTTTGTTGCTGATATGGTGATTGACGGCTTGAGACCCTGCTTTTTGGAATGAGAGGCTACCTTTGGCTGATGTACATGTCAAGGAAATCCACAGCATGCCCTGCATAATAAAATACAAAGCTTTTGTGGCCTTGAGGGCTTAATTTCTCTGATGTGGTATTCAAATGGTATTTACAGAAGGGAGGAGGCAATCATGCCACCTGGACGATTAAACAATAATTAAGACCGTTAAGTACTGCTGCACCTGTATATTGTAGTCTAAGCATTACCATGGGTTGACTGAACTATAAAAAGCTGACACACACACACACTATAGTTTAGGGTAGTGTGCGCTTGACTTTTGTTCTGCTGTCATAGCATAAACATCACATTAACCATCAAACTTTTTCTCGTTGGGGCTAAATGCAAATGTCAAGCCGATGTTCTCTACCCTCAATAACGACCTGAGACTGCTGGTTGGCTGCTTTCTGTTTGGATAGAAGAATGAACTCTGCATGGCAGAACTGTATACACCACATATAATGCATGTGAAAGGCCCATTCCTTGTCTGTAGCAGTATGTGAGAATATTTCCAACAGGATATTCTATGATGTAGCTGTACTGTAGCCAAAATCTTGAGTGAACTCAGCTACAATGCTTCAGAGTACTTTTCCATATAAAAAGAACAAAAAAGAAAGAGAAGGTAAATCTTGTGGATCTTAACATCTGTTTGAGAAGGATGTAGTGTGAAGCTAAAATTCCCAATCCAATTTCCCATGTTTGTTGGGGTCCACGTGAAATCCAATCTGAAACTAGAATAGCCCCAGGTTCGGCAGCACAGAGGAGGTTGTGTCTTTTTTAGACAGGTCATTTTCAGGCCTGCTGTTCTCTGACCGCTTCGCTTTTGTTTCCAACACAGATGATTACACAGGAGGACAACATCAACAACAACTGCTCCACCTAGTTTCTCAGATATATCCATGCTCTGCAGCTTTTCTAATTAAAAATTTGTGCTCCTTTTACAGTTGGCCTTAGCATTAATATCATATCTTTATTCTGGGCCTGATTTATCTTAGCATTTACAGCTGACATTAAAACACACCTTTACTTCAACAGATTTCTTCACCACCTGTTTCATCCTTATGCTTTGCAGCTGGAGCAAATAATCATAAGTAGTCTGTATCTGCAGTTTCTGTTAGACACATTGCTGAGATTTTTTTTGGAATAGCTGGATTTTTGAATGGTTAAACTTGATAGAGACGAAGGACACTGAGTGCTGCTCACTGCCAATGTTTGAAAAGACACAACATTTTATGCAGCAGTGATGCCAAATATATAAAACCTTTGTGGATTACATGTTTTTATGTCAACACTGAGCTAAGAAATGTAATGATTCATGTGGTTAAGTAAACACATCGAAGCAGCGTCAGCACATTAACAATCCTGTGAGATGTGATGCTTTCATCCCACAACAGTGACACAGTATCTCAAAATATCTTATCACACATTCTGTGGATGAATCTAGTGTTTTCCCTTTCAGCTGATGTGCCACTGACCCACAGAGACGAGCGAGAGGACCAGGAGATGGAGGAGCAGGGTGAGGTGCAGCATGATGTTGAAGTGAGAGCCACCTGATGGAGTTACATGCCCAGCTGATGGAACATCGGCAGGACTGCCTGGATTTCCTGAAAGAAAAGGAAGAAAGCAAGAAGAGAGAGAGATCGTTAAATGAAGAACGTCATCACTTTTTCTTTCTAAATGCCTCATAAACAAATCACTGACCAAAATTTATATAAATTTTCTGTTCACTGACTGATGGATGCATTATGTGCATGATACTGCTCTTTGAAGGAGTGGAAACTGTACCAGGGTCAACCTTTCTAACAACGCAAAAGTTTAAGCAAGCACACAAGTTTGATCAACCAATCTCGGCCTCCATGATGATCAAGAACACACAGCGCCACGGCATGTTAGCTGTGCCTCTGTTTCCTGTCAGCCTCCGAGGAATGAGCTCCTTGATTGGTTGACACCTGATGACTGACATTCAGACAGCTGCCAGAAAAATCCTGAGCACTGAGGTTTAGCTGAGACGGGCATCTGGCTGCTCACTCGCTGCCCCCACCATGTTAGCACCACACCAGGAATCACCGGCGCAACACTGACTGTCAGCCTTACGCCCAGCAACACAATATGAGTAGCAACAGCTGTCGGAGTGGAGGAGCACGCTGGGAGTGCTGACAGAGACCAGAAGAGGAAACATAATCTGTTTTCCAAAACAAAGCATAGGCCCCCAATCACAGAGCCAAAGATCCTCATTAATACCTACAGTATATACTGAGACAACTATTTTGCCTCCAAAAAAGGGAAGAAATCTATAGAAAAAAGTTTGACATGCAGTAAATGTGGGTCAACAGTGATGGGCCAAGGACATCAAGGTGATGCTTGAAAGCAATTTGAATTCTGAATGTCTTTTGAGTGCAAGACGACCAGCACACCGTCAAACAAATTTAACGCCTCATGTATCCATTTACTGGCATCCCAGTGCTGAGAATCCGCTCAATATTAGCAAACCTGTCCATTCATTCCCAGGTCGTGCTGGGCTGGTGTGTGTTGATTGGAGCGTAATTGAACATGAGGCAGACACTATTGATTCTTTGTGCACAGCCTGAGGTGTCGGCTGGTGGAGACTCAAGTGGTGTGACAGTGGGATTGAGATCTCACAGTCTCCAGACAAAACGTGAATCTCATCAGAGGTAAATGGATGACAGTATTCCAGCGCATTGCATGACACAGGCAGAGTCACATTCAAACACACGCACTCTGCCACACAACAATGTATTCAGAATGACAGCAAAGACACAGAGTAAAACTATACCAGGCATACAATAAGTTGGACATAATGTCCGAGCTGCACAGCTGCAGGAAAGCAATACAGAGGGGAATTCATTTTCACGCTGGCCTGTATCCTAGCAACACCTTTCAAAAGGAGCGGTTTGTGTGCTATGGGGGGGGGCGCTTTTGTAACTGGCAGTGAAACTATGCAAACACTCATTTTAATCTGGAACAACACTGCTGCTGTGGAGCAAGGACCTAGGATGCTCTGCCCGCCTATTAAAGACATTCATCTCTGGAAGTCAGGCAATGCACTAAAAAAATAAGTTTATTAAAACTCTTTCATTCTCCTTCCTTCCCTCTGTCCGTCGACTTCATTCCACAGCAGCTACACGATACGATGCCTATCATTGCTGTAACTCATAAATCATAAATGATCTTAATAGATGCACTTAGGAGATTAGGGCAGACGACGAGGAGCCTCGTTATAGCATTGCAGTACATTGTGAAAGAAGCAATCCCATCTATCGCATTAACAACTGTCATTGATTTGATATACTGTAAAAAACCATCAGACCAGCGCCACAGAAGAAACGGCAGCATGCTCTTATAATCAGTATTAATGGGGGCCTCCTACCTCTTCTGTCCCATCTTAGCAGCCTGAATGCATGTGATGAGAGCGCTCCAGTCATCACAGTAAATCACAAGGCCCAGACGTGACAGCACTCCAACAAGGCCATTTCTTCTCCCCCATAAATCACACCCTGGACGTTGCCAGAGCTATTACTGCTTGTGGTCTGATTTTGGTGGTTTTTCTTGTCAAGATTTATTTTTCTCTCTCTCTCTCCCTCCCTCTCCCAGCTTTAATTTTCTCACAGAATTTCAGTCTCTTTTTCTCTCCCATTTCACTCTTAGAATTCTCAACCTCATTACTCTTAAATCAGAAATCACATCATGCCGAGTGGACGCTGCTGGGGGCATATTTGGGCTTTTTCTTGCCGCGCTTCGATGACCAATGCTGTCATCTGTGCTATTTATCATGACCCCATAACCCTCACCCCAGGGCACTACTGGGGCTCAGTAAAAGTGAATGAAGCCCCCCCCATGCTTGGCCTGATGCGTGCTGCATAATCAAGTGGGGAACTTTGCAGAAACGTCTTCCCTTATCATCTCGGGCAGATCCACTGATGTGGGGGAGGAACAACAAAAGGAGATGATGATAGGGTGAAGGAGGGAGGGATGACGGAGGGGTCAGAGTGGTGGGCTTCAAAAACAAGGTGTTGCCCCAACAACCCCACCCCCCACCACCTCTCCCTCCACCCACCACCCCTTACACACACAAACAGAATCAACAGCACAACCAGTCATTAACAACAGATTTTCTGTAATCCTGCAAGAGGAAGTCGTGATGGGGTTAACGCTGGATTGGTCTTAATCAGTAAGAGAGGGAAAAATCAGTGCTGCTTAGATGCAGTGCCAGCTACTGCTGCGTCCAAGACATGTGTGAATTCCAGGAGGATGCAAACATTTGTAGTGTGCAGTAAAGAAGTTGCAGTTTAGAGCTGGAATGCTCAGGCCCCCAAATGTTTACCTGATCATCAGAGCATTCATCTGCAACTGTCTCAATGATTAAATTTATCTTTTCTTAGCGTCACCTTTTGAACATGCCTAACATCATCCCCGTTCCCACTAGGATTTTCTGCTTTTCTCTGTTTTATATTATCAATAAAACAAGCAACTTCGAGCGGCCCAGGTGTTGGTTGTTTTGTCCTGAACCTGTGGAGTTAACACCTGGGCTAGGCAATATGTTCATTTTTTATCAATAACTGTGCATTGTTAGTATCAATTTTGGGGATTTTCAGCTTGATATTATGAACTGTGATGAATGGCTTTTTTTCTGATTAACCATGAAAAAACAATGGGTACCTTTTTAATTTCTACCAGAGTGCCACCACATGAACAAATCTCATTTTTCAACATCACATTGTGATATACTGTATATCAAAGAAGTAGTTATTCCCTTTCTTGCCAAGATGAGAAGTTTGAAACCACTCTCACAGCTGCATGGTAAATATTAAGGTGAATTTTCTTTCTTTCGCATAGAGCCAGTCTCGCCGTTTCTTCTGATGAAATGTGCATGATAACTAAACTAAAACTACCGCTGCCGGCCGTAGCTTTGTATTTAGCAGACAGACATGAGAGTAACAGCAGGCCTCTCATCTAACTTTTGGCAAGAGTGAGCAAGCATATCTCCCAAAATGTCTAACGTTCCTTAAATATTGGAAGAGTGTCTGCTGGTAAATGTGAGATTTTTTTCTTCTCCATTTCACCTCTCCTCTCCTGGCACATTACCACTCAGACCAAGGCACGAGATGTGGAATCCAATGTTAATAATGGATCTGATGACTACTCATCCAAACACAGCAGATAAGATTTAGAGACGCCGAATGCTGCTGGTGGAAAAACAAGCACGACGGGGAGGTGAATATATTGATCCAGATTAAATTAAGATGAAACAGTGAGACACTGGGTTTGACATCAGGTAATGGTGACTTAGTCTGGTTTAAGGGGCATTGCTTTTCAATCTCCTTAGCTTTATTTATTCAGAGCATGCCGAGAGTTGCTGTCTTTCTGATTCACATTCATGAAATTATAGACAAACAAGGCTCACAGTTAGCCAGCTAAACCACTTCCAGCAGCGGGGGAAGTTTGATCGCTTAATTTATCCCATCAAGAATTCAGATAGTGAGCACATCTGAAGCCAGTTTACCAGACACGAGAGCAGCTCTCTTTCTTTCATGCTGTCAAAGTCTACATATTTTTAGAAGTTCATATCAACCACAGTGTCACTAACTGCGCTTACTCTGGTTTTGTAACGTGTTCCTTTTATAACCCATTACGCTAAGTAGAATAAGGCAACGTGTATGAGGTTTGATATAAAATGCTAACTTTAGAAATGGAGTATGACACTTGCTTTCTCTTAAATGGAAAGGCAAGAAACTGAAACAGAAACAGAAAACTGTTTTCATATCTGCTGAGATCAGACAACCGATATGACTACATGTATTTTTACATAAAGTAGGATGAAACGCAAACTGGGGTCCATTTCATCTGTTTGCTGAATCAGTTTAGTTTCACCACAAAGCAGTGGTGATACATTGTTTATGAATTATTTATGACAAAATTATTGATTTTGATTCCAAAATGAGCCAGAGACAACCTATGTGTCTCTTCGACCTCAGTTCTGAAGGATGCCCTCCCTGTGCTCTGTATCTGTGTGGAGAAACAACACTGGATGGGTTTGTGTATCCCAGAAGAACACCAGAATGATCCAATTAAATAACAGGATACAGGCATAGGCTATCCAAACCTATTACACAGCAGATAAAGCAGTAACCCCGAGTCACACACACACACACACACACACACACAAATGTACCTGCAGAAAGAGATGCTCTCTGCACACTTTGTACTGCACAGCCCCCTGTTGCTAAGCAGGAACTGGTTCAGCATTTGATAGAAGAGAAAAAAAATGACTTTCAGAATGTAACAGCTTGATTTCCTCTCCAGTCACAATTCATTTTTTGGGCTTTTTCCTTCTAACAATGTAGGAGAATAAATCACACAGTTGTCTACAAAATGTTTCGATTCAACAGAACCATGTTCATTTCTTTAAACTAGCTTTAATTATAAATAACATGAACACCTACAAATATTTTTGCCATCTAACGACCCTGCGTTACTGTGTGAGTTCTGAGTCTGCATTAATTTTTCAGGCTGTTACTTTCAATTGAAATGCATAGCATGTTTTTCAACCTAGCAAAAACACCTTTCACTAGCAAAAACACCTCAGTACCTCCTGAACCCAGAGAGAGGACAGACTCAGTATGAAGTATTATACAGATGAAATCAAGCTGCAGACAATGCAGTCATGGCGTGTTCACTGTCAGTCTCTCTCCCTCCCTCCCTCACTCCCTCCCTCCCTCAGACCTTGTCTCTCTCTTTCTCTGTCTCTTGCCCAATATAAGCTGCCATGCTAATGTAAAATATCAATCCCAACCCCTTCAGGCAACACAACGCCCCCGGGCGTCACACAGGCTCAGCAACCTCAGCGACCTTAGCTGACCCGAATATCATTGACACCAGTCATTCAATCCATGAAAGCTGGAGCTGGACAGCTGTATGAATTACATTAACCTTGAATCATAAATCTGCAAACTAATGTAGAAGTGTAACAGCAAACATGTTTCTTGAATCTAAAAAAAAAAAATCAACTTTTTGTCTCTGATGTCACAGTTCATTCCCTGCCAAGTGAGAGAGAGAGAGCAAGAGAGAGAAACCATCATTAGATGCTCTTTCAGAAAATTATAAGCTGTCATGGAATGACAACTGATAATTTTGCTATCATGAGTAAGTATACACTTGCACTTCTCAAGTGATGATTTTTACACCTGTGCTTTGCCCCTTTCTGTAATGAATCCTTCATTTCTGCCCGACCACCTCATCTCCTGGATGCTGTTAAGTGATCAAATGATAAACTACATCAAGCTTTTTCTTTTTTCTTTTTTCTTTTAAATGGTACATGCAGCAGAGAGCAAAAATAAAAAGACAGACAGTGTGATATGAAATATCAGGCTGTGGACAGAGATATAAAAAAAATTACAGTACTTCCAAATATGGAAAGTGTGTCACACTGTGTATGATAAATTGCGCCATACATGGCAAAGGTCAGAGGAGACGTGCGCCCTATAAAGAAGGAGCGTTCGGCTTAATTACTCCACGCTACATCTGTCCAATAAAGATATTGGTGAAGCGGCTTCTATAGGGAGAGCAGTGACACGCTTTAGAGGCTACATATCTTGGTCCCCATTCATGGGGCAATACACGCTGCTGTAAATAACTGTAATTACTATGTGACAGAGCGCTGCTTATCTGTATAGCATGGCCATCAGCTATAAGAGAGAATAGTTCATAGAATATAGTGATTACTGTGTCCTAAGGTATACTGAGCAAAACAATCCATACCTTCAGATGGCAAAAGGAGGTCCACGGGAAACTGTGAACAAAGTGCATTTATTCCACAGTGGGTAGCAACAAAAAATGGCAAACAATGGCAAGATTAATCTATTATGCACCCCCTTTTATTGGATTTGGGGGTGCCAATCCAACAATATGCCACAGATTAACAAAGGCAACATTTAAATGTAATCATAAAATAAGACACAAAGTGCCTAATTGCACTGTGGTTGAGAAGGGGGGGGGTTAACCTGTTGGTGTAAAACCATCAGCACACAAATCTGTAAAACAATCAGGGCACCGAGTGTGTGTGTGATTCTGCTCAGTGCTTACCTTGCTTTGGAGCAATATCATGCCAGTGGCTATGTGACGAGATGAGCTACTTAGCAACCCGTGTCCCCATCCCCTCCAACATGCCTACCCTGCCAAGTGTCCTAAATACTCCACTCTATTGTTTGCCTCAGAAAAACGAGCATTTGCTGCTGGATGGAGGCACTCTCTCTGAGGTGGAAAGGAGGAGAGAGGGATGATGGGAAAAGAAAAGGCTAATTCCCCAAGCAGGACAGGGAGCCATGCAAATGGGATGCCGCTGAAGAAGCCTCCCCGCAGTGACAGCGCTCCACCGAGGGGTCTTCTCTTGTCACTGTGGCCAGGCTGGGTTTTAATCTTTTAAGCCCTCCCGTCCCGCTCGCACACCCCAGCACAAAAAAAATAAAATAAAATTGAAAACACACACACAATTTCACCCCCTCTCTGCCTGCACCCAAACTTTAACACCGCCCTTCATCCCCCTGACTCTGCTCCCGTCATTAGCCTGGCAGCGGGCTAGACGTATCATCAGCGCTGTCGGAATCATCCCCACTACTGTCGCAGAGAGAGCGCTTTTTCTCCCGGAGAAGATGCTCATTGCTGAGAGAAAAGACATGCTTAGCAATAAAAATAAAAAAAATTTGTGCAACTCAATGCAAGGAGACCAACGAAGTGACGATAAGACATGAAAGACTATTGCTGAGATACGGACAGCTCACTTATAAGTTGATATAATTCTGCCAGTACTAAGCACATTCTGCAGCTCATTTCCCTCCATCTTTTGCATTTCCTCCTCTGCTATTCTTTTTATCTTACTAAAGAAAGCAGACAATTGAGCTCTTCTTTGAAGTCCATTTATCGCCTCTCCTTGAACACAAGTAGGCCTAAGTCTACGCATACTTTTTTAAACTCTGTTTTATTAACTGATCGACACACTGAATGTCTCAAAGCTTCTGGCTCGTCATCCAGCCACTGTGAAGTCAGGTAATCTATCCTCTCTGAACTGGTATTCACACAAAGGAACTGACACTCAACAGCAACGACTTCATGTTGTCACCAGCTTGTTAACATCAGAAATTGAAGGATACCAGACATATATTTGAAGTTATGGTCAGGTGATGTGCAGCTACTATTAATTAGTCGCTCCCAGTTCTTACTCAGTGACAGGAGGTTGGTCTGCTCTGTTTGGAACAGGAGACCGACACCATTATACAAATTCTCACATAGTGCCTCTGGGTTGCATTAACTGAGGAAATGCTGAGCAAGTGATGCAGGGCTTTGGTAGAAGGGACACCACAACAGACACAGGAGAGACGGAGCCCGCATTCGTCAGTTTCACTCAGCTTTAGCTTCCTCATCAACACATACAGAAACCTTTTTAGCTGGTGGTTCGGTATTACCCAGGTCCCAACCAGGTCCCACCCAGCCAGATCTGACAAGATGATGAATCGTGCGATCAGGCTAAAAACAAAAGAAACAAAAACAGGCTTTGTGCCGAGGCTACATAGCACCGATCAATAAATTGATTACAATTATTGGATTTCATGTTGTTTAACCATGCAAAGGTCCGGAATCTTCGCAGATCTCTAACGACCATCTATCTTACTGGGCAATTTATCTCCAGCTGATGTTTTAAGGAAAGAAAAGGCACCTGCTTAGATTAAAAATCTACAAAATCAATCAAGTCTATTAAGACTTAAATCTATTAAGTTGTTAGCCCTGTGGCCCAGTAGAAGTTGCTCTAAAATTTCCCTCAAATGACCTATGGCATGACCTATGACCTTTCACACTAGTAATGTTATGTTGTTTGCAAAGAAGGACGACCAAGTGCAGAGCCATCCCGAGCAGACAACCCTGACACCAAAGCATATTAGGAGCAGTGTGTGGAAGTATATTGGGATGTACATCGCACAAGGCCAAGTAACTAAAAATGATGAGTGGATGAGTGTACAATATGTATCATTCGACCTTTGTTCTGATCGACAGACAGACATGTAAACACCTGCTGAAGTAATCAAAACCTGCTTCTGTGGTTCTCCACTATGCTAGGTGTCCAGGACAAGGCGAAAATGACACCAGTCATGCTGTTGTAGCTGGTAACAACATCTTTATCTGTCTGTTGCACTAATTTTGTGGATCTTTCAATTTATATAGGGGCTTATCGAAAATATCAAAGGATTATGAAGAGAGAATGGCAAGATGTGTGTTTGAGAGTGATTGCATTTGTACTAAAATGTCTTCACTTAACCTTCAATTCATATCCATAATGTATCAGGACATAAGAGCAGCCGCTGATGCTTGACATGAAATCCCATCTAATGCCTTTCTTTTAAATCGAAAAGACAAGACACTAAAAAGGCGGAAGAAACGTGCAAAGAAGCAAGAAGGACCATTTCCGCCTTTTAGCAGGCACTCCGCTACTATTCATAAACCATGAGCTCACTGGCTCATCAGAACCAGTGCAAATCTCTCAGGGAGCGTGCAGCATGTGGAGCAGGGCACAGAGAGCAGTGGCAGAGCAGAAGGCTCGCGTCTGTCTGGATTCATTGATCTGGTCTTTCTTTCTTTCAATGTAATTTATCCACTTCTTCTGACTCAGCACAGCCCCCCCCCCACCAAAAGGAATAAGATAGGATCCTTTCCATCCTCCTGTCTGTGTTACCAGAACTACAGTCCAATGAGTGGGTAAATGAGATCACTCTGGCCAAAACAGATGAACACAGCTTTTACAGTTAAGTGTTGGTGTTTGTTTCAGTTAGATATAGTTGTTGGATATCGACCAGGCTGTGGCAGCACACACGCAGGGTTTGCTTTTATTAATGGACCTTCTGCAACTAATAGCTTGGAGACTGTCAGCTGCATGATAGATGAGAGAAGGACTCATTTGATTTTCTGAGACTAATTCTAATGTTATATACTAACTAAATGAATGAATAAAGATTTTCCTCTAGCAGCATAACATTTGTAAATCTGCACAGACGGCATTAACAAAATTCTAATATCACACTTGATGCTCAGGAGAAGTTTTCCATCGCCGACTTGGATTTCTGTTCAATATATGTTTAACTGGCTTTAATACGTATTCATAAGAAGGGAAAGTAGAAATTCTCTGCTGTTTACCAAAACTCTATTTAGAGTATCTGTCTGCAAATTTGGATTGTGCAAATAAGAAAAATCACTGTACTCTCCCCACTCTTCACTCCAGCTGGTTTAAACCAAACATTAAGAATTAACTGCAAGCACAGTTTAAACTAGGTTCTGTGACAACACGGTCGAGAAACTATTTGATGCTGATGGAAGGCATGTGAGCCACATGTGATAAGTCTTTCAGCTGTCTGAAATCCACTATGCCCTGTTTTCTGCTGCCTATGATCAACATTTGATGTGGTGTTGCATGTCAGCAATGTAATGAGACTTGGAGCATGAGAGGAAGAACAGAAATAAATATTCAATGACATTGTTTATAGCTCTTCTGAGGCATTTCCTGTCCTCAAAAGGACTGAATTAGTGGTCTACAATCTTTTCATTGCCTTTCCCGCATCAATTGTTCTTCCCTTCTAATATTCACTTGTTGGCCATGTTTAGTTGCTTTTATTTGGCTCTGTGTTTGTGTAGATGCGTGGGCGACTGAATACGCAGCAATGTGTGTGTGTGTCATCCATGCTGTCCTGCTCCATGTGGTGGACTGTCACCTCATGTGCTACAGGTTCAGAACAGGTCAGTGAATCAGAATTGATTCACGTGCCACACATGAACAAACGTGCATGACGTTAATAGAGCTTTTCTGCTGCTGTTTATGACTGATTGATAAAAGGACAGGCACAAATACTGTCTCCCAGAGACTTGAATTTAAGCCAGAGTAAATTGCCCTGATCTGATCCTCACCTCAGAGCTCTTTATTGCTGCTCAGCGAAGGGAAAAGGAGCAGTTAAAGCTCCCCAACTTGTGACATTGGAGAAGAAACCAATTGGGCCCGACTGCCCAAAAGAGCTGTTGATGAGCTGATGTTAACCTGGGTAGCGCTGGGGGATTTGACTGAATGAAGGTACTGTGCTGTGAAAGGCAGTCAGCTCTAGTTGCATGGTTGTTTTTAAGTGCAATTTGATTATTTTGATTGGTTTGGTAGAGAAAAAAAAGCAAAACTCAAAACTGCCTCTGCAGGACTGGGTGTGTCTTTTGATCAGATCTGGCTAACAGCAGCCTGATGACATCAGTTGCCATGCCTCGATTCAAGTGACAGAACATTTTTCAAACTCCACCTCAAACCAAGTGAGAGAACCACAAACAAACAAACAGACAGAGCCAAAAGCATAACCTCCTTGGCGGAGGTAATAATGTACTGATGAAAAATACATTTGCACAGAGAGAGAGAGGGTGAGATCCTGACGTCTGCAGGTGAGGGGAAAGTGTGTCACGCTGCTGTCGACTGGCACGAGCCTGCCGATATGTAATTATGCATAGTGTGTCATTACATAAAGGTCACGGTGACTCACATTATATGGCGTCGTGATGCACCTTCTGAGCTGGAAAAAACACTCACCACAAGCGGCATTTCCAACACTATTCAAATACTTAACGCCTTCAGACCCAGCATACATGGATGAACGGTGCACATATAGGGCACAACATTATCACAGCATACATGATGAAGCCAGACTACTCGCCCTAATAGGCAACACTGGGCATATAGAACATATGCCTCAGAGTTGAGGCTTGATATGAATAAATCACACTGTACGCAGGACAAGTATTTCACAAAAAAGGGATGAAAATAAGCAATGAATATTTAATTAGCAGCTTCCTTAGCAGTTCAAACATGTACAGGCAATGCCTCAAGTGAGAAAAATGTAAACATGACCAGAAAACATGAGGCACGTGGGAGATACAGCCACAGAGACACACACTGTAACACCCACCACCTCGCTTTCTTTTCACAACATAAGAATTAAATGTACAGTAATCACACACACACACACACACACACACAATGCTTCAATAGGTTCACTCTTTCAGTCTGCAGCACTGCAGGGTGGAGGTACGATGCTTCATTCTGAGAGGCAGATAATGAGCTATTCCCTCTGCAGAGGACAGAATCCCAGAGCCAGCAGAGTTGATGCTGCAAGGAGGAACACAAACATATACACACAAACACACACACACATGCTTGCGATAACCCAAGAGAAGCAAGGGAAACTTCCTAACTCTGCACTGGCACCTCCACACAGCGCACACACACATCAAGCAGTGTGCCCACTCTGCCACCCACCTCCGTTCCCAAGCACACCCCCCTGAGGTGCACACAGACGCACCCTGGCACGCCTGCAAGCTACAGTCCAGTCAGCATTGAATTGGCAGCAGTGGAGCCGGCTGTATATCTCTCTCCAACAGGATGCCCGAGGACAAACTGCTAGTCTGCTAGTGCTGGTTAGCAACTGCTGTCATGGCATCCTGCCCCCCTTCTGTCGCGAGGACTCCGTGATGGCACAGAAGCCCCGTCCATCACAAACACAGATAAACACTTAGCTGTCAAATCATAGGTCTCCCCGGCTCTGACCTCACATCACAGTGGAGAAGGAGTAAAGCGAGCACAAGGGTGATGAGAGTTGGAAAGAGAGAGAGATTGAAGAGGGGCGTTGGGGTTGCATATGGTATGTGTGTTTTACAGAGAGAGGGAGAGTGATCATTTCAGGGGTATGGCCAGAAAGCATGGCAGCAACAGTGGGGAGGAGGAAATTGCTACAGCAAGGAAGGATAAGTGACAAGACAACAGGGTACATCACAGTAAGGATGATGCTGCGAGGACGATGAGAAGACGAAGACTAACAATAACAAAAAAAAATGTTGCTTGCAAGTTGCAGGGGTAAGAACAAACTGTGGGAGAGAGGGAAGAGGACAATTTCATTTTGATAGCGGTGAGGCCTGTGTGTCTGTTCCCCCAGCTGGAAATAAACATCATAACCACACCGGAGGAACAGCAGTAGCCAGCAACACTGAGCCAGCTGAGCTCCAGCAAAAAACAAACAAACAACCACAACCCTCACCTTCACTTCTTCTTCCTCCTCCACTCAACCACTCGTCTTATGAATCGGCTCTTCCAGCCATTCTTCACTTCCCCCTCTTCTTGTCACTCCTTCCTATCTTTCCACCCTCCTCTCCTCTGGTCACATCTTCCCTTCTTTCTCTTCCCCTTTCATCTGTCCTTACATTCCTCCGCTCATCCATAATGGATAGTTGGGAGATATCTGCTTCCTGTAGTGGGCCCTGTGCCCCTGGAGCCAGTCAGACTCTATTGATTCCCGCACCAGAGGAGTCATCAAGGCATAGCTAATAAGGTTTAGAGTCACACTGAATTTTCTGCATCCATCCTTCCCCCCCTTGGGGAGTCAGTCCATCTTCTGCTGTCTTCTATCTTCTGTCTATCCTGTCCAGCATAGCATGCATATGAATCCATTTAGCTAATGTGTTCACCAATATGGAATTGGGAATTACTCAATCTGGAGGAAGTGTATAGAAGTATGTGCATGGAAAAACAAAGAGTACGTGCCCGAGAAGGCGGTAGAGTGAGAAACAGACTTTTCCAGTCATGTCAGACAGGATCCAGAGTCTCCGGTGAACGTGCGCATGTGATGTTTTCATCCAGAGGACAGTGGTTGGCTCGAAACAAAAACAAGCACAATAAAAACACGCAATTACTTCAGCTCAGAGAACTCACCAAAGTACCACATAAACCCTGCCTCCGCTTGGCTGTATCTGTGAGTGCCACAGTCTGACGCATGTCGCTGGGTGCTACATTAGGGCTCATTAGACTAGAAATCTGCCCTATGTTCTGGCTAGCCTGCCCCTCCCTCAACCCAAGTCTTCACATATAGGTCAACATTGGCATTCAAGTGACTGTCGCGTGCACAATGCTGCTCTTTTAAGGACTGGAGAAACAATCGCTTATGCCCTGCAGCCCTAGCACATAACAATGTCCAGTGCAGTAGGGATGAGCCATAAACCCAAAGTGAAATCTGTTGTTCACTTAAAGCGGCACCTTCTGCGGCGTTTCGATAGCAGCCTTGAGTTGAAGGGTCAGTGAGTTGCGCTCAGTGCTCCATGAGGCGCTGCATCTTGAGAATGAGGGGAGGGTGTCATTAAATAGGGCAATTTTCATGCTCACTGAACAAAACACATACAATGTAAAGTGGGTGGCAAGATGCAAAGAGACAAGAGGAAATATGTCAAGAAAACAACTTTCCAGGCCGGTACAATGAACCTTGAATTTGAATGACATAAACTGATGGTAAGGTTAGGAAACAACATAAACGGCGTTCATAGATATAAGGAACACATAGGAATTACCAGGGGTCAGGTTATTTGCAAACTATATGTATTATTTTATGACATGAGATGACTGTTAGTGGCTCAGGAAAGTTGTGTCATGAATAGAAGTGCAATGAGCTTTTTTTGTTCATTAAATATCACACCAAAAAAAAAAAGAAATGAAAATGTTGATCACCATTCCCTTCACCCCAAGTGGACATTTTCATGTGGCTTGTTTTGACAGACCAGAACAGTCCAAATCATAAACATCTTTAGTTTGATATCATAGAGGGCTATGAAATCCAGCAAATATCATTGGGGGATTTTTAAAAATAGGACAGTTGATTAACACTCTGCCGACTGACTAATTGATAAGTCAGAGATACTAAAGAGCCAGCCAGTGGTAGCACAATGAGTTGTCCCACGGCCTTCTGGCAAGCTAAGCCCCAAGATTTGATCTTTTTTTTCTGGAATGGAAAAATAGGTCTGACACTTCATTAGCAAACAAGGTCACAGCCCAGGACACGGGTCCCGTTTGTGTCTCCTACTGTTGTGGACCCTGATGCAGACGTGCTCAGATACAAACATGAAGTCTGTCCCATAACGTTAGAGCTGGGAACTGTACACCACACATCAGGCCATCTGCTATTTGTAACCGTATATCAGAGCATTAAGCCCTAATCAGAGAAAACGGGTCTGTCACCAGAAGACACCCCACTCCTTCCTTTTCTTCTCAACAGGCAACACCTCACCAGTGGGCTATTCTGTCGTGGTGATCCAGGTTGGCTTAGAAGACTGTTTGAACAAACTGCAGGTGAGCGAATCTGAGCCGAGGAGTCTGGGGAATATTAGCAGACACAGGATATGCATGGTAAAATCTTCACCTTCCTCTGCAGCAGTTTAACACATACAAAAACCAAATGACCCTCTCCTCTGCACACTGCTTAATTTCAGCATGTTCCTTCAGTTCTGGCAGCGAGAAAACCGGCAAAGTGTGTGGGCAGATGTGTGCTAATCAGTAGCAGTAGCATGCATGTAGCAAGTCAGCTGAGGAGTCCAGTGATCCCTTACTGCAACATTTGAGTGGACTTTTTCACCACCAGCAGCAGTGATTACGAAAAGGCAGAAAGAAATGTACCTTCCCAGCACATGAGGATATAATGAGCCACTGGGACACAAGCCAAGCAAAATGCTTTTCACTGCAAGAGACACAGCGATGTCCTTGTGGGATGTGGGTGAAACATTGACGAGCCATTGACATTTATTAATCAATTCACAGATGTATAAGGATACACAGAGTGATACCTGAGATATGGAATCCAACAGGAGATTCGTCGAAAGTTTGTCATCACAGCTCAGGAAAGTCTGAATCAATCAATCGCACAGTATTGATTCATTAATTCAACACCACAATTAGGATGATTACAGAAGTAGCTTTGTGTCTCATGCTAATGCGTCTCAATGTCTCTTACTAGGATGTGCACCCTCTCAAAGAATAAGCCTGTTGTTCCTCTGTTTTTGTGTTTGTCAGCAAAGACAAAAAACAGTAATGTTGTGAGGGTCAGTGTCTCTCAGCCCAAACCAGGTCATTCATGCTGAAGATACAAGTTTTAAAGCTTTGACTTTTAAAAAAAATGCACATCAATTTCCTAACATGGAGCACTGTTGTTTTTGGAAATCCTTATAGTTTGAGTTGTGGATCTGGTGCACTCGTGACCGTTTAAAGTACCCCCACAGTGTAACTGGCATGGACTCAAACCTCAAAACATTTCCACGGTTTTGGTAATGAGGAAACATGTCAGCTGGTGCTCTTGTTTGAACGATCAACTTATTGTTGTTTTTATTATACTCCTGGGTTTTGTTGTCAAAGATACAAAGGTAGAACATCACCGGACTCATCTTTTCACCACATTAACTTTTGCAACAATGGATGCTGCTATTTTTGCTTGCCTCTCATGCCACTATGCTTTTTTTTCTCCCTTTCAACTTTACTGAACACAAAAAACCCCTGGACATTTAAAATCCCCATATTTTCACTGCTAAGATTATAGTATATATACAGTATACTGTAAATACATGTGTCCAAGGTTTTCTTCTCAATCAGCAGTGGGTTGCAGTATGTTTGCACTATAGTGAAAGACACTAGTCTGGTTCTTCGTGTTTATGTTTTACTTATTTTTCTAACCCTGTGGTTTCATGCCCACTCTCACATTCCTTCAAATCACATTGCGACATACAGACAGTGGAGGAACGGCTGAACACAGAGGCTCGGGAGAGGCAGCCAGGGGCCGGCAGATTGATGCAAGGACCGGACGTGCTGAAGCTTTGGGAATGATAATTTGATTTGGTGAATCCATTGTGGCTGTTAACTCCCAATGCAGCTGTAGCTTTGATGCAACGGCAGCCCTGTTGCCAAGGGCAGGGTTGCACAGTCTGTAGCTTTAAAAAACTCGACATCAAACCCTGCAGTTATTTGTTTGCTTCTCATGTTTCCTATTGCAGATCTGGATGGATGAGAGATTGTTCTAGGAAATGAGAGGGAAAGAAACAAGTCCCTTGCCAGATGGAACAGTGCTGGCGCCCAGCTGGAATACGTCTGGAGCACAAAACGAGGTTTGGGAGGGTAGACTAACAGGCCTTTTTAAAGATCCCTAGTGCACCAGATATATGGCAAGTTGTTTGCATTTACAATTTATCACTTAAAGATTTATTAATCCATGTCAAACTGAATGAATCCCGAATGGAATATCATAATTCCAAGCTGGGCAAGAATATAAACACCCTATGATCTTACTGATAAATAAGTAATTAAGTAGTGAGAGAGCAACCATAATTTACACAGACTAAGACTCCTCATATGATATTGCATTTATAAGGTTTAAAGATTTTCCTCAGCAAGATGAGAGATTTCTGTTGTGGCTCTTTAGGGCTCAGCAGTTCAAACAGGAGGCTCAGACACCTCCTCCAGAGTTGAAAGTAGAGGGGACAAAGCCTGCTCTGTGTATCCATTGACTGCCATACTGTATTAGACTGTGCCAGTGCTTTTTAGCAGCACCATGCATATTCATGCCTGCCCATCAGGAAGTCTTCTGCTACCACTTGTGCCACTGCAGGCTCTGCAGTCTCTCAATGGGCACGTTTATGTGTAAAATAATATTCCCCCTTTTGTTTGGCACTCAAATGCTTTACTCTTGAAAAGCAGAACACATTGTTTAAAACACTCAGCATGAGCTCTTATTCATCTCACCAGAAACCTGGCAGGGAAAAGCAAACATATTAAGACACGTAAACAGATAATCCACTTTAGTTTGTTGTTTCCTTTTGTAATAATCCAATAATTCTGTTAATTCTTACATGCAAGGATATCTACAAAGAGGAAAAAGAAAAAAAAGTTATCTGAACCAGGCTCCCCACCATCACAATGCATCCATGTCTGGAACAGAGTGTTCATGTCAACAGACTCAGTCACCTGTGTTCACTGCCGAGCACACGGCCACAGTCAGACGGCCCGTTGGAAAGCAGTGTGTGTGCCGACTGACAATGAGCGCAGCCTGGGCAAAGACCTGAGTCATCTGGTGCCTGTTGGCCAAGTCACGCAATGTGATCACTGCTCACAACGCAGAACAGGTGCCCGCTTAAACAACCGGGAAGAGCAGAGGGAGATGCACTGCACTTCACCGTGCCAGAGCATGATCAGCCCGCTGTAGATGGTTCTGCGTCTGCTGATTGGGCCAAAGTAGTGTCTTCTCAAAAAAACTGAAATCATGGAACACAGAATTGATTGTGAAAAGGACATGCAGATGTGTGGGAGATTACCACTTTACATAGAGAAATGTTCTCTTCGTTTTTCATGGGCTATTAGGATTTGTGTGGTACCACATATAGAGCAAACCAACATTCACCTACAATCTAGTGGGTTTTATTCATTCCAGAGATAAGTAAATATGTAAGTAAGTATGTAAGTATTTGAGGCAATTGCTTATTCTGGTTCCTTGCAAGAGCTACAGCAGATGAGAAGAATGACACCACTGCCTGTTTGTAAAATATGAAGGCGGAGGCAGGAGACAGTTACCTTAGCATAGCATAAAGACTAAAAAGGGGGGAATCAGACATTAGGGGTTTCCGCTGGTTGTCTGGAACTAAAGCAGGCCATGAAATAATCCATAAAATCACTCATGGTTGTTTTTTCCACATTGGTTTTAGTATGGATAATTAGACAATATATCACGTATACAACAGTAAAATAAGCAAACCATCTCCCTGGTTCCAGTGTCTTTTCTGTGGAAAACATGATTCATGAGTTATTCGGTCTCACACTTAATATATTCAGTTCATTGCAGGCAGGATTTTCTTGCAACCTTTTCATTTCTTTGTACAGGAGTCACCTCATAATCTAGTTGGTCATGGGTCAATGTGAATAACATTATAAACTCCAGCAGTCTTTATAGACACAGGGTAATTTCCATCCCCCTTCAGTCATATAGAAGAGCAGTGTTTTGCTTTGTCCTGTTGTCCTGTGTTGCAGGGGCATTAAGACAAGTACAACCCCTCCTCTTTCTATCCATTGTGCTTATGGGTATGGGTTTGTGAGTGTGTTTGGGGAGGAGGTGTGTGTGTGTGTGTGTGTGTGTGTGTGTGTATGCTTGTTTGACTGTGACGCTGTGCCCTTCACTCCGTCTGTCCTCCGCACACTATGGCCCTGTGTGTGCAGCATGAGTGGAACTGTGTGTTGCAGATAAGAGTCCGACTATTGCAAAGAGGTGTGTGTGTGTGTGTGTGTGTGTGTGTGTGTGTGTGTGTGTGTGTGTGTGTGTGTGTGTGTGTGTGTGTGTGTGTGTGTGTGTGTGTGAAAAGAGCACGGGGGAAAAAAAAAAGGATTCCATGCTCTTCCTCCCAGTCAGATTCACCTCTGGATGCCCTTTCCTCCGCTCACTGCCATTACACCTTCCTCATGAATAATCCAACCAGTGTCACTGGCTGCTGTACTACTGACACATTTCACCACAAGGGCCACACACACAGTATGGAAACTGTCCAACGCCATGCCTTACTGAACTGTGGAGAAATACTCTATTAGTATGCGTGCTTATTTTCCTCCATGGAATACTGGAAGACACATTCTCAGTCGGGCAAGGAATTGATGTTGTGAATGTTGGCACCTCACTCAGTCACTTACGTTTACTTTATCTGCCTGTTTACTGTTAATATCAGTTCCTCCACACTAAACCTGAAACGCACGACAGAAGAAAAATATATTTAATGTAATTGGGAAGCTGCACACACACACACACACACACACACACACACACGCACTCCTTCCATCTCACCCCCCTGCCTCTCTCTCAGCATCAAAATAAACTGCTCAAGCAAGACTCTGACTCATGATAATGATTAATCCACAGAGATGGAGAACACCAAGATCACATGTGTTATTTTTCATGGGGTAATATTAGCTGCCTCTTCTCTGGGGCGATTTGCTGTTGCTAAGTAAAACTGTGAGAGTAATGTCAGCAGCATGAATTAGCAGATTGCAACAGAAGCTCCTGCAGCTACAAACTGAGCCGGGGAGAAGAATCTGGAGCATAATTAGTGCACAAGTCTCATGCATAAGTCAGCCAGATTGCCTCAGAATGCTGGATTCAGATCTCGATAATGACGTGCCAACCGAAATGAACAAGTTTCGTTCAGGGACATTTTGGGGTACTTTGTCGGATGCTATTAGTGCTGGTGTATTGTCCTGCTAGCACTTACGAAAAACATGACGCAGGTGGTTACATCACCTTGTGAGTCTGTGGACCAGATGTGACAGTGTCACGCCAGCTAAAAAAAACGGCCTGACAGGTCAGTTGGCAGGGAGAGGCCTCATACGAAGAGCGCACAGCTCGGACTGAAGAGGGCTACATAAGCATTCTTTGACCTCTTTTATCCACATTCATTAGCTATGCAACAAGAGGGTTGATTTGGGACCCTTTGAGAGGATCCAGAGAGAACAGGTTTGTTAGTGTGAAACGGAAAACCAACCTGTTTGTCGTGCTCGCCCACATCGAATGCTAATGTTGCTGACATCAATGGGCTCTTCATGTAGAGATAGAGCCGGGGGCTCCGGGGCTGACCGGCAGAACACAAATGCACCGGCAGCGCAGCGAGGGAGCCAGGGGAGGACAGCGGCAGCCCACAGTCCAGAGCCTGCACCAGCCACAGCTTTTATTTCTGGTTACACTGATCTAAGGAATGAAGGGAGAGCTCCAAATGTTTTGTGCTTCTCTGTTTCCCATTATACCCTCAACCCCCTTTTCCTCCTCTTTCTACCCCTTTTCTCTCTTTTACATGGCCAAAGAGCTGGACTGAAAAACAGCAGGCATTCTAAATAAGTATTATTGCATTAATCAGCCTGCTGCTCATAATAGGCAAGAGTAGCATACGAGAGTGATATCCAATCAGATGGTCTGTAGGGGATGAAACACAACTTCATGATGTTCAATCAATCCCATTAGTGAAGATTCTTTTCCCAATTCTTTTTCTTGGAAGCCCAAGAACAGACTGGAGAAATCTCCAGTTCACGAATGAAGTATTTTTTATGGTCACAGGTACAGTATGGCAGCGCTGGGCTCGGAGTGACAGAGCTCTCACAGGACGTCAGTCAGTCCGAGCCCAGATCCCTGGAAATGGTTCACATTTATCTTCTTGGGCTGGGCCTGCCCCGTACACAGGTTGGACTTACATGAATGTAATTGGCCCAGTTACCAGAGACGTGGACGAGCCAACCACTGTCCTCCTTGTCCTTGGGATGGGGATGTGTTAAGCAGTATGTGTGGGTGTTTTTTTGGGTACTGCTACTGCAACAGAGTAACTGATAGAGAATAGAGAAGTTTCATCTGTCTCCTGGTATGCAAACCAATTCTAACCGGTCATGTTTTAAGGACACAGATTGCGTAAAATGAGCTCAGTGGAAAAGTACAAAACAGGAACATAGATTCAGTGGAAAAATACAGAGTAAGAATGCATGATGTCTTTGAAACAAAACCAATTATAACACCTACATAGCCAGTATTGGTATCAACAGCTGTTACCAATAGTTTCAGCCATTGCTGCATTAATGGAGCGAGAGTTTACAAGAAAATACACCCACTTAGCACATCCTCTCACATTGAACTGAGGGTAGACTGGGTGCTACAGTGACTCACTATCACAAAGCAGCATTAAGAGATGGGACAGCATGCAAACTTCGGTCAGACGTGACAGAAGTAGAAGCAAAACAAGAGTTAATATTGGTGTTGCTCTTGGCGAGTAGAGGAGTGAAGTTTGATGCTGCACTCCTTCTACACTGCAAGTAAACGGCTGTAAATGCTGATGCTTGCTATGTAGCAATAGCAAAAACTTGCACTTTATATATACAGCTCATAAAGCATTACCTTAAAAAATGGCAGCTGGGAATATCGTGGAATATTTATGGAAGAATGCGGCAAAGGAAATGGAAATCCGAACAATTTAATAATGTGAGCATAAAGTAACTATGGATGGTCGCAGCAGAAACACTGCAGGTAAACAAACAGGCAGATTGAATAATGGGCATGGCAATAGCACTTGCTGAGGCCCCTGGTGCTATGCTTCCCATCTCTGCCAAGCGTAATGGGATTTCTTAGGTTTAAATGCACTTCACTCACTCTGTGGAGCCAGTAGGAAGCTAAACTATTGATCCACAAACAATTTAGCTGTCCAGCTGTCCAGAGAGGGGGGGGAAACAGGACGCCCCTAAATGTCTAATGAGGCTTCCCAAGTGCTCAGCTTCCTCAGTATTCGCTCCACGTGCCAGGAGGCCTTCGCCTTTGGGCTCTCTCTGCGATTATCCTCCCGTCCATACACTTCTCATATGTGCAGTCCCACCCACAGAAGGCTAGGGGTCAGCCATCTAAAGAACACTTGCATCTCTCACCGAGGACGTTTTTCATTAGCGCGAGAATCCCCTTTGACCTCTTGGTCTTTCATTATTCTCACCACACAACTGGTGGAGAGTTCATGGTTTGGGTTAGTATGCTGTCTACATGACAGGGCTGAGCTGTCAACCACATACATTACTCATACAGCAACATACAGAATACATGAAATGCGATGCATAAGTAGAGAAGCGTGGTCATGGGCGGGAGCCGCACACGTTGAACTAGCATGTAGATAAGGTTGTGTTCTTGTCTTCCACACATGCTCCCGGCACCATGGCAACAGGCCTTGCTCAAAGGCCCCAAGAGTGGCCTGGCCCCAACGAGGAAGACGCTTTCATACCTAATTGGATACTTCTCTGTGCCATCGGGCTTGCTCTTTATCCCCGGCGCTATAAGATAACAGCTCACACGGTGGAAACAACAGTAAGCTTTCACATCCCCGTGATGAACACAGATTAAATAGGATTAAATCCAAAACAATGTAGCCCATTACTGAGACTATAAATGAGGTAATCTAATCTTCAAAATGCTGCTAAATACTAGCTTTCATGTCTGGATTATGGAATAAATTACTATATGTCAGAGATGATGTTGTTGAGGTGAGGCTTTGATTATTTGTATTATTTATTTCAGTGATTATTTCTCTCCAAACCTTATAATCACCCAAACCTCCCAAACCATGTTAAAATTATCCCTTTATTTGAGTGCTTTCTCTAAGATCAACCCAACAATCTGTCATCCGCTAGATTCTGGACTATTGCATGCTTTGTAACACCATGAAAAAAAATCTAAATATCTCAAAAGAGGAAGAATTCACTTGTAAGTTTTCTATGTTGCAGCGCATCTGAAATCCAAGGGAAGAAATCAGACACGGTCTACTGATTTTGAAATTGCACGAAACCAAAAGTCATGTTTTACAGGACAAAAACTGCATGTGGTGTTGTCTGGCTGCACAGCTTCTCGACAGCCCTGTAAACAACGCATCTGACTGCACCTATGACAGTGCAAAAGCAGATGGCTCAAGACTCCCATGTGAGAAACCAGCCCACTGTGTGCCACACAATATTTCTGCTCAGTGGAATGTTAAATAAATTCACAAGAGGTAATCTGACATGTTGAGGAGTGCTTTAATTAAGACCCATTCACATTAAGATGCTCAAAACTGACTGTTTAATTAGGGAAAAACATTGTCGTGAACTTGTTAACCTTGCTTTCCTGTCACTTTTACTTCTTATCATCATTACATACACACTTCTTTAGCTCTGACTAACAACAACCAAAATGCAATTAACTATTTGATGAACAAATATGATAGGACTGTGGAATCTGAATGAAGCCCAGTGAAGCGAGATAAGGTTTGCCCTGCTAATAAGCAAACAAACAACTTTCTGCGCTGCAACAATGCAATGAAGGAAGTCAAATATTATCACTAAAAATTTAAATGGTTGATCAGGCTGTTAACAGAAATTAGCAGGTGAAGGGCACACATTTGTAATCTCCCTCTAATTGAGTCCATAAATCCCAAAAGATTTCCTTTGATTGTAAAGTCTAAAAATATCTCTGTGAAAAACTGAGCAGTGGATCTGAGAAAAGACGTGAAATCTTTTCAGATGTAACCTAGTTACGGATTCTGACTGTTCCTAAATATAGCAAACATCATAAAGTCAGTATTTTAGAACAAGCAGATGGCCTGAAACCAAAATATAACTCCAGAATAGGGTACAGTAAATAATGTGAACGTAACAGCTGGATTGATAATAGTTTGCCATGAACTCAGTTCATCAGCTCCCTCTTTAATAAATCAATCTTCATGAGTTTTTTCTCATCTTATGTGAGGTTTTGAAGGATTGATCTTCAATGGCTCCACTGGGCCAATGAGAAGGCCTTGTCACTGAGCCTGAAACATCTACCCTCTGCGTGATAACACTTTGATGACATTGATCAATGTCATTCTATTTCCCCCGTGAATGGCAGGGGGAGATACCGGGCAATTTCCGAACACTACCTGCTTGTCTGGTCCACATTATCTAAATGGAAGTGGAATAATCAGATTTTGAATGAGACATCACTTTGGCAGATAGACAAACCGGAGGAACAGTGCGAGTTAAAGAGGATGCTCGACACTTTATCAACAAACAGAATCACACTGATAAAAAAGAGGGGAACAGAGTAAATGTTCTATCATGAAAGACATGTTTAACTTATATCTTAGGAAGTTTAATTACTCAGTGTTTTTATCACCATGCCATTTCTTTAAAAACTGTTTTGACCTTGTCAGTAAATGGGTAATATCTTTCTCCAGGAGCTTGAATGCTATAAATAGACAAAGGGCCAGCAGTTGCTGCCAAACAAATCTATTTTTTAACTTCAGCCGCGTGCTGAATTTCTATAGATCAACAAAAGACTATTTATTCAGGATATACTGTAATTTATCCTGATCATTAAAGTGGCAGTGACAAATCGTGGACTGCGGACGAGCTATATGATTCAAACACACACAAAAAGAACATTAATCCAGTGTGGCTTAATGATCATTCATAATGGCTCTGGAGTTGAAAGTAACCAGCCCTCCAATAGTGTCAGAACAACAATTCCAGAACATTAGATTCATGTTTGCAACAATGGCCCCAGAAATAGAACATCAGCCCAGGCGACCAAACATTATTCTGTCGAACAAAGTGACTGACTGAAGAGGAAAGTCCTTTCCACATAAAACAATGTGATGTGCTTAAAGAATACAGTTAGCTGCTAATGTTGGCACCTGCATTAATGCTGCAACTAAAGATTATTCTTGAATACCCTTAAGTACGCCTATTGTGTAAAAGATCAAAATCGTAAAAAACCTAATTGACATTACATAAGCAACAAGCGGGATACAAATGTGGGCTGTGTCTGACAGTGTTCCCCACTTAGCTGTCTCTCCACATAAGATCTATGGGTCATGGGCATGCAGAGAGCAGGGAACAGGCCACAGTGGGAGAATCAATGGCAGGTCTAGTGCAAACTGTATTCAGAGAGCCAGGGATGGCAGATGGGGACTGAGGCCCTTTTCTCCTCCTCAGGCATGAACAGAGGAGAGGTCTGTCTCCAGGCAAACACAGAAGACGTCATGTCTCTGCCTCACTGCCGTACCATTAGTGGATCTCCACTACTGATCACCAGCGCAAATTGCTGAGCAATCTAAAGGAAGCATCGAGACAAGAGCCTCACATGTTTTGTCAGCAGGACAGCGAGACACACTCGTAGATGTAGTGCAGAAAACTGCAGTTTGTGTATGTATGTTTCTACATGCAATACCCGTGTGCCTCGGTTGTCTCGTCTTGCTACATCATCTCCTAGTGCATTCACTTTAACAATAAAATAGGTCTACAGGACGTGTCCCCTGCAGTGCGCCTGACATTGCATTCAGTGTGACAGAACAAACAGCACCTAACAAAGTAGCCCCGCTGATGCCAAATGCCAATGCTGCCAATCAGTTTAGAGTCTTTTCAAAATCACACACATAATCTATCTTCTGTTCAACTATTGCTTTGACTCTTTGCCCAAGGATTTGTCATCCAGGGCTCAGGAGGACATCAGGAAACAAATCTAATCTCCTAAAACGACTCTAAAATTACCTAATCTTGGACGGCAAACATGCAAGATTCTGCTTTGAGCACCACAATCACGTTGCTTAAATTAGACAGATAGATAGATAGATGTATTTATCCCCATAGAGAAATTGTAGAATTTAAATTCATTGACTGAATGTAAAAATAAATTCATCATGCACTGGAGAGATTTTCAGTAAAATTTCATACACAAGATTAAAAGTGGTTGGTTGAAAAAACAATCTATCTCATGCTCATACTCATGGTCATAAGTTCCCTCCTGACTGAGGTGAAGTGGAGATGGGGAGGCCTAAGACAGCTCTAGTGGCTGCCTCAGGTCAGGTTACCATGTATACCTCAATACACATGAATGACTGAAGTGTGCAACTGAAGCTTCAGACCTGAAGTGGACAGTTATGTGTGAGTCATTTGACTGTGAAACTAATGGAGGCTGAGGCTGCAGCCTGGAAATGCATCACAGAACAGCCACATCTTACAGGGCATGCTGTTATGTAAAAGCTTAAACCAATGTGGTGGCATGGAACAGTTTATTACAAAATTCCAATCTCTATATTCAGACATATTTCGCTTTGAAAGCCAGGGGATAAAACGAAAGATGCTGCTTTGCACACAGTAGGTTAGCCCACTTCTGGGCAGAGTAAATTCATTCACCTAGCGTGAAGGAGAGGGTCTGTCCTCAGGGGGTGCACAGGACAGCACAGGATGCATTAACAGCAGTCAAGCTTACAAGATTCATAAAGTGCTCTACCTGACAAGGCGCCATGGAATCCCACTGACATTTTGTGCCACACTTACTGCTCTGATTCAGTCAGGACAAACACACAATGAAGAATCTCACATGTGGCACTGAATGGCAAAAAAATACCAAAAAAGATAAAGATTGACTAGAATGATCCAGTCAAAAATATGTGAACGTGCAATGCCCTGAAGCATAATAGTTTGAGTGTGTATCAATGGAAAAACATGTTATATTGGATGAGGAACAATTGCTGTAAGTAACAGGTGTGAAGGCACAAGCCCTTTGCCAAGCTCTTAAAGAAACACAAAACCACCCATAACATACATTACAAGTCAATCTGAGACTAGTAATCCAAATATATCGGGTGCTGCAGCAAAAAAACTCCACAATTGTAAACAACAAACGGGCCCATTCATTTTCCCTTCCAGTAAGGTGACGCTGATTACATCATGAATCACTATCACAAGCTTATTAGACCACAGCAGCAAAATATGGCGGCTTTAATGATACTCTGCTGTCTGTTGCCGGGATCCTGAGCACAAAGCCATGCACTAAAGCCATTGTTAAATGAAATTATGAATTATGAAAAAAGAACTGTGCTTTCATAAACCCATTTGTGATAGAGTGGTAAGATTGTGTATACCTGTACATCTTGAGAACAGACCTCACAGCATAGCTCAGAGCCACTGCAGCTATTAACTGAGCTCAAGCATTTAAAAACAATCATTGACCCACATATAGATCTAGAATAGCAGTGTATTTTTTATGCATTGAATTAAATGTGACATGTATTTTTGATTACTTACTGTAAGTGTGCATGAGAAAACCTCCATCCTCCTTATTGCCAGTGTCATCATGCAACCAATTGAGTGAAATAACATCAAAAAAATATTCTTCATCATCGAGCAGCATGATGTAGACCCTAGGTCCCCCTGAATTTAGGCTACCTAAATCTTAATGTAACAGCATGTAGCCCAGTTTCCCCCCCACTGCTGAAGCCTGGTGTGGTGTTGTCAGGACGCGCCCATGATACCTTCTCCGGCACCTGACACCCTGACGGAATAAAACCCTGCGATGGGCCATTACTGAGCACTACGGCTCAATCTGCCAGTAAAGATGACAGAGCAGGACCATACGCCTCAATCAATCGTGGCTCTAACACCGGGACATGGGTTTTAGTTCCACCCCAGATGAAAGTGTTTTCAGCCGTCGGGCTCTTCCTAATCTTGGCTTTAAGGCAGGCGGCAGTTTGAATCGTCGGTATGTGCAGCGCTATTAGTCTGTCGCCTCTGACGTGGTTTAATTAATGCCGAATTGATTACACATACTTACTTAAGGCAAATGTGTTATATGGGGCTGACACATCACAACATTATATTACATTTACTCTGCGCATCACCGACAATTTTTGGGGAGGGAAGTACATGCCAAGATGTGCTGCGGATCATGTAACATGAAACATCATCCCCACTAAGTCATCTATTGCACACACACAATCCCCCTGCAGCTGTCTTTAAGGGACCAAAATGCATTTTCTTCATACCCAAATCTGAAACAATTCTGCATTGCGGAGGGCTATATAAGATCTATATAATATAAGATCCTTTCCATCAGCACATCCCATTGAGCCTGTTGTAAACAACACTGATTTCCCCAGCTGTCAAAACGCAGCGCCCGGCTTCTCTGGAAATAATCTTGAAAAAATAGTTTTCACTCAGTCTCCCTACTGCTCCACCGTGTCCTTACCTTCCGTCGCGGGCAAATGCATCCTTCCCATGGTCCGTCCGTGTGTCCTTCACGATGCTCACACTTGCTCAGCACCGCATCGCCGGGCGCTCGAGAGCTGAGGAAGGGAACTGCCGGAGCCGCGGTCCTGTCCCCGTGGATTGGATGGAGGGTTATGACTGTCGGTTTAGGGGGGCGCTCGAGCTGCTTGTTCCGCACACACACACACACACACACACACACGACTGTGGAGCAATGGCTCCCACAGTCATGTCCGACTTCCTCTCGAGCCTCATCACAGGTTCACCAGCACACTGTGTACAAGGTGATGAACGGTTTAAACATAATTTATGCTTAAAAAAGCTTTAATGTCTCTCACTCTAAACTTTCTGCAACGACCTTCTGATGTATCTTTGACTTCATATGTGAGTTTGGCATTTATACTAAATATTACCTCTATTTATTACAATGTTTTAGACAGGGGGTGTATGAAAATAAAATATTTTACATGTTTTGGGCAGTAAACTATTAGTAATCCCCGAATCTGGCTGCTGCTACAGTACGTACATTGTCATTAAGATGAAAGGAGCTGCTTTTAGCTCTGGCTTCGTCTCCTACAACTCCCGAGTTAAAACATCTGGGTCTTAAAACAGAGGCTCCATAGCATTTCATAGCCATATGCTTCATCTAGTTTCCTTGACTTGGCCATTTGGTGTCGCGCGAACAGCATAAGTTTTTTTTCATCAGGGGCTCTAGCTGTTGCTCGAAACGGTTTAGGATAGAGGTGCCGAACTACATGCAGTGCAATGTGCTGTCGTGAAAATAACCACTAATAGAGTCTTCAGGGAAAAAACTCCATATAATTGTTTGGCCGGATCTGGATTCTCCATAATTGGGCCGAAATAATAAGTGTTGCACCAGATAATCTGTTATCCCGTAACTGTAATTTATTTTAGCGTCTCATTCCATTCCCTGTTAGCTCTCTAGCCATTCCCTGCCATTCTTCACCTGCCTAACAGTTGTCCTCAGTATTTCTGCCTGTTCACACACCTGCTTCCTGCTTGTCATTATCCCCAATAGTATAACACCCACCTACGTCCCCCATACCAAGCATTTACCTCAGCTTTTAACCTGTTTTTGTCTTCCTAAAACCTGATGCATATCCACACATTATAAACTGTATTATTCCCAAATGGCTTTTTTGACACACTGTTTATTTGACACTGCATAATCAGTGGCATGTGTACAGCAGATGAAGCTGTAAACTACTTTCAAAGAAAATTTGTCCCTATAACATTGTTGACATTGAGGCTTGTGTGTCATTGTTTGATGATTCGCAGCAACAGCCAAAGTCTCAGACAATGATCTCAAAACTCCAGCACATAAATTGATCTGCATGACAAGATGCTACGAAGTCAATATGAAGACTGAGTTTGGTAGCAGCAGCCTGCATGTTAACTGTCAGCCTTTTTCTCTTTTTCATCAGGCAGATATCAAAAGGGGACCTCTACTAATTACAATGCCTTGCCCATGTGTCAGTCCAAACATGCGACCATCTCTATCCCCTGGGATTAGATCTAAATCTTGGATGTAAACACCACACAGCAAATAATAATCTGCTGTGGCAGAGACCCATAAATAATGCAGGGATTTTTGAGGAAGAGCGGGGGAGAATTAATTGAAGGATTTAGCCATGTTGGATGATTTTATGGGAACATACCAAAGAAGTTCTTTTTTATGTGATCAGAAACTGATTTCACATGAAGGTCATAGATCCATATCAATTTCAGTGTTACTGTTACTTATTTGAGCTCTGCCCCCTAAGGCTGTAGTTATTATTCAGAATTTTCTTCCAAAAAACACTGTTTCGTCTAAGATATGAACTGTTCATAAAAATGAGAAAAGACATTATTTCCACTGGATGGGGCATTGTATTAGAAAATGCATGTGTGTCAGGACAGAAAACAACCACGCCGAAGGAATTAAGTAACACTAAGGGAAATTCATGACACCCAAACAGAGAAGCATTAAAAGGGGCTGAAAAGGACATTATTTTGTGCACAGGTTATCCGAGATCTAGGTATATTCAACCCTCAGACAAACAGTTTTGTTCTTCTTACAAGATGGCTGCGCAAATAGAGATAGATCCCACTGGTGAATAACACTGTTACAAGGCCAGTCCCTGGGGTGGATAAGAGGAACTGCAAACACCCTGCTGTCTGGAGGAAAAGAATAGGTGCATGTCATCTATCTGCCTAAGAGAGGAGGGGGGGAGATGGAGGTGGGAGACGGCGGGAGGGTAACTGTGATTTAGCCCCAGTGATCTCCATGGGGGCTCATGCAAAAGGTAAACCCCTCCTCCCACCACCTACCCAGTTCAAATACACATGGGTAATGTTGGGGGTGCAGTGGGAATAGCAACTGAGGTGTGGAGAGGGTTATAATCCTGGGTGTATCATGATAAAAGGGGGGGTGGTGATAAAGAGACTGAAATTATACCCTTATACTGGAAGAGGAGAACCCCATGCACACACACAAACACATTTGGGGTTTTGAATTTCAAGAAAATCCAAATCTACCATTCAGGCTCCAAACAGCTTGGTCTCGACAGATGATCGTGTGTGTTGGCAAGCCGTTCATCAGCCATATGGAAATGTCACAGAGTAATCATAAACAATTATCCTCCCCAGCTCTCAGAGCATCAGTAAAGGGCAAATTTACATAAAGACACAAAGGCTCTGCCACTAACATCTAAGGAACAGACGCCCTGCAGCTCAGCACACACTTAAAAAAATACCAGAAACTAAATGGTGCTGCTTTTGTACTACCTGCCTTTTGATTTATTTTATTTGGTATAATGTATTATTGGGAAGCTTGTAGACATTAAAGATCACATCCTTCACTTGAGCAACTGGAAAAAAAATATTGGCGCTTTTAAGCTTGTGGGCCATTTGGAAAACAGGAAATCACAATGAGACCATGTAATGATATTTTTCCCTGTTGAAGGGCAGACTGGAGGTGGACATAGAAAACCAGCTGTAGATCAATTCAAACAAGGCTTCCTGCCCAGTAGTAAATCAAGGAGCAGGACACAAGAGGACCTGGGTAATGGATGCTATGGCAGACATACAGCCAACAGAGAATGAATCCACCAAGGACTGGATGAGGAATGAGAGGATGGAGGGAAGGGGGAGTCAGAGCGGAGTGGCTGGTAAGTGGGTGGGTGGGGGTCAGAAGGGTAATAGGGCAGCTGCTTGTTTGGTGGCAATGATCACCAATCGACGGACAAATAATGTGATTCTGTTGCCATGAAAAAAGCTAGCCTCAGCCTCTTACAGGAAGCCTTTCTAACTGAGGACAAGGGATGTCAACAGAAGGTCAAAATTCACAGCTGTATAGATGATAAACTAAAATGTAGGGAAATTCAGCAAATTATAGTTTTATATTTTAAGCAAGAGGAAGATATTTTCATTCCTTCTTTCTGAATTTTGTAATGGTAAAATTAATAGTCTATTTCCATTGACAGTGTAAATTCCTCTTTGACATTCCAGAATATTTGTGTTGAAATGTCTGTTACTCATTTCAGTCAACAGTGTGATTGCTTCTTATCACTAGGTGGCAGTAAAGTCAAAAGGACAAAAAAATCTGCCAAAAACAAAGAGACAAATCAACATCCAGCAGATGAAGGTCATAAGGTCTTTGAAATCATCACTGAGAGTGAGAGCCATTTGTTTTGGCTGAAATAATATAGATATTATTCCAGCCAGCAGCAGTTCACAATGGTGTACTCATCCTTCATCACAAAAAAGGAAAAAAAAATCAATTTCAGTTCATAAAAATGTGGAGAAGCAACCCGGTTTTAATCACTTCTGTTGTTGCAAATATTTCTGTGAAATATCCCCAACTTTTACCCTGGAAAAGGAATTAGTGTACCTGAAAGAACAGAAGGTACAGAGTGCTTACCAGAGGGAGAAAAAGTATTTCCAAGACACTCGATACCAGGCTTCCTCGCTTCCTGACACCATTGCTGTGTGATAATGCACCAGATGGCAGGCGGCTCTCTCGCTATTGCCCTGACAATATGACTGTAATAGAAGCGGAAGTGCCACAAGTGTGCGCCAAAAAAGACAGATCCCAACTGTTGTGTTCCATAAGGTCTTTCTATAGCTGCCTCACACTAAGGCAACTGAGGCAGGTGAAGGCATTCATATTTACAACCCCCCCCCAACTTCTGTTCAGTGTACAGGGTGGTGTTACTGCCCAATGTACAATTAAAGAAAAAGGGGTATTTGTGGTGTACATGGCTCTGTGTTCATATTACCTGCCCCTGTAATTTTAAGGTTTTTCTTTTCGAGTGCTGAAATCAGATTTTGGTCCTTTATTCTTTTGTCCTACCTCATTGATCATCTCACATCCACCCTTTTGGATTGATCTTGTAAACCTTTGGAAGGAGCCTGACCACCAGGTGGGAATCACTGGACAATTGGTCAGTCATAAGGCTAGGTTTTTGAGATCGAGTAGTTTTACGTCTAATACTTTGAGAACATTTAGCTGAGGGTTCAAATGTGGGGTTTTACTTGATTACACATCAATATAACAACATACAACACAAATATATGATGTATATACTCAACATTTCTTTTTGCTATAAGGGGCAAAATTGTTGTCATTTCTATGATCGCAGCAATGAACAGTGTAGCATACTTAAATGGCACATATCTATTTTGTGTAGTATCTTTTTGTGTTAAATAATGAATAGTTTGTGGTTACATTACTTAGCACTGAACAAACAGTTTTTATGAGTAACTGAATTGAACTTCATTCAGAGCGTCACTAATTTTGAAAGTGGGCAATGACAAAGGAGTCTGAAAAATGGAATTAAAGCAGATAATTATTTATTCATTCATTATATTTCAAGTAGCTTAAATTTCAGACTTGCACTAAAAGGATAAACTTAAATAGAGACAGAGAAATTATCTGTTAGTACAAATCTGTTTCATAAATACAAAACCATTTGAATGCCATCAGAAAAGAGCATAATTTTGGCAGTATATTGGGATTGTGTATAGAGCCAATACAAATCAGAATAATAATCTGTGCCTCAATTAAAATTGTCCCTAAGGTTGTTGTACAAGACCAAAATGATAAACTCATTGATTAGCAAATTGGAAAACAACCAAAATTCTAATTTATATGTGCATTTCTGTCCATTTAGTTACTATACAATGTACACTGTGCACAGCAAGAAAAAAAGAATATAGATCTTCTCTACAAGTAGTCTATATTTAATATAGACCTATCAACAAGTTAAACCATATCATGCACAATATTGCCTCCCTAGGCTGCCTCATACGCTGCTTGTCCCTGTACAGTCAATTAAGGTATTTACAAATTCAACAAATATTCTACATGTCTTTAAAAAAAAACTTGATGCAAGTTAAGAGAAAAAGAAATCTTGATACCATCCAAAGGCCCTCAAGTGTAGTTAGTAGAAATGAACAACTTTTGCCTAACAGGAAAACACACACACACACACCTATACACGCACAAATATCCATACATTCATACACTGCAGAAATACAATGAGGTACTGTACATAATAACTAAGTTTTTTTGAGGGTTCAGTGAAGTAGTCTAATCCAAGGTGGGTACGTTAAGCTTCTTGGAGGAATCAAAACCAGTCCAGTGTCTCAAGGCACTGGGAGGAGTCTTTAAAAAAAATAGATGATGCCGGGGTACGAATCATTCGTCCCTCCCCAGGGTCTTCTTCTCAGGCTCATCTTATCTGTCCTTGGGCATGACCTCTACAACCCTACCCCTGTCTCTGTTCCAGTCACTGAACTCTGGAAAGATTCTTCAGAATCGAATTGCTGTTTGGAAGAAAAGGCACTACCTGCTGAAGGAGCACCGCAGGGACCCGAGACAAGCCGTAACACCCTCAGTGTTTTCCCCCCACTGGCCTTCAGTTCAAGCTCAATAACAGAAGGTCACATGCAGGGCAAAGGTCATTTGACATGCCACACAGGATGTAATTTTCCTCCTTCATAGATGTGGCTGGATCACTCAGACAGAGTGGTGACAGATGAAGATGTGTCGATACAGCAATCTCAAGCATGCTGTGTGCTACCAATATTTAGTTTATGGATAGTTCACCATATATATGTGTGTGTGTATATACACTGTACATGTTCTGCCTCATGCACTGTAATGCACGATGGAATTACATGAATTAATCGCATTATTAAATACAGATTCCTGTACAAGTTTGTCTTGGAAAAAAATACATGGAGTAATAGTTATTTGCTGTAGATATCGATTATTATTTGAACATAGTAGATAATATAATAACCAATAAGAAAAACAAATATAGTTCAGACGAGCACTGCATAGTCTGTAAGAGATTCCTGGTACAGCAAGAATGCAACACTAGTTAATATCAAAGTGTTAATTGAAATATAGGCTTATATCAGGTATTTCATGCACTGTTGAAATCATATGACTGGCTGAGCTAATTTCTATGTAATGACTTATGGGTTTCCAAGCTTCTCCATAGAGATTACGAAGTGGGATTCCATAAATGTCTTTGAGTTGTTGTGTTGTATTTTAATGTGTGGCACTGGGGATGGATCATGTGATCGTAAAGCCATGCAGTGTTGGGACAGCCCTCTAAGAAAGATGCGGGGATTGAGCAGTCAGTGCAGTAGCTCATACTGTTCTGAAGGGCTACACAAACGAATTCAAGGAGTTCATGGCATTAATGGGAGACGGGGCCTCCGAGCTCTCGTGACCCTCAGCAGTGTCCCTGCTGCCGCTCTTTCCGCTATACTGGCCGATGAACGAGCCATCCTCGTTGAACTGTCCGTCTCCTCCTTCACCGTAGTCAACTAAACTGTCGTCACTGTCGTCTCTCTTAACTGTCCCATTAGATGGTGTGCGGCTTCCTTTTAATGGTTTATGGTCCTCATTGTCACTGAAGGAGAAAATAACATGCAAGTGTTACAGGTGAGATGATGTGAGATTAGTAATCACTTTTTTAGATGGAGCACCAGACCAGCAATGGCTATCTTTACAAAAACCTAGTGTACGTTTGATGGGGAATACAAAGGGTTTTTTCCCTCCATACTGAAATTAACTTATTTCGAAACTTTTTCAACTAAACTAATTTCATTAATACTGCACACAACGGTGAACATTCATGCCATTTTTTAAAATTTGAATTTTGCTTGCTCCATGTCTAAAAAATGGTAGCTATGAATGATTAGTTGGTTTCCATCAGGCAACAGGGGAATAAAGCTCAAGCAATCATACCCTGTTCGAATTCCCCCTGAAACCAAAAAAAAGAAATGATGTGGTAAATGTGTTGTTTGACAAAAGCGCCCCTCCCCCACCCCAACCCCAAGACAGAGGTTGTGATGAAAGAAACAGAAAAATCCAAGGCAATGATGTGAGTAAAACTTGGAAAGCAAGAGTTCAGCCAAACATCCCCCAAAGCAAGCACGATAAATATCACAAATTGGCAAAATGGCAAAATGCATGAAAAATCTGCAAAGAAAGTTTTCTTTGGATATCAGACAGTTGAAAACATTCCACATCCATGAGTTGAACATCAATGAGATAAGATCACAAAGCCATCATTATGCTGAAATGTCCCTAAATTTAAATATAATCGATAGCAATCAGTAAGCAGAAGCACTTTCACTTTCAACTAGCACAGATAAGCTGCAGATTAATTTTTTTTAGACTTCTCTATGTGCTGCACATGATGAAGGCTTTGTGACCACATATTAAACTTGATGGCAGCCATGAGAACCTGTGATGTGAAAACAGTGAGCTTTTTTCTTTCTCCACAGTGACTCAACTATCCACAGACCCTCCTCACATGCTACACTGACATAATGATCCCCCAGCCCACACACGGAATTGTCACCCTTACCTTTCCTGAGATCTACACCCCAGGACTTGGATGAGGAGATCCAGCTGAGGTCCTGCACAACAGTCACTCTTTGACATGATTGCATTATGCACACACTTTAAAAGATTTTATATGAGTGTGGCACTTCGACAGGCACATATGCCATGTACAAGATGTACAGTCTGAACTTACAGCATGCTCTCTCTGCAGACAAAGAACAGCTCGACTGAGTAAACTTATGCCTTTATTGACATACTGTAAGGTTCCAGCTGAGCCTGATGAAACAGCATGGATGTATGTAAATTATACTCTCACAGAGGCACTATGATACTTGTACACTTTGCCTTGGGATTTATTGTCGGCTGTCTTTCTTTGATGTCCATCTGAGAGGTTCCCATAAACACGCCCCTTTATTTTATCTTCCCAAATGACCAGTTTTAAAGGACGAGGCTTGTGATATTCTACATTTTTCTTACTTTCAACAAATCCAAAGAAAAGACAAATACAAACAATAATTTGACTATACTAACAAGTGTGGACAGCGTGTCCAAAGCCAGGTATGGTAGATCTGATTTATATGGCCTACAGAGCTCCTTTTATTATTCAAAAACTATTAACAGAGCACGAAGGAGCGATATTGGTGCACGGGGTGACACACTCCTTCATTATGGGCACTGCAGTTTATTTTTATTCAATCCATTACACAATGTACTGCTGCTGTAAATACTCACAGTCCCCAAGAATTTTTTATTTACTCTATTTATTTCCAAAAACTACAGTGGCTAGCTTTTTTAGAAAAACATTTAGCTTTTAAAAAAGTAACTATATATTCATGTTTTTCAAGATTTAACTGAATGTTGGCTTGTAGCAGAAAACAGTAACAAGTTGGAGAAGTCAAGAGGCACTGGGAGATGGACTTATTGGTTTGGTCTTATGGTGGAATTGTTTTTGACAATAATAAAAAGGTAGAATATCGTCATCCTTATCCTTATTAGTATCAAAGACTGACCCATTAAAAACAGCAGTACCTTGCTCTCAATGATGACTGCTTCCCTCAAACATGCTGATAATTTCATAGTAGATCCATATGCATCTATATATAGTGTATATCTATATATGAACAATAATTCCATTCAATACATTATTGCCTAGAGCAAATTTTCATATATCAGATATCAGATCCTCATACCATGCATCACATATTATCTATATACTGTATATATATATATCGATATGTATTTATCACAGCAAAAAATCCATAGAATAGATTTATGTATACATAATACAAAAAGGAATATAAAATATAAAAGCAAGACATCTTATAAATTGACTTATAAAAAACAATATTGAAAAATGCTAGCTATACAGAAGTAAAGTGCTTCACTTTTCTTTATTCTGCGTGCGATTGGAGAAGCAGCCTAGAAAGAGGATGCTAACAAGCATAGCTGACAACTGCTGTAAATTAGCAGGAATGATCGTTTCAGTCATTTTCAATCCAGTCACAGTTGTGTATGTAAGTAGCAATACACTATGCAAAGTGTTAATACTATATATACTGTACACATAATGTATTATGAGTAGCTTATTAGTTGGAATGGGATTTGATGCTTAGGGTCACTGGAGGATGTGTTGCAAATCAATCTAGCATTTTTTTCTACTGACTGTTTGACTGAAGTTTCAAAAGCACCCAAAAATCTTTTATTCCTTGAACCTGATGATTCCTGCTTCTCAAATGACGCTGCAATGTCATATCAAGCACACACAATACACAGTCCAACACAAGTAGCATCCAGGACGTCCCAAAACCCAGGGAAAGAAAATCTTGTGCTTCACGGTGGGAGAAGTTCAAATGGGAGAGGGGTCACTTGTTCTTGTTTTTCTGTTATTGGTGATCCTGGGTCATTAATTGGTCAGCGTTAATGGTTGATAGGAGGGGGAAGGGAGTGCAGCGCTCCAGCTTAACCAGAGAGAGCCGATCTGGGCGCGAAACAGGGACAGGAGGCAGGGGTTGATGGGTAAAAACTGGCTCTGGGGCCTCCAGAGACTGGAGCATTTTCTCTCACCTGTATTCCCCAAAAGTGCAGTCATCTTCTTTCATGGGCTGGAACTCCGGGTCTGTGTGTGCGTCCTCCTTCTCTTTGACTGGAGAGAAAAGTGGAGGTAAGTTCGAAGAACATCTTTGTGTACATATTGATTTAGTGTGATAACACATGAGACGTTCCCTGTGTTTGCAGTCAGAATGAGAAAAACGTGTCCTTGTAACATGAAAAATGTCTTGCTGGAACGTTGGAAGTATGTGGCTAAAATGATAAAATATGTTGAAGCAGCAAGCTGTCTTATTATACTTTCAGATCATTTTTACAGGAGATTTTTCAGATGAAAAATATTAATGTCATTGAATGTCGGCAAAAAAAGAATTATAGTGAGGGTTTATGTATGTGTGAGTGTGTCCATGGTGGTGTTTGAGTGACTGCTCACCGGGGTACTTCCCTCCTTTATTCCGCTGGATGAAGCAGATAATGAGGAGGATCAGGATGAGCAGAGCGATGGCACACATGAGGCCAATGAACCATCCCTGAGTGGCGATGTCCACCTGTCTGCTTGCCACAGCTGGCCGGAGGGGGAGAGGATCATTTAATAAAAATTCATGGCTGGACTATTTTTTCTTCATTTTGGAAGGAAAGGGGAAAAAAACAACTATCCGTACTTGCAGTATGTGTTAAAACAAACATGTAACCTGTGCAATAAGTCAGCATTAAATATGTTTTAGTGTTCTCTTAGTACCTATTAGTTTGAGATTTCAGTTCATGACTGCATCGTTATTGCTTATTGATACAATAAAGACAACTTTCATGTTAGACGAGTTAGAAATGTCTTACATTAAGCTAATCATGACTCAAAGACACTGAAACCACATTAGTGTTAAGTGTGGAAAATCAATGTTTGTTTCACAAGTGCACACAAAGACAATCACAGACAAACACACACACACACACACACACACACATACACGATCACAATTACACACAAACACATATACGTAGGTTCACTGGGTGATATTAGGTTGGCTATTACAACGCTAAACATATATTTAACTTCTAAATTAGAATAATGTCCACCTTTACCAAGTCTACAGGACTGACTTAGTTATGCTGAAACGGAACCATTCAATCATGCACGCTCGTAAACGTTTGTCTCTATATCACTACAGTACATGCCTGGCAAACATGAGTCACCACAACACATCTGTTAAACCCATGCTTGGCTGGGTCATAATTACTCAACGCCACAAACTACTACACATTCTACACACGACACAGTGCAAGGCCAGGCCAGGCCAAGGTAGAGGCGCCTGGGAACTGCCTCACCTGGTACCGTGACCAATAGCTCCTCGGAGTGATGGAGCGGCTGGTCGTGGTGACCTTTGGCCACCACACGCACCCTATAGGAGAGGCCACCCTTTAAGCCCTTCAGCATAACGTTCTGAGAGCCGTTCACAAGCTCTTTCTGCCATTCCTCTTCACCTTCACCTGCAGAAGGGACGTTCATGAAGACAGGTGCGTTTGAAGGGGGACGAACACAAGTTCAGATGGGCCATGACGGTCATGAGATCATGAGAACTAGTTGGTTGAAAAAAGACATCTACTGGCATGGGGTACACTACAGGTGATGCTATATACTGTATATTAGACTGAAACAGTTTAATAGTTAATTTTTCTGTAAATGAATAATTACAGAGGCTCTGAAAGCTCAGTGAACTACAACTGAGAAAAACAAACACACAGGTAAACACACAAGCAACTGTAGGAAAACCAACCATTTCACCAACCTGACAGCATGTGTAGCATTTAGAAATTCAAAAACTTACTGCAATGCCACCAATTACAGAAACCCAAAAGTCAACAAGGACACAATGGAAATAGAAATTTTATTGAAACGTGTTGATGTGTATCTACTTTCCATTGTGTCCCTTCTGTAGTGCAGCCACACAGAGCCACTGGCCTGGCTGCCGACTCTTATTTTCTGAATGTTGCACATTTGTTGTCATATTAGTGAAGGTGTTTTCTTCATTTGCTTTTGTTTTGTCACTTTGCATGTTTTCTAAGGTAGCAGTGGATTGAGATCTCAGGTCCACTGTACATTTACATGTGATGAGGCGCTAAATATGAAATGGGTTTGATTAATGATTGCAATATTATGTTTTTGATAACAACATTTTCTAAATTACTGGGATCTGTGATAATGCTATTCCCTGAGTGAATTCATTATAAGGTAGGTGTGAGAGAGCCATACTACAACAACATGGTGATTTTAATCCTCACTGCAGGTGGATAAAAACAATGGAGAGCACTTCAGTCAAAATCAACTGGCATAACAAGAATGTTTGTGCTGCTTTTTATGCTGTTTGTCTACACGAGTACCAGCGAGATTGTCATGGGAAAAGCACGCAAATCTAGTCAATAACAGCAATGAGTAATTAGCAATCCAATCACAGACAGCCTTGTTCGTGACATCTGGGTCCACGTTGGCAGAAGCCAGCGTCAACATGACTGCCAATATTTCTATTCACCTGCACAAGCCAATAATGAAGTAGGGATCTCTTGCCACCTATGTGGAGAACTGACACAAATAAACATTTGTTGTTTTGCTTACTGTTTTCTACTACGTATTCTACATAAACTTTCTCCGGGCCCCAGTACTCCCAACTGATCAGGGCCCCTTCCTCTCCAACTGAGGAGCTAACGTTCCCAAAAGGACTCGCAGGCCGCACTGAGCACACAAAAAAAAAGACAACCAAGATTGGTCTGTTGGTCAAAGAACAATCCACTTAACTGGCAATTACACATTTGGATTTCTATATAATCGCATTGCTAGCATAACCAGGTCTAAACCATAACCTTACGCAATAGCAATTTCAAATCAGGACACTAAAACGACAATCAAAAGAAAAGCTTCACAAAGCTTATCATGCAACAAATCTGACATGTAGTCTGCTACAATCACAGCAGTATCTGTACCCTGGTGGGTCGGACGACGTGGAGGAAACGGTGCAATGGGATGAGAGGTTTGGGTGTTTCCTGTAAACAACATGGAGAGGGGTAAAGACTGCAGAATGCACGAGACACACACACAAACACAAACTCTCCACAGGCAGAGACACCACAGACGCTTAAGTCATTACACACACTGCACACGGTGGTACCGGCATGCCAAGCAAAGCCTTTGCCATGCAGTGGGAAGCTTCACCAGCAGCCACCATGGAAGATGTGAGAAGGGGTCAAACTCGCCAAAGGCACTTAAAAAAATGCAGCAAAGCGTCTTTGAAAAAGACTTGTCTGGTTTTATCGCATGACATTAAAGAGGCATCTTTATCTATGTGGCTTTGAACTCTCCCCAGCTTTGAACTCAGTGGAGCATGTTGGCGAGCCGCTGAATTTGAAAGAGGTGAGGGGAAATTGCTCAAATCATGAGGAGTGCATTGCTTGCGGTGGATTATGAAGCTGTGGCTGTATCTGCTAAAACATGCATCAGTCTAGATACCACTGGTACCTTCGCCCATATTTACATCAGGCTGTGATATTAGAGCTTGTAAAGAGAAACAGGACACAGAAAAACAACAGGACAGGAGTCATTATAGGATGGCCCCCACCCCTTACCACCTGTGTCACAGTAAGATATTTAGGTGCTCATGCAGTGTCATGTAAAAGTGCATTGAATGTGAGATGATCGGTCTCAGCTTTTATAACAACGCAGCTGGATCTCACTCATGTTCCACAGGACATGTATGACGAACCTGTGTATAACATGCTATGTAAAATGCTTGAAATGGAATAATGTGCATTACACTGTAAATTGAACAATTCACAAAACACAATCTGACTCAGCATTAGGGCCACAAAAATCAATTGTTTTATGATCAGTTGAGCTCAGCATTATTGTTTGATTAATTGTTTAGTCATAAAATGTCATAAAATGCCAGACAATAATGAAAAATGCCTATCACTGTTTCACTGGGCCCTGCTTGTAGGGTCTGTCGAGCAGTCCAAAACTACAAAATATTCAATTTAACAATGATATAAATCATTGGAGAAGTTGGAATCAGCAAAATGTTTCGCACAAATCCCTGACACAAGTAATTGTTGTCTTCTTGTCAATTCATTTTTTTTGTCAACCAATCGATTATGCTACTTTACAGAAAGCAACAAAATCAGAAAACCATGCTTTACACTAAACAACATTGTGGTGTTTCATTGTCAGTGTAAAGCAACAATTTCAAACACAGAGTTGCAGCTCCATGTGAACTTCCATCCAAGTCCATCCAAAACCACAACATGGGGCACAACTCCCCGATGTTTTTGGCTAGACTGCCTTCATTAGGGTGGAATGGTCAAGCTTTTTCTGGTTTTACAATCATTTAAACAGTTTGGAAAGTCTTACCTGAATTATGTAAAGAGAAATCACACTTCTAAAGGAACATGAATACCATGCAGATAATATTCTTTTAGTCATCTATGTGTGTTGACTTACCTTCATCCATGATGGTGACAGCTTCCTGAGAAATGGCTGGGCCTGCTCCCCTGACTGTTTTCGCATTCAAATAAAACTTGTAGCGTGTGCTGTACTTGAGGTTGGGCAAAGTGACAGAAGTCTCATTGGCGAGCAGGGCCAGCTCCTCCACTGGACCCAGCTCATTGGAGTTATTGACTACAGAGGGGTGGAGGTTGGGTGACAACAATAATGGGATGGTAGGGGGGTGGAAGTTGAGAAGTAGTAAAGGTAAGTTGAACAAAAGTATGTGGAGGAGGGGGGCGTAGATGGGGGGAGTTGGAGTTTCAATGATGAAAAAGGTGGAAATGAAATCATTTGGAGCACAGAGGTGTTGGGTTCAGGAAATAGAAGGTGGGAGTGACAAAAGTGGATTTGTTAATTTGTGTTGTAATTTAGCCAAAATAACTTGTTTAGACTATTAGACTATTCTACTCCTTTTTATTTACTCCTTTCTGTCTCATCATCTGACTTGAACTTGATGGGAGTACAAGCATGCATGCAAAAGAATGACAAAACTACAAACTACATGACGGAAAGTGAAACCGCATTGGACAGATAAAAGCTCACTGAAGCCCACGCCTATGATTCACTGCAATGACTTTAAAAGCCTCACCTGGCTGATATTTGAGGGTGTAGCCCGTGATGCGTCCGTTCCGATCGTGAGGAGGACTCCATTCAAGGGTTAAAGAGTCCAGGTTTGAGTTGGTGACTATCAGGGAAGTAGGAGCCCCGGGCACTGTGGAGAAAAAACATAAATCATGCATCACAGTAAGGCTACAGAGGGTTACAAAATAATATTTTTAATGAATGATGCGATGCAGATTGCCAAATGTTCATAGTCCATTCAAAAATGCGTCTCTGTTATTGGTCCTTCACTTGAACGTTCCACCTTCACATAATAATGTAATGAAGTGGGAAGAAGGATGCAATTTTAATAATTTCAAACTAACATAGATTTTTCTTGGTGTTAAAAAACATATTAGATAAAAAATTTTATTCAAAGCAGACTATTTCCTGTTAACCATTGTGACATTTAGGTCAGATACTCATCCCAGGAAGCAGTTATTCATTCAATCTCACCTCCCTCGGGTGTCTCAAACTGCAGGATGGGGCTTGGGGGGCCCTCTCCTTTGCCATTATAAACTCTGACATTGAAGGAGTAGAGACTGAAGGGGTGCAGACCAGGCAGCATGCCGTGGCTGTGGTTTCCACTGAAGGTCAAGATCAGCTTCTCCATGTGATAGGGGTTGTGTTTATGGAGGCTGCGCTCTTTCCAGTAGTATACCTGGAAGATATGGTTCGCACACAGTAAGCATTCAGGGTGTCTGCGTGTGCTATGGTTGATGGGATTTGGGCACATTACACTGCGTGTAGTCATACTACATATATATGTATATTATACTGCACCTTATATCCTTTGAGATGTCCCCGTATTAATTTATGAGGCACAGGATCCCAGTGCACCTCTGCCAGAGTGCTGTTCACCACCAAAACCTGAACATTATCTGGAGCTGCCACTGGCACTGTACAAAAGACAAGGAGCAAAACAGCAGCTAAATACAAACTGAGTAAATGCTATTAGTTACACAGCCAAATGCACCACCCCAGGCTCTTGCAAAAAGTACATTTTTTAAGGGTCAAAAGAGTGGGTTAAACTCACAGTCCTCTCCCGAGAAGCCATGGGCAATAGCAGGTTCAGGTCCAGCTCCATGGTCGTTCACAGCCTGAACTTTTAGCTCGTACGGAACAAATGTGGGTGTTCCGGAGACAACAAACCTGGAGTTGTTAGCCACAGTCACTGTGGTCCAATCACTGTCCACTGCCTTCTGCCTCCACATTACTCTATAATGAAGCCCTGGACCATTAGACTGGAGGCCTGACAGTGGCTGCAGAGGAGAAAGTTTAATAATGTAACTTATTTTTCAGAGGAAAACTGCTGCACAAAGTGAGTGATTTTACACGGTGTAAAAAATATGATGTTTATGAGTTTCATGCTAGTCCTTGGTCAACAGTAAATGCCTCTGGATTGAAATTCACAGCAGAATACAACTTTACTACCTTCCAGGAGATTACGAGATTGTTATGTTCTGTTCCGACTCCCTGTACACCTGATGGGTTCTCGTCTGGAGCTGCAAAATAAATTAGAAAGGACAAAAGAAAACATTATGCATTGGAAAACCTTTCCCTGAGGCTCAGATCACCATACTGATTTGCTGATGAGGCATTCAACAAAAGCTGGTGTATATACTCTCCTACTTTCATGTTTACTTACAAAACAGCTGTGAAACTTGTGTATTTAGAAAATATCATCTGATTCACAGACCATTCATGTTTTCTTTGATTAATACAAGTAGCATCCATTTACAGGTGAAACTCTCACATGGGCCATTTAAGGGTAAGAAACTGCACTATAAATCAACAGTCTCTACCTGCAGGTTCAGTCTTGTACATCCTGGAAGGGAAGCTGGGGCGGCTGACACCCACAGCATTGAGGGCCAGAACTCTGAAGATGTAGTGAACATGGGGCGACAGTTTGAGGTGAGCTGTTGTCTTGGTTCCAGGGACATCGGTAAGATTATGCCAGTGACCTCGGTGGTGCAGTGAGTCTTCATACTGAATCAGGAATTCTGTGTACAACACAAAAAAGGAAAGGTACCATATATAATTTAGCACTTGATACACAGTCTGACAGCAACGCTGGTGAAATGCCTTCAAGGTTTATTTGGATACTGTACCTCAAAAAGCAAAATGTCTAAATATGCTACTTCCAGCAGTGCTGTGAGATGGTGAAATGATGTGTGTTCACAACAAGCTGACAAACCTATCAGACAGTGAAGATGTAACTCATGCTGCACACGTAGCTTGAGAGATTTCTATAAATATTTGATTCATTTTTTAAATGTTATTTTTCTCCAAAACAGAAATTTGGCTTTTTTGTCCTCTGGGATTTCTGTAGACAACATTATTTATTGATAGTAATCATAAGACTCAAGTTTCAGATCATTCTGATTTCACTCAAATAAACCCACACTCTGTATCGGCTAAATGTAATCAATTCAAGGCACAATTTAGACTTGCAGCTTCATAATGTTATGAGAAAATGGTGAAAATTGAAACAGCGATGGAGGCAGAGATATCCTGACTTTAACTCCTTGGATAGTAATACAAAAACACTGGATCCTTCATTTTAACATTTGAAGACATGACTGAACTTCACAGGTGAAAATCAGAAGAGTGACACCACCACCACAACCACACATACACATACACTTAACACCTACTCTGAATAGGGCTGTTGTGTTCATCCCCGGGAGTCCACGTGAGCTGAACGCTTCTTTTTTTCTGGTCTGTCAGCTCCAGGTCAGTTGGGGGGTCAGGTTGCTCTGGGGAAGATGCGTCACAGGGAGCAACATTAACACATCACAATGGGATGTAATTCACACTGACTTGATATCATGGTAATAGCATATGAGGGGTTCATGCCACAATGAGATGAAGAAAAAAAGATTATGATAATAATATAATCAGAATAAATGCTCAGTCTGTTGGTATAAGTAAGCACATCTTTGGGTTACTCCCCTATTTCTTTACATGTTCTATTTGACTGTGTTATTTGCCCTGTAATAGACATGCAGACACTGCATCATGCATATGAAATGACTAACGCTCAATTTGAGCATATTCTATAATCATTCTGCATGAAATCGAGTCTCAGACTCGTGAGACAAGCAAAATTGGTGCTCCTGTTTGGAATTGCATTGATAAAGCGAAATTCATGCTTTGAATAAATGAGTGATGAGGAAATGGAGCATTAGAAAGAGATCCCAAGTGGTGAAATAGAAGAGACGTTTGCTTTACAAATTGCCTTTGCATTGATGTGCAAGATGGAATTGCTTCCCCTTTGCCTAAATGTTTGTCTAAATGATTTTTGCATCAGCGGTTTAATGCAATCATGTGTACAAACTTATAAAAATATAACAACATACAATAAATTACAAAAAATTAGGGCGAAAAACACTTGAATGACAAACAAAACAGTGTTGGTGAATTAAAAGAAAAAAAAATTGGATATGCTCCGTGATTGTCAAAAATAAACAGCATCTTCAGGCCACAACATGCGTCACTCAACAGAAACATCCCACGAACAACACACGCCCACGTCAGCAGAGCACATTAGGGTGCTCGTGTGAGCTGCAGGTTTACCGTAGGCGACAGCCAGTGTTGGTGTGGCCTCTGCCAGGTTACGAGGGCAGGGGTGAAATAGTGAGTTTAGTGGTCAGTCAGCCATAAGAAAACAAAGAAGATTATCTGACTCGCTAACAAGGAACAATAATTAAAATTCACGCTGCCAACAGTATAGCTGATTAAATCCACTATGACCCTCTTAAGTAAACACTCAGGCAATTAACCTTGGAGGGCTGAAAGGCAATATGTTGTGTAATTTATTGGACAGATTCACTTTTCTGACAAGACCTGAGATGGAGGGAGGTTACACTTGAATAGTTCACGAGTTTGTCTTACAAATCAGTGAAATACAGTTTCAGCACAGCAGCACATACCAACAACAGTGAGCTCGGCGCTGGCCGAGTCATGGTCCAGAGTGGTGTTCATAATGCAGGTGTACACGCCGGCATCGCTTTCTGTCACATCAGTGATGGTGAGGCTGTCCGAATCGACAATTAACCTGTAAACAAAGCAGTTCATGCAGACAGGTCAGTGCTATCAGATTATATATAATCCTTAAATTATTTGTTCTATTATCTGTTTTTCTGACAGCAAACATGAGGTTGAAGTGAGACATTTCCAGCTCTCACCTCTCATCATCAGGGAGCTCTCCGTCATCTTTGAGCCAGGTCATGGTGGGGATGAGTGAGGGGTCGTGTTTCACCTTACATTCAAACACCACGGACCTGCCCCTCTGGACCACTTTGTACTCTGGCTGCTTCAGTATTCGGGTTGGTTCTGATGGGATGGAAGGAAGGAGGTTAGGGATAGTTAAAAAAGGAATACGTTAAATAATCAATTCCATACATAAACTTGATAAGTATTCTACAAGCCTTGAGTTTGGAACTAGGCTAGATTTGAAAGATTTATATATTATATATATAACATATTATATCTACAGTCTTTCTTTGATTAATAAATGATCATATAGTTTTTTTAAAAAACACAACAGGTTAAGTAGCAGATAGTTTGGAGAATTTGCTTTCTTAGTTAGATGAGATGACTGATGCCACACTTATTGCTTTATACTGTCTATAAAGCTGGAGGCAGCTTCTTGTCATCTTATCTTAGCATATTAGCATAAAGACTGGAAACAGAGCCTGGCTCTGTCCAAAGGTCAAACTACCAGTACCTCTTAAGATCTCTTTATATGTTGCGTATTTCATCCGTGTGATATATGATCACACTGTAACAACACTAATGGTGTGTTAGTTACTTGTATGCACTTGAAGAGATACAGCATTACTCTAACAGAAATATTCTCACCTTTGACCTCCAGGTAGACATGATTCTCATAGATACCAAGGGTGTTTCTGGCCACGCAGGTGTATTTGCCGCTGTTTCGGGTCTGAGCGGTGTGAATTTCTAACGTCCCGTTGTCATGCAGAATGTAAGGGTCTCCATCCAGGGTGCTGGACCGACTGTCTTTGAACCTGAGAGAGAGAGAGAGAGAGAGAAAGCACTTTGAGCTGTTTTGAAGCAACATAACACCACGCTTTCTTCTGTAAAACGTTCATTAACTCACCATGTAATTTTAGGGATGGGTGACCCAAAGGAAGTGCAGTCTATCAGGGCCCAGTGATTTTTGATGACCTGGTAGACTTTGTTGGCTTGTGTCAGCACTCTGGGTGGCTCCGCTGCAGCAATTATTGACATGTTATTACACCCCAGAAATCAATGTAAATAGAAAAAAACACCACAGAAATACAAATGGATCGAGTGTAATGAACTTACAGAGGACATTAACAAAGGCATTGGACAGGAGGTAACCATAGTCATTGGAGATGTTACACTGGTACACAGCACTGGATCCGGTCTGTATATCAGTGAAGATGATGGTGTCATCCTCTACCTTCCTGCTGAGATCTTTAGGGGAGTCTGTTCATGGACAACAGGGGGTTATAACCTGCAACTCTGGCTTTTGTAAAACAGATTATATTTGATTTTGGCTCTCATTCCTTCATCCTACAAAGACTGCTTATCCCACAGAAGGGAAGATTCTGGGTCTTGCGGTTTGATTATTCTTTGATCATTTAAATCATAATTCTGGTTACTTTAGGCAGAGGGTTTTTAAGTTCTGGTGTTAAAGCAGGAGCTAAGTATTCCAAAAGCCTGCCTGTTTCACTGTTGATAGATTAGATGAAAAAACAGATATCTCTATCGTGCCTGTACACTTATAGCAATGCTACCCTCAGTAGCAAAACATCATTATCTTTATCCCTGTGAGTTGTTTTGGAATCAAATTCAGGCATTGTAAATTTTGAATAACACCCATTGCATAGAGAAATGATTTTGCACGGCCAATGTACAATGTGTAAAAAATTGTTATCACAAAATGTTGTCACAGATAATGGAATCGAGCAATGTTTAGCTAATATGAGAAATGAAAAAAGATCATATAGACAGGAAGTCTATTTTCAAAGCACAGGAACAGGTGGCACTCACTCTCTATGGGGATGCCATTCATAGCCCAGGTGATGGAGGGCTTGGGTGTGCCACTGGCCCTGCAGGTCAGCACACCGTTCTCTCCTGGCGCTAGGACAAGATTCCTGGGAGGCCCAGTGATCCAATATGGAGCAGCTGAAAATAGAACAGAAGGCTGAAGAATTAATCACTGAACACAACACCCTGCTGGCATGCCTGCATAAATCAATTATGAGATGGAGAGAGAAGGAATGACAGAAAGAAGGAGCGACGGTGCCACCACATGGAGGTCTGGCCGTGATCGGACACTGTGCGTTTCATCGCTGACACACCTTTGACTGCGACACTGATGGTGTGGTGCTCCGAGCCGTGCCTATTCCTGGCGGTGCAGCGGTAGTCTCCTGCGTCCGACTCTGACACGTTCACAATGCGCAGTGTCTTCTGGTAGTGAAGGAAGGACGTGCGCTTGGCCGGGAGATCGCCGCTCACTTTGGTCCAGGAGATTTCAGGGGTAGGCCTGTATTCAAAGGGGGGGAGTGATGAAAAGAGTGATGATGACACTTGAGCAGGTGGGTACGGGAGGCTTTCATGATTGAAGTAATTGCTGATTCTTTCACTTACAATCCCTCAGCAATACACTCCATCTCCAGCACCTGTCCTCTCAACACCATCTTGGAGCTGGAGGGGCCAGATGGGATGAGGAAGGTTGGCTTCCTCTCATCCACTGGATCTTCTGTTACAGACACACATGGATCAACAGAAAACTATTACCATCTCCTCACCATCAGTCCAAAATACAGGTAAGAACCAGGAAAAAAACAAGCCCTTCACATTTACAATCTGTCCCTCGCTGTACTTTGTGTTATAAGAGGCACAGTTCTCATATTTTATGGGGTTAGATGTAAATTTTATTGCCATGTTGTGTTTTATTGCACTGCTTTCCTGTGGGTATTTATTGCCAATTAACTGCCCTCTGGGGTCATAATCAAATTAAGCATTTAATACATGGAGATCTGCTTTCTGCTGCTGAGTTGGCAAAGAGGTAATCTGCTAAATCAAAAATTTTAAAAAAGCAAAGTAAACATTTACGATGATGGCAGTGATGATAAATTAACATCCTGGCATGAGAGTAATTTGATGAAAATCAAACCATGCATGTATAGGCAGAGAGATGAACTGAAGATCTTTTAAGCATCGACAAAATGAAGTGAGATGAAAATAACTGGTGACGGGAAGATGAACAACTCGGTGCGCTCTAAAATTAGGCAGGGGTGTGGGGCGGGTGAATGGTTTTAGAAATGAAGACTGCACCTGGCCATTTGACAGAGGCAAAAAAGAATTTAAAGAACATAAAGAGATGTGTTAGGAAAGGATGCACTGTTTATCATCAGTAGATTACATTTTTAACATGTTCAAAACCAAAATGTTAATTTTTTTTTTAAATGGAGGTGTACACTGAATAAATGTCTGAGTTATTCAATCAGCTCAGTCAATTCTAGAATTGCCATGCAGTGTTAATCTGAGCAGCTCATAGGAGGAAGTGAGTAGTTATCACAGGGGTTTCGATTGGACAGAGCTGGAGTGAAGGAGGGATACTGAATTAACTTGTATTCTTGGGTTTGAAGGTTGGTTTTAGTGGCTAATAACTACAGTTTAGAGCTCTATGTTGGGGGGGTAATGCTAGAGGGTGCCCTATTCCACTTTTGTGTTAAATTAGTGTGATCATACAGAGTTTAGGGTTGTCAGGATGAAGGGTTAGTGCTAGTGTAGTGGGTAAAAGCCGGAGTTTGGAGCACTAGGTTGGGGAGTAAACACTAGGGGGTGCCAAAACTCACCACTAAATAAATCAGTGTCATTGTAAAAAGCTGCCATTGTGTCATTGATTGCATCCACTGTAACACAACAGAAAAAAATCACACATGCCACAAGTTGAAATCATCAGAAAAAGACACATTCAACAGGATTAACTGAAAACAGAGAGTAGAAATGATCGGCACAAGAATCTGGTGGGAACAGTCTGCCGTCACATCAGCTGCAAATGCGAGACTGAATGAGAGCCGTCTTTGTTGCCGGTGCGCACATAGGACGTCTCACAGCAGAAATAAAACAACCGCCTGCCTGGCAGATAGTGGAGGGCGCCATGAGAGCTCTGACAATATGTCTTTTCAGTGGGATGAAGATCACTGGCGACTCTGAGGATGGCATTAGAGATAGGAAATGCTGTTTCCCTCCTACACAGTTATGCCTCCTGCCTCTCATACACACACACACACACACATTGAGTCAGACTTACGGTTGAGGACCTTGACGGTGATGGGTTGTTTTTGCTGGATAGTTTGTGTGTGCGGGAAGCGGGCGTAGCAGATGTAGTCATTCCGGGAATCTTCCCGAAGTATGTTAGAGAAGTAAAGGTCCCCGTTCAGGGACTGGGACACCCTGCTGCTCTGAGGCAGCCTCTGAAAATCTGAAATGTAAAAAAAAGTTAAAATATGTAATGCCACATGTTGACCATTTTTCAAACGGATCCATACTGTTTTAGATTTGCTGATGCGCTGTATATTGTTAAAGCCAGCTATTGCTTTCCATTCACCTCTGCACAGTAGGAAAATCAATGAGCTGTCTCTTGAAACTTGCTTGACGTGTGTAATTTATTACAGTGTAATTGATTTTCATATTTTATATAATGTGTTTAATTATCATGTGCAGATGCAGCTAACAGAAAAAAAAATTGTCCATGACTGAAGTGCTCACTATTGTCCATCCAGAATATTATCGGAGGGGGCAGGCCAGCTGGGGGTCGACACGGCAGCACCAAGGACACGCCCTCCTGAACAACAATTGGCTTGATTTTCTCCTTTGACCACAGTGGAGACCCTGGATTGGTCAGGAAAAGGAAACAGCACATGAGTGTAAGAGGAGTCTCATAATTTGATGTGAAATATGGGTCTTGCTAATGGACTGCTGCTGACATGATGACAGAGGTGACGAGGCAAGGTGAGAGGGGTAACGCTAAACTGAATAACAATGTGCTATAGGAAAAACACAAAGGGACATTCTCCTCTATCCGCTACTGTGCCCTGCAAAATAAAACATGCTGCTTTCTCCATGCAACTTTACCTTTCAGGAATGCTCTTAAGATGGAAAATGACACTTAATTTTTAGAAAAAGAAAAGAAAGGAGTTGATTTTATATGATAGATATTCAGGGGATATGGAAAATGGAAGAAAAGAAAAAATGAAAAGATGCTGAAATACTGATGACTGCACAAGCACTTACTGGACTGTCTTACAACTATGTTCTGGGAAACAGCAGTTCCATGTTTGTTTCTTGCCGTGCACTGGTACACCCCCTCATAATGTTCGGCCTTCTCCCTGCTGATGTCCACCACAAGAGTCCCAGAGTGGGCCTTCATGATCACGCTGGGGTCCTGGTCGATGTCAAAGTGGGTCCCATTTCTTGTCCAGGAGAAACTGAGTAAAAACAAAAAGAAAAAAAAACAAATCAAATCACAAGTCACAACCACACAGTCCTGATTAAGCAGATTAGCTTTTACAGTAACAGCTAGGAAAGTCTTTTTTTCCCTATTAACTCTGATTAATGCTTATTTAGTCATTAATATTTAATGTTATAGCACAACTATAAAGTTATGAGACTTTAAAACAGTTTTGTATTTTGTTGCCCTCAGTTCTTTAAAAGGGTGTTTGAGGGTTACATAAGACTTGGTTTTAAAGTTAATGTTATGTAGGGTGAAGCAAAGTTTAAGGGATAAGCAGCGCTGGTGCCAGCAAATTAATTAGCTGTTACAATAAGACGAATAGAAATTCAAAAGCATTCGCTAAAACCAGCCTCCAGCAAGGGCAATGTGTACAGAAACAAACGTCTTTACTTATTATAAAGTTTGAATAAACCAGACCTGAAGCCATCATACTTTGACCAAACTTCTGGTGAGCTACTGGCATCTGTGGCTTTTAACTGAAATTTAAGGTGGTGTCTGAATCCATGTCTGGAATATATATTATTCTCCTAACAGTTCACAGATTCCTACCTGGGATGAGGCTTCCCCTTAGCCTCACAGTGGATGATAATGTTCTCTCGTGGGTCGATTATGTAATCCTTGGGGGATTGGTGAGTTATGGTCGGTGGCTGTGGCACTAAAGGCGATCAGAAAGAGGATGACATTTAATCATGACCTTCACTGCAAAACTAAGCCTTTTTTCCTGTTGCTGTATTGACCACACGAGCTGTCATTACCAATCGCATGCAGACTTACCACAATGACTCAGACCAGGCGCCTGTTTGCTGACAGACACGAGAAAAACTCTCATAACATGTACAGCAGCAAAAAGGCCATGCAGAATGCTCAGGTACATTTCACTTTACTGTAATGATCCGATGCTTAATGTATTCCTGTCAGCGCTGTGGAGGTAACTAATGGACTACGACAAAACAAATGATGTAAGGACTCATGCTGTTTGCAATATCAGCCTATGAGAAGCGCTCTACCACTGTAGAAACACACAACACAAACAGCAAAAAAAAAGAAAACAACGGGATCAATGCATGCAACACACTAAAGTCCACTCCAAATCACACTCAGTATCTTATAACATAAAGTGGCAAAACAAAAATACATACATAAAATAGAAAAATAAAACAAAATATATTCAGAAAGATGATCTTAAGTGCACATAAAAAACTGCTAACACAACCTCTGCAGTGAATTCACACTGGTTTGACACTTACATCCTTCCAGAACTTTAGTGTTTTCCCCATGAATCAGCAAACACAAAAGAAAAATTGTGACAGCAAACAGGACCAGACATTAGTGAGGAAAAAATATCTTCCTGCATTATTTATGCTTCAGAACAAGGTTTGGACCAGGCCAGCCTCCCAGATGAGGGATGCCAGCCTCCAGTGGCGAACAGCTCCGACCAAACAACATGTAGAATCATCACAACAGAATCATCAGGCTTCAGGGCTGGAGTTCAGCCAGGAAACACTTTACTTTTCCACATCAGTCAAAGTGAGGAACTCTTTGTCTTATTGTTTATAAAAGCAGTGAAACAACATAAAGTGTTTCCTCCAACAGCAAAAGCTGAACTGAATGTGACTTTATTAATAGGCAGACTAAACCGGCAGTAAATGATATATAGATACAGAGAAAGAATAAATGTGTGGCTGAAATGAGTTGAAACCAATCATTTAACGCAAACATTTCATCAACCAAATTCTTAATTAATATGTTAAATATGGACTTTTTCCTTTCACATATGACCAACTCAATATGTTGTGTTTTAGAGTGTTGGTCAGGCCCTGAGAAGTCATTGTGCTGTATGAAAAACAGCAAATCCTCACATTTGAGAATTTGAGACATTTGAGAATCTCATTGTCATTCATTTTCTTCCAATCGACTACTTAAAGATAAAATTGACACCTGACGTCAGTCCATTTACAGTCTCTTGGATTTGAATGTGTTGTGTGGTGTGGGTTCTGTTGCTCTTACGGTCAAGTGGGACCTCCAGCGTGGCGGCGAGGTGTCCCATTAACAGCACCAGCAGTGCTGCATCCATCCTCCTCCTCTCCATCATCGATGTGTGACGCAAAGGTCTGGCCCCCCCCCAGATACAGCGATGGCCCACCTCTCTGCTTGGTCACACTGTGCACACTCACAACTACAGGGAGAGATAGAAAGAGAGAGAGAGTGAGTCACACATAAGAGGACTGGAGCAGAGAAGCAGAGATTACTGGGTTGAATAGCATATCCATTTACTGAGGCTATCAATCATGATACTGAGTTTGTTCTATTTTGTGTTCATCAGCTGCTGAGAGAGAGAGAGAAAGAGAGAGAGAGACAAAGACAGAACAAGCGAGACAGACACATATAGCTCTGGCCACAGATCAATGTTAGTTGCGATGCAGTTTGCTGGAAGCTATCTTTTTGATCTAATGCACTCCAATGGGGAGCGACGCGGCCCACATGGGCTCATTTTGCTCGGCTAATCACTACCACGGCCATGATGCCATTAGGCTTCTCTTCTGTATCGATCACATCAGCTGACAAGCTGAGGGACGAGACGAGGGGACATTCATTTCACTTTCTATTTCACTCTCGCCCTTATCTGTTAGATTGACTGACAGAGCCAGCGGCAAACTGATCCACAATGAGGTCAGATTTCAATATCACTGAACCTTCATCCCCACATGAGACTGGTGTAGAGGGAAAACGTCATGTGTGACTGGACAGATCTGAACATCTCTGACATATGAGGTGACACCGTTCGGGGAGGGACAGATGGTAAAAGTTCAACAGGGTGTTCAGGTTTAAGCAAGATGACTTGTATGCAGGTTTGAACAAACTGGTGACTAATTGGCCAGTTAATTTATTAAGGATTTACATTATTCTGCCTCCTAGTGTTCCTAGAGCTAATGCCGGATGCACTGTGAATAGAGAACAAACCATCAGAAACAGAAATTCATGTGTTGGACGTTTTTTCTCTTGTTGCCAGGTAGCTCAGTGTTGCCATTTCACACCTTCATCCAACCAGAAACCTTTCTTTTTCTTTTTTTTTGGAGACATCATAGCAAAATGCAAATGTTAAAAATAATCTCTGGCAGGGTCATCAAATCCAGAATCTAATCCGACCTTCAAAGAATGATAATAACAACTGAGTCAAAATGACTGGGCTCAATTCAATTTATATTCCTCAGCATAATTCTGCACCATCACGATGAAATGATTCAGTAGGCCTATCATTCATTATTTTTATGTGAGTGCGAGCACAGCTTGCAAATGATGTCTAAAAAGAATGACAAAAACAGAAAACTCCAGAGGAGTCCTTTTCTGTCTTTAAATAAATGCAGCCTGGACAGTTTTTTTATCTTGCTCTCCTGTCTGTCTCACTCATTGCATCTGCTGACACAGTATGTCACAGCTTAATTTAGAGCTCATGCAGACTAATTTGCTGTGTTATCACAAAACTGCACTATCAAATTTGGGATATTAATGCCAGTTACTGTATGAGAGAATCAAATCGAGCCCATTAAAATGTATGTGTACTACTCTCCTGCCTTTGGGGCGTCGGGTGGGTCATGGCTGGAGATGAGGTGCTGGGAGCTGTGTCTTGCTCCACAGGCTAGACAGCAAGGCAGTCAGACCCTGGCCTGGTCCTCCTGGGGGAACTGACGTATTTGTTAGCGTTGCCCTCCAGTTATGATTCACCGCCGGTACCGGGGCCGGTGTCTGGTAGCATGGGAAGAGACTGAGGCTAACGTCTGCCGCCCCAGCTTCCACTACACCTCTCTAGGGAGGGCCTGTATTATTCGCCTGGGGCACCCAATCACACTCCTGTGTACACCACCCGCCAGCTCCATCTTGGGACTTGACATAAAAAGATCCGGGGCAGGTGGGGGTGGGGCAATTTCATCAAGCTCATTTGCAGGCTGCAGGCAGTGGTGCTGAACCCATTCTGAGCAGAAAACTGCATCAGACTTTTGCCTTGAATGTTTATTTTCAACTTGCTATGTTAGAAATTTTTAATCAGGTGTCATTTATGCAAAATCCATTCAAGATAATGAGTAACGAACTGTACTGTAATAATTACCTCAGCTTCAATCCATTTTTATTGATGCAAAAAGTTATTAAAGAGAAGTATAATTTGTAACAAAAAGAAAAAAAGAAGTGTAGCTTGAACTTGGCAATGCACATTCTCAGGTGAAGCTAGAAAAGACAGACTGTGACAGCAAGAAAATAAATGTGCCAATTATAAATTTTATGGTGAATCCATGAAAGCCTGATGATTCTTATCTGGAAAGGAGTCAGGGCTTCATTCGGGTTTCATTTCCCAATTTAATGAGCTGTGGCAGCCTAGATCCAGCCAGTCAGCACATGCCTGTGTGTGTGTGTGTCTTTGTGAGCATACTGTACACATGTGCCCGTGTTCACTTGCTTGTGTGTCCTATAATTATCCCTATGAGCTGCACTGGTACACGGCCAAACCCCTTGCAATGCTCTCTCAGTGAGACAACGGTGGAAGTGGGGCTCTGAAGTTGATGAACCGAGCACCAGGGCCTGAAACTACTCACATCCTGACTGAACAATGAGCATAAAAATAAAAAAAATTTAAAATATCAAAATTTGCCCTATTAAAATAAGGTACAGTATTCGTGTTCTTACTTCTAAAACCTTCACTTTTACGGATTTGAGATGATGATGATTGATATTTTGAGCTTGAGTTAAAGTAGTCCTGCATCTTAAAGGAGAAACTACAGTTCAAAGCCCACTTCTTATTAAAACATACAATTCATCTTGGGGACACATAGTCAGAACATATCCTTCACTACTGTTGGACCTTCCTATGCATCTTGTGCTGACAGAACTGGAAAAGCCAAAGTCAATAAAGCTCATTTAGGCGCAGACTGCTGAGGCCAAGCTAAAAGCGCAGTGCTGTTTGGAGCGCTGTGCCAAAAGCTGTCAGGCAGCTGATAAAAATCGAACAGTAAATGGTCTCTTAGAGAGAAACATGGCAGGTCAGTGAGGACACTTCCAGTGAGGATTTTTAGCTATTTTTTAAAAACAGATGAGGACAAGTAATAAACCAATAAACCAATAAACTAAGCTGCTGTCTCACTTTAAAAAACATAATACCATAGTTACTAAAAGGAAGTACCTCATGATGACAGCCTCTTATGTACTTAAAGGATGACAACAGTGAAATGGTGAATTTTAGCTCCTTAAACCTGCATTCATTGATTTTTTGGCCACACGGGGGCAGTGGATACAAGTTGTAAAAACTACAATATTGTCAGCTGTGCTCACCTGATGTGGCGCAACATTAGTATTCCTTTTAGCTTGTGCAATATGTCCATTATTCCCCTCTTCTTTTAGCTCTGTTTTTGGTCTCTACCAACTCCTCAGGGAAATATCTGTCTCTTTAGCAGCTAGATGCTCCACTTTATTTCAGATTTTTTTTTGCTGAAAACAGTTGCTTGCTGTGAGAGATAAGAGTATTCCTAGACAAAAAAATATTCTACCAAAACAATGAGCTGAAAGATGCTAAAATGCTCCTGTTGCTTAGGGAACCTAAAAGTCAGGTTTTGAAATGCATGCTGGAATTTCCTGAATATTTCAGGCAGCTAATGATTTCCATTTATTTCTTTTACAAGTGAAGGACACTAACCTGCTAGACCCATGTAGTCCACCACAGATAACAAGTCTGCATTAAGTCACAGATATTGTGTTTTTATTTTTTAATCAAACTGCACTTTCCGTGCAGTTCAGGAATGCTGCTTGAAATTGTTGTAAAGTATGTATGAATTGTATTAAAAGGGCTGAAATGTGCAAAATCATTGTTAAGGACCTTTAAATGCCATTACACAACCTAACTAGTCGTTTTTCTACAGATTCCTGTCAGCAAATTGACAGGCTGTAATGTTAATTACTGTCTACAACTACAGAAGCCCACCTTCACTCGTCTTGCTTTTCTCTGTTCATTTTGTCCGTGGAGAAAACACTCAGCGCTTGTGTAAAAGCTGCATTGAGCTGTCTGGCCTCTCCTTCAGCCGGCCTCTTCAATTACTCCATTGTCATTTTCCCATGGCAAGCTACTTCACCATCCCAAAACTAATTGGTTTTGTGGACATGTCAGAGGCATAGCACATAGTACAACGTACACACATACAGACAAACACACAGAAACACACATAGGGAAAGACACATTCATGCACAGTAGTTGCAGAACGTGAGGGTCAGGACATGTCTGAGCACACAGATGGAGCTGACAGGGGCACGAGCACTGAGAATTCAAACACTCCACGGTGTAAATGAATAGACTTCAGTGAGGAAAAAAGCCCAATTGAATTTCCTTTACAGCCACAGATAATACTACACCATATGCTTTACTAACTACTGGAACATATATTGCCATTGTCTGTGCAAAACAATAGTGATGCAATACTGCAGCACTAACGGAACCACCACTGTTGCATCAGTAGTGTACTGTTTTAACATCTTTGAGGACAGACAAGTCTTTCTCTCATGACAAGCGCCCTAATTAACTCCCATAATCAGTGCTATTGATGGCTCATGCAATCAGAGGTTTGTGAGCCTCAGTATGGCCTTAATGGAGGAGCAGGGATCCCCTGCAGACGAGTTGAATGGGGGGGGGGGGTATAATGATGAGAATGGCTCAGCACTCAGGAAGGTGGTGATGAGAAAATGGATACGGTTGGAAGAGTTTATTTTGGCCGGCTGCTCCCGCTGCATCTCAAGATGTCAGTGCAAGATGCGTGCCCATTTCTTTGTGCCACGAACATGTGTGGGGGGGAGTTGGAGGTTGCTTCAGAGACCCTGCTGAAGATGATAGCAAAACAGATCCTTCAATGGTTCAGGGTTTAGAAAGTCACAATTATACAGGATTTGTAAAAACAAAGATATAACTCTGCAAAGTAGTCTTCTGCTGTCATTTTTTTAAACAAGTGCTGAAACATTTGTCCCATCAAGCAGCTATCCACCATTGATTTATAGATTCACAGCTAATGTAGTGGACAGGCATTAGCAATGGACTACAACTGTGATGCAGGAGGTTGAATGTTCACTGGCTTTGACTAATACCGGGCCTTTTATCTGCAGCTACACAATCACAATGGAAAGTCTGTGGGCCGGCATCAGCGTGTGTTTCCCATAATCTTCTCATTAGCTTTTATAATTGGGGGATCGTATGCAAATAATTGGTGTGGTTTACATATGAATTGGGGTCCCGTTGTTCGGGGAGACCCGGCACCTCAAAAAACGCGCCGCGGCCCTTTTCATCTGGACCATACAATACCACACAATAAAGTGAGGATCTTTCATTCATGTCTTATACTGTAAATGTTTTTTTAGATATCCTCCTCTATTCTCTCTTGTTGGATGAATACTCTAAGATAAACCTGAACTGGTTTTGATATTTGAACATGTGATCCACATTATTCATAAATGGAAGATTTGTCTATTTACTTGTACTAATAATAAACACACTTCTGTGTAGGCTCAAGAGACACTCCACCATTTTTCAGGCAGGGAGGAGCTAATGAATAAGTGCTACGATGTTGCATCTTGGGAAGTGTAGGCTATAGGATCCATAGATTGGATTTTGATCCATTATAGGAAATAAAAGTGAGGATATCTCAGCCTCTGCCCGATCAATTTTAACAGATTTTTTTTAACTATCTAAGCTAAGTCCCTAACTTATGAACATGCAATATTACATCTCTGTAGCCCTGTAAAGATATGCTCTGTTTCCAAAGCTTCTCCCCTGGCTCTCATTCTACAACGACTCTCAATGCAAACAGACATCTGCTACTAATGCAACCTGTCTGGCAATTTGTTTGGTCCTCCTCCCTTCACGGGGCATTGCATATTGGCATTCACTAAGCTTCCTCCCCATAAATACCAAAAAACACTCCGGGATTCACTTTCTGTCCCCTTCGCTGAAATGCTAATCACTGCCGGCGCCGGCACTTCTAAGAGGGGGCTACTCTTTAGCATGCAGATGGAAGCAGCACTGTTAGATGGGAAGGTTGTGTTAAGGAGGAGAGTCCTGCCTGTTGGACCTGACTACAACCAAAAGCCATTTTTCTTTCATCTCATCACGGCAGACCAGCTAAATATAAAATTTTTCGGTGAGTCATGTCCTCACATTATACCAGCGCTCCCTCTGAGAGGTTTCTCCTGATCGGGATGTGTGCATGAAGCCTTTTCCTACTCGTTTCAGATAACTGCTGGTGGCAAATTGGAGGTTATTTCAATCTTTTCACTACCTCGCAATGTAGCAAAGTCTTTAAATCATTAGTTAATAAAGCAGCAGTGGCAGCAAGGTTGCAAAAAGTTAAGTCTCCAAAGTGCATTTGTACACTTGTCTGAAACCAGCCTTGTGCAGTAGCTCATTACTGGAGAACTAAGCAAGCTGGGAGGGGTTCTTTCAAAAAACAATCATTAAAATGAGTTCAGGAGGGGAAGCACAAAGCTGAATGAGCCACTGTAGATCTGAACTTGACCTTTATTTCATAGCGTATCCCTACGCTATAATTACTGCTTAAGAGGGGATTTTCAAATATCCCCTCGCTGTCCTTCTCATATGTGTGTCTATGTGAATTCATGTTTGATTATATCATTTGCATACGCATCCTCCTTGTTTACCTGCTTTCACAGTGTATGGGTCAGTATAGGATGTCAGGCGCTGAGGATGGAGCTTCAGTACGCTTTTACTGCCACATGAGATTGTTTTGGGTGAGGCCATTCATACGCTTAGCAGAGGTTCATTATCATGAGCAAATGCAGGAGAGTGGGAGGAATGCAATGCCGACTGGCTTTCTGAATGGCTAAAAGGAATCTCAAAATCCTTCGCATACAACATCACAAGACACACTTAAGCTACAGAAAAGTAACAACTCTGGGAAAGTCATCAACATAAAACCAATCTGCTATGGGAAGACAAGCAAATCCTTTGAGACAGCAGACAGAAACATCCATGCATGCATGAATTCAGAGACAAATACTGCTATAATTGTGATACTATATAAGCCAAAATCTGTGTAGTTAAGCAATGTAGAAAAATGTATCAAAGCGAAATTTTGGAATTCTCCATACACTTTTAAGCAGGCAGAGCCACTCTAAATTGCACACCAAAAGGGCACTCTGTATCCATGGCAATCCCCTGGTGCTCTCAGATCTCCATGCCGACAAAAAGATGTCAAACCTCTCATCAAACAGAGACACATGGAAAAAAAATCTGACAAAGAGGCCAAGACCCATTTGTCATCTCACAAGTAACCTTGAAGAGAAACTGTACGCTTGACATCTGCTCAGCCCTAAGAAAAAAAAAGTCTCAACCTCCTCTGAGCTCAACAAAAGAGGAATGATTAGAATCTCAGTTTGCCACCATGTCCACACCGGATGGCTTACTCTCCTCGTCCACAAGAGCCTCTCAACATGAGGCCAATATTTTGAGTTTACTTTAAGCTTTGGGGTGCAACAAAATGAGTCTGCATGAGACAAACAGTGCAGGAAATGACCACCTCAAACACACAAAAACTGGCCGCCGGGATGTTTTACACCAAATTAATTCCTGTGCATCGCGTGGTTATATGATTGCTCCCAGTCAACAGTTAATGCAACCAGGCCATTCGAGAAAACCACTAGCTGCATAATAAACACTCTTCTAGTGGACATTGAATTGTGCTGATACAGTACAGGCAGGCAGGTGGGGAGGGATGGGTCTTTTAGCGCTGTGTGTGCTTTGTATGGTGCCGTTCAGTCTAGCAAAATCCACCAACAACATCAGATAACAAAGCGTGACACAGACTGTGCAGTGCAGTGGTCTGTTACCACTGCATGTTACCAGAACATGTCATTTGCCAGTGAGAAAGCAGAAGGTGGACAGAGGCACTGAGGATGACTTCTGTCCGAAGGCCATGTCAGTACTTCTAACAATGGAATTTATTCACAAAGATGAAAATAAATGATCTTTTAATCACACATGGTCATTAAAAAGGCAGAAAATGTCAAGACAGCAAATATTCAGCCATGCTTATGCTTGAAATGACAATGAAACATTCTGATATTTCAGCAGGTGTAATGTTTACCAAGTTCATTATTTAAGTTCAGCATTTTAGCATGCAGATATCTTTTCTAATAGTGAGAAAATTCTGTAAGATTAGCCTTCTGGACATAATACAGACAAAAATTTCATGACAATTCATGTTATTGAGATATTTCAGCCAAGTCCAGAACGGTCCAGAGTAACTTCCATCTCAAGCCATGCTGCTAGCATGGCTTAAAAACAAAAAAGCAAATTGTGCTCAGAGTTGTCCAGCAAAATCCTGCGATATAATCAGATAAGAGGGCGTGTACACTGGAACAATCCGTGTTACCAGAACATGTAATTTACCAGTGAGAAAGTAGCGGTGAGAAAATCCCCAGCAGGTGGATGGAGGCAGTGAGGTCTAGTGTTATTGAGTGCCACCTCTACATTCACAGAGCCCCACAATGGGCCTCTCCTGCTGCTCCCCTCCACCTCCTCCTCCACCATCAACCTCTTCCACTCCACCCCACCTGTGTCTGTGAAAGGTCAGCGCAGAGGAGGGTCCTCAGCCCCTCCCTGAACCCCCAGCTCCAGCTCCATAATCAGCCCCAACACTGGAGCACAGTGCCAGGAAACTCAATCAAAGAGGGGCTTCAGAGGGCTCCAGACCTCTCAAAACCCTCCATTGTCTCCGCAAGGCTTCCCCACACCGTGGCCGGTCTCTATATGCAACACTGTAAGAGGAGTTGCTCATTACTGCCCATCCCCGGTTCCACTTTGTCTCTTTTGTGCAGCTGACAGAAGAATCCAGTTGCACAGCGGGGCCAATAAAAGAGAGTGCAGTTACGTAAAAAAAAAAGGAAAAAAAGGGAAAAAAGAGGAAAGGCAACAGAAAGAAAGAAAATGAGAAAAGGGATTGTGGGGTGGATGATGTTAAGATATAAATGGTGCACACGATAGTGCAGTTGTTGGTTTGACATAAAAGAGACCCCATAATGCATAACCATCACCTGTGGTGTCCCCACAAGACAGTTCTGTAATGGCATCTGTTTAAAATTTGCCATTCATCCCACGAGTTATTGAGTATTGACTGACTGACACACCACACCACAATGTGTGTGAATGTCAGAGCAATCCATTATCACATAAAGGAAGCACTATGTAGTTGCTACCCCCCCCGCCCTTCCTCAGCTCTATTCAGATACGGCAGGTGAATACAAATCATTTCCCCTCTGCTGCTCTCAAAAAGGACTCACCATCCAATTTCAGACACAGAGGACACAAACAATAGTCCTTTCAAAGTGTGAGAAAATCAAATCAATGCCTTTTTAATGGAAGATGCATTTACAAGTTAACTCTTCCAAAACACGAAACAAAAAGTTGAAAATTATTTTTTTGAGTCATTATGACATTAAGTGACACATTAAGTTTACATCATGAAAGTTCAGTGCTTTGAAGTGAGGTCAGATGGTTATTTTCATCACTGATCAATATATCAGTGGCATAAGAAAAAACATTAAATCCCATGTATGTATGTTTTTGTGTATCAAGCAAATACTGGTTGAGTCATCCATTTTTCATAATATTAATTTTATTTTCATTTGTTTATGAAAACAGTAATATGGATTTTCATAGTTTTTGTTTGCAAGGATTTTCTTTCTATTCAACTACAGTCTTGTTGGCTCTGTAGTGACTGTATAAAACAAAATAAAGCAACAAATCTTCATGTTTAGCTTGATAAATAACTTACAAATATTGACTGATTAAATAAAATTGACTACTCATCCCAGTGCTAAGTTAAAGTGACACTTTTTCAGATCTTTTCATCCACACAGGCAGAAGTAGTAATTGTGGTTGCTGTTACACTGCAGACGCTGCCATGCCATTTTATTCCTCCATCAAAACTCAAACACTTTTCACAGTTTGCTTTTCAAAGACGTCATTTTCCTTTTTCTTTTTTTTACTACGGAAATACAGAGAGAAAAGCAACACATCACATCTACAACTGAACTTTTGTTGAACAAGCATTTGTTGTCTTCAGCTTTGTGAAGCTGAAGACAACTTCAGCTTCACAAGTGGATCACTTGTGATGTCAGCACTTCTTCAAAGTTCTGAAAGTTGACCACTTAGTTAACTGACAAATCGTTCACTGCTTCTTTCAAGTGGTGCTCTTGGTTCTGACTCACCTCATCACTTGTATAATTACCTTTTAGATGTTAATGTAAACAGTAAACAACTGTACACACGCGGCTTTTCTCAAAGCTGTCAGAGTCTGTAAAATGAAACCGACAGAAAATAATTAACATGAGACGCGTGAGAAACTAGAATACAGGCAGAAATGTTGCTTAATGTGAAAATAATGTGTGTGGCACCCAGACCGACTGAACACACTCTCTTAGCCAAGTCTGAATAAGCTTTGGTTACATGGGCTTGAGCTGCTGCCACTCTATTTCTCAAGTTGGGTTTTCATATGCTAAACTCAACAAACTCATGGGGAAGTGAACAATTCATCAAAGATAGCCCTGAGTAAACTCCTCTGGCTGCATTTGAATTGGAGAGCGGCACGGTGAATTTTCAACTTAAATCTTCCCTCATCCACAGACTTTTGATGGGATTTGAACTAATTAAGTTCTGAGACTGGGAAACTTGTGATATTTAACCAAAAAATGAAATAACAGAGAAAGAGACAACATCCCCCTTAAGCAAAAGGAAAAAAATGTTAGGAAGTAATTGGATGACCTCATTTTATGCGAGGCACTGGTTTTTATGAAAGTAAAGAGAGAATTTTGAAGATTATAGAATGCAAGGAAAAGCCCCCGGTGGTGACTGACTGATGGTGACTGTTGGCTCTTACTTCAAGGCTTAGATAGAAACATGTTCACACTGTCTCATGGGTCTAGATGAGTGAAATGCCAGCTAATGAGTATTAATGATACTAATGAAGGACTTAGCTTTCACATAAAGGAAGTCCCTTTAGGAGCTGTGAAACTCTCTTCACAAGTTCAGTTGTAGATGTGATGTGAAAAAACACCAGAGACTCTACACTGGGGAAAACAGAAGTTTCCTGGTATTATAGTTTCAGGGATTTTCCCCCATTCCATCCATCATTGGGAGAGCTTGAGAGTGTTTCAAGGGGCTTTGGTAGTTTTGTCCGGAGGGCGTCGCAGCTCAGACAAACAGTGCTCCATCCTTACAGATAGTCTGGCCCCATCAGAAGTAATGGCTCCGACAAGAACTGCTCCATCAGCCCTCATTTGTCAAATAGTGATTCCGCAGGAAACATTGCTCCCATTTAACACTAACAGTCCCGCCTGCTTCCGCTAACAGCCTCTGTCCTGTGTCTGTCTTTGACAGGACGGGACTGGTCGCTAATGCAGGTGAAGTGTCTGCTGAGTGCTGGATAATGCCTCGGTGAGGAAGTAGTGGTGCTGGTGTTCTGTTTTGTTTCCTGACTATCTCTACAGATACAGGAAAGGTCAGCACTGAGAGGTGGATACAGTACATTCGGACAAGGTGTGTGTGACTCGCCTCCAGGGAGGGAATGTGAGGATGTTTCAGTTTGTTTGTTCCCCCGGGGTCGAACATGACAGAAAAATGAATCACCGCTTATAACAGATGACGGTACAGTATCTGTACAGGAACCACCTCGCCCTCCTCTGTTCACATATGATACATGCGTTTTCTCATGGTCACTATTACCTAGCATATCACAAGTTAAACACTTGTGTTATAGGTATTGTTTGAATTTCACTGATGCCAGTGCAGATACAATATCTGAGTTTCGTATACTTCTATATCTACTATATCTTCTTTTCCTGTAAAACCAAAACCTCTCTATAATGATAAAACCATGACAAGAGGAGTTAAAACTGGAATTCTTGCCAACAAAGTATTGAAATTGGATACCAGTATCACGAATCTCATCCTGCTACAAGTGGTTAATATTTCTGGATTAATTAAGATTACTGCCTAGTTCATTTCATCAAATCTTTGACTTCTCTACCTTTTTGTTTTTACAATTTTCGCAAAAAATAATTTTTAAGAACGTTTAGGTAATCGTTTACTGTATAACAAGAAAAAAAAACGGGTAATTTTGCTTCTTCTGGTTTTATATCTTTTTGAACATGAAGTATACCAAAGTGTAGAGGCTTTCCAAAGTATAACCCAACAGTGTGGCATTTAAATCTAAAAACAAACAAAAAACCAAATCATATCTGTAAAAAGAGGCATACCAAGTAGTGGAAATCCACAGACTAAAGCCTGTATATAGCTCACTACTCTTGTGTGTGTTCACATGATTCATACTCAATCCTTTGCTCACTCACTCTCTCTCTCTCTGCAGCTACAGTGAGATTTCTCATTAGAATTGGCTGAGATGCAGGTGAGCGAGGGGTTACATCTAAATTCAGCCATTTGTATTCCCCAGAACACCCGGGGAGCAGGCTGTTTATATTGATGAGCGGACAGACTTGGCCTTGGTCCAGGACTAACACCTAACAGCCACATTAATCATTTGGTTTCTTGTAGAGGCCCTTCCAAACCGACAGATCCCACCAGTGTATGACGGCGTGAGGAAAACCTGTGTCCTGAAGCTAAACTAAACTAAACAGACCTTTGGAAATGATACGCAGTGTGAAGATGGAGTCTGAGTTGTTTTAAGTCAAGAAAAAAGATTCAAGAAAAAGATAATGTCGACATGACAATAATTCTGTACTGAGATATAGAATTTCATATGGACCATTACGGTATGCTAAAATAAAACTTTATACTACTACTACTAAATATTGTTTGCTTAACGGTAGTTTTTAACCATGATTTAAAAAATGAGAGCCACGATGGGCAATATTCCCCCTACTACTTGCTCTCTAGTAAGAGAGCAAGTGCGAGTGGACTACATGCACTTCTTTTTTAAAAAACAAACAAACATCCTCTTAGGACAGTCAAGTATTCTGTCTCAACATATTTTTTGAAGCTGCTTGAGGATATTTCTTTACAGTGAAAAGAAACATCTTACCAACAAGAAGTGGATCACTCCAACAGGAAAATTGACTTTTTTGAAATAAAAAATGTTGTAGCACATAACACCCTGATAATCCACAACTTTTTAAGCAAACAATATAAGATGTTAAAGAGGGAGTTTTAGTGTGTTGAAGTGTTTGAATACGGTTGTCACTATACACTTATTTGTGCCAAATGAGGCTGTTTCACACTGCTTTCCGTCCGGCTGTACAGCATCTTGACATGACTACATCACAAACTACTGGATCAAAAATGAAATAGAAGATTTATTCACTTGCTGCAGAGGGGAACAGACAGATTAATATCAAGCAATAAAAAAACTGCATTCAGTGGTGTCAGTAAGACAAAAGTCTACTAGGCTGGACCAAATTGCACGGAGAGGACGAGAAGTGAAGGGAGAACGAGGCCGAGGGGAAGGCTGTCTGGGTGAAAGACGGAGAAAGGAAAAAGATGCCAGATATAGAACAGTGTCTCCACAAACTCTCCAGGCTGTCTGCTTAACAGATCGTGAGTCACAATTTGCACAAAGCTGACTTTCTCCACAACCCTAGAAGATGGAGAAGGAGAGCAGAGGACCCTCAGAATTGGCCTTGCAACCTCTTTCACATCACTCAGCCTCTTTTTCTCCTTCCCTGTCTTTGAGTCCATCTATTCATCTATTTGTTTATTCATGTCCTTCTTCCTGACACTATAGCTGTGCCTCCCTGCACCTCTCTGTCTCTGCTAGAACAACCACAGAGACACTGAAAAACACACACACACACACACACACACATCCACTCAATCACATCCACCTCTTTCTTAAACATAATATGTGCAGACAGGAGTGTTAACACTGAGAACAGTAGGGAGAATTGTCAGCCACATATCAAAGAAACACCTAAGAAATATCTTGACACGCTCATCTGAAATGACGTGTGCTGGGAGCAGTCCAGGGGCCTTGTGTTTGTGTGCGTGTCGGTGTGTGTGTGTATGAATCCCCTCTACTCATCCGCAACTCGTCTGATCTGAGAACTGCTGCTGCGTAATATCACTGTTTTCTAACCACAAGTGAGAAACCTGCTGCTTCACTCAGTGCAGATAATGACATTGCTCGGGTTTATTGGCATTAATGGAAAGCTCCATGTTTAGTCTGCAAATTACAACAATTTTGTTTGAGAGGATGAAATGTATCTGAACAAATTCAAAAAGAATATACAATAGACACATATGACATCAGTGGACGACTGGCCTCTTCCCTGGTGTGCAAGTGAAACACATGATCAGCTGACCTGAGATCAGGTGATCAGGTGAATTCAACAAACAATTGAGTTTGACCCAAAATGCAATATGCATTTAATAGGTGACTGACAGTCAGTTGACAGTAAACTCGCAGTTCTCACTTCAAGTCCAAGGTGTCGAAGAAGCATAAAAACAAAGAATGTGTTGGCTCATAAATACATACTGACTGCACTGCACATGAAAGGATCGGATTATGTAATCCTGTCTCAAAGATGTACAGTCAAAAGTCTAACTCATGTAGAGCTATTTCTGGAGAGCCAAAGCTCTGATTGGGTGATCCTCGATATTTCGGTTTTTTCCATCCTCCCCCACTTGGCATCAAAACACACAAACAATAATACCACACTCCCTGATGGCCACGTGAGAGAAACCAGTGAAAGGCAGCAGTATGGAGGTAAACAGAATCCTCTGCGGCCTTCTATTGAAGGGTCTGGGCCCTGAATACTGCCGCTCACAATGGACGCTTCACGCCTCAGTGTGTTTCAAACTGCACATTCAGTCTGCAGCTCCTAAGTGTGGCCTCTCTGACTTGGCCATTGAAAACTGTGGACTCAGCCTCTCTGGCAGGCAGCGCACATTCACAATAACAACCGACTGCCACAGCACCATGACAAGAGAAAAAGGGAGAGAGCGAGAGATTCAGCGACAAACAGACTGACAAATATGGAGAGGCAGAGTGAAAGATTTGAACAGGCACATAAACGGATACCCCCCCCCCCCAACCCCCAGCCCATCGTCCAAAAATAAAACAAGCGTGGCACCAACAGGAGAGGCGGGTGAGCTCGGAGCAGTCCCTTAACTCTCCACTCAGCTGTGCATGCAGCAATCTCCCCTACACCCGGCTCTGCTCGCGGCTCAGCTGAGGTGGGGATCCTTCCTTCACACTTGGCTGACACACACACACATCGCACTGTGTCGTCTCCCCTCACAGAGCATTAGATCAACCCCCCTCCGCTGAATCACAGACGCACTCTCAACGCAGCAGAACGAAGGGATGAGCTGGAGGTTACAGAGGGTTTTTTTTTTTTTTTAAAAAAGGGGTGTGAGCTGAGAGTCAATTCTCTGGGCTCTAATGCACACTGAGAACCTGTGCTCAAGGGAAGCTACTTTAGCTCTTGATTGTGCAAGCGCCATTAGGCAATTCTCTACCTCTGCTCCATCACGACACATTATGTGTCAATAAGAGAGATGCACCAGGAACAATTTAAGCTCCCAGCAATATTTTGTGATTTCTAAGTATTGACGCCCACCATCACAGCCATGGGCGAGGAGAGGGTGCGTTTCCTTGACAACCATACGCATCAGACAGTTGGACACTCGAAAAGCCAGTGTTTTGTTTTCAATCTCCACTAAACCTCGCTGCCAAAGTGGACATCGTCACAAAAACACACTTTGCCAGTGGACAAATGCCAGTCAAGGTGACTGGTGACCTCACAGACAGAACAATAGCAGCGGTAGAGAGGTTGGGTTGTGGTTGAGCTCTACAGAGTGTATTAATATTAATACATTCACACTTTGGCAGTATCATAGATGAAGATATTTGGACTGGAGGCACTTGCCAGGCATGGCCAAACAGACTGGCATTTGTGTGTGTTCACATCCTACGGGAGAGGAAATTCCTTTGAGAAGAAGGAGTGTTTCATTCCAAAAAGACCGGAAGTTCAGACTGTTTTGGAAAAATGATGCTGTCGGCGGTGATGATTTGACGTTTCCAACTTACCAGAGAAACCCAAATCGCCTCTCTCTCTGTCTCTCTCTCCTCCTCCTCCTCCCTGGCTCGTTCGCTTATTCTTCTTCTGTGATTTCCTTCAATCTAGTTGAACAAAAATAGAACAGAATAAAAAATTTGTAGTATTCATAATTTAGATTTCTCTTCTCTTTCCCTCTGTGGAGACTTAACACCAACATAGGAAATTCCAATCTTTCTTAATAGTGTTCCTGGGGAGAATGTTTTCCACATCTATGCATATGTTCCAAAATGCAGTGCAACAATTTGACTTCACAATGGGCAGACCACCACCATGTTTTATTCTAATCTGCCAAAATCCTTTTTCATATTGCAAGTCTCCTGCTCTCACACCACAGATTACACATCAAGATGCTCCAACATGAAATCTCTTCTTTGCACGGCCTCATGAAAGGAGAGATTTCTTATTTTAAAAGCATAATCATACGTGAGTAAGTTGACACTAAAAAAATACTTAAAACACTTCCAACTGTGACAAGTTTTGGTGGTGAAAAGAAAGAAAACAGCCAGGCGCTGTAAACCAGAGTGTGGAAAAGGATTTTCAAACAGAGGGGTGTGTAATCCAAACTGATAAAAACAAAAGCCGGTGGCTGGAAGCTGGAAGAGAAATAACCCTCACCCCATCTCTTCTCTGTGTTGTCTCATCTCATTCATCTTTTCTCCTTATCTTCTCCTCGTCTGTCCTTCTCTACACTCCCTGTCCTTTCTCTGTTCTCCACTACAGTCTTCTTATTCCTTCTCCCTCCTCACTCCTTATCTCCTGCTTTCGAACCTGCCATGACCAATCCTCTTCTCTTCTCTCATTTCATGTCCTCGTGTTTCCTATCTCAGAATTTTTCCAGCCGTCAGGTGAGGAGACCACATGGAGTCATAAAATATCCAGAAATTTATGCTACATTTACTGCATCAGAACATCACACAGATGTTTGTTTTGACATAACGCCAACCAGTTATGTGTTTTAATGTTGTGACTGATCGCTGTGTTTTCAATACCTTTTTATAAATTTCTCTGTAACCCATGTCATCTCTCAGACAAAGTTAAATGTGCCATCTATGGTGATGAAAAACTTGTCCTAACCTTTTCATGCCCTTCTCCTTTATCTCCTCATCTCTAATAATCATCTCACACACCTCTCTTTGCTTTTGCTGCCTAAATTTTTTATCAACCCTTCTCCTCAATTCTTCTATCCCAGAAATTTTCAGCTTTAAGGTCAGGACACTCTGTGAAGACAGTCATGGATGATTTCTAATAGTGACACATGTTTGTCCCTGTCTCAAAAATGCTCCAAACACGAGACTAGTGTTACAAATAATTGTAATACTGCCTAAAATAATGGATCAGGTATGAGCAAGTACACAAATCTATGCACAGATTTGATACAACTTAACATAATAATGACCTCAATAAAACAGTACTGTTCAATGCATTTTCTTCTTTGCCGCTCTAAAAAGGTAGCCTACATATAAGTGGTCATAAGAGATGACACTGTACAGATGCATCATGATATATTCAATTAAACATGTTTTGAGATTAATCTCACCATAACCTACAATGTTTACAAGTAAAAATGATGAATCACGTTTCACATGATGACTTGACAACTCCTTGATCAGAAGAGGCTCAGATGTCCTTTCCTTTTCTTTTTCTCTTCTCCTTTACCTTTATTCTCTTTTCTGTCTTTCTGCTCTGCCCTGCCCTCCTCTGCTTAATGCTCAAACCTCTCCCCACTTCTCCTCAAACATCGTCTCCATGAACACAGACACACCGATCGGAATTGATGGGCAAAATGATTGAAGAAGCCAATCCAATTCACTTCTAGCAAAGGCTTATCGACTTCAGTCTGCTGCTCTAAATAAGAGTGTGGAAGCCCCACTGAGAGACGCCACCATTTCCACTTGGATAAATTTGAACACTGCTTTCACAACGCAGATACAATTGTGCACTATAGGTTTACATTAATTCTGTTTCACCCGATCAGAGATGGCTTTTTTCTAGTTGTTTTCTCTCTGAATCACAACTGTCCTACTGCATTTGATTCTGCATCTGCACGCTGTAAGCTTGTCTAAAAGCATCAGAGATGGTTTTCATACCATTCTTGCAAAATCTACAATGTTACACTTTGGTACAATTCCCTGATTTTGAAAGCCCTAAAACCTGCGCAGTCAATAACATATTACTTGTAACAGAATGTTACACCAAAAAATGTTCTTCCCACTGCTCTGAATTTGAAAGGATCCTGACCCAGATTTTAAAAACCACTGACATACAGCATCACATTATATTACTGCTGACACCATACCTGAGCACAGAACTACAGCACAGCTATTCATCTTGTTCTCTTGCAGCTCGACCTCATAGCTCATCATTTCTGCCTCACTGTGCACTTGCTAGATTGCTGCAAAAAACTGATTACAGCTGAGATCTGCAAGTAAAACACAACAACAAAATGACCTTTCCACATCCTGTCTGAATGGGTTGAAGGCTGATCCCATCAAAAGTGCCAGTACCCCCCCCCACACACACACACACATACACACACACACACCAACACCATGACATCAAGCCAGCCATCCCGTTACTCCGCCTCTGCCCTCAGACAACACAGAGTCAAGCTGACACTCCGTCCAGCTAAGCTGCCATGGTGATAAGCAAAGGGACGGAGGACCAAGGCTGAAAGCAGCTGGAGATAGGATGTCGACAGTGGACTACAAAACCACCTCACAGCGAGAGACGCACGGTGGCCTCCGTACCTGAGGGAGCACTCTCCTGCCATGAGTGCTGGCAAACAACAACTTAATCTTTGACAGAAGGAAAAAGGACAACAAACAAATAAAGGATTACAGCAAAGACCAAATAACTAAGGCAAATGTGTGTCACTAATCACCTTGGAGACTAATTGCTCCATTTGTATAATGTGAACAGGATCACACCCAGCAAGGAACTCATAGATTATCACCTCGCTCTGCAGTGTTTAGCATCTTTTAACTCTTTGCTTTGGTTTAATGGCCCACAGATTAACTGTCATTGGTTCACTCACACTGTAAATTAGCAGCATAGTTTGACATAGAATAAGCACTGATAAAACTACTGTACACTACCTGCCAATAACCAAACAGCACACAAAAATGAGCAGTGAACTGGTCAATATATATAGCACATATTTCATCAGGAGTTGGAGGAGACCCAACCAGAGCCAAAAGAGAGTAAATGTTGTACTTAAATTCATCCAGTTCTGCATAAAAATGTCCAAATGAAAGCTAACGTTGCTACATGTGTAAATAGTGCCAGTGGCATATCAGCTGTAAAGATAGTTACAATGTCTCTGTTGTTTTTACATCTTGCTGTTTTGCCCTCAAGTGCCCAGAAAAGCACTAGTACAAATACGAGCTGCAAAAATTACTGATGGAAAAATGGAAATACAATTACATCAGTAAATAGAAATCTTGCATGCATTTTTTTTTACCAAATATGCTTAATGTCAATATAAATATGATAGAAAAAATATTTGGTATTAAGTAATAAAAATTTTCTCTAGTGTGCCAAGCTTCTGTACAACAGTCAAGTATGCTAAAAAAAAAGTCATGACAATCCTATGCTAACAGACACCACACCCGCTGGAGCTCAGCTCTAATTCAGTCTTAAATCATTTTATGTTTATGAATTGGAAAGAAAGCCTCTAAGGACTTGTTTCCATTTGTCACGTCATGCAAGATATGACACAGGTGCACGCGTGTAGAATAAAGTGAGACGTCCACAGGTTGAATAAGCATTGCTCACTGCAGATAACGTCAGGTAGTGAGGTGTCACACGTTTCTCTAACGAGAGTCTGCTGGTTTTCTCCTCCAGGCTTTGTTGTTTTTGATGTGTGTACCTACCTGTGTATGTGTGTGTGTCTTCAGACAGGGGAAAGGGGCTCAGCACAGCCTATGGGTTTAATTTTAGACTCTCGGCTAATGAGAGGCAGAGTGTGGCTGTAGACGATACCGCTCTCCCGATGAAGCATCATTACCACCAGAGACGGGAGAAATAATTAGAGGCTGAACGCATTTGTTTTTTTCCGCCTGTGATGAATTTACATTCAGGGACACTGCTCACTGAGACAGAGACATGCCATTAAACTGAGGACAAGCTGAGATTCAGCAGAATAAACAGCAGAATAAAGATGATGTGTTGATATGCAAGTGCTGTAAAAGTGCAAACCCTCAGTGAAAAATGTCAGTAGCTGATTCTCAGGGGAAACAAGCTTTTATGGACATCTCACTGGAGAAAAAATCTGCTCAGGAAATTTTGCCACACTGCAAGAAACATCCTCACATCCACAAGTTAGTCAAAACCTGGTGGATTTACTGCTTTAGCAGAAATTCTGACGAACATCTGACAATTATGAACTAAATCAATTAATATGAGGATCATTTTCTACATTACTTTCTTCATGGTTTGGTGTAAAAATGGCAGAAAATAGCGAGAAATGTCTCACAATTTTAAGCCAACCAACTAACAGTCCATAACAATGCAATCCATATCACTATCACTTTTTCAACATTTTTGTACTGAATGATCAGTAAATAGTTCAGTCTATAATCAACATCGAAAAATGTTACAAGTTCAGCAGGCTCAGGGTCTTGCTTTGTCTGCTCAAAAGTTCCGATACGTTTAATTTATATGCAATCAGTAATAGAGATAGAAGAGATAGAAGAACAGCATATCCTCACGGACACGCTTGCAGCATTAAATATTTTATATTTTTCCTTGATAAATCACTTAAAAGATGAATCACAATAGTTAGTTACTGATGATTTTTTATATACATCCACTAATCATGTGTCTCAGCAGCAGAATTGTACAGGAGGTTTTTTGAGTTCAGTGATGAAACATATTGAAAGAAAACCAGCATCACCTGCAGATTGAAAGCTTTACTTTCCACGCAACAGGTGCTTTTAAGGTAAAAGATCCACTTGACAAAATAGAGTATACTTCACCTTTATCTTTGTATGTGTTGAAAAGAATAAATCCCCTTCGTGTGTGGATCCGTTGCTTTAGATTATAGTTAACTTGTCTTAATCCCAGCGCCTGTGTATTCCTCGATGTGTCTGCTGTGACTGAATGACAGTAAAGAGAGCAGAGCTGATCCCCTCACAAAATCACCCCCCTCCCCCAACACACCCACAACCACTCCTCCCACGTCCCTCCCCTGACCCTCCCTCCCCTCTCCCATCCCTCTCACAGTGGGATTAAAACAACCTTTTGTCTCTGTACAATAGGGGTTAAACATTTCCTGGTATCACACGAACAGCTACCACAATCCACAAAGTTACCGGGTGCTTTTTTTCTGGACATGTCTGCACAAGGTCATTAAATATTCAAAAAGTTATTTTGTTTTGTAACACAACGCAGGATGGGGAGATGACAGAGCATAACATCCCGCTGTATGAATTTGGCAGAGCATGAAAGCAAAAATGACATTATAATTGCATGTTAAATCAAGTGGCACCCACTGTACAGTAAAATAACTGTCAGCTGCACTGATTGTGCTTGAGTCAATGCAGCTTTCTGGAGGTTCAATAGAGGGTGGAGGTGAAGTAGAAGCAGCACAGCAACGCGAATAATAGGAAAAGCCTCGAGGCACATCCTAAGGACTTCCTTTCCCATACAGAGAGGAGCCAGAGAAAGTGCTCACCTACAGTCAACAGATGTCCCCATGCAATCTAATCTAGTTGACTCAGTGAGGGGAAGCTTATTTATTGCCGACTCCTCACTGGTATTATTGTGACCCGTTTTAAAAAGAATGGACGTGAAAAAGGTCTTTTGGCGTCCGTTAGCTATGGTTGCAGAGGGAAACAATGGTTTGAAAGAGTGACTGTTCTCTGGGGCTGGCCCTAAATAATGCCCCCTACACTACAAAAGCAGAAAATGTAACATAATCTGTGTCAAAGGACATTGTCCATCAAAGTGAAACAATGTAGCAGACTCCTGTATCCAAAATTACAAAAGCAAAAAACACATTATTATACACTTTATCCTCTTTTAGTGGCAGTGATAGAATGTAAGTAAATGTATACATGTACTGTAGAAGTACAGCTTTGAGTTACTTTACCATGTTACTTTAGAATTGCACTCTACTTTCACATCAGGTTTTTACATACATGATGATTTTATACAATACTACACAATGTTAAAGATTAAACCAGTAATTCCTGACATTGAATTGTGACTTCCTGTTCCTGTGTCTGTGAGATGCAGAACTTTTCTTGCGTCCTCCCTGACTAATCATCTCACGACCCCTCTGATTTGTTTGGCTAGACTCGAGGACTTGTCATGTAGTATTTTTGCATTGTTGTTTTGGAACTTTGACTTGTTTTGTTTGCACTGGTGTAGTGCTCCTTGCAGTTTTGGGAATAGCCACTTAATAATCCTACAAAAGGCATATGACTTCTGTCTGCACCAGTGGGACATGCTCAATGGCTTCACAACATGGCATTGTTGCGAAGCTACCGTGTGTATACAATTTCCACCCACATACCACAATGAAACCATCAGCCTGACGACTGCCACAGCTACACTGGTGGTCGAGAGACCTGAAACCTCTGCGCCAGAATTCGCCCTTAATTCACTAACGAACAGCCTTTTTTCTGCACAAACATAACTCAGAACATTAAGCTTTCTCAGCATCTAACGTCAACGCGTGAGGAGCCATTAATTTAAAAAATGTATCATAAATAAAAAGCATTCATCGTGGCAGACATCTTTCAGAGATGATGGATGGCGGTGAGGTGTATGGATTATGGTATGAAATGAGTGAAAGGGGCATATTTCATGGAGTGAGGGGCGTGATTGACCATGTTTAATGGGCATTATTTCTGCACGCTGACTCCGTTGAGATGAGACACTGGGCGATCCCCATCGGCCCATTGCTCCTTTAGTCTCACACTGAGATAGGGCCGGCGCCCTCCCTGCTCTTTGTAACAACATCAATAGAAGAACGATATTTCAATGGCAACTGCATATTTCAATGGCAACTTTTAACAGAACAAAGTTCATGCTGTGGTCTAGACCAATCCCTCCTAACTAGAACTGACCACTGTCTGCCTGCGTGTGTGTGTGTGCGAGCGCATGCATTCATCTATCAGTGGGTGTTCGTGGCGAGGACTTCTTTTGAGTTTCCTATTCAGAAATGTGAATGGGAGTGAAATATGATTGGCTCTGGAAGAGAATAAGGGGCTGGGTTCACAAGGCTATCAAGGCAGGGCACTGGGGGGGGGGCACTTGTGAAATACTTCGCTGCTGTCAGAGACAGAAAGAAAGGACAAGTATGGATGATTTGGTCCCCTTAAGATGGCTACTAACACATTCCTACAAGTGATTTTCAACGCTCGTTTCAGTTTTCTAACCAATATTGTTTTGGAGGTCACATCAAATTAGTGATTGTTTGAAACTCGATTCTCTGCCATGTACTAAACCTTGACAATGCCTCGATAAGACAGAACAACACTGTCCACTGGCAATCATGTCACTTTGTCCTCTATCATGTCTGTGTAAATTTTAGCCTTGTTAACTCTGGCTGAACTCATCACAACACGGCAACACGAGGGAGTCTGGTGTCAGGAGGCATCACGTTGCAGCACTATCGCGATCTCTCGACGTATCCGGTTTAACTATCGAAGGAGTGGAGTGCAGGAACTTCACGCTGAAGAAAACAAAATGTATTAAATAAAATGCATCGACGGCACAGCCGTCGGATTCCGATTCAGGGGTGAGGGGGGCATTGAGAAAAACAAAGTGGCTCGGGGGTCTTAAGGGAATTTACATGAATTACAGCAAGAGGCCCATAGGAACGGCCACGACCTCTTCTCAGCTTTTTGAAACTAAACAAGATCCTGATCCCGCCCATCAACACACATATACACACACACACACACACACACAAAGACAAACTGATGGAGAATGGTGTAACCGGTTTCCATGGTGCCATGAGGCTCACTGACAGGGCTGGAGTGTTAACATGCTCACAGACAACAGGGAGGATGATGGAGAGAGAAAGAAAAGGACAGAGGGAGAGAGAGAGAGAGGGAGAGAGGGCGCTGTAAAAAAAACAAAAAACAAAGAAAGTGTAGAATAGGAGAGATTTACCACACACAAGCAGCAGACCATCCCTGAGGTTAAGGACCTCCATCATATTTCTTTTTAACTCAAAGACAATTGCTGACCCAAATTGAAAACAAACAATTGTTCAACTTAACAGACGCCAGGCCACGATCACAAAAAAAGATTTACAATGTCAAACAAAAGGCTAGCAGTGAGACGATTCTACAAATGTTAGACAAACCCCCAGGTGAGCTATTCTTATGGTATTTGTAAAAGAAAAACTCTTAAAATCCTGGAATACTCTTGCTACATCTCTGCAATGACTCTGAATAAAAAAAACTGTTTGATATAATGCATCTGGAATGAACTGAAAAATATTCATCTCACCTGTCATCTACATTTAAAGGAAAACTACAGTTTACTACAATTTTTGGTTTTCTTTTTTGTCATTCAGGCCATCACTTCCAAACCTGATGACTGAAATGAATTGCCATTTTGTTTCACTTCAACTCAATTAGCCTGACTTTCCACTTTGTCCACTTTGGCCGATTTCTTGTCAGGGATGATACCAGATCTGATTGAATCAATTAAACAGATCTGAGATGTCAGAGGCGACTCAGAGGTCTGAAACCAGGCTGATCAGTTTCACTTTCACTCATCGTTTTTCACTTATTCACTTATTCTACTCATCAATGTTACTGCTGAAACCTGCTGGAATGTGGCAAAATCACTGAAAACAGGTCCAACACCACAAAGAGCTGCGGCCGGTTGATCAGACAGGTTGTAAACAAGTTTTGCGACATTATCTAAACCACTTTATTTGAAGGTAAAAATTTGAAGGTTGTGCACCCATTATGCCGCTCATAATCCCTCTCTGCACAAGCTGTGAGTGCACAAGACTACAGTCAGCACAGCAGGTCAAAGCTAAACCTGGAAAGCCATCTGTCAGTGATGGAGGTTTATATCAGACAGTTTGGGTAACAATTTTACTGTTCACCCCTCTTATGACTGTCTGAATGCTGGTGTTTGTTGACCCCTTGAACCAATTTGTCATGATGCCGCTGTGCATCAGAGTCTCAGTAATTACTTTGGTGAGTACAACGTTATCACAGACGAGAATAAGATGCCAGAGCTACAAAAGAAGTAAAACCCAAACCACAGTTTTCCTTTAGGTCTCGCTGGACATCATCCATTTTACATCTCAGAAAAACTAGAAGACAAAAACGCTTGTCAGGAAGAATAATGTATGTCTTATTCCCATTATTTCTGTGGAGTTGCAGGAGCTTTCTTTAGGTTTGTTTGTATTGTCCCTCATTCCTTTTGTTTCCCTGTGCAATATGGGATTATTAATGATATTTCCACTGTGGTGGAAATGTGGTTAAAACTATTGGCTTGTATTCTAAACAGCACATCTTTAGACTCTATTGAAGCAATGTTGGTTTGTATTCACAGATTTCAGGACTTTGTGAGCTAAATGTAATCATAAAACTACAAAAACACAGCTGAAGTTGTAAAAAGCAGAATTGTGCTTTAAGGATGTACACCATCTGAAACAGGAATCCCTCCTCATTTGGCTACTGTAAACTCACCATGTAGGAGCCATTGACTTTGAGTGACTTGCCAACAATAGCCATACAGTATATGGCAACATGGCAACCATTCATGTGGTAATCAAGCCGGAGAGGAAACTCTACAGCCTGGTTTGATAGCAGCGTATGGACGAGGCTTGCCTCCAACTGCAGAGAGCACCAGCTGAGGACGTGAGGGAGGTGGAAGAGATCCAAGGGCTTTCTGCTGCGAAGAGGGGGGAGACTGAGTAAGTCTCCTCCTCTATATGCTCCATACTGCCACCAATAAGAAGCTCATCCACGGTCCAGCGAGCATCCACAGACATCAATAAACAGAGTGCGACAAATGCACAAACACACACACACACTCTCGTGCTCTCTCAGTGTGTACATGTGCTGATCCCTCCTCCCATATGTGTCCACAGACGGTGGAGGCATGCGTGCACCTCCTCTGCTTCCCCACCAGGACCAATTTCCATCTACCGTCTGTGTGAGAGTGCGCGATCGATGATGCACGGGGCGCGTCATCCAGGCTGTTCATTACTGCTGGCAACACTGCGGCCATAAGCACAAACAACCTGCCCCACTGACGCATAACACACCATCCACGACCGGACAGCAGTTTTATTTACCGCTGTGCAAAAGCATTAGCCTGTGCCTTTACTCGCAGCTACAGATGACGAAAAGCAGCACTTTGAGTTTGCTGATCAACTGTCATTCCTGAATAACATTTCATTAGTTTTCATTAGTTTCATTAGTGGACCATAATAACAGCTGAGGGAGCCTTGTGTCTCCAGGAGACAACTTTGAAGTGCATGTTTGTGGCAGCAGGAGGGAAATGAGATTTCTCTTCTTCTCTTTCTTCCTCATCCTCACCCACGCTGTGTCCAGCTCTCGCACCACCTGTCTCCCTTGCTCAACCTAAACCTCCCCAGAGCATACACAACCACGTGCAGTATCCACACTAACACACAGTATAACAGAAGTAACACGGTGGGGCTGTCAGGTATTCAGAGCAAAACAAGCTGTATGAACATTTGCTAATTTGCACTAAAGACAAAGTGCAGCTGGGACTCATGACTTTAAGACAATTAGAAATTTAGACCTGATGATGACTCTGGATGGATGAAGAATCAAGGGATGACCAAAGTGAAACCAAGTCATTCGACATGAATGCTTGTGCTACATTTTACCACAATAGATATATCACTGAAAATCAGATAGTGACACTAGAGTTGAAGTCTGAGAATGCCCAAAATAAGCAGAATTAACTCTCTTTGGATGACAAATGTCAGTAGAAAATTTCATGACAATCCATCAAGTAGATGCAGAAGAGCTCAAGAAAAACAAAGAGTAATGTTTTTGAATATACAGCTTTTTCTGGCTTTGCATTGTATCAGTACACCAACCTGCAGTGTACAGTGAGTGAACAGTGGAATACAATAAAGGAGATGTTTTCCATGAGCTAAATAAAAGCTTCACCTCAACACACCTCTACAAAGATTAAACAGATGGCGAAGCTAAAAAATCTGATCCTTGGCCTTCAACCTCTCCTCTGATGTGCTGCGCAAAAACCATACTGTGCTCAATGAGTAAAGAGCAGGAAAAAAGAAGAATAAACAACAAAGGCTGAATGAAAAAGAATACCTTATGTTCAGTCCTTCAAGACATATACTGCTCAGTGATATTCCTGTAAAAATAAATAACTTTGATATCCATGAAACCAACCAGAGACAGCTGGCAGGGTGGGAGTGTCAGTGACGTGGCGTTATGTTGACGTGTGCTGAGCCAGTGGTGGAGGAGACAGCGCTGAAGGGTTTAATCAGCCTGTCTACAGCAGACTGATGCACGCGCACACACACACACACACACATCAGGTTGCTGCAGGTGCTGAGATAAAAATGCAGAAGGAGGGAGGCCGAGACTACGTGAAATATAGGGGAGAAAGAAGGTGTGCCAAAGGCAGGAGCAAATAAGAGGAGCAGCAGTGAAAAAGACAGTGACGGTATATGGAGGGGTTGGCTAGTTAGTGCCTGTGTGTGTGTGTGTGTGTGCTCGCGCGCGCACGCAGTGGACAGTATATATATATATATATATATATATATATATATATATATATATATATACACTGTGAAGAGAGAGAGAGAGAGAGAGAGGGAGAAAGAGATGGGCGGTGTATATTTCTGCAGCAGGGATCTGAACATGTTTTTGCTTGTGTCTGTGCAAATGTGAGGATGTGCGTCTGTTGTTGACATTGAAGGACATCACTGAAACATGAATCCCCTTGTGTGTGTGTGTGTACCGACACAAAGACTTGGTAAGAAACATTGAGGCGTGAGTGAAATGACTTGTATAATACGTTATAATACGTTAAATTCAGCATAACAGACCACCTGCCACTTCTTTGCTCCGAGTTCCTCTTTTTTCACAAACACAGCTGACTGATTCTACTTGTAAATCCACGCTACTCGGGTAATTTGTTTTTGCTGTTAACATTTTGAAGAAATAACCAGTATAATAATCAAATATATGTAACCAATTGGCATTTTACAAGGGGTTAGAGTTGACTATTTCTTGGCCAGGACCAGAAACGTCTACCGTGTTTATTAGTAAGCTTTCGAGACACTTTGCTTCCTTTATGTCTAACATTAAAAGCCCACCAGGACAGGAAAGGATTATGCAGTATGAGCATCTAAAGGGCTTTCAATGTTGAACATCTGTACAGGAACTGTTGTAGTAGAAGTGATTAGAAGTAATTAGAGTGTAAAACAGTATTCCATTAAAAAAAGATGCTTTGGGCAGGACAGTGGTGAGTATGAGGAAAAAAAAGCGGTTGTGTAAGAGTGCTGTGGAAACATATATTATCCCCAGTTTTAATGACATGGTAAACGTAGAGAAAGGGGATGAGTATGCAGTCCAAATGCAAAAATGAAAGAGGAGCAGTTGAGAAAACAGGGATGTTTCTTATTAAAATGCAATCAAAAAACCAAAAAGATGTGTTTCTAATATAAACCCTTTTTCTTGCAAGGCTCATTAAAGCATGCGTAATACAGTAAATAACTGTAACTCTGCCTTTTCTAATCTATAATTTGCCCCAGAGTGCAGACATCGGTGTTTCTAACTGGACCACTGGAGAGAGACCACACAGCCCTCCATCCTTCTCGGGACTCCTCTATCCACCCTCTGCCTCCTCTCTCCTTCCTCCCCTCTCTTTCCCAGACTGCATGCTCCTTGGTGCAGGTGACAGCACTGGGACAATGGGATGATATCACTGGTCGGCTCCTTGCAGCTTGTCTGCTGCAGCTCGAGTGTGGCACATTGTTGAACTTTTGTGAAGAAGGGAATACAAAGAGCGAGAGAGAGACAGAGGGTGAGAGAGGGAGGGAGGCAGAGGGAAAGACAAACAAACTGTACTGCTCAACTGGGAGTGGAGGGAGGGAGACGGGTGGGGAGAGTGAGGAGGAAACATGTTGAGTTTTCTGTGTGGCATCAGCGTGTGTGAACACTGTGGTGGTCGTGTGTGTCTGCGACGCACGCTCCCTGTAGCCAAACCTGTGTGGGCAGGACTGCAGAACTGCAGTGCTTTTTAATTACAGCACAGCTCCTTCATCGTTGCTGAAAATGTGTCACACATATACAAACATGCACGCACGCACACACACACACACACACACACACACACACACAGCAAACAGCAAATAGCACACAGCGCACCTGCCATGAGCCAGATTGGATTTACACTGCATCAATAATTCACCCTCACATATATCCCCAAACACGCAGACTCACAAAAACACACACACACACACTTGACACGAGCTGTGTTTGAGTAACCGACAGCATTTAGAGGAGGCAGCGGTCACAGACTTGAGGAACACAGAGAGAAGCAGGGGATAACCATGGATGGAGGGCACATCACTAATGCCCCTTTGACTGATCCTGCATCATTACAGCACACATTAACTCAGTTATCAATCCAATTAAGAGCACTGTAAACACAGACACGAAGGAGACAAGCCGCCCTATTCTTAGAGACACCTGCATTAAAAACATCCCTGGGCTTCCTGTTTCCATCATCAGACTTCATCTGGGACAGTGTGAGCACCGGCCAGACTGTCGGAGCGGGACTTTCATCTCCTCGGCTGGTTTGCGCACTGAGCAGAACTTCAGCCGTTTTTTAGCGACTGAGCACATCATGCAAATGGGGTTCTGTTATTGTTGTTAAAGCCTGTTGTTTTATCCCGGTCAGCCGATACCTTATTATGTCTCAGCTGTGTGATTAGATGTGGCCAGAATATCGTCACTCAAGATCTGTCGTGCGTTTGGAGTCAGTTTTGATGTGCTCTCTTTGAACACTAGGGATGAACACCACTAACAATTATTCCAATTATCAATTAGTCATTCAAAATTCTGTTTAATGTCATTTCTCATGTTTTCAAAAGGCTTGTTTTATTTAACCAACAGTCCGGCCAAAAGCTAATGTGGAGCTGGAACAAACTGTCACCTATTACCTAACTACCAATTAAGTTCTGTTTGAATATGTAATGGACCAAAGCTTTACCTAGATATAAGGGATAAAACCCTGGTGAAGTTCACTTGGAGTTGTGTGTTGCTCAGTTTACTGTATCAGCTATTTGATATAGCAGGAAGCAGGCTGACTAGAAGGGTATTTATTCAGGTAAACAATGAAATAAATGTTTTAAAAAAAGACATGAGCACTTTTCTTTATAATGAAGGGTTTGGTGCCAAACTGTGTAAGCTTTTCCAGAAACAAAAAACTATTAAAAAAAGAAGAAACAATTAGAAACACTTCCAGGAGATTAGCTGGAAAATACGGACCCATACCACAGATCCCATGTGGGATGGGCCAAATGTCTGGCAAGACAGAAATAAAACTATAGGATGACAAGTAATTGTGTTTCAACAGAGTAAGGGTGATAGGACATAAGTACAACATCCATAAACATCCGACTGCAACTCAAATGGCCCCGGGATTAAAGTGAACACTTAATGGATTCCAATGCTCTCCTGTAAAATGTGTTCAACCACCACTGGTATTTACAGTGGAAAAGCTTAGGTATTGATCAAACGACCCATTAGCACTTTAAACTAGGCCTTTATTGGAAATGCTTAAAGTAGATTCCTTAAATTGTTTTGAGAAAATGGATTCCCTGCTCTGCTGGCATGACATAATGCACTCACAGTGGATACATGCTTCCATTAGACTGAGGACAATGTAAAAAAACATCAGTTATGCAAACATAAACAAGAATGGCTGACCTTGGAGGCTAGTACTCTATCTCAGATAATGTAGTACACTGTTGCACTAAGAGGATCCTGAAGAGAGACGTTGGAATATTTTCTTGGGTCTGGTAATTTATTCACTTGGATGTCGAGCACAGGAGGGGGCAGGAATTTTGAGGAGTGCCTTAACAATTGGGCTTTTCTTTCCCAAAATCTGCATAATTATTGAGGTTAATTCAACTCAGAGCTTGTGCGCCATTGTCTCTGAATGTGGCTGCCGCTGCTTAAATGAATAAATTAGTGACAAAATGAAGCTGACAGACAAGCTCTGCCTGAATGCACCATGTCAGGGAAGCTGGCTCCGAGGATAAGAAGAAGCTACGGGAAAAGGCCTTTCGCTTGATCCGCTGGAGACAACAGCTTCATCATTTACAGGCGTTCAGACCTGAGTTCCCTCAGTGAAAGGATTTCTCTGGTATCTGTGCCACAAGCTCAGTTATTCACAGCCGAGGCGTTTTTCCCCACTGTTTCCACTATATGTGTGCATTAGTTGTTGTGGTCTGTGCTCCCTCTGACACATTCTTGATAAGCAAAACTAACATTGCTGCAGTTGTGACAAGACACCTTGTACTCTTCAGGGAAATTATATTATGAAATGGGACAGACGCTCTCGGCTGAAATAACTTGGATAACGGCATGGAGAGCGGAATAATAAGAAAAGTGATGGATTTTTTTTAAATGAATGGATCACTTTTACCTTTAATACAAAAATGGCTGAAAGTCATTTGTTGTGAGCTGAATGGATTGACAGAATGCTTAAAACTGCATTCCATCTTTTTTTAGCAGGTTAGAATACTAATAGTGGTGAATTAACTTCGGAACACAAAGTACAGCCGAGCAGGTATGCTTTGCAGGCATTTGGTCAAACACAATGACAACGAAAGGTCAGGGGATCACCAAAGTTTCCATCCTGCTGGGAACATGAAGATTTCATGACAATTCATCCATTAATTCTTGAGACATTTCACTCAAAAATCACAAATGTTAACTTCAGCGTGGCACCAGAGGAGAAGTCAGAGGATCATCAAAGTCATTACGATTCATACTCTGTGAACTACTAAGCCATCTAGTAGATGTGCAGATATTTCACCCTGTTCAGACAAAATTAACTCACTATATTCAGTGGGGTTCATCCTCTGGGAAACATGAAAGTCTGTATTTGTTCGGTCCAACATTTTATGAAATAATTCAGTCTGGACCAAATTTGTGGGAGTAGCTTGGTTAAAAATCTGCATTTTATGTTGGGTTTATAAAAAAAGAAAACCTGACACAAAGCTCTGTGAATATATTGTGAAACCGCTGCCAGCAACATTGTTTTCTCAGCTACAGCACCATAAACCCACAACACAGACAGAAATCAAATTATACAATTGATTTATACACCCACAGTGACTTCGCTCTTTCCCATAGTGGCATCCTTCTTCTGAGCTGGGACTGGAGTTTGGTTAATGTACTTAAATGTGTCCCTGTCTGGGCTTTTATGTGTGCAGCGCTGCTGTTATCTCTTCAGGCTCTTGACATGATAGATGTGTGTCCTTGACATGACTGATGACCAGCTGGAGACCTCGGAGAGCTCTTGTTAGAGAGGATAAGTCCTCTTCTTAGTGGCGCTTGGGGGGGTGTCCAAGGATGCCTCAGCCTCAGGAGGAGGTCTGAGTGCTGCCTGTCTCCAGTAGGTCCTTCTCAAGCTTAAAGTCAAAACTGTGAAGGGTGACTGACCAACCAGCCTGTATGGTCGCGCACCTCTGGCCTCTCAAGGTCCCTTTCTGCTTTGAGTGCTCAATTAGTGACTGAGAGGCTTGCTGATCGGCTACCTCGGTAGGTCCAGCAGCTGTGCTGGCTCAACATAATTTTAGTCGTTTTTCTGAAAGGTGTGTGTGTGTGTGTGTGTGTGTGTGTGTGTGTGTGTGTGTGTGTGTGGAGCCCTAAGGGCAGACAACTCTGAACAAGGGGAGCCTCTTCAACTTACTGACAACAAACAGCAAGATGGGAGAGGACAGGTACTAGGCACACAAAGGACATGATTCATTTAACTGTGGGGCTTCTCTGTTCCGGAGGTTAAGCCTCTCTGGTCAAGCTGTTCAACTTCAATTCTAAGTTCTTGATTTGTTGACTTTCAGAAAACGAGGTCCGAGAGATCAGTGTCCTCTCAGAGGAGGACACCTGCTACAGCTTTATCTAAGGTCAGAGACTGCTGGCAGGAGACATCCACTAAAAATATTTCTATAGAATTTAATCATTTTAAGTGTAATCTTTTTTATGTGGGCAAATATTAAGGTCTCCTACCTATTGAACTGCTGCGGGTGTAACTGCTGACAAGCTCATTTGATGCTACAGTAATCTCTGTATTCTAGTAAATATACAGAGTCCCAGCCGTGGAAGAATAGCCTGGATCAGCACTTTATACTGCATTTCCTCTCTCTATGCAGTGATCACAATGCCAGTTAAAGCTGTCTGCTCCTTTTCCTTCCAGTGTGTACTCATTATAGAGTGGCAAGTCAAAAAGCCCCACACAGTGGTAGGCATCCTGATCCCGGTGTGCCTTTCACATGTAAAACACTTTCAGATGGGCCCAGTATTGTGCTACTATAATACTGCATCTGCTTTATGGCATGGAGAAAGTGCATTGTCACCAAGCGGCAGTGAAAGAGCCATTGAAGGACGGCCAGGGCTTCACTGAAACACTGAGACTTTGACCGTGACACAGACTGGAGGGTGGTGGTCAACCGACCTGCATATTGCTCCTGACACTGAGGCTGTGAAGAAGAGGGCCGAGGAAGAAAATGAAATGTAAGTGCACAAGAGTCCAGGGACAGAGGAAGTTCTTTGTCTTGCCAAGTTTGACAACAGAAAGAAGTACTGCACAAACTAGTCAATACACCACATAACTTAAGTGGAGACTAAAAAGACTCTAATGAGGCCTTGTATCTGGTCCCAATGCAGCAGTGTGGTGGGTCAGAATACTGCAGTGAGCACTGGAGCTTGGCCAGGTGGGAATGAGACACTATGCAGTCAGAGACAGAAGATGCCCCTCATCCCCTAACTCTCCATTAAACATTTAGAGCAGCACTCCTGCACCGGGCACAGCTGAGAGCTGCTGCCACTGTGCGAATCTACGAGAAAATGGCTCAGTGTCACAGATGTGCTCATTTATGCCACATCTACCAACAGCATCGTAAATCATCCCGCACTGTGCACTATTCTACGGGATTCTTTGCTGCACTTTTTGTTTTTTCAAAGAGAGCTTAGTTCTAAGTTGGAGATAAGGTGAAGCTAAATTAGCTCAAGAGGATTAATAAGATGTTATCATATTTATATTTAATCCACAATTAACGCAATCAAATAGATATTTATATAGAATCACATATATCACCCATTTCCCATATTGCATGCCAAACCAAAAACAGTTCATTCTTACTGTGATTTAGGAATCCAGTTCACTCAAAACACTCCTGCCCTATTACCATATCAAGCTCATGCCTTGGATTCTGCTAATTTTAGCATTACAAAACACAGATATGTTGAGGTTGCTCTAGTTTTAATTCACAGAGGCCCGGTAGTGAATGAAGGAGGTTAGGCATGCAATTGTCCAGTGTTATGTTAAAGAGCTACTTTTATACCGTTTTACCATGTCTGATGTGAAAAAAGAAGTGTTGTGTCAATCAAACTGAAGTGCTATGACGAGCTGTTCTGCATGGTGGTTCCTCTGTGGCCACCTTCTCCATTATGCTTCAGTCCCGCACAATACGAGTCACAGGAATAAGAAAAGGATGGTCTCACAAGATGTTATGGCTGAAAATAGACCTCTGTCATTGCAGTGCATTAGATCAGTAGTAGGTTTTAATCAGCCTCCTCTTTTCATGCTTTAACCCTGCCATTTAGAAGGATTTAATTCAACAGCGCCATCAAGGACGTGGCCCTACCACAGCTGGCAAAACTCCGCTTCCACTCGAAATTCATATCCTAAGTCCCATTTTGGCTGAATAACAGCTTAGAAAAAGAGACAGTGAAACACATTAAGGGGCTTTTGTTTTCGAGGCCAAAAGTGCATTTTCAGCTCCCGCTCTGGCTGTGTTTTGATGCTCGGCTGGGAAACACAACTCAACAACTGAATCCCGTGAGAAGGCAGTAAGAGACGACAAGCTCTGGCAACTTTTTTAACTTTTGTGCCCACATGGGAAAAAAAAAACTATTGTCCAAGAAAAAGTCGCTCATATAATGATACTAGAACAGCAGAGGCTTTGTTCACATGCAGGTTAGTGATACCTCGAAGAAACGGTAAAGGGTTAGGGTTGGTTAGGGGAGAGGACGTGTCCTCAGGCCTCCAGCAGGTGCATTGTTTCCAGGATCAAAAGAAGAGAGCCATATTTCAGACTCAGCTACATCCTGGTAAGGAGATCATGTCCTGGTCACTGGCGCTTCCTTGTCTCTCACCCTGTCCTGACCCCCTCACCCCCCTCACCCTCCTCACCTCTTCCTCCCTTCATCCCTACTTCCTATAGTAGAATCACCTGATCAATAGTGGTCTCCCGTTGAGAGTCATTCTCCTCACAAACTAAATCTTTCATGGACTGTTAAAGAGAGAACGACCACAGTAAACATGTACTTTCACTCAAACAAAAGCACAAGTGAAAAGAAAACCCCAAAATTCAGAGCCCTCATCCAACCCACGTCCTAAAGTCAGGACAAAAGGGAAGATACTTTGCTGGGTGTTATTTTGTCTCAAAAGGCAGATTTGCAGAGGAGGAGGAAGGGGAGGGGCACGAAAGCTCTTCCGAAGCATCCTGTGCTCAGATCTGGTCTGTCATTTCAACCCATACAGACACACTCCTAATTTGACTTCAAAGCGCCGGGGGATTGTGAGCGATGCGGATGAAACCCTGCATGAAATCAGTTTTTCTATCATTATCTCCCCAAAACAGGCAGACATTACTGTAGCTATATGCACTTTTTGCAGCTATGGTCTTCGCTGCACTCCACTTCATGATGCTCAAATTGTGATGCTTGAATTGAACTTAATTTACCTGATAGGTTTCAATGCCAGGATGACGTGAACAATATACTAGTGCGGTCAAGTTAGATCCAGTTTCGTCACCCCCCCCCAGACAGCCCGGGCTTCAGATTATGGGAGTCTAGTTATCATTCTCTCCCAGGGTTGGGTTTTGGGTGCAGGGCCAGGGTAATCCTGGGGAGTTTGACTTGGGACGCCCAAGGCTTAATTAGACTTTTTTCACTGCCGGTGACCGTGGAGAATCCAATCAGTCCGACCTCCATGTAGCGCCCTTATTCTGGCTGAGGCACTACAGCAGCGAACAATGTCTACATTTAAAAGCAGTGTTAGAAACAGGGAAACCTATAAAAAAAACGAAATGCAGTAAATATGCAAGGATATAATGAATGCTACTAGTTTGCCTATGGCTTTACCACAGGGTAAACACTCCCAGAATTCTAATAACCTGACGTGACAGTATGCAACAGGGAAATCTGGCGGCAAATAAACTGATGAACACTGCACAGAGTGATAGACTGTTACGTTCCTTAAATGAATAAATCAAACGAATGTAAACACCATACTTCCGTCGTGCTTTCTATATTATTGTTCACTGTTTGAGGTTTGAATAGAGCTCTTCTCATCACGTCATCTTGCTGCACCCTCTGCTCCTACAATGGTTTGATGGCACCCGACTGGAGAATCAGCACCATCATCTGTTAATCTTGACTAACTTCTGATATTCACAGTAAACGGTAGTACATGGAAACGTACATTCATATTTATTTTCTTTTTCTGAATTCCTGCACCCGTCACACTGTGGATGAATATGAGTCTAACTGCAAAGCACACGTTTTTCTCCATTTATACACATATAATGAAATACCTGCATTTACAAAGGATTGCAAGTGAAGTTTTCCATATTATTCACTGCTTTAAAAGCTACAGTACATGATGCTATACTGTCTTTCTGTTTTGTTTGGACAGGGCTACAGATTTTTCCTTGCAACCAATTTACACACAGTTTTTTACTAGCTAAAATAGTTCACCAAATCACAAATTTGAAACTAGCTGGTTGTTACCAACAACGTAATTAAGTTCAATGGGAGGAAAAGGTTTCTAAGAGGGAATAATCAGAAGAACAGAGGCAGACTAAGACAGAGAGACAGACGTACAGTGGTAGAGATCAGTTCATAATCTGCTCTCAGGGCAGCAACTGCTCTTTTATTTCAATCACATGGCTGCAGGCTGGGATTATAAAACAGGTTTTAATAATTCCATAAGTGCAGTGCATACCCTGATCTGAGAGGCTGGCTATGAAATATAAACTAAAATTTTAATCATTATGATTAAATCAGGGTACAATTCAGATTTTTTTTTTTTACAGAGAGAGTGTTTTTAATAATTATGTAAAAACCTCAGCTATGCACTTGCTGTTTGGTGCATATGACTGACACAATGCATATAAGATAGGAGAGAGTACAGCAGAAAACTGCAACACATCTCCACACATTAACAAATTAATCTGTTATACTCCACACAATTCACTTTTCATGAAAGCAGAGGTGAACATCTAAAGAGTGCCCTTTGACACAAAACTGAGCATTCTACAAAACTCAAAATGTCAACTACTGTCAACTGACTGACTTCAAAACCAGGAGCTATGTGAATTCCACCTTGGTGACACATCTCAAATGACAATAACCAGTGAGTGAAAGTGTCCTATATTGCAGTATCTGTGGAGGCGTGCTCCCTGTCACGCAGTAACCCCTTTGAGTAACATGTCCACCATGGCCCCGCTCATGGAGAGATGTGGTCATTGTGCCTTGAGCTCTGAGAGGCCCAAAACCAGCCAACCTTGAAGACCCGAGCATTAGGTCTGCTTCAGACCAGTCTTTTCAACCTCTGCCAGCACAATACCAACTAAAACCAATATAAGGAATGCCATTCATCGTCGAGATCCAAATGTACAATGGTGTGATTGTGGGTCAAAATATACAGAAAATGGAGCAAACGGAAAAAAAACTATTTCTGCTGCTTCAAATTGCTGCACACCTAAAGATTATTAGTATCATTTTCTCTTTGAGAGACTTTGCACTCCACCATAGGGCCTTGGCTATAAACCATGGCAGCCTGACAAAGGTTCACTGACATTTCCACATAGACCGAGAGACAAGCACAGAGCTGAAAAAGCCCAGCGTCTACTGAGACAGCTCTCAGCCACACTAGACATTTGATTGGGTTATCAGGCCAGCCGGCCTCAGAGGAGATCCTCATAAATGAAGTTGCCATTTGTCCATCCTCCCCTCCTCACAGCCGGGCACTGCTAGCCCACAGCAAGGAATTATCTTAGTGACAATTACATTCTCCCAGCTCCTGAAGATGCCCAGCGCTGGGAAACCAGCTAACGACTGACCGCAAGGAGATTACACTGATTGCTATTCCATTTGATCTTAAATTGCTCTGGCACAGGGCCAGGGCAAAGTCAACTCCATGGTGGGTCATTTGTGGTTTTTCAGTTAATAAACCAAATTTGCAGGCAAATTTTTGTTCTTGTGGCAGTTGTCTTTGATAGACAGGAAATTCTGTTGCTCAAACCCTTTCAGTGATCTGTATTCTGTAATTACTGGGAAAAGACAGCTGATTCATTGTGGCACACCTTCAGTATACAGTGTAAATACCTAGCCAGGGCAGTTAGTGAGATTTTTAACTGTAGATCTGTTTAATTGCCATCCTTGAGATCAACAACATATAATCTCCTGTAGATGTCTGAAGTCATTTTTAGATTGATTACTGATTCATCCGTTGATCATTATACCTATTTGTCCAGTTAAAATAACATCAGAAATTAGTTTTCAAAAAGTGCTCAGTTTTATTTGATAAATGATTTGAAACAATGATTTAATTATTCAGACTGATATCTTTTGACCAACACATTTTCCCACTGTAACCTCTTACCACACGTGATCTCTAGATGGCTCAGCTCATTGGTGTACATGAAAGGAAAAAAGGATTTGGTTAGACAGCGGCACCAAATTTGATGATTCCAATGGTTTTCTGACCTCAATCTTCCCTAATCATTTGGAAGCCTGGACAAAGATTATCTGGGTATAGATTATGTTTTTTGACACAACACGTGGCACCAGGGAAACAAAAACAAAAACAAAGCAGCTGAAGTCTTCATTGTGTTTTGTACTTTTGATACCCTCTGGGACATGCACAGTTATCTTTTGTTGAATGGAGGAATCTCAGATCTACACTTGGATTTGTTTACCATCCCATTCCTTTGCCCCCCTCTCCTCCCAGGAGATTTTTTTCCCAGGATTCCTGTGGCTGTGTTTGGAGGGGTTTAAGGGATGAAAAAGAGGGAAAGAAAAGCCCATTGGTCTCAGCACCACGGAAACAGCATCAAGAGCCAAGCTGTCATCCCACTTGGATTAAGGGCCCTTCACTGGTGGCTGCTGATCTGCTAACATGGTGCCCTGCCCTCAGACAGGGTGTGAGAGTGGGGTAGAGGGTGGGGCAGAGGGTAAGGGCATTAGAGGGCCTGGCCTAAATAAGACCTCCAGGTCAGCGAGCCTCCTGAACCATGGCAAAGCCACTTTGTGTTTCCATGTCAACTTTATTCATGAGCTGACAGCTAAGTGTCCCCTTCTTTCCTGTTGATTCAGCCACTGCTGCATCATGTGCTGGGGTGACAGAGATAATCTACGCCTTCGCGCTGCTTATCTCTGCAGACCCCCCACCTCTACAAGTTTATAGGATGTAACGTTCGGCAGCGGGCTGGTAAGAGTGTGGGGGCTTGTGGTGGATTTTTTGGCAGTGCTCATTCTTTGCACTTCCAATGTAAGAAGCAGAATAAGAGCTGTGGTGATATATTTGCTGTGCTATTAGGCAACACAAGTGGGCTGCATCACTGTGCCAACAGAGAGTGGGATGTGTGGCCGGGTTTTTCTTAAGCTCTATGCAAATAGGAGGAAGATGGAGGTTTGAGAAAAGACCAGAAAGCATTAAAATATGCACTCGTCCTGAATTCTCTGTAATTTTGGCGAGCCTAAATCCTGCCGGTGGAGCACTGCCCACCTCCTGTTGTTTTCGGGACAGGAAAGGGAAGCGCTGGTCCTTGTTATGTGCTGCCATTGGGCCACAAACTACCTCTCTCCAACATCTGCTGCCCATCCAAAGTTGGCCAGAGCTTCAACAGGCCCCAGGCTTTCTGCAGGAAGAACGGCCTCTCCAGTCCTCTTCAGCAAGAACAGTGTTCAAACAAGAGGCTCCAGCCCCCGAGTTTCTGTTGTGGATCTCGATTCAGGGCATAAACCCCCCTCACCCCCCCACACACATTGCAAGAGGGAGGATCGTGCAGCCGCCTCACCAGTACAGACAGAGAAAACAGACCCCCCTTTGTTCCCCCTGCCCCTTCTCAGCATTGACTGAGGTACATGACCCCCCCCCCCCCAAATCCTGAAGGCTTCACTCCCACTCCCACTTTTACTTTCCCTCCCTCCACTTTTTCAAGTGGGTGGGTGGGTGAGGGTGACAACAAAGCGTCTTATGAGATTTCAGAAAAAAATACTCATCATGTTGAATTCTCATTTCCATTTCAGGTCCCTGAAGTTAAGGTTGACAGAGTTAAGGTTGCCAGAGCTAGATAACCTATCAGGCATTCCACTGGGGGGTAGAAAAGGAAATATAAGACCCACATCATTGCAACCTCCCACTTCAAGGTCCACTGCTGGCACTGCCTGGCAGTTGGTGTGGACAGAAAAGAGCATCTCTAAATGCTTTCTTCTCACTGAGGGGTTTAATAACCTGACGTGGTTGACAACAGCGTTCCCTGGGCAACGCTGAGTGACTGGTGCTGATGACCGTCATGGTGTTAAAAGCTCTGGTGTAATGACTCGGTGACACGGTGAGTCACCCAGGGACTCCCGCACTGACCGCTACTCATCCACCATCTGTCCACGCCACTGCCCCTCAAAAAATACCTGAGCAAACAGTACAGAGCATTAACTCATAGAAGACGGCATAATGGCTGCAACTAACCACTTATTTTATCATTGAAGAATATGGTGATTTCCTCAATTATCAATTAATCAGCTGATCCTTTCAATAATAACTTAATGAATGCAGGAGAAAAAGGGGAAAATAGCAAAGTATCTGCACATCTTTGTATCTAATCACTCTGGGCAAACAGTCTGAGTGTGTCTTTGAAACTCTCACATAAATCACCTAAGGTCCATTTCTGAGCTTTAATACAGGTCCAGGATGTAAACATCAACAGTTGCAGCTGTGTAGAGCCGACTCCCAGGAACGCGTCAATCCCCATTAGAGCTGCTGCCTAACTGAGTGTGAAACTCTAATTGAGCCCACCAGCTTGCAACCATACAGCCCCCCCAACCCCAGAGCGAAAGTGAAACGTATGTGTGTGTGTGTGTGTGTGTGTGCATGTAATGAACATGTATGTCCTTCTTTACATGTACTCATCCACCCCTGCATACATTTGTCCAAATTACAACCAAGCAAAGTGCTCAAGCAGCCGTGAAACGGGGAGGGGGCGGGGGGTCACACCGCTCCCTCTGTGGTCCTCTAATGAGACACTCATCAGTCCCCAAAATGAGACGAACATGCTTGTGACAAGGAGGTGCAGGAAATGTCAGCGAGCTGCACCGCTGTGTGTGTGTGTGTGTGTGTGTGTGTGTGTGTGTGTGTGTGTGACTGGATCACTGGGAAGAAACACCCAGACTGCGGTGACACTAATGGATAGGCCTGGGCCTCCATCATGTCCCCAGAGATTTAGCCTCATCACAGCTGAACAGCACAGCGCTTCTATTCATTCGCCGGCTGCTGGATCAGCCACCACTCGGGGCATGAGTACACGTGTCTGTCTCCAGAACACGCTCAATCATTCAGTCAATCAGCTGGAGTGACCTATGATGGCATGTTATTGAACTTGGACCTTGCGCAACTCTGCATGAAAAAGGAATTAGTGCACCACTTAAATTGTACAATTACAGTTTTCTTGTGATGTTCAGTTTTGTTTTGCTTTTCGACTTTTCCCTCTCCCTCTTGTTTTCTTTCTGTCCCCAGGTGGTGGCAGGAGGCGTGGCTGGTCCCTGACAGGCAGACGAGACACACCTGAAGCACATCACCAAGCAATCACCCTGCCACTATAAAAACCCTGCTCTCGGTGCCAGATGATTGCAGTATCATCCCACATTCCTTGGCTGTTCCTAGATCACGTCTACACCTATGCTCGTGAAGATTGACCCAACCTTGTCATTTCTTCTACGATGTCCCTCAGTTTTATTGTACCTGCTAAACAAGCGCACAGTTTTCGCGTATGATGAGGGAGTAGTAGCAACATTTCTGGTGTCCTGTGTAAATGTCTGACCACAGGCTGAATCCAACTTATTGTTTTGTCCAAGCAATGTCACAGAACGGATGTTTTTGTTTCCCGCTGTTCGAGTTGATGTATTCACACTGCTTGATTCCTTCACGCATCAGTGTAAAATCTACTTATATTCAGTTACGTTCACATGTGATGAAGAAAGAATCAAATTGTCACATGTGAGATGCGTGAGTCGGAGAACTGCTAACAGGTTTGCTTGAAAATGAGTAAAACAATTATTTGATTATCAAAAGTAGTTCTAAACAACTAATCAACTAATCAGCAAATCATTTCAGCTCATCCGTCCTCAATCCGACCGCTCATTTCCTGTCCCGTTGAACTTGGAGGAGTTTAATTTGGGGAGTGCAATGACAAAATTACAAAAGTAAGACCCATGCTAGAAGAAGCCATTGAATGGACTTTCAATGCCATACAGTTGAGAGGTCTTTGAGTTTCTCTCCAACTGTGACTGCAATTTGTTGAGATCATGTTCACATTCTCCATCTTTGAATACCTGAAATTTCCTCTACTCAAACAAAAGCACGTCCTTGGCAACATGAATCACCAAATGAAAGCCTCTCTGGTTCACAGCAGTTCCTCTAAGAAATGACGTCACTACCACCGCCACCACAAGTGAAGTGACACACGACGACTCTCTTTATCAGTGAGACACTTTGTCCAGTCTGGCGGTTGGCGGAGTTCACAATGCCCCAGACGGCTGCTCACAGAAGGAGCGTTGATCGCTTCTCGCAAAATAGTCTGCGTTTCTCAGACCCACGCGGTGAAATCGGTGGCATTTTCCCCATCCAACACCCAAGCTTTTCCCATAGCCCCCGGAGCAGAGCTGCCCGCCGCTGGTGTTGGGTCAGCGCTGTGTCTGACTGTTGCTCTCACAATAACTCCGGCCCGCGTGTGTCACGATAATCCCTTAGTTATGCAAATCTCCCCGCCTAGTGCCCGGTTTGTGCATGAGGGTGAAAGTAAAGATGGAGGCACAATGTAGGTCACTATCTTGTCCTGATTTCTCTACGTTGGTCAAATGAGCCTGAAACGTCCTCTGTTGCTGGAGCTCCGCTGTGCTGCAGAGCGGCGTCTCTGTGGGCTCAAGCAGCATCCCGACTCACCTCGGTCAAGCCTCAACCGGAGGAGGCACACAAACATTTGTGGGTGTGTGTGGTGGGGGGGGGGGCATTGGTTCTGTGAAGCAGTGTCACACATTTTGCCGCCTGTTTCTGAATTAATGCGGAGCAGACATAAGGCTAGGATGGGGGGGATATTGTTATCTTCTTAAACAGCTTAACAATAGTCTGCCTGGAGTGAATAACACCACGAGAAAGTGTGTCAGCCCTTTCAGAGAGCAGTAAGAACAAGAGCATCAGACAGTGAAGCAGGGGTCATTAGCATTGTATTAATGTGGCTATCTGAGCAGGCAGCGAAAGTGTGCAGCTAAGGCATGTTTGTTTGGGTGTGTGTGTAAGAGTGAGAGTGTCTGGGGATGAGCAAGGGTTTTCTTCTGGGGGGGTGCGAGTCCCCCCTTGACTAAAGCTTTGACCAAGAGGAGAATGAGGGGGGAGGAGGGGAGGATGGAAGGAAGGGGTAAAGAAGGAATTGGGTGGGAAATCTGTGTTTTTTTCCCCTGTGAAGCAATTGTTTGGCTATGACATGTTATTGCTGAATGGGGAGGGGGGGGTCGTCGGTCATATTAAGATTGAGGCTGATGAAGGGAAATTAGACTAAAACAAACCGACTGGTCAGTCCAAACAAAGACAGAGTTGTGACATGAATATGAAGGGAATTAAACATGAGGGGAGAAAATCAGCTTAGGACATGGGGGATTTTGTGTGTGAGGACAGCAATTTCATCAACATGGGACAAATAAACAGCTGTCAAATATAGCACAATATCTATCTGTCTGTCTATCTATCTATCTATCTATCTATCTATCTATCTATCTATCTATCTATCTGTCGAGTAGGTTCAAAGGTTCAGCCGGGAAGATAAGTGACAATGATTTGTATTTTCGATGGGACACTTTGTGTCAAGCTTTTGTTTGACAGTCGTCCTCCAGATGTTTGTGCACCTAACACCTGCTCCCTCCGACGGGCAGAGAGCTAAAGGCTAACGCGGAGTAAAGGTGTCTTGAAAAGTGCGGGGTCTCTGTAGAGATCCAGCTTTGACAACAAACAACCCCCGCGTCTGTGCGTTTCTGAGGGGACAAATAAGAATTGAAAAGCTGCACAGAGGACGGTAGCTCGGCTGCTTCTCCCTCCACAAACTCCTGACAGCGAGCTGCGAGCCGCACGACACGTGTTTATCAATGAACGCTATAATTTAGCTCACCTTATCTCGTCCCTCGGCGGTGCGGAACACGAAGCCGGCTCCGCGTCTTCGTTCCCCCTGCGACAGAGCGATGCCGTCCGCCGTGTTTGTTTACGCGGAGTCCCGTTCAGCGCCGAGCCTCCTGCACTTGTCTCCTCTGCCTCAGTCTCTGCTGGTCCTCTCCTCTCCCACCAGTTCACTGTCACACACACACACACACACGCACGCACACACACAGGCGGGGGCGCGCAGCAGCGCTCAGGGGCGTGCGCACGCCCTTTGCGCGCACTGCAGCGCCGCTGATGTATGGTGGCCTCTGGTAAGCGAACCATTCTTGTAAATTGTTATCATCCAAATAAAATAGACACTCTGATAATACAGGCTCCAAACCACAGCTGGGCAACAGCTGGACCACTTTTAGGTCGAAACAAGCCGAAAGTTGTCTTTTAATGCGCAGTAATGGCCTTTTCTGTTATTTAACAGCAGGGAGCTGCTTTTCAATTTAGCTGCAGTGGCTGTTATTGTTGTTAGATTTAGGCATCAGAGAAATACAAGTACCAATGGTGTTCAACACTGAAATATTTCCAAGCCTTAAAGGCTTAACAACCCTGCACACTTTCATTAATCAGGTCCATAAAATGAAACAGAGTGAAGTGAGGTGAAAACAAAACTCGAGTAAAAGATCAAATCCACAAACAGCCTTTAGTCATACATGAGTACTTTAACCTTTCAGTTTCATTCCAGATGTTCTGGACCTTAATTGCTCAGAGCCATTTGCATCGTCTGAAGCAGTCTTGCCATTTTTTCGCCCTTAGAGCGGGATTGCACTGATAATCATACAGTAGCCTGTGGGATCAACCAAGACTCTGGTAGATGAATGTCATGTGACTTTAAAAGCGACATTTCCTACCATACTCTCCTACTCCTCCTCTTCCTCTCTCAGTACATGTCACACACACATGCATTATCTCAGGCTTAGCAGTGGTAGCCATCTGCAGCCACAGCATCAAACACAGAGAGCAATTGATGCAGTTATTACTAGGATAAGCCTGGTTTGGCAAGAAGACAGGGTTTTCTGGTTTAAGTTGTCATCCAGAAACCGGCTGACAGAGATTAGCTGAAATTAGATTGTGGCACAGGTCTGATGCAAGATGAGAAATGCGCTTACAGTTAATAATCATTTGGAACTATGCAGAAGTTCTGTTCATCATAAGAAGCCCAAAGAATGACACCAAACTGCCTTTTAAAAGGGTAAAATTCATGATCCCTCCCAGCTCTCTTCAGTGCCCTATCTTTTTTTATATGTGAGTAGTGTATACTGAAACTGCCTGAAAATTAAGCTTGAGCCTGACATGCAGCCGAGGTCATTTGTTGGACATAATCCTCCCAGTGTCAAAAGCAGCAGATCCCCCTCATCATCAACTGGAGGGAGCAGGGGAATCTTGCCCACATGTGCCCACACGTGCCCTCCGAGTGCCACGCTGGAAAAGTGTTGTAATTGTCCTCACCTCTCATTCCGGACTGCCTCCAGATAGGTTTGAATGAATACCTCCTCAATCTCATTAAAAGTATTCTCTTAATTTCCCTAATGCATATTATCCATAAAAGAGTCCAAGGATACAGCACCATGGAAACAAAGTTGGCACTTTTGCAAGTTGCAAAGTGAATCTTTCCAGGCCTTTGAGTCAAAATGCAATGAACCACCAGAGAAGACATCCTCTGCCTCACTGGTAACTCCAATTATTGTGCCTATTACTGCGGTGGATCCTTGAAGCCCTCCGCTTGCTGGGATGCACAGCTTCACACATGGCGTGGCATGTTGTGCGGGAGAGACAGAGTCATCACTCGGCCTGTTTTCTTCACTGACTCAGTGTTATTTCTTTTATTCCATTCAGAGCAAAGTGGATAACAGATGCAGCACCAGCAAGCCAACCATGAAATGGCCTGGTTCCCATCAGAGGTGATGATTAACTAAAACATATTCAGCAGAGATCAGCAGGCTCATAGTCAGAACTGAGATCAAATCACAGCAGTCTGCCACAGCATCATAGTCATAAGAATATATTCACAATTCATTCCTCTTAATGAGCCAGAGAGTCAGAATGCCATGTACTAATTATGATAAACAAAGACTCTGTTTACAATGCTGTTTGTCTCTTATGTAAAAGTTTATAACTTTATCGAAGATAGTAATTCACATTATTTATTATCTGTCCAGTCTGTTTGTCTTTCTCTCACGTGTTTCTGTCACTTGTTTTCAAACGGCCACATTTTTAAAATGAACTCAAATCTTATCTCAGTATCAGGCCACTCACTCCAAAACTAATTAAGTACTAATGAGCTGGGTTTATTTGCTGCAGCTAAATGTGAGATGTAATTGAGTATCAGCCATCCCGAGAATAAACAGTTATTACATAACAACAAAGATGGGAGAACACGGTGCCAGTCAGTACCTGCTGGAGATGCATGGACCGGAGAGATGTGTTTTATATTCAGAGTCTGGAGCTTTGGCCAAAGGTGCAAGAGAAATCAAATTACTGATGTGATTACTGCTGGGGGGACAAGTTCATGAGTCAGATCTGTTTACATCGGAGGGGGATGCATTTCCTCTCTCAGTCTGCGGTTTAATTACATTATGACTTCTCCATATTGAGTGGGAGCAGCCTTTACTGTCTGCCTAACTGTGTTATAACAGGGGGCAAAAGCATGACACGAATTCAGTAAATACAGCAGAGTGACAACATACAGAGCAGCAGTAGGTAACATGTTGGACGTACACTAACCATCATTCATGTTAATCCCTGGTTGATGTTGTTTTTTCATATTAGTTTTAGCTATAGCGATCAATTTACAACTACTTTTGTTTATTTCTCGCTGTATTTGTGACTAATTTTTAATCATTTAGCGTTGCTTATATCACGGACCGAAGAATTTTGTTGTCTCATCCCCCATCAATGAACAGTATGTGCAATAAAATGTGGTATCATCATCAAAGAGGCAATTTTCTCTGTCAACAAGTACAAGCTTGGCCACTGTTATTGCTTATCTGTGTTTATACGGCACCATGCACTCAGGCAAGCTCTTCATCTAACCCTGATAATGTGTTTTAAATGGCCATGTCTCAGGGTTTAAACTTCCCTCACTTCTGCCCAGAGTATGAATTAAAAAGACGTACAAGGCCAGTTTTCAAGTCCAAAGTTTCCAGTTGAAGTATTCATCTTCAGTGCCTGAATAACAAGAGGCAAAGAAGGTGGATAGACGGTGGACAGTTCACAGTATTAACCCTAAACCATAGAGGATGTGGGAAGACCTGCCTTGCAGTTTAAAGTTAATACACTAAAACCTCAAAAATGCTCTTTGCAGTCTCTCAAATACTTTGATGCACTGGAAACACATTCATAATCTTTTCTACAGTTCACATGAGCATGTCTCTTCTTTTCATATTAGGTCTGACACAACATCCTTGCTTTCATTGGCAGCAAAATAAGAAATGAATTCATAAAAGATGTGTTCCCTGTTTGGGTGCAATAAGCAGAGCAAAGGTATTTATAAACAGTAACGTTCTCATCACTGTGTTCAATTCCCTCGTCCTCACTCACTGAAGCAACTGTGGAAGAGCCTGGCTCCCAACACTCCGGGGTTAGACCCGGTTCAACAAGTCATCACAGGACCTACAAGACTAACAACAGTCTGGGCTCCTGAGGAGCAAATAAAGATTTATAAAGATTTGAAAAAACTGCTGCAAACGGCTGGTGTTTACAGCATCGTGGACGGAGCAAAGAGGTGGCGTACACATCTCCTGCAAATCCCTGAAGCCAGGAAAACTACTTTTAGTATTATGATGCCACCAATAATATCAGCTAATTTACTTATTGATCCTCATAATTATGTGTGTGTTATAATTTGATTGTAATGCTCCTCTCTCTAGGAGACAGTTGGGTCAATATTAAAAGGGCTCTATACATAAACTGGAAGACAGGCCTGCATGCAATCAAATGTTATTTGATTGCAGACTGCACTGACTGATATGGTTTAATTGTCATCGTCTTTGCTTTTGGAATGCATATTGGATTTTGTGGAAATCAGCAATGATACTGAGAGGCTTATTCTGATGAAATAATGTAAACTAAACTGCAATAATGTGAATCTAGCTGGGTAGAGGTGCAGGAGAAAAGTGGGTAAAAAGAAGAGCCAGAGACTTCTTATTTACTGCTTAGTGATCCGATGAGATGCATTGTGTGGTTATTTAATAGTTTCCCTCTCTGGTGAAAGATGACATGTAATGTCATGTCTTATTTTAAACCTGCTAGATGAGAATAATCATTCTGCTGAGGAACAGAAGCCCATCTTGATTACAGCATGCTGATTATCCCTGCACTTTGGTGTCAGAAAAGACAGCACCAAATAATGGAACAACAGCTTCCTCTCTTTCTGTGTTTACTCTACAATTTGCCATCTTTGTGCTTTTGCAGGCATGCTACAGAAGAACCTTAAGAAATCAGTGTTATTCAAGATCAGGGGCTCTTAATCAAACAACGATGCATTTCTTCTCAGTTATTCCTGGATGCAAAAATCCAAATATCTGAATGAGCCAGATCAAGATCAATCAAGATGGATTTTTTTCTGGATTAATAATCAAACTGATCAACATCATCTACTACATCTCCTTAAACATGTCATTGTTGTGAAAGAAATGTATTGGGTACTGTTTTTAACCTATATTTAGTCAGTGTCGTTTACGTTGTATTGCTGTTAAAACAATATACATGGCTGTCCGATATCATTTCCTCCTTAGACCACTGATGTTTTGTGTTTGTGTCCTCTGCCTTTTGTGGCCGCGGCTGTGTTGTCATGCATGTAAGCAGTTGGCAGAGAGCTGTGTCGGTGTAAGGTGTTTACGCTGGAGGGAAATGTGATCCATCACTGGCCGGGGTTGTTACCCAGGTGCCTGAGCACAGCCTTGCACAGTCATCTCATCGCACCTTCCTCTCTTTTATGACAGACAGCTCAGGGATGAGCCTTCAAATTACATTCCCCCTGAAAAATACCCCCCACCCCCATGCACCCAGAAAAAACAACAACGTATGTAGCAGCTTCAGATGTGCCTGCAGTCATCATGTTAGAAATCAGAATTTGCTGCTAATCAAGCCAAGCCCCTTGTAAATTGAGGTGAGGGTTTGGTATCAGTCCAGATCTCTGTTGGAATAATTACGCGGTTGTGAGTACATGTTACCAACTTAATATCCTCACGTCCCTTCTTCCTGAGATGATCCACAGCAGTTTTCGCTCCGATCACAATCGCCTAATCTTTATATAATTAGCAGGCAAGATGCAGCGAGGTTCAGTGATGGGTTTTAATTACATGCACTCTCAAACAGTCTTTACACAGGACAGACGGCAGAACAGTGGAATTATATGAATCTGTGTCCATTTTACCTCAGGTCCTGTGGGACCAGTTATACAGTACTAGACCAGGCTTGGCATGGAAATGAACATTAGCAATCCTTTTACATACTTTTAAAGCACAAGACATAGCAACATGGGATCATTTTCAGCTATGACAACTCAGTAAGCAGCAGCAATCTCTTTTAAGTCAATCTTTCAGCTAGAACCTGCTTGTTTTCAACAAATGTTGTAGTACAACAGAATGGGGAGGGAAACACAGCACTTGAAGGTAGAAAGGGCGAAAGAGGTTTTTGAAAGGAGGCATCAAAGGAAAAGAGGGCACGCTGAAGACAGAGCAGAAAATGTGCATAGCCTGTGGGGAATCCATAAAACCAAACACTCAAGCGCACAGCGATAAAAGCATTTGAAACAACTGAACTAAAATACTTGGAGGCTAAAATAATACATAAACGTACACACTTGACAGTCAGGCTCTATCTGGATATTTATTAAAAATGTATATATTGGCTATTCATATTTAATCATTATTATAGGTGTATCCAAAAGAAATTGGCATAAATCTTGTAGTTTCTTTATTAGATACTGACTTGTCTTTGTGTGTAAAATGTAAATATATCAGGCATTTACATTTGTAGTACAGTAATACAATTACACACTCGAACCAGTCACCGCATCGTTAAATGCGGAAATTTTAGTCATTACAACTTAGAAATGTCAGTGACCTTGATTAGAAAAGAATATGATGATTTTTTTCCTTATTGTTCCTTTACATTCCTTTTTTGAGTCGTATAACATGTTGGCAGCTTAGCTTAGCAAACACATTTTCTTTTTCAATTACACATACAGAAAATCCCATCTACATATTTTTCTGTGGAAGTACAAACACAGGTTTATGAGGATATATTGGTTGTCATAACAAAATCTTAAAAAGGAAAGCAAATGGTTAAAAAGTGCTCACTTGGAAAAAAAAACAGTTAAAAACACTGCTGGCTACTGTAAAACTTTAAAACAGTTTAGAGTTCTGCTTTTTAAAGGAATAGGTCAACATTTTAGAGGTTATTTCTTAAGTACGTTGGTTTCCTGCTGAAAGTTAGAGGAGAGGATCGATACAAATCTCATTTCCTGTACTGGAGGTTAGCTTAGCATCACTGGCTAGGTAGGTAAGTATTATTACCCGTGGACAGAGCCAGACTAGCTAGCTAGTTGCTCTTTCCCCAGAGCAGTTAAAAGTCTGCAGGCAGCAGATTCATACCCACCGTACAGACATGAATGTGGTATTGATCTTGTCATCCAACTCTTTGCAAGGATGTGAATAAGTGCCATGCCCCAAAACATTGAACTACTCCTTTAATCGTGCAAGATGCACTTGCTTGCAAGGGTGACAGCGTATCCCACTACAGGGAGTTCCCAAATCCACACATCATTTGACACAATATCTCTGAAAGCAACAGTGCTAGTTGAGTGCTGCCAACCACAGATGCACAGATGCTTTTTCTCTGCCAACACTGCAACACATTAACACTAAAATTACTGTCAGAGTGTGAAGTGTGAGGGAGGAGGAAGGTAGTGCTTGGCATGTTGAAGGAGTTACCTACTTGTGTTTACACAATGTTCTTCAAAGCTAAAGGTCAAGAAGTCAATACCTATGACACATTAATCACGGTAACATGACAGATTCCAGGCAATTTAGAATGAGGGAAGAGTTTTTATGTGAGGTTAAGATGGTTTGTGTCGGAGCTACAGCTTAGAGGGGTAAAAGGACGTACCATTATACATGTCTGCCCTGAGCCTGGCCCATTCTGCCATCCTCTGGACGGAGCTTTTCTCTCGGGTGAGGATGCGAGTCACCCTCTTCAGCTTCTCCTCGTTCCTCTCCAGGTAGCGGAAGCCCTCAGCCTGCAGCTGGCTGAGTTTCTCATGTCGGTTTTCATCCATGGAGACATCTTCGCTCATGTAGGGGTTGAAGCGGAAATAGGTGTCAGCAGGGAGGAAGGCATCGAGCATGGCGTGGACCTCTGGAGGAAGCACGAGAGGTGAGAGTGAGGCCACAAAAACAGACAAAATCATGAACAAATAATTAACTTTTCAACATCTATGAACATTCATGTATTGTGTCAAGAGTCAAAAGGGCATGCAAAGTCAAAACATGTCTATCAAGGCTGTGAGAGCATATCGTAAGTTCCAAGGTTAGCGCTGAGGGTTAAAAAGTGTGACGAAATGCCAAGTGAAAATGTTTGGCTTGTCTGTCATGACTGTTCTGATCCGCTTGGTCTGAGAGGTTTAAAGTCAACATCATACAAATGCAAACAAACAGGCAGCTGGGAACAATGATGGGTTATATATTGGGGTGACTGCAATTATTTTCTGTATGTGTTCCCACAGTTCTGCAGTGAATTCTGTTAAAACTACCTATATAACAGTATAGTATATCATATAATAGCTATATATACACACAACTTTAAAATACTGAAATAGCACAAGTTTACTCACTGAAGAGAGAAGTTGTTATTTACAGAGATTAAATATGCTCTCTTTTCTTGTCCTAATATAATTTACTTTTTCCAGCATTTATACAGTCAATGTCCAATAGCCTGTTCATGATGTCATTATCAACCACTGTATTTGGTGTTAAGTGTTAAAAACTCTGTTTCTCTGTCAACAGTAAGTATTGCCTGGTGGGCAATGGATTTTTATCTATAATACATGATTTGAGTCAGATATTTACAAACTAGGGTGAAAAAAAAAAATCAATTTCACAGTGACCAGGTACTAAAAACCGATTACTTCAGAATCACTGTATTACAGAACATTAATGCCACAATCAGTATCTGCAACACACACACACAAAAGAAAATCCAATCTCTCCACTATGGTTCATGATAAATCCATTGGTTCCCCAAGCCAACCTGGGCTCTGACCACAGGAGGCTGCAGGACATCAATGCATCCCAGCATAAATATATAACATGTACTGTAAACCATTCAAAACAAAGGGCCATGTGAAACAACAATTGTTAAATGCATCGATATTTTATTCAACCCAAATAGCAGCTGTTACTGTCCCAGCTTTTTGACAGATGTGGTAAGAAAATTTCAGCAGCAATTACTTTCTTTGCCTGTAGGTGGAGACAGTGATGCATCTAAATTTGCAAGTCTATAATCTGCTGCTGGTTACATGTTGGTACCCAAACAGCTCCACCTTGTGACTGAGTGAGTTGGTGAGCGAGTTAGAAGCTAGTTTCATAAGAAGCTTTGTTTTACGTCTAAAACCCCATTAGATCACCCTTATCTATCGACAACAACAAACAAGCACTACTTATACAACTAAGACAAAGTGGGAGGCTGGGAAAGGAGGGGAGCTTTTGAAAAGGAGAAAATCTGTGATAAACATTCTTGCTAATCTGCTTTTTCTAAATAACAAAACCTGTTGGAAAGCTGGGGGGAGCATAATCCCAAACACAGGAGGAGCAAGTGCAGAGAAGCATCTGGGTCACACACACACACACACACACTGCACCACAGCAGCAACAGGGAGGGGAGCGAGCCAAATTTAGGCACAGCAGAGGTCCCCGTGTCCAGAGGTGATAAGGAGATAGAAGAGGTTGCCACGACAGGAGGGCCACAATGGGACGTATCCAGAACAAAGTCGACCTGCAGTGCAGTATTTCCTGCATCGGTGACATCAAACCCAATTCATCCCCTTAGAAATGATGCAGAAACATGGAGTGTACTTTATACCAGTCTCTAATTACAGTGCTCCAATCACTCAATCTTCAGGAACAGACAAAATTATATAAACATAACCAAATCAGCATTGCCAACAACATCAGTGGGTCACATTATGTTGCATACCATCCATTTATAGCCATCCATACTGCGTGGCTCATCTCTGCTGGCCACTTTCCTCCTTTTACCATTTTACTGTGTTGATGCAGCTTGTCTGTGTTTGGATTGTGATTTTTTTTCATGATTGCTGGGACACCCTGGACATAACAATATTTTTGACATTGTGTGGTGTTGGTCTCATCTATACAATGCACCACTTGTATAAGTAATCAAATAAAACTGACCTTATATGAAGCCATTTTGGCAGATATTTTAATAACTGGGATTGAGTGACTTCTACCATAAATTGGCAGTCCTCAGTTTCTGACAAGACGCAGAACTCCAAAACTGAAGTTGCAGTGGTTTAGACATCCTGACTTTTAGCCCTAGTATAAGTCAAGCTTGAAACACTGCTGCATCCTACATTTCCTGTAATGTAGCCTGTAGCATTTTTGTTACACCCACACCTTTCAAACTCCACAACTCCAATTTGTAATGCATGCTTCCTGCTATAAATTTGCAGCCCAGGCCAAGAAACCCAGGATGATATATTCAGGATTATTTTCTCAAATGTTAAAAAGCTCCTAACAGAGAAGGCAGGCTGACTAGTACACTGACATTTATATGTAAATTCGATAGATTATTTTTCAAGAGTTGTTTACATTATTTTGGGCTAACCACTGTAGAGGTAGACGTGATCAGAATGAATACATTTTAAAAAAGACACTGTGTATTATTTATTTTATCAGGTTGACTTCAGATGGATATTTACAGTTTGACAATTTTTTTAAACTCTAAACTACTTTACACACCTTTAGGAATTTGCAGCGACCGTCACTTACCCTCAGTGTCTGTGGCGCTGCTGATGACATTGGTGAGTTTGGTTTTGAGACTCGTGTAAGTGGTGCTGTTCTTGCCAGGGTTGTCGAAGCGGCCCGTACCGAGCGAGACCACACACTCCAAGGGCGTGTTAGGCCACAGACACTTACACTCATGGATAGCCAGTGCTGTGGGGTTGTTAATGAGAAGACCTCCATCCTGTGCACAAAGCAGATGAAGTGCCATGTTAGAGGCTCCATTTACAGACATTTACAGAGCAAAACCAATTAATTGGCATTTGAAACCCAAAACCTTTTATGGATTTTAACGGTCCATAGATGAAATTTTTGAAGAACATCTGACGAAACAAAAAGAACAGATCAATGTGCAGTTCCAGAGCTGCTTGTAAGTCTACAAAGCAAAGAGCTAAATTGTTGGGTTTTTTTTTATTCCCCCACAGTTTCAGTCAGGCTGGCTTTGATATTGAACAACCACCCAGGAGTGCTTTTGCTTTGGATCCATAGTCTACCCAAGGCAATGGGGGAGTAACTGGAGAGGCTGTGGGGATTGTTGAATAGGCATGAGGCTGAGGGGCCGCGGGGCTGCGGGCTGGCAGCAGGATCAAACACACAGGGGCCAGTCCTCATTAAAGAGGCCAGGCTGGGGGGGTGGGAGCTGCAGGGCCCCAAGGGTCTAGGGACGCTCATGGGGTTGGTGGGGGTGCTTGTTTATGTGATTGAGTGTGCGTGTTTGATTGAAAGCTTATGCCTGCTTAGAGTCAATGAACACAATAATGTGGGTACGTGTTTCTGGCAGCGTGTGTCACATGGATTCATACACACTGAGGCTTGGGAGGGACAGGAAAGGGAACATCCCATCTCTCAGTGAGTAATGACAATTCTGAACAAATCTGTGAGAGCACAAAGTGTGATGGAGAATATGAGGGCTGCTTACAATGGCAAAGACCTCCAAATTATCTGGGGAGATGGGCTGAAAATTTTGATTATTAATCCAAAGGTCAGGAAAGTGGCTATTGACAGTATGGGCACTGAATCAAGTAATAGTACCTATGATAGCAGGTGCTTTGTCAATATAATAATATAGTAGTTCTTTATGAAAACTTCAAGGACCATTGTGAAATCACAGGAAATTCAGCAGAGCAGCCAAAGAGAAGGATAAATAATTCAGTATTAGATAATGGTCAAACAGGGTGAAGCATATACAGTCACACTTGGAGTGCTGTAAAAATTGACTTAGGCACAGCGATGCTTTGAGTTTAATGCTATAGCGAGCATGCTCACATCTTCATAATATGATCATAATAACACAGCTAGCTAAACAAAGCACAGTTGGAGCTAATGCAGAAGTCATTAGCTTGGTCAAAAACTAAAGTATTAGACTAGAGCTTAGATGATTAATATAAAATGAATTTGCAACTATGTGATTTCACATCCTTTATCAAGAAATCATGCCAGCATTCTCAACCGGTTTCTTAGTCTTCTATGATAAGAAACTGAATGTGTTTGGGTTCTGGACTGTTGGTGGGACAAAACAAGACTTTTACAGATGGACACCGTGGGCTTTGGGAATTTGTGATGGGAAAAGTATTTTCTGACCTTTTATTGACTTTACGAAAATGACTGACAGATTGATCAATAATAAAAATAATTGTTAGTTGCAGGACTATATTGGACACATGACAATTCTGACCTGATGTTGGTACTACAAGATGAAAAGTCATTACAATTTGTCCTGAGGGGGAAGTGGTTGCGTGTAGCACATTGTGTGCCGATCCATTCAATAGATATTTGGATATTACACTGAATGAGAGAAAAATTTGACCTCCTGTTGGTGCCACAGAAAAAGTGAGAGCGTCACCAATGTCCCTAGAGTTGAGTAAATTTTCACAGCAATCCATCTGATAGTCTCTGAAACATTTCAGTTTGAATCAAGGCGATGCCTCAACTGACAGCTTGACAAAAACCACACATGCTGCTGGAACGGCTACAAATGAAACTAGAAATGGAAAAACTAAAAATTCCCTTTGAATAAGACTGTCTGACAAAGGAACTTTCTTTGATTTGTAAAAAAGCAATCTGTTATGATAATGTAAGGTATGAATCATTTATCTTGTGGGCTATATTTAGTTATTAAAAAGCATATCCCTCGTGAGAGGCAGTGCCTCAGAGAGCACCCATTTTGCTAGCTGAGATGGATAAAGAGGGATTCACTCTGCCACAATGCAGGGAAGAAGTGCTGAGGTAACCGTTTGTTGAAGCACGTCAGTCTGCACCAATAGGGTGTCTGGCAAAGCAAATAAATCACAGAAAAGGGACAAAATGCCAAAATGGATTGGAACTGCTCCTAATGGAGACTTAGAGGGACTTGCACCACAGAGAGAACCAGACGAGCCCAGCTGGAAACAAAACAGCTAAGCAGTTTTCTTATCACTCACACCACTGTGAGTGGCTCCATTCTCTGAACTCAGTGGAAATTATGGCAACAGTCTGAGTCGAGTTATGGGTTCTTTGTGCCGATAGCTGGGGGGCAAGTTGCACAGGCACAGTGGCCGGCCTTGCACACAGAGCCAAGGCCTGTAACATCAGAAGCCAACTGCACAATGCTCCTATGAGCTGGGAGTTGAATGCCATAACTTGTCTCCATTTCAGTGCACCTGCTTGAGCAATTCAGAGCGAGTGAATATAGCTGTGGCCTTGAGGGGAAGGTCTGGTTTTTGGCAGTGAAGATGGTTTGTGGTGCTGCTGGAAGACTGGTTGAATTTCTTTGTGTGTGTGTGTGTGTGTGTGGTGCTCAGAGCGCCATTATTTACTAGGTAATTTGCATCTGTCATCTTCTTCCACAGCTGTCAAGACCAAAACAAGAATTCCTGATGGAGAGGGTGCCACGGTCAAAATACAGTGAGAACTGCTTGGCAGATGCTGAAGCTGCTGTGGTGGCGCCTGGGCTCTTTAAAGCCACCTCTCAGTGAGATATCCATACTTGTTCTGCTGCCACGTTCTCACTCAAGGGTTTCTTGAGGCCGGGGCATATTTGGATTAGGAGTTAAGTTAGAAACAATGATCTACTTAGGACAAACTGCAAAGAAGCTTTGCATACAAAATGGCCAAACTCAAGCTGCCTGTCAAACTCTCAGTATGACGCAGAGCAAAGGTCGCTTCCATTTATAGGGATTTAGAGCTGTAATGCTGGCTGCATTTACAATAACTCAATCTCACAGTGGAAAAAAATGTATCCTGTGTCAACACATAAAGTGCAAGTCCCTGTTGGTTGTGACTGTCTAGTTTAACCCCAGCCTCTGAGAGGAAAGATGTCAGATTTTAAATTTGGGTTTCCTGAAAGGCTTAATGATTTCCTCTTTCTTGATTCCGGTGGTGGAGCCTGTTGGTTGATACTCCAGAGATTCACAGCTTGCACGGCCTCGCCTTTTCCCTTTGGGGTCTAATGGCTGATTCACAAATGAGCTCCTCTTTTTCCTGTACACGAACAAAGCAAGTTTTCAACTAATTAGGCCTCCAACACCTATGGGAGCATGTTTCACTTCTTCAGATGGCCAATTAAACTGAAATGTGGCTTACAGTGTTTTCGGAAATAAACTACTCTGATGATGTGCAGCGTGATAAATACACAAAATGAAGACATGCACGATTTACAGGTCCCTTGCATGGCAGTCTCCACTGTCATTAACTTTTGGGAGCTTATCTTCACTGTGCAAGTTTAAGCTGTCGTGGGGGGGGGCTGCTGATTTGAATAGAAAAGAAGTGCTATCGTCACGATCAGTAAAAGTCATTTCACGCCCCAGTGTATGTCAGCTCCCATTAGCTGGGACAACAAACTTCATCCTCTTCATTCAGCCTGCGTGCCTCCATATCTCTCTCCCTCTCCGGCCCCATGGGCAAGCCTCAATGTTGCCTTGTGCAAGGATCATAATGAGCAGCCACAACGTGGGGAACAGAGCGCTCGCTTAAATCTAAATGAGGTGCGCCTTCGAGATGCATCTGGTGTAGCTTTCCCATCTCAGCCCCAATGAGCAGCTGTAGTCATTACAATTTCTTCGGCGGCTTCTTTGACTGAGGGACTGAGGGGCACTGAGCTCTGGCATGATGTATTATGAGGCTCTGCCATGGAGAGTCCCCTTCTCTCAAATGATTAATTAGAGAGGCGTTACATAAATCCTGGACATCTGATTATGCCTGTCACAATGGACACTCTGTTTTGCAGAGATGGTCATTCAATCAATAGAGGAGATAATTAGGCTGCTATAAAAAAAACTCCTGTGTACTCTCAATACTTAGCATGAATCTTCAAAATCAATCAATCAGTCACTACGTATTCAGAAGCATAAATATGCTCATTAGGTAAAAGGAATTGCTTAAATAGCATCCATCCCACATAAAGGCTGCAGCTATCATCAGTGAGGATAGGATGGACAACAGCGTTACTGTGGTGAGTGTCACTCTTAAAGTGGCAGCCGGGTCAAGTCAGAGGTCTTCATGCCATATTATGTGATTACGTCGACCGGCTCTCCTCTTTGCCTTTTTCTCTTTATCGGCCCCAAAGGCCACATTGAGGTTCAAGCCATCTTCCCAGGCTGTCAACAGAGGAGCACAAGTGCCAGCTTTGCCCCAGGCAGGCAAAGCAATTCCACTGCACAGTTACCTTTTTTCCTACACATTTGTTGAATACATGACCACACACGTGCACCCAGTATTGAAACAATTTATCATATCTGCCTCTGGCTCGAGCCATTCAGCTTAAACTGTGACAATTCTTGCAGTGACATAAATGAATGCAGGCACTGCCTTGTTCATATTTACTCAGTTTAGCTACCATTGAGGTTTTATGTACCTATCTGACAATTTCACATTATAAAGCATAACGTATCTGTCCATTATAATAACTCATCTGCTGGACAATTTAAAGCTAATTTCCCTGCTGTGCAACCCGGGAGAGGTAACTGAACACACAAACACTTGCATGGCATACAAATACACAGTAATGCAAGGTTTATAGCTGAGACTTATTCCAAGAAATTTCATCTGGAGCCACCGCCTGCTCAGTGTGTTGCACTGTGACAGAGAACAGGGGCTTAGAGACAGAGGAAGATTCAGGAAAGCTCTCATACAGCAGCCAGACCACATAATCAGTGGACTGGCCTAATCCCCGTGCACATGTGCCAGTGCAATCAAGAGTTTGTGAACACATATCTGTACAAAAAATAGAGTAGAGCAGTAACAAAAAGAAGTGGTCAACTGAGGAAACAGAGGTTATGTGACAATGAGGGAATCGATGTTTGTGCATTTATGCTCAAGGGACAGAGATCCTGAGTCTGTCTGGGAAGAGGATGCCGTCTGCGGCAGGTCTCATAAGTCTGAGCCACGCTCTCCAACGGCCTCCAGGCCGAGCGCTCAGGGCTTAACACAGGAGGAGAGAGCTGGGATGAGGAATCGGTTAAAAGCTCAGATTTATCTTCTCTGTCGCCTCCCTGAATCCACCACCTCTCACCTCTCTGCTGTGGTGCTGAGCATGTAATTTATGAATTTATGACTTCCCCTGCAGTGGCCTTTACAGGCAAAAAGGAGAAGAGATCCAAAAGGTTAAATTTGTTGAACTGCACTTTTGGAATGCCACTTAATTTTGTGAGACCCTTGGCCTCTTCCTTGTGTTTTCTCACACAGAATCAAACAGTCTGGATGTTTTTAGCCAGATCTGCTGTATTTAATGACTTCTTAGACTCTTTTCTGACTCATTACCCGTCACTCATTCGTGACAAAAACAGGACAGGACAGCTGATGTCATCTGCTCCACTTCTGGCTGTGTCGAGCTTTTCTTCCGACCGTGATGCCTTGTTGGGGCTCGCACTGGGGGTGATGGCCCACTGATCCCACGTCCCGTCGAATGCTGGCAGAGGTGGGCACAAAACATGCTCCCATTCCTCCCCATCGCCTCAGGAGATGCCATGGCAACTGGGGGAAAAAAAATTGGGCCCTCCTCGCCATTCCACGCATGCCCTGGCATCCATTGTGAAACGTCTCAAGTCTTCTACTTCTGTGTTCTTTAGAGCAGAGATAACTGAGAGAGCTTTAATGTGGAACATGCGCCTCCTCCCTCTCTTTATTTCCTCTACATTTTCACTCTTTTTCCCTTGTTCCACCCTCGCTAAGGCATCCCCTTCTATGGCTATGGCAGCATGTGTGGGGCTTTGATAATACCATGGTTGCTCTGCTTCAAAGGTCTTGCTCCAAGTTACAATTTCCCCAGCGTACCCAGTATGAATCTAAAGTTCTGGCTCCATCAGACAGATTTCTGTTCCAGCCTAAAGAATCACAGAAGCATCAACGAACAATCACAACTTTCTTGAAACGCTGCTTGAAAATTCGGGCATTCGTTCAGCACATGGCGTGGCACCTCTCTTGCGCGCACCATACAAAAGCCTGATTGTTTGGGGGTTGAATTAAATGGAAAACTCTGTGGGCGTTTGTGGAAAAGAGTGAGTTGACTCTCTCTCTCGGGAATCCTGACATCACACAGACAGCATGTTATGCTCACAGCCGGTTTCGAATAGCCAGCGAATAAAGTCATCGGTCTGGGTGGCACTCTCAATCTGGTCAGAGGTTCACAAGGAAAGCAAAGTGGTTGAAAGATGCTGAAAGCTGAGTGTTAAAAGGAACACGCTGCTTTTCTTTGACTTATTCTAGATTCCACTGTTCAATCATTCAATTATTTCAAAGTTTAAAAACTCTTCAAATAAGGTATATATTCCATTCCAACCATAATCTTAAATGAAACTAAATGACGTGTTTGTTGTTAAATGATGTTTTTGTTTCTTCCATTGCCTTAACCTATTTTACTAGCTTACTCAAGATTTTTTAATATTCCTTAGCTTCTTAGCAACCCTGACAAAAACACAAGTCCGAGACGTTAAGGCAGTCCATGACTTAAACATAAGGAAATTACAAACACAGACAAAAGTTGCCCATCTCTATGTACCTCTTTCGGTATTCCAAATTCATTCATTAATATAAAATATTTTGAACACTGTTTAAAATGTGCACATTTATACAGTTAGTGTTCTGAAGTCTTTGTTATTCAGAAAAGCAGAGAAAAGCAAGTGATAGTGCAATATCTTCAGACATGGTGAATCCACATAAAAACTGGGTGGAAGATGGATGGAAATGAGCTGAGGCTCAAATCGCACAGGAAACGTGAGTCAAGGCTAAAACACAACCTTTAAAATATCATCTAAAATTCTTACCCTGAGAAAAACATGAGCAGAGTAAAAAAAGGAAATCTTTCCTAAGTCATTGCTGAAGATCTCTTTTTCTGAAGTCATTTAGTTTTTTTCATTTGAAAGCTTGTTTTGAAAGAAGAGAAATTAGAATAAAACACCTGTAACTGATTTCACGTCTATTGTGTTAAATATATTAAACTACTGATGGTGTCTCATCATCTCACAGTATGAGGTTTCCTGCTGGCGGCCGACAAACAGGTTAGAATAGCAGCTCCATAATTAGGCTGTCTGTCTGTCTTTTCTCTCTAACGAAGCAGATGTAGCAGCCGAACAGTCGTGCGCGATGAGGGAAGTGCTGCACTGGGATAATTTATGCATCTCAGAGTGGGGTGAGACCTGCTAGACGGGAGGCAGGGGAAATCTCCCACCACAGGTGGGTTTTCATCAACCAGTCTCTTTCATTCTCTCCTCCTGCACTTCCCCATTCACCTACACAACTAACATTGCTTCCAATTAAGAATGTGGGAGCTTGTCGACACGGGATATTGCCTTTGATGAAAACACATGCTCATTCACATGTTTGTGTGCCACTTACGTTGAGTTCGTCAGTCTGTGCGCCAAATGTTTAGAATGTCAATTCAAGGAGATCTGGATGCGTTGGGTCAAACGCAAGGTAGCCTCAAACAGGGGTGACATCTACAGTACGGTATCCTGTGTGATTTTAATCACTTTGTCAAAGCACTTGGCAACTAATGTTTTGAGGGAAATAACATCCAGTTTCTTGTTTGTTTGTTTTTTTAGATTGGGCTACGCCTCTTTTCAGTTTGTTTGTTCATTTCTTTATCTGCTCTGTGACTCAGCCCTTTCTTAAAAGTTAAAGAGAAACCATGTGTATTGACTGATAAAATGGTAGTTTGTTATGTTACTGATAGCTAATGCATGCCTGCTTAGAGATGGAGATGGATTTGAGCGTGTCTCACTGCGACTCTACCCCTCACTCCACTGTCAGAATGTAACTGACTGGAAATAAACACTGGCAGGAAGGAGATGGAGATCCTCCCTCCTGCTTGCGGCGCAAAGGATTTTTCTCAAAATCCTTCAAACTCTCTCTGCCGTCAGCAGTGTACAGCATTTAAATCCAGCGGACCAACAATAAAACCGGTATTACACGAGCGGAGGACTGCAGAACTATGTGAATGTTAAGCAGGGTGTGCAGGACAAAATTAGTAAAAAGAAATAAGCCTTCATGGGAACAATACACGTCAAATATTGGGGAGTAATTCCAGTGGCCAAACAAAGGTTTTTAAATGAGGCAATCTGCAAGGACTGACATACACTGATGACTTTTCTGCACTGCAGGAAAACAGTTTGAATTTAAGTGTTAATAAATGGACATAATTATAGGTTGAGGACTGGAACAGCTTTTCAGGAGAAAATGTGTGTTTTTCACAGTACTCAAGAGAGTCCCTGTGTTAATTGTCTGAAACTGACCAAACTCTATTAATTAGACTCATGTTGAGTCAAGGAACACTCAAAGGTACTTTAGAGACTATTTACCAAGAAATGGTGGTCATGACCAGGTAAAGCAAATTAAAGTAATCAAATTCTGTATCATAGTGCATCAAATGTCTGTTGAATACCCATTAAAAAGATATCCCCCAAAGACATCTTTTCCATAAGAAATACAGTTAATCAGTGTTTAGTGACGTGGCAATTTTTGTAAAAATGCAATCCATCAGTTCTCAGGGCTTCCAAAGCAAACAGTCTACAAAACTACATTCCATGTTTGTGTTCAGTGAATCTGACACATTCTCCTGGTGTGTTGTGTGGTGGTGATCTGGGACTTTAAGCTTATGTAACAGTTGCACTCATGACAGTCCTCCTCAATAAAAGCATCAGCTTACAACTTAAAATCTAACTGTAGAATATAAATACACTAAAATAGGTCATATCACTTAACCTTCTCGGTAAAAAATATGGACAGAAGATGCTTCAGAGTCAAACTGTGTGATTTAATCATCAAGCCTGTTGTGATCACCTGCCTCCCTGCTACCGTTGTCAACGGGACTGACCTGATGGAGATCATTCCCCAAGGTGAACTCTTGGAAATACCCAGGTGCTGCTGACGTGGCTCGGATGGCCTGCCAGAGTTGGTGCTGACAGCCCCCCATGTAGTGTGAGCGCACCCCAGGCAGCAGGTTGTAGTTTCTGAACACATATGCCTTCAGAGGAGTGCCCGATTCACAATGGTGCTCACCGCTGCCACCTACAGGTAAAGGGGATGACATACAGCAGAGTTGTCTTTTTGAGGCAGCATGTTACATCCACACAGATCTAAAACCAGCATGCTGACAGATCAGTTTAAAATTGTGTCTATTGTCTGAGCCACAGAGAAGTCTGCTGACATATGAAATCCCATCCAATTGTGCAGCCACAATGCCTTCTGTGGCTTTAGAGTGCATTTTCCTTTCACTTGTCTTGCAGAAAAATGTAAGACTAAGATCAAGAAAGGGGCTTTCTGTGTTATATCCCTGTAAACAAGGTGAGGAGAAGGCTGAGTACAAGATGGAAGAAAGAGTCGGTCCATCTTCCAAAGCTCACCTTGGGGCATTCTGGGTTTCTTGAAGTCTCCACCAGGAGGTGAGAACCCATTTTCTCCCTGTGGAAGGGAATATAGGACGAGGTTATTTTCTGGCTTAGTGAATTTTGGACAGTACTATGACTTGTTACAGAAAGCTTTCTGCAAGCTTCACAAAATCCACCTAGATATCAGTTAATGGAACCTGAAATCATTTTGTGAAGAGCATATTTATACCTAAGGCATCGTTTTATTGAACAAAAGGTTTTAGGCCATTTACAACAGTGTCTGTGTACTTTATATCACTGCTGAACATATTGAAGCGCACATTGTGGATTTTTATTCTTTGATACTTGCTTCCAAATTTTTCATTCAGCCTCTGTTTCCAGTTACTTGCATAACAATAATCTTTCCACAACATGCAAGACTTGAAATCAGTTTGAGAAAGGTCATCCATCACAGTGAAGACCCTTTATAACTGTATGCAAGGCAGGAGAGACCTTGCAAATACATAGACATTATGGGTTTTGAATTGTTTTACTGGCACTATCATGACATTTTAACATTTGTCGAACGGATTTGTACACAACCCCCGCCCCCACTCTGTCAACAGTAACAGTGGAACTCACTTGAGGATGTTCTCCCAGGCTTCGCTATCGTAGAAAGCGTGGCTCCAGCCCATCTTCACGGTGCCAACAATAACGTTCTGCTTGAAAACATCTGAGCCCAACTTCCGGTAAATATCATCACACTCATTCAGCGGGATTTGGAACACACCTAACATGAAGCCTAGGATGGCGCCTGAGGAGAAAAAACACACAAACACTGAAAGAGGTAAAGTGACTGAGATGTCCTGGTAAATCAATCAGAAAAAAAACATAGCTTCATACACATGAAGTGCAAGATCTTCAGTCACACCTTTAGAAATATAAGAAGTTAATCTTGGTGACAAATAGGCACCAAACAGGTAATGTACAGCTCATTGTTCCATTACTTTAAAGGTAATGCAAGGCAAATTGTCTAAAGGGATATAAATTCGGAGTCGCACTTCCCTTGGAGGAGCCATTCATAAGCAGTGCCTGGGATAAACATGAGTGTATGTAAATACTTCTTGACTACTTTTTCTCTGGGATGAAGGATCCCTGACAAGATTAAGAAGGCACAACAGTGCTTTGAGGGCAGAATTGTGATGCACCTGAGTAATGTGGGTGATCAAAGTGGCCAGATGTGGCCCAGATGGGGTTTTAAATGTGTGAACATCATTTGATCTAGCAGGGTGATTAGATTATACTTTGACAACATTCGCTAAATCTGAAAATGGAGTACCACCAACTGGTGGTGATTAAGACGGAGAGAAGTGATAGGAACTGAGGACAAACTCAAACTTCTGCTGGTGATTAAAGTGCAATGTGCTTTGCAAATAAAATGCAGTTTTCAATCTGCTGTGAAACCAAAACAGAGAAGTGGCAGATGGTTAGGACACAGCACCCCCTTGTGGTGGATTTCAATACAAGGTAAAAGTGTGAATTTCCCTACTGACTTCCTGAAACCAGATGTAAACAAATTATCATTGTAAATTTATTAATTATCTAAGCTTCCCAACAAAGATTAACTGAAGAGCAGCAAGGGTGACATTAGAGGGGGTAGGTTGGTGTAATTGAGGTTGAATGAAGCGCAGAACAAAAAATGGGTCAGTGTGTTATCGGCAGTGCAAGTCTACTCTGATCCACACAAGGAGAAGTAGGGCAGGAGGACAACGCACCTGTGCTGACACCACAAATGTAGTCAAACAGTTTGTAAATGGGTTTGCCAGCCAGGGCTTCCAGCTTGTGTAAGGTCTGAAGAGCGAGAAGTCCCCTGAAAGAACAAAATCATGCACACAGAGCCACTGACTAAGAAGTTGACAACTGCAGCACACAATGTGGCTATAAATTGTGATTGATTTTCAACTACAATAACAAAAGACAAATAGGACATAAATCCTTATCCACTTATGGTTCCTGTCTGTCAAGACTGAATTTACTTCACAAACTGAAACTGCTAATAGAAGCAGTGATTTGCTATTCAAAATATTCCAACACAGCCTTGGCTGCATTAAATGCTATTTAGTTCTAATTTGAAAATCAGTCAAATTTATATTACAATAAAGAAAAGGAAAAAAGAAAAGCTGAACTTGTACCTTAAACCTCCTCCGTCTATGGAAAGGAGCCGAACGCCACGGCCTTTAACAGGTTTTTGGTAGCCCACCAGAGCGAGGGCTTCTCTAACTGCTGCCCTCAGGCCTGGGTCGTTGGCCTGCTTCAGACGCAGGAGGCAAGGAATAACTTTCTCCTGAGGAACACAGAGACATCCCATGAGAGTTAGAACCACCAGGATGAGGTCAGCCCAGAACTGGCCAGACAAATTTACTTGCACATTGTGGGAATGTGGAAATCATGCTGTTGTCTTAACTCTCTTCCCCTGTGTTTTGCCTCATAGCCAGTTACACAGCATCCCTCCGATTGGATCATTTTGGTTTCAGCTCAACAAACAAGGAGAGTCACTGCTTTCTGGACGAGAGGTTGATCCCACTATGTCTCTATGAACTGGCTGGACATTGGCATGTGTTGCTGCTTCCCAAGTCATTACTTAATCATATGGACATCACCAAAGCACAAATGGTGTGACCAGTGTGCCACAGGAAATCGTACTGCTCATATGTAGGTGTTCAGGTTTCAGTCAGAACGCACCTTTTAAACTTTGGTTGAAAATAAAACTTGATAGCAAAAGGTGTTACCGACAGATGGCATGATATCATACATAAACTTGGGAATAAACTTAAAGTCACCACAGTGCACATAAACCTTTGTTCCTGTTGCCTTTGCAAAGCTATCAAAATGATTCTTTCAGTTATATGTTGAGCATAACACTTTTGCTAAGGATTGACCTTCCTCACACTAATAAAAGAGGCTTTGTTGAATGAGCTGCTGATACCATCACAGATAAGGCTGAGATATAAATAAATGCAACAGTTTGCAGTCTGCATGTACAGCAGTTGCCTGGCTCTGACAATAGACAGAGAGCAGCTCCTAAGCTGCTCTCACAGCTGACAAACTGACATTTTGCCTGGTATGGGAAAACTCCCAAACACAACCGGAAGGTCATAATCTACATTATTCAAGTTCTACAGCGGTTTAACAATCCAGACCAGAGATGGCACGAAGGTGTACAAGTATGTGTAAAAAAATATGCTGCTATCAACACTGTCTTTACACCATGAGCCATGCCAAACTTCTGACATGCTAAGCAGCATCAGACACTTTGCTGACAAAGCTTCATGATGCTTACATTCTGGGAAAAAAGAAGAAAAAAAGACAAGCCTGTTTCTCCATTTCACACCTTGACAGCAACACCACGAGTCTCTGGAAACTCCAGGAGATGGTAGCTGAGGTCCTCCACCCTGTTGATGTAAACCCTTAAATCTGATGCCCTTTGTAGAGCCTGGACCAGAGCCCGAGTCCGATTGTCCACGCTCACCCTGGCAATGATCTAGGAGACAGAACAATACCCTAGCATTTATATTGTACTGTTAAGCATAAGCAAGGAACGTAGCTAAACAGTGACAATCTAATTTTAAAAAATGACCCTCGTTAATATGACTTAACTACCTTACCAGGATGGACATGATGTTGTTGTTCATTTGTTTCATGAGGTCCATCAGCCAAACACCAAATTTTAACCTTTAAATTTAACATTTTTTGATCAACTATATGTCTGTGTGCAACATTTTTACAATAGAAATACATTAAGTAGTACATTTCTTAAAGCAATCAGCTCATTCATTTAACAGCCATCTCAAAGTAAATTCCTGTAAACTGTATGTCAGGTGTGTTTTTACTGTAGCTCTACATAATAAACAAAGTAAACATCTTCTGCGGCTCTCTATCTTTACATGTGAGTTATTTTTGAAAACAGATTCCCAGAACTAAGAGAGCACGTCAGCACACCATACTACCAGTGGACATATAGAGCAGCAAGAGCTCTGATCAACATGTGGAAAGCAAGCACCCTGCCACAATATACCAGATACTCAGAGCTATCTGGTGAGGGCATCATATTTCCCCTCAAACATAGACACAGATCATATCTCACACAGTTAGTGTCTGTAACAACTACAACAACAAAATATATAATAATAATATATGTAATATATTGTAATATATGGTTACACACCAAAGGACACTGAAGGAACCTAAGCTAAAAATATACCTTATGCTTTCTGTCACATTCAAGGAAAGAATTCTAAATGAAATATTGTTTTGTTGTAGACCTACCTTTTCCCTTTGGAGGAGAAGTTTCTTGGCTTTCTCCTCTGCAGCTTTCTGCTCCTTACTAACTGTGGCCTGAACCTGTTTCACAGTGGCATCCTCAAGCTTCTTCTCCTCCACAGCAGCAGTCTTAGACTCCCCTGTCCTGAACTTGGGGACAAGGGGAGCAATGTAACTCCCAACAAAGGCTTGCACAGTGGGAGCTGAGTAGGACAGGTAGTGTCCCAAACCCTTCTTAGAGGAAGGAGGGGTATCCGGAGCAGCAGAGTCTCGTTTTTCAGACCCTGACATGAGGTCACTAGCTTCTTGACCCTGAGTGGGAGCAGAGGAATAGTCAACATGGTCCACTTTTTTGTCCTGAGTTTTTGCACTGCTGCTGAAGTACGAGTTGATGTGATGGGCCAGGTAGTTGTAAGTCTCGTCCAAGCTGACTGAAAAGGTGCTGGGATGGAAAAGTGCTGTTGGTTGCTTGGAATTTGTGCTCTTGTTCTCTGTGTCACTTGATGAAGGTTTCTGCTCTTCTTCCTGACTGGAACAACTGGCTTTGACAGCAGGAACTGCACGCCTAAGTCTTCTCTCCTTAAGTTCACGTACAGTGAGAACTGCGGCACTGGTGGTCGCTTGCGTAGGACTGCGAGTATGAGTGGAGGTAGTGACACTTGCATCACGTGCAGCAGGCGAAGCAGGAACAGAAGGACTAGGAGAAGATGAGTTAAGTGTTGGTTTGGGGGTAGTAGATGTAGAAGATGGAGTAGCATTAGTGGAGGGAGTAGTTGGGATTGCACTCTCCTCAGCTTTTGGGGACTCAACACTGACCTCAGCCTTATTCAAAGCCTTTAAAGCATTTGGCTTCAGTCTGGAGATTTTGGAAAGAAGGTCTGTATGTGTCCCACTCACAGCTTTAGAAACTGTGTCCAGTGTGTTCCTGACCCGTGACATGTGTTGGCTCAGACCAGTAGACCAACGTGAGGCTGAAGTGTTCAAACGCAGGGTGCTGGTGTGGAGTCCGAGCCTTTGTCTGACCTGGTTAGCTTTAAAGAGCCATCCTTTACGATCCCTGTTCCTCAGGTGGTGGATGTGCTTCCAGCTGATACAGCCAACCCTGTAGCAAACAGGCTGACGTACATGAACCCTACAGTGAGAGGTACCACACAAGGGAAGTGATGCTGCTGACTTCCGAGCAGGGGATTGCCACAACAGAAAAGCTCCGCTTACTTTCACCCAGGTATTTGGGGCACATCTATGACTCATCATTTCAGGTCGTAAGAGTTTATGCCATTGACAGAAATATTTGGTCTATGGTCTCCCTTCACATTAACCTGGTGATGATCAACAAAAAGTGATGATTATGTGAAAGAACGAAACGTGAAATTAAAAGATGAAAATGACATGCGAGATGAAATCACTAACACTACTCCTAACTCTAGCTTCTTAGCATTTTTCAGTTCACAAGTAAAACCTCTTTGGTAAATGAAACGAAGATAAACGGAGAAGAAAGCAATAATAGCAAAGCAATACCAAACTTCTACTCTGACTAACACATTTCAACATCAGCAACTGAGCTGTTAGCTCCGTTAACATAGAGTGCCGCGGCTAACTGACTCGTTAGCATTTTAATAGGCCACACAAAACATAGTAAACCATACCCGTATTTTTATGCCGTCGTTTCACAAGAACCAGGAATCCTTTAGGCCTCCTCGTTAAGTCGCCATCATTCGTAAAAACTGACACAAATGTGTAAAAGTATAGAAATACACAGGGTCATTAGACCTGTCACTTGATTTCCACAATGACGTGACGACGTCAGGCAAGAGAAAAACAATGGTCACATGACGAGCCATGAGCTCTTCGATTGGCTGTCAATCTCCCGGCCCCTTAAAAGGAGTCTAATGATTGGTTGGGGGAATTCTCCCCACCGTTAACGGGAGCAGAGGACCTACTTTTATTAATAGCTGGCGTACGCCGAACTTCGTCCGGACAGGCGGAGTCAGCACACAACATTAAAATTGGTCGCCACCTTATTACGCACGAGCAGGTGTAAGAAAACCACAAATGGAGCGCTACGCAAGCGCTTGGAAACATGATAACATACTGTACTCCTTACTCAAACGTTATAATCACACAATTACTAAAACAGATTAAAATGTGATGCCTCAAAACTCTACCATTGTGTACAGTATAATATCAATATTAAGACTTGAGATTTTTAGGAAAAAACAGATCTACATCATGGTCTCATAGTGGACAAGGTTAGTAGCTTACAGAAAAAAAAACATTAGCATCTTACAGTCTTACTTAAGCTTGCAAGGACTCCATTTCCGAGACACATGATGGGTAGTACACTACTGCGCACATTTAGTTAGCTGCATAACCCGGAAGTCACCCGGAAGTCAGAAAGTTTTTCGGCGTATGCACCGGGCCTGCAAGTCTGATCAAATTGACTAGGCGCCATTTTCCATCCGGCATCCAGGTCTTTGAATACATGCATGGGTTGATACAGCGAAAGGCTTGAAGAAGGAATGGAAACGATGCTGCTTCTGACAACTACCCATCGATGATGATGCTCATCTCAATTCCACTATGTTTAACAGTGGTTAAACAGTTAAAAGACGGCGTGAGTGCACCATAACCAGCCCCCCCGTCAAAGCTAAAAGGTGGGTGATGTGAACCTAAAACGATGAAGGACGTATGGGTGGCTAAGGTTGCGTTAGCTGCCGTCAGCTAACGTTAGGAGTCGATGTCTGTGATGACAGAGCGGAACGTGAAACGTTAGCATCGATTTACATGCGACCGAGGGAGTAGAATACAGACTGGGTAGATTAAAGAAGCAGTTTGTCAGGTTTGTGGAACCGATGCTCCGTTTGTGTTGATTTCACTGCTTGTCCCTCTGTGTGAACTACATCAGACCAAGTCGAGCTCAAAACACACTTCAGCACTAGCCTCATCAAATCTGGACTGGATCAATCAGGGGAAACTAAAGACTGTTCAAAACACAGTTTCTCTGTAAAATCTTCATTCTGTTTATGAAAACATTAAAATGTAAATTTCAAATATCATGACGTCGCCACGTTTTGTGTTATCGTCCGGGTTTTCATAAACGAGAGTATATTTGTTATCAAAATCTATTTTTTTTCTAAATAAAGCATTTGCCAAAGTTTAAATAGGTCTGTTGTTGTCTGGAAGGAGAAATAGCAGTGAAATCACCATTTTTACTTTTATAACTGGGTTTGAAACAGCATGAGTTTTCGCTTGGATGTCAATCCCCCTTTCACAACAATAAATGGTGCAAAAAATGGAGAACTGGCTGCTCAGTATTGTAACTTCAGTTTCTAATAAGTGTCCACATGACTTCATCATCCAATATCACATCTATACTGCAGCTACCAACTTAAGTGCACAGTTAATGCTCGCTTGCTTCGTTCCATGCATTTATATTTACACTTTAACAGTTTTCTTTCCTTATTGCAGGTGACATCAGAGCCATGGCAGCTGCACAGACTGCTGTAACGTTTGCAGTGTGCATCCTCATGATAACAGAGCTGATACTTGCCAAGAAGGACTACTATGACATACTGGGAGTGCCTAAAGATGCCACTGAGCGACAGATAAAAAAGGCTTTCCACAAACTCGCAATGAAATATCACCCTGATAAGAACAAGAGTCCAGATGCTGAAGTGAGATTCAGGGAAATTGCTGAAGGTACAGTTGTTTCAATTTTTTTAAGGATTGTTTGGGTGTGGAAAGACAAATTGTTTCTTGACAGACTGCAGTATTGTTATTTGTAATATAACATTTTGACCAGCAAGCAGGTTAGAGTATAGTTTGTTTAAATCAGATCCACACCACTAGCGCATGTGGCCAAATTTGGATGTTGATGTCTGGACTTGGACTTGTCATGACCTTCCTTAGGCCTTTGTTATTTTAGCCAGACCTTTTGTACTGTAAATGCTGTTGAGATACAGGGATCCTTGACTAAAGCTTGTCTCTCTTTCTCATGTGCAGCTTATGAAACTTTATCAGATGAAACCAGAAGAAGAGAATATGACCAGTTCCGTGACACACCTCCATACTTCAGTGGGGAGACTCAGGGCAGACACAGACAAGGCGCCCACCAACCTTTCAGCTTTAACTTTGATGACATATTCAAAGACTTTGACATATACAGCCAGAACAGACACACCCGTCACCGAAGACACTTTGACGAACCTTCTAGGTCCCACAAGGAGTCCCACAGCAGACACAAGAGACACTTTCAAGGAGGTTTTGGAGCAGGTATCTTTGATGACATGTTTGAAGACATAGAGAGAATGTTTACTTTTGACAGGCACACCAAGCAGACTGAAAATCGATTTCATGGTGGGTCAAAACAACACTGTAGAACAGTGACACAGCGCAGAGGAAACATGGTAACCACATACACAGACTGCACTGCACCTTAAGATGCAACATAACGTGACTTTAGACTTAAAATTGCCTTAAGGGGATACAATACTGCGTATTGGATCGATGACAAAAAGCCACTTGGTTCAAATGCTGTGAAATTTGAATTGTGACGTTGAGAACTGACAAGCACTGACTCCACAGTTTACTTAGCTTAGGTCTAAATTCAAATAAGCTATGTTTTGTTCAAGCTATTCCCTGTGTGTGCTCCTAAATGATTGTAGTAGTTTTTTGCTTCTTAGTGAATTGAGCGGATATAGAATATTTTGTCAGTATTTTTTCAAGCACCTTCTTTTGATAGCAGAATTTGAAAACGTTAACTGTACTGTTTTAAGAAATAAAACAGTCCTGGCACACAGATGCATGTGTTAGTTCACCGCTAGCTCACCCACCACTCTGTTTTTGTGCTGTTTTTTTTAGTTTCTTTTGTGTAGGTTTTGCTATTGTTACTCTTAAATCACAGCTGAAGGCAGAGAGACAATAGCAACCAGTGGAGTTTTGCTTATGGTGGTCAAATGGGCAGCAGTGTCAACAAAAGAAACACAAGACCCTGCACATGTTGGGTTGTTCAAAGTGTACTTTGGGGTTTGTACTAAATCTTGTTGGAATATGTTTATTCTAATGTGCCAGTCTCACTTTTAGACACCATATATTTCAATGTTTGTGGTTAAATCTCAAGCATTGATTATAAAAGAATTGTAAATACCCCTAAATTATAAAATATATGTAGGGAAGAGGTATGCATGTATATACATAGAAATGTTCATGACTGAGATTTCATTGAAAGTGGCCTAGACAGACCTGTAAAACTCAAAAGAGTTTTTGGTTCAACCTTAATGTTACTTTTAAGGACTTTATTTTGTTGTGTCGGATTGGATTACACAGACAAAGTATTGGCTACACCTTACAATATATCACAATACAAAAAAATGAAACACAAGCACTACAGCCTCAAAATAAATCAACACCTCTGTGGAAACTGAGCAGTGTTATGACTATTTCATGACTGTTTTATAAGGATTCACAGTCAAACTACATGAAATTGAACCACAAATACTGAAATATAGGTACTGGAAAAATGTTTTTTGACTGATGTGTAATTTAATTGGCAGTGGACCACTTGAACTGTAAACTACATTATGTACAAGGGGTTTTGTGACTTCAATTTCTACTATCATCAGATTTTGCATTTAAAAAAATGATTCGACAACCATTCTGTGCAGCATGTTGAATACAGCTGCCCATTTATTTGCAACTGGTAATTTGCAGTGTAAAATGTATTGTATCTATTTTGGGGATAAGGTCCAGTTTAATAATACTGCAATATAAAGCTGAAGAAATAAGTATGTACAAACAAGCGTTGTGGATCCGGCACATGACTAGTTGATCAACACTCGGTACTTACTGTAGATGTAGAACTTTTCCATAATATATCTTGTGTCACCTCATTCCTGCAACTTAGATACAGTGACATGCTCCTTTGACGTTGTGTTTGTGCAATATTTATTTCATGTGTTGATATTGTTGTAAAATGGCCAGTTGCACTTTCAATTTTGTACACACTCCCAGATGTGTGTTGTTTTTATAGAATGTGTTTGGAGAAATACAATGTAGAGAACTAACTGATAATTCTTGTTTGCTTGTTGTTGTTGTTTTTCATTCAGATATTTGATAAGAGCATTTGAAATGCTTGAAATTTAAATCTAAAAAAAAAGCTGGCATATTCCATGGTTAGTGAACATGATATGAATGAGCTCCAGGAGCTGGCTTATTCCATGTTTAATGTTGTTTTTTTGTTTTAGCATCGTACTGCGTTTTGCTTGAAACACCGCGGTTCGAGTTAATCAATCATTGTCCGAGACATGACAGAGCACACTAGTAGCTAGTTTCCCAAACATTTTAGTAGAATTTACCGTAAAGGCAGTTTATTTTCCAAACGCTGCGACACGGCCTATAAAATAAATGTAGTCTTGCTGGTTTCACCGTACATGCATGCGTTTCATTCATGTGTGTCACGTAAATATTTTGGTACTCGCCTTAGTTACCGTCGCGTTGGGGAAAAAAATAAATCTTTATTTTAATTGGTACAACACAACTATGATGTCACCTATAGGAAATGTAGTTCAGAAAACGTCACACCGTGAGCACTGGGCCGTCGAGTCGGTTTCTAGTAAACTCCAACTCCCATGATGCAACTCCGAGCAACCGTTTGCGCAGTCCGATCCAAAGAGACGACAGCGTTAGCTGTAGGGACATTGAATGACTTTGTACCCGTGTGCGGCAGTGTGAAGAAAGTTGTCTTTGACAGGTCGGCATTAGAATCGGAGCCAATGGAGGCCCTCATACCTGTCATAAACAAGCTGCAAGACGTATTTAACACGGTCGGCGCAGATATAATCCAACTGCCGCAGATAGTTGTTGTGGGAACTCAGGTGAGGAACGTCACTTTGCTTAATCGCTAGCAACTTAGTTAGCCTGCGCAAACTTATTGTTATGGCTACTACTCACAACCATGCCGCGGTTTCTATTTCAGTTTCATGTGGGTACGATAGACATAAGCATGTCGACTGGTGTAAACATCATATATTACGCTCATCTAAGTTAACTAGTTTGCTAGCAGCAAAATTAGCATTAGCTGCAAGTGAGCTCATATGTAAACTCACCGTTTGGGCTGACAGGCAGACAATTATAGCCGTCAGATCACTGTCTTGAAAATAAAATCAAAGTCAGGCGGGCTGCTACCAAGGTTTTCATTGTCAGTTTATCTCATGATCATTTTCCTGTAAACCATTTAATGGCTTAGTGTATTAAACATGAGAAACATGTTCAAACATTTGGCTTCACCTAAAGTTTAATAAAACTCAACTCAACCCTAAATCCCCAACCCCAACTCAACCCTAAATTCCCAGTCAAAAGACAAAAAAGGATAAAATCTTCTCCTTCTGAAATCTACGGTGTTTGAAATTTCTCTCACAATTTGTTCCAGCTTCTTAAATGTGTCGGATTTGCCGCTTTACTTTTCATACCTGTCTGTAAAATCATTATCTTTGACGTTTGGACTGTTGGTCATAAAAAAAATCATGTCCAAATTAATCATAAGATTAATCAATGATAAAACAATTCAAATGCATCCTTACATCTAACTAAAACCAAAACAGTAGAATATGATTGAACACCCCCACAATAAACTTTCCCTTAACAAAGATTAAAACAAATTGTAACACTGCACAATTCAACAGCACCACAAACTCATATTGACCATGAACTTGAATCAACACCTCTCTCCTCTAACACACTTTCACCCTGACCACCTATCTACCTTGTGCACACATTAGAGCCTAATTGGTTTGAAGCGGCAGGTTGTGTCTAACCCTTTTACTTTCACTGGTCACCTAATAGGATGTGACCGTCTCCGACATTTTGGCAGGCGTCCGAGAGCATCACAGTGAGACGAAACAAACCAAAGGGTGTTTTAAATGCTGGTTTGTTCTGTTTGTCCTTGCCTGGACTCAACAAAGGCCCAGATCTGCAAAGTTATTCCTGTCATGTCTATAATTAGACCCACCTATAGCGGTCCAAACAACATTTGATTCGTTGTTTTTATACAGCCCCCCCCCATCCTGCCGAGGAAATTAGGATAAGTTCATCAAAGAGGAATCTGTGAGCCAAGAGAGGGAAGTGACGTATTTCAGCTCCCCTGATCTCATTAGGGGTTACTCTACCACACATCAATGAACAAGAAATGGCCACCTCGTGGTGCCCCATGCTTGCATATATGTACTGTATACTTTATACTCTACACATGCTGAAGCTGTCACAAAGTTTCTGTTCGACCAAAAAGCAACGCTCAACACCGCCAACTACCAATGTCCCTGATAGTTCTTGGGCTGTCTGAAAGAAGTGACTAAATTTAGCCTATGATTTCTCTCATCAAATTCAGTTTAATGTTGTATGTTGTGTTGTGCAGTGATAATGGTACCACTGCTTTTCAAGTCACACAGCAAAAGTTGTCCAGTCTGCAGTCTGATTTCTCTGCTCAGTTGGTTTTGTTTATGATGATGATGATGTTGTTGTTGTTATTGTCCACAGAGCAGTGGGAAGAGTTCTGTCTTAGAGAGCCTTGTTGGCAGGGACATCCTGCCACGCGGCACTGGTATCGTCACACGCCGGCCCCTCATCCTGCAGCTCGTGCACATCGATCCAGAGGACCGCAGGAAAACAAATGAAGAGAATGGTAATGTCACTGTGACCTCTGTATGAACTTCTCCAACAGAAAAAAATATTTGATAGTCAATATTTTTATGTATATTTTGCATTGTCAAATGTTTTCTTCTCCTTATCAGGTAATTTTGATCATAGCAGATTGAATTTAGTGTATATGACTGTATGCTTGTGGTTGTGGCAGTATAAAGCATGTATTCATGTAATAAACTATGGAATATAATTCTTTTATGAAAAGAAGTGCACTTTAAATCAGCGCTGATATCTATCCACTTGTGAGTGAAAAGAGCAGGGGAGTAAAGTATGCCAGGCTCTTTGCATGTTTGTTTAAAGCCGTTCTCAGGGGACGGCTTCAGAGTGACTCTGCACTGCTGCGGAGCCAGCGCCGTGCAGGGGCTGCAGATAGCCAGGCTAACCCTTTTGTGTCCTCTCATCTCTGTTTAACCGCAGAATCCAAGAAAAATGGACGCCTTTATAGAGGTCTCCTTTTCCTTTTTCTATTTCTTACTCTGTATGTTACATAACATCCCTCTCTCATTTGCCCATTCTGCCCCATCCTGCCTTTTATTTGTGCAGCTCCTCCAATGCTGCCAAACCACGTGGCTTCACATACCCTCCCCTCCCTTTCGGCTGGTCTCTACCAGTTAAAGATAGATAAAGAAACGTTGCAAATTTTAGTTTAACCTTTTTTTACAGCTTCCTCAAAGAGCACCTGTAATGTCCTCAAATACCAGCTTCCTCTAAGATGACTAACAGACAGGTTGCTTCCTTGTTTTTGTTGCAATGTTAATTATTGCAGCTGAAGTGATTGTTTTTAAAACGCTGGTCTCTGCTTCCCAAAATGCACATGCTTTTTTGCTTTATTTGTCTCTTTACTTTAGTTCTTCCGCTGTTGTGTAAACTCTTCAGCTGTGGAGCTCTGACTGAAGAGTTTTTCCATCCCAACCTTGCCAACAGAGAAATCCTCCCTTGAGATGTTTAATAAATCAGTAGTAAAAATAGGAACACTGATCTCAGGGCCACATCTGTCATATCAGTAACCACAGCATCTCTTCTCAACTTTGTTCTCCTGCAGGTATTGATGGAGAAGAGTGGGGCAAATTCTTACACACCAAAAACAAGGTAGGGCTCTCAGGTGGAGTTGAGTACACCACTATTGTACTGCATATAGAAACATCAGAATATTTGCTGACCTGGGTCTGACCCCCAAACACCATTGTTCTCTATTCTCTTTTAAACCACTGATATTTGTGGATTACCTACTGTGATTTTTGCAGAAGGTTTTCAAAAGCAAAATCTGAAATCTTTAATGAGATGAGGCACGCCCTCACTCAGCAGCCAAAAATAGTCACATGGCCGGAGGGCAAATGTTCTCCAAGGTTGAATTGTGTCTCTTGAGCTCCACATTCTTCTCCACGTTCAGACAAAGAAATCTTTATGTTGTGCTGATAGTCTCATGACACTGAACAGGGCGCAGGTCTCAGGAAATGCTTCTTTGTTAATTATCGCTGTCATGTCTTATTTTTTGTGGGCACTCTGTTTTGTTTTTTTAGAATTTCAGAAATTGCTTCTTACATTGATGATTCCCACACGTTGGAGTCCTTACCTTTCTCAGTTGCCCTGTCCTTTCAGATCTACACCAATTTTGAGGAGATCAGACATGAAATTGAAGCAGAGACAGAGAGAGTTTCTGGCAATAACAAGGTATGTTAATTACAGTGTGTGTTAACGTGAGATTTTGACTCAACCAATATCAGTCTGTAAAAGTAAACAAAGGGTTTTTTCCCTAGGGTATTAGTGATGAACCCATTCATCTGAAAATCTTCTCACCACATGTTGTTAACCTCACATTGGTGGACCTTCCTGGCATTACAAAGGTGAGATAGGGTTCCCCTTTGCTTCCCAATGTCCATTTATGACCTCACACGTGCACGTGAATTTTGTGCATTTAATGTGGTGTACCCTGCAAAAACCAGGTGCCTGTAGGAGACCAGCCCAAAGACATTGAGATACAGATCAGAGAACTGATCGTAAAGTACATCTCAAACCCCAACTCCATCATCCTGGCTGTGACTGCTGCCAACACGGATATGGCAACGTCAGAGGCCCTTAAAGTGGCCCGCGAGGTCGACCCTGATGGTAAAATGGCCAAGTTGGTTTCCTCCGTCTTTGCTTTTGTCTTTCAGTTCATTTCCACTCCTCGTGTACTCTTTGCCGCCCTTATCACAGCAGCAGTTTCTTAGCCTGGTGTTTGTGTGTGTGCATTTAGGTAGAAGGACGCTAGCGGTGGTGACCAAGCTGGATCTGATGGATGCTGGTACAGATGCCATGGACATACTGATGGGCCGAGTCATTCCTGTTAAACTCGGCATTATTGGAGTAGTCAACAGGTGACACTGCACTAATACATCACGTTCTTATATCAGCCATTACTGGTAGTGATGCTCAGTACAGTTACCACGGTGTTGGTGGTTTGAACAAAGATGGAAAAAGGCATCTGTAAGTCCGACGCAAATTCACGAATATATATATATTTTTTGTGTTTCGTAGGAGTCAGCTCGATATTAATCAAAAGAAGTCGGTGGCAGATGCTATCCGTGATGAACACGCCTACCTACAAAAGAAGTACCCCTCCCTTGCAAACAGAAATGGAACCAAATATCTGGCCAGAACACTGAACAGGTATGGAGCAGGGATTTTAGTTTGGTTTTACTTAAATGTCTCTTTTACACATTTTCTAAGATGTTCATTCATCTCAGTAACTCAAAACATAAAATACATATATGACCTTCACCTCTAAATTATCCACTTGAATTTAGTGTTGTGGTCTCAGTGAAAGACCTTTTTTTTTTTAATGTTTTCTTTTTCAATCGCAGGTTACTGATGCACCACATCAGAGACTGTCTTCCCGAGCTCAAGACCAGGATCAATGTGCTGGCAGCGCAGTACCAGTCTTTACTCAACAGTTATGGCGAACCTGTCGAGGACGAGAGCGCCACGTTGCTGCAGCTCATCACCAAGTTTGCTGCAGAGTACTGCAACACCATAGAGGGCACGGCCAAATACATCGAGACGGCCGAACTGTAAGTGACACAACTCTGTACTGAGCTGCACGTACCTTCATACACCACTAAGGGGTGCTACTCTCCTGACTGATCAAATTCTGCTTGTATATGTATTTTTTCAGATGCGGTGGAGCAAGAATCTGTTACATATTTCATGAGACGTTTGGTCGGACGTTGGAGTCAGTAGACCCTCTGGGTGGCCTGACAACCATCGATGTGCTCACAGCAATTAGAAATGCAACGGTGGGTCTTTTGCTTTTGCTTGAGTTTTTACGTGGCACTAAGTTTTAGTATTTATAAAGACTGATAATTTGATTGCACCTGACAGGGACCGAGGCCTGCTTTATTCGTGCCTGAGGTTTCCTTTGAGTTGCTGGTGAAGCGGCAGGTCAAGCGTCTGGAGGAGCCAAGTCTTCGCTGCGTGGAACTGGTTCACGAGGAGATGCAGCGGATCATCCAACACTGCAGCAACTACAGCACACAGGTGAGAAACAAGCTCACGTATCCATGCAGTGCAATCAGCACATAGCACGACAAAACTAAAGCACAGTGCCAGCCATTAATCCACAAAACCACAGTGTCTGATGCAAACTGCGTGGATTGTTTATCTCTGCAGGAGTTGTTGAGGTTTCCGAAGCTCCACGATGCCATAGTAGAAGTGGTCACCTCTTTACTGAGAAAGAGACTCCCTGTCACCAATGAAATGGTCAGGACCTGCTCACCACAAACACCACTGAACATTTATTTAGGGAAGTTCATTCACACCCTAGTCTGTCTAACCCATGTTCTGAATATCTGCTCAGGTTCATAACCTCGTTGCCATTGAGCTGGCGTACATCAACACAAAGCACCCTGACTTTGCTGATGCCTGCGGTCTCATGAACAACAATATTGAAGTAAGACAGTTTGCTTCTTCGATGTGGACAGTTAAACTCCCGCAATGTCATGTCATAAAGTACATTTCTTGAATGTACTGTTTTGTCCTTCTCACCAAGAAGCTCCGGCCAATTGTCTTAATTGTGAAGATGCATCAACCATAACTTGCAGCACAGCACACAAGATTCAAAAGTTTTAAAACAAACAACAAATGAAACAGCTTGTCTCTTCTTAACTTGAACAGTGGTTCATTTTTTCAAAATTTCTTTTGTTAATATAGGAGCAGAGACGCAACAGAATGAGAGAGCTGCCCACTGCTGTCCCCAGAGACAAGGTACTTCGTCTATTTTCTTGTCACAGGCTTTAACAGACTTTCTTCCAATATTGCACATATGCATTCAGTCCTTTCTCTTTCTCTCTCTCTCTCACACTGAAGAACCAGCCAAACAGAATTCCTCTTAATTCCTCTACTTGTAGCTCCTGTCAGCTTTCTGTCCCCTTTTCTTCCTGATGTCTTTCTTTTAGTCCCTTAAAGGCCCAGGTGGGCAATCTCTCTCCCCCACTGAGCCTCCTGCCCACGAGGGCAATTTCACCCAGGTGTGTCCTGTTCACTCACTGCCTGCCCACATTTAACCCCCGCCCACCTCCAAGCTCTTACTGATGTCCTTTGGGTTATGTTTGAAAGTCCCGTATTCATCGAATTTCACCCAAACCTCTGTTGCAGGGACGCTGGGTGTTTAGTGTCCTGAAAATGCAGTGGGGTTTGAGGGGCAGTTTTTACCCTAACCCATCTGACCATTGATCTTGATTCTGTATTGTACATTTAACCTTTTATTTCTCCCGCATGCTGGTGACCTAACAGAACAAGGATGACAAACCCGTACGCAATTGACATGCCACGTTTTATTTGAATGAAAAAAATACTTTACTAAGTTTGGTAGGGGTGGGTGATATGAACTCAATCACAGTACATGGAACTTTGTAATAAAATAATATATATTGTGATAAATCAGTGTTTGCAATCTTGCAATTTAATACAAGTACCAATCACTGTCTGGTGGTGTCTATCATCATATCACCCAGTCCTAAACCTGGGTTATGTAATCTCCCACCAACCTCTCTGCTTGTTCAGTTTTAACTGAAGAATAAACAAAAGTCTGGATGAACTTCTTTGGAGAGCAGTCAAAGAAGGACTGTGGCATGCGACAGTTTGAAGTGTTCTTTGCACTGTTGGGGTTTTTTAAAACTTCCTGTACACCTAATGTATCTCCAGCCCCTGTAAATCCCTTAGCGGATCCCTCTTGCATCCTCACCTGACTGTCTCTCTCCTCGCTGTAGGCAGCGGCTGGCAGCTCTCAGAGCGGCTCCGTCAGCGAGCAGGTGGACGGCGGGATGGGGAACTGGCGGGGCATGTTGAAGAAGGGAGAGGAGGGTGTAGCTGGTGACAGGGCAGTGTCCTTCAATCCACTTCCTGTGAGCCCACAGAAGGGCCACGCTGTCAACCTCCTCGATGTGGTGGGTAACAGAGAAATTACGGCAGGGAGATTCAAAGCACTACACAAATCATGTACAAAGCATGTACACTTTTTTACATTGTAGTTTACAAAAAATAATCTAACTTGTTTGGGGCATACAGTTTTATTTATAAAAAAAAACTCAGAAACCTTTACTGCTCTACAGCAGTATTATCTTGTTACATACTGAACCAGCTAAATGTTCAAATTACCTTATGCCTGTGCACAGGTTTGATTTGCCTTTGCACCTGTGCTGTAGCCTGTCGCCTTTCTTGGCTTCAGTGTTTGTGAGACATTGTACCGACTGTTTCACATCCCACTCTCTGCATTAACAAGTAGGTTGCTCGCCTTCTCCTTTTCCAGCCTGTTCCGGTGTCCAGGAAGTTGTCGGCTCGGGAGCAGAGGGATTGCGAGGTCATCGAGAGACTCATCAAGTCATATTTCCTTATTGTACGGAAAAACATCCAGGACAGGTACACATTTCATTGTCCTTGCTGATTCTTTTTCTTTAAATAATCGGCACAGTTGGTCCCCCTGCTATGCGCTTCACCGTCTCTTCCTCCGCTGGTGTCATTTGGCTTCAGTGTACCAAAGGCAGTGATGCACTTCCTGGTGAACCACGTGAAGGACTCCCTGCAGAGTGAGCTGGTGGGTCAGTTATACAAGACGACCCTGCTGAATGACCTGCTGACGGAGTCTGAGGACATGGCTCAGAGGCGCAACGAGGCCGCTGACATGCTCAAGGTAACGCATTTGTCAGGTGTCACCGTGGAAAACAACAAGACTGAGTATCAGTTGTACTCTCACTGTTTGATAAAAGATTTCATTTTTACTCGTGGAACAGTGGTTACATTCATTGCTTTTAAAACATATGTTTCAAATTGCCATTGATGTTGTAAAGTAACAAAATCCCGGTTTTGTCTTTCCCTATTGAGCTATACTGAAGGGAGTGTAACAATAAGGGGACGTTTAAAAAGCTGTGACTGTGAAGTGTGCTTCAGTGTTACATATTTTCCTCCTTGTTTCCACTCCTGTGTGCAGGCGCTGCAGAAAGCAAGCCAGGTCATAGCAGAGATCAGAGAAACTCACCTGTGGTGAGGGCAGCTTCTCTCCAGCAGGCTCTCTCCATCCCACATGAACCCTCATCCCTCATGGACCATCCGACCCCCCCCACAGCTGCGTCTCCTAACACGTCAAACTGCAGAGACACCCAACCTGAAAATGCACTGGTGTGGATATGTGTATATCTAAACATAGTTTTAATGTACAGTAAGCACTTGGATTTAAGGAGGGGCAGTACACATCACCATCGGCACCACGCGTGTGCTCCTGTCCTAGATTTTTATATTTTTCTTATGTAATTAAAACAATAAGTATATATAGATAATGTTACGCATCACCACTGTGTGGAGCCTTGCTGAGGAATACCTGCTCTTGATGTACTGTAGATTTGAATTAAAGATAGAAATGACAAACACACGCCACAACATGTTGACGCTGTCTTTATCATGTTGTTTCCTCTGTCAGGCTTTGGCAAAATAAAGTTCCCAACTGTTCATTTTTCCAGAAAATGCACTTAATTTAGATTTCTTTTATTGTCAAAATATCCTACCATTTTTGCACATTGTTCTGTTTCTTGTTAACAAAAGTATTATTTTGATGTAGATGTGAAACTATCTTAAACCAGACCATTTGCCCTTCTCTATGAGATCTCATACATTTTTAGGGGCTAGTGGACCATCCTCGTGTTTTAATGTGTTCTGTCCTTCTGCTGCATGTTGAACAAAATTACACAGGCAGGAGAGCGGATGTAATGACTTATTTATTGTTTTGATATCCTGATAATTGACCTGTAATCCAACACAACAGAACAATGAACACAATAGACACACAAGCCAATCGCTGGTGTCTCTGTCTGCCTCGTCCTCGTCTGGTAGCTCCTTTACCTCAGTCGGCCGCCCATCTTGCCCTTGCCGCGACCTTTGGCACTGAAAGGTTTAGGACGTCATTTATTTGCTGCATTTACAAATTCTCTGGATTTTTTGCTCATAGAGCATTAATGGTGAAAAAACTAAATCCGAACCGAGCTGCTTTAAATACAGTGGAGTGCTGTGACATTATTACTTAAGATAATGCAATCTGGTGTTTTACATGCAGATAAACTTTGATTTCAGGTCATAACAATTTATTTGGAGAGGGCTATGGCAAAGAATGTACTCAAAGGATTATCCCCTGTGATCCTAAATCTATTTTATTTTCTCTAACCATAACAAGATGTGAGAAATAGTCAAGTATGAATTGGCATAAAGTTAAAATAAGTAGTTAACATATTTATTCTCCAAACGTTCACATGTTCACGGAACACAGAAACATAAAGAGTCTAGAGTAAATCCACCTGGGGCTTCTGTACTCACCTCTGATGATCCTGGACTCTGGCAAGAAGCTGGTTAATCTGGAAGGACACATAAACCTTGGGATTGCTCACATTATTCTGGAAGCTGGAAAACTCCTGATAAACCCAACATATTGTACCTCTGGCCTTGGAAGACCAGCTTTATTTATGCCAAGTACTGTATATCACAAACTGCATCACAAAGAAGACTGAAGCCCAAATTACAGAAGATGAGTCGTTTCTGTTGAATACTGTCTGTACAGTGGATAAGAGATACCAGAGACTGCCTCACACTGAGGTAATTTCTAAAATAATATGGACGCGGGGACAGTTCCTGTAGAATTTAACATGAGTTCATACCATGTGCTGAATGACTTACATCGTACTTCTGTCTTTTGAGCTTCTCACTGAGATCAAACTTCTCAGCTTCCAGCCCCATCAGCCACTGCCACAGCTCACTGGCCTTCTCCCTGAGGACAAAAAAACCCCATCAGAAGTTATATCACGAGTGGCCTGGTGCCACTCTAACTATGGATTTACCTCTGCTTTAACAAGAACCAGCATTGATTGTCAAAATACTTCAACAATCTTACTTGAGTTTGTCCTCGTTCAAATGATCAATATTGAGAGGCTTCCTGCGTTCAGCCAGGATCTTCTTCTTCTTCTCCCGCTCTGTTTGTTTCTTTGCTCCTCTTCTGTTGTCACTCTGTTTGGGTCAAATGAAAAACAAAGCACATAAGTCAATCTGAGTATCGCATTTGTGCGAATTAATCAATTAAGCAACAGCTTCTCCACTTGACTTGAATTTGTGACGTTCACATTTAAACACTGTGAGCCACAGGGAAGCTGAATGACCTTTTGTCCGGCACTGTACTGCTGGGTCATGTTTGAGAGAGCCTTCTTCTTCTTCGCATCTTCATCTTGCTTCTTACGCTGCTCCTCCTGCTCCTTGCGCTCCTTCTCCTCCTATGTACCGGGTCCACAGGTCAAACACTTGACCAACACTTGGTGTCATCCTGTCATCTGTTATTTTGAATGTGCACTGAGATCGCACCGCGAGTCTGGCCTGCCTCTCCTTCTCCCTCTCCGCCCTGATCCTCTGCTGCTCTGCTCTCTCTGCGCGACGCTTCTCCTGAAAAAAAAGGAAAAAAAGTTCACTGTGATTCTGGACCGAGCAGAAACACAAGGACTCTCCATCGACGAACCACACTCACGATTCTGTTCACAAGGGCGATGAGCTCCTCTTCCTCTTTCTTCCTCTGGATGAAGTGGGCTTCGATCAGAGACTGCAGCTCAGACAGATCTTTCTCCTGACGTTTCCTGTGGATGTCCTGACATCAAAATCAGAATAACACATTGTTAGAAATGTGTCTGCTGTGTATTTGCTCAAATTGATGTTTGTGTTTCAAGAGGGAGGCGATAAGATCAACTCACATCAAAATCCACCTTTTCTCCATCAGGGATCTTTGGTGCGGTTATATTTGTCATAAACCTGCAGATGTGAACAGACAGGTATTGTATAATCTGCATTAAGTGGTGCATCATTGCATAACTAAAGCAGAGCTAAGATTCTTACTTGGGCTTGGGCTTTGACTCATCTGGGACAAGGAAAAGAAAGGATCATGAATCAATTGACAAAATGAGTGGAAAGTCCTACATTTAAAGGCATCAAGAATCTTCTTTGGGGAAAAAGAAAAAGGTCTCACCTGTCGCCTCCTCTTGTGCTGATGATCAGGAACATGAATGATGAGTAAAAGGCTTGGAGATTAAATGTGGTACATAAAAGCACAAGCAGATTTCTTACCTTCATCCTCCCTTCAGCGGAAAAACGTAGATGAGAGAAAAAAAAGATACACTTTTATTACCATATCAGTTCGACAAAAAAAACCTTAAATGGACAAATTCTGCAAAAAGTGTAAAAAAAAAACCCAAAACATGATTACGTACTGAACTTCCTCCTCCATGACCTCTTCTGTGTCAGACATTTTGATATAGATGTGCTCTGTGAAATGGATCCCTATTAGGTTATATTTAGACCAGCAAACATTTCTGATCATTAAAACAACACATTGTCAGTGAGGGTCAGTATCCCCCAAATAGCTTAGGTCACTGTGCAATCTCATGATTGGAAAATACTCATACTCATACAAGTACTACTAATATAGTAATACTGCACCCAAAAAATAAAAAGATAAATATGATAAATAAAAGTAAATATGATTTTGTAACACTGCAGTTGCAAACTGTAAAAAGTATTTTAATGTTCCAGGTGCTGCAGATGTTATAGGGTTCATTAATTTTTAGATGATGAACATATTGTTTGAAGTATAACAATCCCCAAATGGAGTGAACTCACAGGATAGAGTAACACTAAAGAGAAATATCCAAGTAAAGACCCGTCAATTTTTTATATAAAGTATTCAAGTAAATGTATTGTTACTTCGAGAAATCAACTCGTTACTCTATGGATATCATATCTATGTGACTTCAGCTGTGAGATCATTTTGGTGAAATAAGTACATTTTAAAAAGTAAAGCACTATACAGTACTCAAGAACCACAACAAACTTGCATTTAAGCACAGTATTGCATAAATGGACTCAATTACTTTCCATCTCAGGTTATTACAAATATTTGATTAATGTTGCGTGAGAGCAACAAATCTAGGTAAGTGCGAATCAATCCATTAATGCCAGCACTAAAAAAGCAAGTAATCTCTCTCTGTGTGTTAGTTATGGTTGCATTTGGTTCAAACACAGGCAAACTTTGTAGAGGGAAAAAGACTGAAACAGGGATGTGAAGACATTTCTGGTATATGCTGAATATGGCTTTAAGAATATCAGCACACAGGCAGAGAACATGATCATAAAACTGAGATATACTCTTTTATTCAAAATCAGAGCTTTTTTCAGACAGCAATTCATTTCAAGATTTGTGGTTTAACAAAGCTTTAATGTGAAGCACTGACATGAGAGCGTCCTTACCTGTGACCCAGACAGAAGGAGCCCGGACACCAGGCGACAGACTTCAGCTCCTTGAGCTTCAAAAACAGGTTGAGCATCAAGGATACATAGTCCAACCCTTCTTACACATGTGACTGTAGCACCCTATGGCCAGTCAGTCTATTGTTAGACCACTCTGTCACACACACACACACACACACACACACACACACACACACACACACACGCATTCTGCAGGTAGGTCTACATTCATGTCTGGGAAAATTTATATTCATCCAAGCTCTCATCAGCCACTCAGGTTTCGACACTTCATAATTTTCCTCCCAATAAGTAAAAAATAAAGTAACAGAAATGTAATGCAAACCTTTTTTTCCCTTTTTTATTTATTGCTGAAGCAAGCACAAACAATAATTTCAAACATTCAAAGCTGTCCACCACAACAATACTGAAAGACTCTGGTCTATATGTTTTGCTTTCAAGTCGTGTGTACTGCTGACAGAAACACCAGGCTACAGTTTAAAGTTAAATACAAACATTAATAAAACAAGAGTGCATATTGCAATCATTTTGCAAGCCTTGACTGTTGCTGCAATGCAATGTAATGCAAAAAAAACCCCAACCTGCATGTAAACTAATGACAGATATGCAAGAAGTCAGACTGCCACCTGCTTGTTAAACAGAAGCTTTACATTTTCTTGTGCTTACAAAGGTAAGAAACCCAGGTTTTGTTGGCAGAGTGGTTAAACTGCTTGCCTGCTGTGATACAGACTGTTACTCTGGCTGCAGTCATGGGCAGAATGTGCTGCTGATATTATCTTTTGATCTAATGACCCTTGTGCAAGGAAATCTATGGCTTTATTAATAGTTGACAAGTCATTTATGAATTCTTATGTCACAGCCTGCTCCCAGACACTCTGTGTTGTTTTTGTTGTGGTTCTGTTCTTGACTCTGTTCTGGTTTTCTGTTTCATGTTTTGTTAGTCACACCTTTGTGTGTCTTGTGGTCTCCCCACCCCCTTCAGTATTTAAGTCTCAGTGTTTGGCTCTGGTCCTTGTCAGTTTATCTGTTTTCTCCTTGCTGTTCCTTTTGTTTCTTGCCAGTTGTGTTCCCCCTCTTCCCCAGTATCTCTCTATTCACCTCCCAGTGATTTTCCTGCATTCCCTGGTTTTGCAAGTTTGTATTTTCTTGGTTTAGTGTAATTCGTAGTTTTTGTTTTGATTTTTTGTCATTTGGACACTGTTGTTTTTATAAATTGAAATCCCTGCAGCATACCTTCCCACCTGCCTGCCTTTGCCTGTATCTATTCATTAACCGAACGGCACGTTTGAAATCTGATGATGGCACTAGTTGAAAAGTTAGAGGTTCACCAGCGTTATTACAAATCATCCTGAGAAAGACATGAATCCCTGTAACAAGTTTCATGTTACTCCAATAATTGACATATTTCATTTGGAACCCTAAATATCAACCTCATGGTGGCGCCAGAGACAAAACTCATGGGATCACCAAGGTCAGCAGGCTTTATCCTCTGGGAACCATGAACAGCTGTACAAAATCACATGACAATCCATCCTGTAGATCTTTTTTATACAGTGGAAGTGGTGGATCTCCCCTGCCAAAGCTGTTCTTATCTTATCATATATTTATAACTGAGCAAATGCAATATTAAACAATGTATGAAGACATGTTTTCACTCCTTATAAAGCTTCTTCAGTCCTTAAGTCCCTCATTGGAAAGTGGCAACAACTAACGAAACAAGTTAAATTTGTACAGGCTTTGTCAAAACTTGGACTATCATCCCAGAAAGCAGTGAGCGTGTGACAGTAAAACACAAATGCTTATTATCAGATATAAGCTATATGACAGTAACATCAAAGCCCAAACGCATGACAAGAAGAGCAGACATGTCAGTGTGGCTCAAAAGCAGTATAACATTTACGCATCTTGATAGCCATTAGAAATTTACTGAAGCCATTATCTGAACTTTGAGTGGAAAAAAATGAGTAACTAACCAGATGGATACTACATACTGCTCCAATAACTATTACTCATTAAGTATAACATCTTAAAATTTCTTAATAAAAAAAGATCAAGTCAAGTCTGATGGATACACATATATTTTTTGTGAGCGGACAGTGCAAAAATTACTTGTAAGAAGGAAGCTGGAAAGTCTTGATGCTGGAGTCCTTTAACACCCCTCATCCAGACCCCTCATTTTTTCCTCATTCTGGTGTGTTGATGGATGCACATACAGGAGCAGAGTGTTATGCTTGGTCAGGTAAGATTTGATTTAAATCAGGATCTCGATGGTTAGGGTCTTACGCCTGCTAATAGAAAGAGATACATTAAAGACATATTAGTCAGTGAGTTCATCAGTGTTGGATTTAAAACTGTGTGGTAAATCAGAATTTATTAGGTGCTAAATGAGATCAGTGTCGGGGCTGTTAACTAATGCATTTCCATCCATACTTCTCTGTGTATGTAATGGGTGTCACTGCGTGTTTATACATCAGACACAGTCTTCCTGTTGCTGGCACATGCCCTCGAGTCAAAGCCACAACAGTCCTATGTGATTGAAAGCTGTAACTTTGTCATTTGCCCTTTACTTCATTCCTCAGCGGTCTATTTCTGATTAAGAAAGCAGGGTGGAACGCTATTTAGGGTTGAAGCTGACACTCTGACAAACGCTTTTCCACTCCAATTGTTCACACTCACTACTCAAGCACTGGAGGGGCTCAGAAGAAGTGACTTTTAATCACACAGAAGGAATCCATGAACGTTCAATGTCTTTTTTTAATCATTAATGTATTTTTAAACTATTGTTCCAGTGGGGATACATGGTGGGTCTTTATCATTACCACTGAGTGAATAAGCCTGGCGATTGTACCCGATTTGTTGCTTAAATGGTCAGTAATCCTCCCCTGCATTTGGTCGTAATGTGAAAATCAAGCAGCTGCTCTCTGGTATGCCTAACAGCTCGCCAACACTGGGCACCCCAGGTGCCACCGGGTGAACAGTGCAGTGTAAAGACACGACAGCCATCCCTAGGGTCTGGGAGGTTCTTTATACTGGGAAACAAGGTCAGGGCGAGGAGTTTTCTTTAAATATAGACCACAGTGCCACAGAGCTAAGCCTGTGCCCAAAAATCTCCAGCAGATTTGATTTACAGTGAGCAGCTACTCTGGCTCAATGTAAGGTTGGTGGGTTGTGGTTATGAGTTCACAGGGGCTATAAATCAGTCATGGCAACCCCCCATCCCATAAAATGGTTTGAAGGACAGAGATGACTCTACTATTCTCTGCTTCCCCCAGGACTGATCAGGACAAACCCTGGTTTAACATGGAGTATGTAAACAAAGTAAGACGTCTACATCAAAAACTTTACTAAAGGCGAGGAAGAAATATCTCAAAAGAGTAAAGGCCCTGCATCCAAAACTATATTTAAAAGATATTTGTTTAGAATTTAAGAGGAATAATGTTAATAAAATAAAATACTGTAACTTTTGGATCTTAACTATAATGTTAACATTAAATAGATAAGTGATAAACGGTACAATATTTGTTTCAGAATTGATGAGAAGTAGATGTATGAAGTACAGGTACCTCAGAATTGTACTTAAGTACAGAACTTTTGAAATTTTATTTGGTTACATTTAACCATTATTTACAATCAAACAAACTTACCATTTGTGACAAACTTGCTCTTTCCTCCAACTGCCACCTGTAAACAACATGGAAGGAGGGACATGGAAATGGAAATGAAGAAAAATCTACAGAACTTTGCAAACCACATATTTAGTGTTGCCTAATGAAAACAGCTGTTTGTGCTGAAAAAAACCTAAAAAACTAAACTTTTTGGTGAGTGCAGGTGTATGGGTCACAAGAGGGATAGCTTCTGCTTCATTAAAGTTAATGATGATGCTAATAATTAACAACAAAGAGCAGTTTCATTGGGATTGTCTGTTCTGCCCTTATGTGTTCCACCTGTGCCTCATTATCCCTGCCTCACTTGTGTTTATAAGACTTGCTCTGTTCCTTTGTCTTTATCAGATCATCGTTCATGTTCAGTTGGATTAGTTCATCTCACCTTCCTGGTGTTCCTCATGTTTCCTGCTTTGTCCCAGTGGTCTTTTGTAAGTACTGGTTGGTTTTTTTTGCCCTTCTCTTCTGTTTGTTTTGCTTTCCTCCATTTGCACCTGTCTTCTATTCTTTTGCATTTTGTTCATTATTAAAATCCTTTGTATGCACAATCTGTTGCATGCAATTATGGTTCATATATCTGAAATCTGATTTTTAATCATTAACAAAAGATAGTAAAAAGGCAATATGGACCAAAACTTATATACAAAAGAGAGGCAAGAGAAAATGAGGCACAAGTGGCAGGGCAGACAAATCTCAAAGACAGGAAGTAAAATTCTAAATCAGGAGACACACTAGGGAAACTACAAAATAAAACAGGAAAAAAACAGTCCAAAAGAGTCTTGTGTAATCCTACATCAGATCATCACATTTTTAAAAGTACCCCTTAAAAAACACATCAGTATTCAAACATAACCACATGCACACAGCCATAATATCCTCACTGCAATGCAGCTGCTATTTTAGGATTAAAAAGCTGTGCACAATGCAGCCAAAAAATGTCCTGTTACACAAATCACATTAAATCACGTCCATGTTTGTAGTAATCCACCACATCAGAGCCAAGGGATACTGTTTACGTCCTCAAAGCCAGTCTGGGAACCAATGGTAGCATGTGAATGAGTGTACTATATTACAATATGTCTATGTGGGTGGGGGCAAAAATCCACACTTTTTCATCAAAATTGGTATTTCCATTTCAGTTCAGGCAGCTCAACCAGATATTTGAAATTCAAAATACATCCCACTTTTAACGAGATAATTTTGTATACAGATTTGGGAGTTAGGGACTGTATGTTTTTACAGTGGGTGAGGGGTGCAGATTAAAGTTTTAAGTCATCAAAACAGCAAAGGAGTGTGTATCATGTCCTTGAAATCAAGAAAATTGATATTGCCCTTTAGTAAAAAGAAGCCCATAGGTCATCACTACAAGTAGTTTATCACAGCCCATAGTTATATTTTTATTGTAAGGTGACCTCTAGTGGTCATATTAATTATGACGTAATGTGAAGTGGTGTGTAGAGCAACAAAATCCATGTTAGATGGAGCTAAATTATGTCAACAGATTTTAATTCAATGATGTTTTTGGAACTGTTGAGCTGAGTGAACTGAGAAAAAAGAAACAACTCACAATTATAAAATGCGTGTTGAGAGCACATATTAAAACAGCATCTCTCAGACCATGCCTGGTGAAACGTGCACTGAGTGTTACCTTTTTCACGTCTATTAGGTAGACTGAATGAAACAGACAAACAGGATCATGTCAACATAAATCCAACATAAATCCACAAGAACATCGCCCTTCCTTCATCCAGCAGGAGAGGTGGATGTGCAGTGTGTTACCTTGGCAGGCGCAGAGCCCTTCTTGGTTTCCCACATTCCACGCTTGTTTCCAATGTCACCTGTTTTCACATCCTGTAAAAAGAAAGAACCACCATGCACCTTTTAGGCTGCGTGCAGCAGTGGAAGAAGTATTCTGATTTTTTTCCCTCAGTAAAAGTACAAGTACTACCATTTAACCATATTCCATTACCAGTAAAAGTCTTGCATTCTAAATCTTACTAAAGTGAGCATTTTCAGCGAAATGTACTTGAGGTACAAAAGTGCTCATACTTCAGAAAAACTGATTCTGTGAGTTATTTTGTTATGCCACTATATTAATTAGTGACCAAACGCGAACCTATTGGTCTTACACACTAGTGGAAGAAGAACTCAGATTGTTTACTTGAGTAAAAGTAGCAGTAATACAATGTGTTATATGCTAATATATCAATTATGATTTCTCCATATAGTTATGATGTTTCTGACTGTTCATTGTAGTTATGGTGAAATGTCTGCAAAGTGGTGCCTTTACCAGTTTAAAGAGTACAGCAGGAAAGGTGTAAGTGAGGGAAGCTGGAGAAAGGAATGCGTTTGCAAAGGGGAAAGAAAAGAGAAATAAAGAGAATTAAACAAGTAAACAGTTAACATACAGAGGAGAATAAAGACATTTAGAGACAGACACGCCTTAGACTCCTGCCAAGCTTGGCCTTGTCAGGGGGAAGTGTTCCCACAAAAGTAAAAGCGAAGGTTACAGCCGCTCCTCTGGCCAAGACGTTTGACGCTAAAGATATCTCACTCGTAAATTTCATGTTAGAACAATGTCACACTTCATCCAGCAATTCTACTGCATGTAGATGTGGTGTAATGTCTCCAGTAGACCTGGTAAGATTAGCAGCTGGTGTCCTTCTTCAAGAAAAGGACACAGTGTCCACCAAGTACCCAGCCACAAGCGACCTAATGTATTTAATGGTGCTTCTTGATGGTAAATAAACTAAATTAATAATACAGTAAATGTGCCTGTTAAGTTGTTTTGTCAATGTTGGAAAACAAGATGATAATGTCCCTGTATGTGCCAATGGACACGACCTTTAACCTTGCCTGAAAGAGACTCTAATTATTGAGTCACAGTGGCAGATAGAGAGTGACAAAAATGAGCTATTTTTTTGCAATTGCTGTATGGTTGGTGATGTATAGGTCATAATATAATCTCCAAATCTTGAAGTTACAGAGGCCAGTGTGATTGATGTATAAAAGGGTGGGGCAATGCAAGGAGGCACACTGGTATTCAGCTGTCTGACTTAGTGGTTTGTGGTTAGGCTGTTGTCATTCCAATGCGGAATAATATTCTACTTTAATTCTTTATTCTTCTGTTGTCCCCATAGGTTTACAGGGTTTGGGTGGGGGTGGGGAGCCTTATTAAGAGATGCTGTTAAGTAAACTGTCCATGTGGTGTCACTAGACTCCAGACTTTCACCCTGTCCACTCTCAGAAATGAAGGCCACAGCCAACAAGAGGCTGGCATGTTGATGTGTAAATGAGCACATTAGCATGTACAGAATATCAAGGGATTAGTCTGTTGAAGTGACACTGGTGTCTAATTTACAATAGCCTGTGCAATCAGGACAAGGATTTATCAGGCCTTACTGCCGGCTTTGCTGCTGCTGGTGATGCTGCTGCAGCTGCTGGTGCAGGTGCTGGTGTTGTCTTCTCTGCCTCTGCAGGTTTTGCCATCCAATTGTTGACACGTCCAGCCACACCTCCTTTGACACCAGCCACATCCTGAGAAAAGAGACAACCTCAAATCACTCAGTCACATCCTGTATCAGTATACCTGTCCATCCTTCTCTTTTCCTCAGTCCTTCACCTTGATGGTAGGGGCGGGGCTTTCAGCGGAGCCACCAACATTGCCCTTCTCCCACATGCTCTTGATGCTGCGTGTGCCTCCTGTAGGAATATCTGCCACTGAAGACTTGGCTGGAGTTTTGGATTCTTTGTTTCCCTTTGAAGACAGAGAATGGATTTAACTACTTTTTTAATGGACAAAACATTGACTGAGGTCCATTGGTGGAAAGGACCCTCAGTACTGTACTTGAAGTGCGACTTCATACCTTGGGTATTTTTTTAATTTCTGCGACATTTGTTTGACAGCAATACATAGTTTTAATATAGCAATATTAAATAGTATTTTAACAACAAACTAATTAACCAGTGGTTCCCAACCCTTTTGGCTTCCAGCCTCTTCGGAAACAGCAGTGTATAACTGATGTTCCTCACCACATTTCAGATGTTTGTGAGCTCCCGCAAAGAGACTAAACTTTTCAGATAGTTTAATGTTTTTTAAACATATTGGTACTTTTACTTCATTCTGTCAGACATTCTGTCAAGGCTCACCTGGAGGGCAGAGGTGTACTGTTCCAGTCTGTTGCCTATCTTGGAGACAATTGGAGTGTGTGACCCTCTGGCTGGAGTGCTGTGAGGATGTACAGCACAGTGGACATTAATATGGCTCACTAACTCCTGGTTTAATAATTAACTTATGTTTCTTTAATTTTATACAGTACTGTAGTGCAAAATAACCTTTTATGCCTCACCTTTTTTGGGCAGATTTGTTCAAGAATTCTGCCTTCTCCCCGATCTGCACAGAACAAAAAAGCATGTTTTAAATTATAAACCAGTCTGCCTCTGATATGCACATATGATTTTGTACTTGGTCAAGCTGCCCTGGCTTCTTTCTTGTCTCCAAGATGACCTTACTAAGAGGCAGACCAGTCTGTCCCTGGGAAGGTCTCTCTGTACTTGGACTTAGTGTTGGTTGGTGCCTGAATGACTGAGCTGGAGAGTTTGGCTGTAAGGCAGCCAGGGTACACACACACACACACACACACACACGCACACATATATACACACACACACACACACAGGTCAACACACGTACACACACACAGCCTGGTCTGAGAAACGTTCTTCATAATGAATTATACTTTCCATGTACTGGCAGGGTTGAAAAAACACACAATTCTCAGCATTCCTCCAAAAATACTCCAGGCAACAAAATTACCCAGTCATGGTTGTGTTCATACACTGCCATATTTGAGTACAGCTTAGATGCCAGAGGACATCTTTTATTTTTGTCAACTATCAATATGTTTCCAGTATCAAAGGAATGAATAACACATATTGAAAAGGGAGAACTAACAATCACAAAACAGGGGAGAGAAAAGGGGAGTAGCTGTGCATGTTTTGCAGGGGGACTGGCTGCAAAGCTAAATAATCAAGTCTTACTTCATTTGTGTAGAACACAAATGTAGAAATGTCTTATTGTCGTTTTGGTTTGTTTGTCGTTTGATGGATTTTGTTATCTTTGGGCAAAGCCCGGTCGGCTGTTTCCCCAACTATCGGTTTTTAAACTAAACTAGGCTAAGCTAAGCTAACTGCTGGCTGTAGCTTCACATTTACCTGTACAGACTTCAAAGAGATATCAATCTTGCCATCTACTGTTCCCTGTTTCTTTAAGAGTTAACAGCATTTTAAAAACATCCGGATGGCCCAACATGAACTAGATTGTTAATTTAGGAAATTTAACAGCAACATCTCTTTAAGATTCAATGTCTCTTCTATTCTAGAAAATCAACAGACCATGATGTCAACAGTTTTCATGGGAACTATTTTGTTTTGGTCAAAGGCATTCTAACTGTTGACACTGAGGTTTGCAAATTACCAGTAGAAACTGTGACTGTTGATTTTTTTTTTTTTTTTTAATGTTGTAAGCATCATAAGCGAAAATCAATTTTGTCCTGAGGTAGAAAGATGTTTAAGTGAGAAAATGTGTTACAAAATCATAGTGAGGCAAGTTCTGTACTTTGCTAGAAAACCCTGTGGAACATTTGCAAGAGCTCTGGCCATTTATGCTCCAAATCTCACCTTGGAAGAGCCTTTGGGACTGACAGTGAAGGCAGGTTTTGCAGTGTCTTCCTCCTTTTGTTTCTTCTTCTCTGCAGCCTCTGCCCTCCTCTTTTCTATCTCCTCCCTCATCCTCTTCCTCTCCTCCTGTTGTGAAATCCAGAATTTACTGTCACACACCTTTTGCTACTGGTTACAAACAGAAAGTCCATCCTTACCTGTTCCTTTGCTTTCTTGTCTTCCAGCTCCTGTTTCTTCTGCCTCTCCTCCTCCTCTAGGATCTTCTTCCTCTCCTCCCTCTTCTTCTTCAGGCCCTCCAGCTCAGCCTCCGCGTCCTGCTGCTTCTGCTTCATCTTCTCAAACTCCTCGCTCTCTGCGTGGGTCCGTCGGAGCTTCAGCTCCTGCAGCTTACGTTCTGCCTCCTGTTGCTCCAAGTCGTCTGCCTTAGTAGAGGGGGCGTTGTCCCTGCACACAACCACAGATGGTTGTTTTATGACCAACAAACTCACATGTTTTGCAAATGAGTTAAAATGATAGAAACGTCATAAACTTCACCTGCATGTAAAAGTAATCACTACTTAAGATACTTTCTACCCTCTGATATGCATCTTCTCAGTGGGTCCATGGCAATTTCCTTATCAAACACTTTCCACTAAAGTGGGATGTATGTAAATTTACAAAGATGATGAGGAAAGTCACACATGAAAGGTATAGGCCCCTAATTAAAAACATTGTTTGAGACTGGAAAGAGCAGTCTGGTGTGTTTTACCTTGTCTTATCTGTTTTCTTAAGCTTATTTTCAAAGAGGGCTCCATTTCGCTTGGCTGGTTCGTTCTTGCAAAAGAAGAAAAAAAATGTCAGACATCAAAACAATGTACTTTATATTGTCAGTAATAGGAGAATTGATCAGATGTTTGTTTCACCTTTTCTTTAAATCCGAATCTCCTTGACTTCTCCTCCTTTACACAGAAGACAGAAGAAGAGGCTTGATAAAATAATTGTACTTGCATGCTCAGTTTGAAAAACATAAGACACACAAAAACAGCCATTAGACAATAGTGGAATCAAAGGCCTGGCAGTGAGTGCAAACTGAAGACGCATCACACTGTGACATGCTCGGTACCAAAACCTCTTATAGCCTTGTGGCAAACAAAACACTGTGATCTGTGACCACACCACAAAAACTGTCAAACATCTGCAAAGCGAGACCAAAGCCTGGATGAATCAAATGTGGTTCCCCAGTGTCACTTAATCCCGGCGAGAGAGGAGTTCTGTTACATTAAAAAGTCTGTATTCTGTTATTTTAGAAATGGGAACCTCATTTAAATTTTCCAGGTTTTAGTTGTGGCTGCTGGCGATTAAGTACATCAATACCTCTTTCTTCTTTTCTTCCATTTCTTTCTTCTTGCGTCTATCCTCTTCCTCTTTTTTCTTCTTCTCCTCAGCCTCCTTTTTCCGCTTTTCGTCCTCTTCTTTCTTCTTTTCCTCCATCTCCTTTTTCCGTCTCTCCTCTTCTTCTTTCTTCTTCTTCTCTTCCAGCTCCTTTTTCTTCTTCTTTTCTTCCTCCTCCTTTTTCTTCTTCTCTTCTACTTCCTTCTTTCGATTCTCCTCCTCTTCTTTCTTCTTCTTTTCCTCCATTGCCTTTTTTTGTTTTTCCTCCTCTTTTTTCAGTTGATCCTCCATTTCTTTCTTTCGTTTGTCTTCCTCCTCTTTCCTCTGTTTCTCCTCTGCCTCCCTTTTCTGTTTTTCCTCTTTTTCCTTTCTCAGCCTCTCTTCCTCTTCTTCCCTCTTCCTTCTTTCCTCCTCCTTCAGCTGCCTTTCCTCTTCCTCTCTCTTTAGCTTTTCTTCCCTTTCTGTTTTTTGCCTTTCCTCCTCTTCTATCCTCATCTTTTCTTCCATTTGTTTTTGTCTTTCCTCCTCTTCTTTCCTCTTCCTTTCCTCTTCCTCCTGGTCAGTATCAGGAACAGCTTCTTCAACAGAATCTTTCATTCCTTGATCAGCCTCTACTTCTGTCGCTGCAACGTCAATCTCCTCCTGTGTGATAAGTTAGAGTGATAATTTGTGTCACATGCATATCAACAAAATAAAGTTATGAGGAAGCAATAATAAGAGACCATACCACATTTCTTGTGATCAATTTTTTTGTCTCCTCAACAGGTTCTTGTCAAGAGTAAAAAGACTTAAGAATATATCATTGTCTGTCCCCTTTAAGTACACGTTTTGGTTCAGAAAAAGCTAGAAACTCATCTTTACCTGCTCTTCTTCCTTCTTTTCTTCTTCATCTTTCCTCCGGGAGTTTGTGTCTGTCTCTGTCACCTCCTCCTTGGCAGGTGTCTCTTCTTTCTTCTCCTCCTCTTGCTCTGTATGTTGCTGTGCGCTGTCTGTGTCATTGGTGGTACCAATGGTGGGGTCAAGCTCCTTCTGCCTCTCCATGGCCTCCTTCATTCTCTTCTGCCTGCGCTCCTCCCTCCTGGCCAGACGCTCCAGCAGAGCCTGGTCATCATCAGCACCTCCAGTGGTGGTGGGGTCAGCGCTGGTAGTGGTGGTGGACTCAGTCTCTGTGACGCTGTAAAGATATGAAATTAATTTGTTCATGAGGCATTGGAGTCTGGAATTTGAGTCAAATTACGAGCTGAATCCCCATTACAATCACATTTCTGTATATTCAAAGAGCAATAAACCCACTTCTACAGTTCTTCTTTGATTGGATCATTCTGCCATGGCTCACAGGCAGAAAGAGTAAGGTAAAGTCTGTTTACAAAACCATATACTATTACATTTTATGACTCCTGTCCCCTTCAGCCACATTGTACCTGTTAGTTTCGATCACATCAGTAGTATCACACTCCTCCAAGTCTCTAATCTTCTTTCTCTCCTCCCTCGCACGTCTCCTTTGCTCCCGTGCTTCCTCCTCATCATCATCATTGGTGTAACCCACCCTGAACAATCGCACATGCAGATACACAGTACATCTTAATGACATGTCCACTGGGAAAAATGACTTACTGCCTGCTCCCATCAACTGAATCTATACTGTCAGTTACTGAAGAACACAATCATCCATGTCATTCAGTATTGAAAGGAATTTCAGTTAGCAATGTTTTTTAAAGACATATAGGCTACTTGACATTTTGGTGCTTGTAAACCGGAGTATGTCAACATCAGCTTTAATGAAGACAGTGTGAAGAAACTATGTTTTGTTCTGGTTGAGCTTATGTCCACATGAGCTCAACCAGAGGGGTTTCCTTCTCCATCTGTTTCATTTGAAGTTTTTTTTGATGACCAGATGATCTTAAGTTATCTAGTGTTTTGCAATCAAAACTACACTCAGTATCTTGTGTAACAGTGTTTAGCGACCCCTTACATTTTTCTTGGGACCCTTTGACCATCTCAACTCCAGGCTGCGAATGACTGATAAGTGTGACTGATCTCAAGCTGACCTCAGAAGACATCATCAAGACTAGATGCAACAACAAAAGGAGAAAAACAACTGAACTAAACACACTGAATGAGATACGAGTCACAGGTGACAGCAAAGGATGAAGATGAAGAGGTAAGAACTCTTTCTACTGCAAACAATAAAATGTACTGAACTAGAGATGAGAGACAATGCCCTTCTGTCTTTCCCCAACTCCACATCTCTCTCACATCCTGTCACTGACCTTCATCCAGCTGTGAGCATATGCACGATGAGACTACTGAGCATACCAATGCTGTATCTTTCCAAGCATTACCAGGCTTTATGAGGCGGGGAGAGAGCTTGAAATGGCCCATTGATAGCACATGGGTATTATTTCCCTCTGCTCATCTTGAACCCACAGCACAATGATTTACAGATGTTGTGAGAGGAAGAGGTGGATGGGGTAACCACAAGAATCCTGTCTGCCTTCAGAACAGAAACAAAGACCCAAATGAGGAGGAAATCCAACAAATCCGCAGGCAAAGGTTTCCTTCAAATGGCATGGGTCTCCTCGAGAAATCATTGAAGGAATGATTCAATTAGATATTACTCCGCTCAAAGCTAGAGGGCTGCTGTGAGACTCCTACATTTCCAGATGAGCAACCTGAGAGAAGCAAAATAAATGGATGGAAATATGATGAAGGCTTCTTAGCCAACAGGAGGAACAGAGCGAGATGAAGGAAAAGCAGCTGAAAACTCTACTCAAACTTTGCCTGGTGCATTCAGCGAAAGCTGTGTTGTGTTGTGTTGAAACAGAAATGGCAGTGAAAACATTCCAGCGTCTGCAGCCTTTCCTTTGGCTGCAGAGAGGAGCTGGAGGGTGGCAAGAGTCAGAAAAGGCAAAGCAGGCTGGGTTGGCACGGCTGTCAGAGCTGGCTGCAGGACTGTGAGAAAATTCCTTTTTTTCCCCACTCAGGCTCTGATAGGACATCTGATATGACAGCAACTGACTCCTGAACTGAAAGAAAAATTGTGTGAGATGTGATCATGGCTAAATTTCCTCACCATCCCTTAGTAGATGAAACTGATTAGATTCTATATGTTCACCAAACCTCTCTATAAAATTACATTTTTTTTAGGAATGAACAGATCAGTAAATTGTTCACAGACAAAGTGTTTGTTTTCTGACAAAATATCAAATTTTGCAGCACAACATCCACTTATAGTGCCTACAGCATTATTAAACTGTTTTATGGTTATGCTGAAGCACTCACAGCACTTAAGATTAGGGAAAAATGTGGTCTGGTTAAATAAAGAAAAAAGTTCACAGTGACTTTAGTGTTTATTTATATTCAACCAAAGCCACAAATATTCACTAACTATAACCCAAGTGCTTTTGTTACCTAAACCATAACCACAGATGTGACTTTATATGCCAATCCTGGTCTCTGGTGTGACATTTTGTAAGCCCAACATCCACCCCACTCACCTCATGGTGACTCTGTTTCCGTTAATAAAAGAAGATCTCCATTCATTCAAAAAACATAAAACAAAAGAAAAACAAAAAGTTCATTCTCAGATTCTGAAAACAGCAGCAAATTTTACTGGAACAAGAGTAAATACTGTATTTGTTGGGCACTGTTTTCAGCCACAGCCTGATATACATTGGGTGCTCTAGTGAGTAATTCTTGAAGCAGAATTAAGCAGAAACTAAAAATCAACTGAAAATAAACTGCAGTGCCCACATTCATTGTAAAGAAGGAACATGTCACCTAATGTAACACTGAGTGTCACTGATGTGTTTTAATTGAAGTTTTAAGCTGCAAGGAAACTAACCGTGTTTGTGCAACAGAGACAACACTTAGAAACTGCGTATTTTAATCATTTGTCTCTTCTGAAGTTTAATGACATGTTTGGTTCATTAATTTAAGGGTCTCACTAATTAAGCAGCAGTTGACAGCTACAGGTGTCAGCAAGTGTGCTAATGACCTTCAGTTTGCTTCCACTTAATGACATCACAGCATTTTCACTGCAGGTTGTGGTTTGTTTGTTTGGTTCATATTATTTTCCAGTGGCTCTTAGATCACTTGTACTTGTTTTGACTATCACATCACACCTCTCCCTTTCAGTTTATATCCCTGTAGATTATCCAGGGATTTAAACATGCTGCTTTATACTCATCAATGCATATTTTATTAGGAGAGTGGACGACAGCACTGACTTAATTACAGTGCTGTTATATTTATCTGAGAGAGACGAGAGAGTGAGATGACAGAGAGAGACAGATCCAAACAGCAGCACAGCCACTGACTCCATGATGAGTGAATAGGCCAGTTGACATCATTGAGCCATCATCACCTGAGTGTCATCCAAGTCTCATCCTGTCTGCTCTGATTCGCTCTGCTCTACCACTCCATGTGGAAAAAAATGCAGACACACACAGACTCACGAAACTATGAGGCTTTGATTAGAAGATGATGAAGCGTAGGATGTCGTCAGTCTTTTCTCAGTGTTTGTATGATTTTCACCATGCATTCACCTCAGTTTCTCTCAAGATTAAGTGTCCATGATGGTGCACTTATCCGTTTTCCTTCATTTGCACATAATGTTTATATATTTCCAGAGGGTTCACTTACTTTTCAGACTCGAGGCGCATCTGCTCTCTCCTCTGCCTCCTCAGTTCCATGCGGCGGTCAAAGTCGTCATCCATGATGCCCAAAAAGATTCTCCTCACTTTCTCACTGAAAGACACAAGTGTCACGTCACATCATGTTTCCAAAAAGCACTCATCAGTCATCAGTACATCCATCCCCCACTGCGAGCTTGGGGGAATCTTCTTTTTGAATGAATTTCCTATTTCATCATTATTGGCAATTCCACAACGTTGGGACATTTAATGCTAAGTAACGATCCCTCACTGGGACTGCAGGGAAAACATGCCGAATTCAATAAGAGGCAGTTCATGAAATTATTTCAAATCAGTCAAAACATGTCAAAGTACAGGTGACCACCCAAGACAGCTTAATAGCATAGGTAAAAAGTAACAAAAAACTGCATTGCCTCACAATACCTTGACAGTGGCTGAAGTTAGTCCATAGACAGCAGTGTCTCCCCTCTCTTCATATATCAACTTCTACAGTCTGGTTTATATCTCAGCCCGTGTAGCACAAAGAATTCCTGCTTGTTCTTTCAGTGGCTTTAACTACCAGAAAAGGCAAAGCCTGCCTCACTGCTCCCCTCTCGTTCTCTCACAGCCTCCCTCCTCCGCCTCCTCAGCCTGACTCCTGCTCCCCCCGTGTCTCACTTTCCCCTCCCTAATCCCTGAGTTCAGACTCTCTTGAATAATCTCTCTTTATTTATTTGTCTCATACCACTTTGTTCACTCTACCTGATGTCCTACAGCTCTTGTCAAATGTATTTCCTGAATGTAGATGGAGGACTATAGCTCCACATGACAGCTGCATTTGAACTGTAGAAAGTACCCTTCATTCATCATAATAACTAGTGAACCCTTAACTTCTTCTCTTCTTGTTTGGTGCTGGTCCACTGAAACTCCATGGCTTTAGACGACTGTGGGTTTAAAATTCATTACAGATTGTGAGTTATAGATAAAATGATAATTCTAGTATAAGGCTGCCAAAGTATATAATATACAATCCAGTGTGTATCCACAGCAATCAATCTACTATCCAAAGCCTCTAATAAAGTAATAATAAATCTGTATTTTGGCCTGCTCTGGTCGAGAGTAATTTCCCAAAGTTGAGCCACTTATGTAATATAGTAAGACCATAGCATCTTCTGCCAAATCACTAACTGCAAAACTCCTTCTGGCTGTTATGGAGCAAGAAACCAGGCCCATATAGACATAATCTTTGAATATGTTGGGTGCATAGACTGACATGCAATAGTTTTTTTCTCTGGCTAAAGAATGAGCAGGTTCAGTCATCTATAGCCCATTTTGAGTAACCATATACTTATGCCTTTAGCCTTAAGCACCATTTTCAAACCACTGCCCATAAAACCTCATTATCAAATGAACTTTTTCTCTGACAAGGAACATTTTCCAGCTGCACTGTAAGCAGCTGACACCAGCCACCTTTTGAACACCTTGTTTAAGTCTGTAAGAAAGTCTGGCAGCCAACAGACGCAGCACAGTGTAGTGTGACAATCCAGGGCAAATCTGATTTCAGAAAGATTAACAGCTCTTTCCCACTCAGAAGAGGGAGGAAAATGAAACAAACACTTCCAAACATCAGCGCTCATTTATACAATCATAATTTCCTTTGTTTGAATGTTAATTACTGCAGTCAAGATTATGGATACCATGACCTCAGGTCAATTTGGATTATGATGTTGCATGCAACAGTGGTGCAATATCTAGTGAGCTTTATTTATTTGATGGAAATAAAACATTATGGCTTATGGTCTATTAAACATACATTTTAGAAAAACACATTGTACTTTATTGGCACTGTCAGTGAGTTGAAACTACTGTTAAGGACTTGTATTACATCTCTGCATGCAGATTTTTAGTTCTCTTACTGGAGTTGTGTTATGTTGTATAAAAGGTAATAGAATCCATCTCCAAACTTAAAATAATGAATGGCTGGTTGAACAAAACCAAATTCTTCAAGTTGAAATATTCACTGTACAGTATAAAGTTGTAATTTTTTAGTATTACAACAGAGGATACAATGTTACAAAGTAAGTTAGTTTTGTCCAAATTATACAGAAACAGAGAGCTAACGTTGTGCAGCATCAGAATTCACTGTTTTGTTCACTGAGATACAAACTTACAGAATATCTGTTGTAGAAGAAAAAACTGAATGACAAACCATTTTATGTTGTTGCTGCAAATTTCATTTAACATTTATTATTAAAGATTGTGTATTTCCTGGAGATGCCACTGATCCCACAGTCATCCATAAACTTTACTATATTCTAGGCTCACAACTTAACCTACTGTACCTTCAAACTACACAAAAAAGGCATCCAAAAGAGTTTATCCCACACAGTCCCCAAAATAGCCCCCCAAACTAAGCTATTGCTATTTCCAAATAGTGAGGTAACATCAACCCAACTTCTTGACTTTTTGTTGGTGGCACGGTGATATACTGATAATGAGGCTAAAGACAGTGGTTGAGGAAAAAAGTCCTCCATCCAACTTAGTCCAGGACAGAAAAGTCTGCCACAATATCCTGACACATGCAAACACACACACACACACACACACACACACACACACACACCATGAGGAAATCATTCATCTTCCTCTGTAACAACATAACAAAGATGATGTGAACTCCCAGAGTCAAGCTGACATCACACTTTATTCTGTTTATATCATGCACTATTATGTGTGTTTCCTCCCCTTCACACTGATGTGATGCACTTTCAATATATTAACATCCCAGCCAGTTGAAAACCAGTCTAGCAGAGCATCTTAATCATTCTCAGCCATATGAGGTTATGCAAGAGTTTTATGTAACTCTGTGCAGTGTTATAAAGAGGGGCACTTCAGTATCATCCCTTTAGTTTGGTGACTGTACCTTCAGATGTGAAGAGGAGCCCACCAACAGTGAATAGCAGATCATAATGGAACACAGTTTAGATTTCACAATGGCCGATAACATATACAGTCGAAAACAGAATGTGCTCTAAAGAGGTCTTTTTCTAAAACAGTCATTACATCCCAAAGACAAGACAGACAAGCTTTCCTGGAAAAGGATGACCCATGAACCCCTTCTGTCAATGAGTACAAAGGTCATCCTTGTGTTAATGCTAGTGCCAGTATTTAATACACCATACTGTAGGTGCATGCTGTTGAATATTGCTAGTTAGATTGCTAGCAGATACAAGCGTTCAAGTGACCTTTCTGGTCTCCTGCTCTTACATACAACATACAGCCAGTGTTGCTGACATTTACATTGTTACCCTAGCCACATTTATCACCCTCATTTTGACATTACTGAAATTTCTCATTAATGCATTACAGTGAAAATTCAGTTGTCCCTTTCTAATCTATGGAGTTGAACTCATATCTTCACTGACTTCATTCCTCGCATATTCACATGAGACAAACTGATATTTATCAGTCCCTCACAGCTGTTCTAATAAGGCACCAATTAAAGTCTGGGGTGATTAAGGCTATTCTGTGTGTCTGTTGCATTATGGACACTATAGACTGTAGCAACAGACAAAGTCTGGCTGACCTGCAGGCTAACAGCACACGTGATCCGTGAGCATATCATGATCCAGGCCTGTTTGGATTGGCCAGCGAGGCCAGCAAAGTTCCACATTTCTAAAGTTTTATAAAAAAATACCCACTCACAACCACTAGAGGCTCAGGGCAATTACCATTCTACCCCCTACTTTGTTCACAAATGTGGAGGCACATGTGTGCATGCACACACATACACACACACACATCCAGAGTACAGATGCTCGCTTTAGAGTTCCCAATCCCAGCTCCCATCAGATAGAGGATTTATAAGTGCGTAGCTTGCATGAATTATTCCTGCCTTAACACTGAAATATCAAAATGCAAAAGCACCCCCCTTGGATCGAAGCATTTATCACATTGGCAAGAAATATAAATGAAAACAGTGTCTTACACATACACGTCCTCATTTAACCATGGGCAGCATTTTAAATGCTTCCCCTCTTTTAAAAATCTTTCTCTTATAACTTGCAAGTCCAACATTTTAAAACTCATATGCATGTAACTGGTCTCGCTTGCTCTCTGATCACTGATAGGATCTGAAGCTGGTGGAGGACCTTTTTCTATCCACCTCATCATGATCAGTTTGCTCTCATGTAAATGGTAACTCTGGCTGACTGCCAACCCTAACACTCACCAGACACATCACATGATTATTAATTTTGATGTTTGCAGTTACTCAACTGTCATATGAGGAAAACAGCAGTGACAAGGAAACAGTTCTGACTTTCTGAGTGATATCGTAGGGCCTGGACTTATGAATCATACTTTTGATGTATGATGATTGAATTTAATTGGGTGCCCTAACTGTGATTAACGGATACAGTTCTGAAAAAAACCTGTGTACTTTGGGAATATCCAGTGCCAGTATTGCCTATCAAAACTAATTAAATCACAGTAAACCCATATTTGAGCCCTTTGTTTCTGAAGCCAACTCAGATTTAGCCTGAGAATTCCTCAATAGGTCCATCAGTGCTTGGTATGCAATACAACTAAAAGACTCCCACAAAAAGACCCATAATTACATCAATTGCTTGGTCCTCCTTTGTGTTTCTATGCATCCCGGCACTGTTTACATGACATGTGCTATTTGTATTGTCTGGCTTTGTAATTACTGCCTCTTTAAGTTTGTAGTCTGCCAATGTATTAATCAGACATCAAAAGAAGGCAGAGGTAAGCAATATCGTCTTTTAAAGACTGCATTTAATGGATGATTTACATTTGGTTTGGAAAGTCGCAGTAGACCTCACATCTTCATTCAGGCAATGTTCAGGAAAAACATGAAGGCATCTCTCTCATACTCAGTCCAGTACAACTTGTGGCTGTGACAAAAAGGAAGTCAGATATTAAATAATGTAGTTTTCTGCCTTTTTTGCATGGCTGTATATATCATCTATATATGCTCTTTTTTATATATTGCGGCTCTTTGGTTGCTACCAGCATCTTAAAAAATCAAAGCTGGTTTCCCTCGTTCTGGCTTACTGTTCAGCTTTTGATTTTGTCAAAAGTTATGAAAATAATATCATGATACATATCATCATATACTGATCCTTTTGAATTCATACTGTACCAATACATCTTTAGAATACCTTTGGTAAAGTATTGTTTATGATATCCAGTCTTTTTCTTATTTGGAAGCAATGTTATGGAATTTTATGTCTAGTAATGTTTTGATGGGATCATCTATCCTAATTGCTACCAGTAAAGAGTTCAAAGGCCAACTGGTGTCTTCAGCCTTTACTGAGTTTAGCTCACTGCATAGTGAAGGCAGAGGCACTGTTCATGAATATTTGTTTTATCTAATGCTGTACTTATTTGACTTTTGTAGTTATTATAGCAGTTATATATGGCTATTATGATTAATTGTTATGTTGGTAAATGAGGAATTAAAAATACATGGTGTAAAATGCTCTAATAACAGCATCAGCTAAATATACAAAATATATAGAGTATGTAGGTCCTCAGGTAATTCTATATTCCAAAGTCAGATAAGGTTTTGTTAAAAGATAAAGAAAGTGCTTCAACACACTTATAAACAGTTGCCAGAGAGGCGTTTGCAATCAATCAAGAAGTCGCAGCTGCTTACTCCACATGACCAAACATGGTCACATATGAAAAAGTCTCTGACCAAGATACAAATTCCACTCAGTTTACAAGCCACAACATACTGTAGTGTTGACCTTTTCTGCAGCTCATTAAAATGTTTGTGTACAGTTTGGTCGAAATAGAGGGTATGTTGTTGTGTGACCGATAACATCAAGTGGTAAAGTGAAGATTTGGGAGGGTTTTAGACTCGATACGACATTCACTCAGGCTCTTCATCTTTCCACTCAGTGCCCTGCAGCTCTGCCTTGTTTTAGTAAGCAAGAGGACACAAGGAGTCCATCATCAGCTGACAGATGAACCTTAAACAAGTGGAAATTGTTGTTTGCTTGCTGTATTTCTTCCATGTTAAAAACCTCTGAGTGAATCATTGAAATGCAAATAAAATATCTCAGGTGACACAACTGCTCAATTAATTGAAATTCAAAGGTGAGTTACAGTTTCCTCCTCAACTGGGGACTCCGTGGAAAGAGATGCAGCTACCATATGTACACTCCCTGCTCCACATCCCATCAGCTGGGATGGTGTACTTGGCCTCCTTTTAAGGAAGTACACAGGCAGTGTTAGTTGTAGTGTCCCAGCTTGGCAAAGTGCAAGGCCACGGACGGAGAGCATGGTTTACTCTAGGAAATACCTGCTGCTACACAAAGTGGCAATCCAAGAATAACATCTTTCCATTGTGATCGCCATGAATCAACTTTCCATATTGCTGGTGGGAGGTAGGCTGATCATCATCATTGTCAAAACAGTGTTATAGAAACAGACATTTAAACAAGTAAATCCTGCACCTAAAAGGTGCATTCTAGTACGATAAGAGGAAATGTTTTTCATCCTTACATCTACTGTAAGCAGATTTGATGGCAAACTGATTACTGATGAATGACTTTATTAATGTCAGAGCCACTAACATTCACCTCTACCCCTCCTGTAATTTGCTCATGTGGAAACCCATTTCCTCTCCTTAAAGCATCCCATCTGTACAACTACAGAGCATGTTTTTTAACCTACAAAGACTCGTTTGTGTTCAGACTAAAACATCAGGAGCCAGATACCCACTGTATCAGTTTCTCATTTGGCAAATGTAATTCCCAATGTCTTTTTAATGACTACGTTTAAACTCAAACCATTTAAAAAGTCCTCCGTGCTCATGTTCACAAGGCAGCTCATATCCCATGCTCTCTTTTTGCAGGTATGATGCAGACACTGGCATATGGATCAAGCTAATTCAATGCAGCTTTATATGGGGAACATAAGCCATCTGCAGATAAACATGTCATTAAAACTGAAACTGTGAACTCTTTCTTCTTTGTGCTGATTGTGCTGTGTGTTCACAGTAGGTTTACAGAGGGCTTGAAGTCAAATCCATAGTAAATAACTTTTATACTCGTGCAAAGTCTGCACAAACATTTTAGAGCAGATACACAGCTGTTTTCACTCGTGATACAAAAATCATCATCCTTGAAGTTCAGTGATCAAGAAGGGATAGGATGCTCTGGAAACCCAAACACATTTCCAGTCCCCAAGGACACGAGTCTGCGGTCATAAACTCACACACTCCAAGCCAATGTGATTGTTGCCTTTATCTTCAATACCATCTATGGAATAGGAGACTGACTTGGCATGTCCACCACAGCAAACAGCTTTTCCAGAGCCAGTCTGCTCAGTGTACCCGTAACAAAAAGCTAAAGTCAAATTATAGTATTCACTCCTGCGTATGACAGAGTGGATGCAAGTACTAAGCCTTACGGAAAGGGAGAGGAAGAGGAATTTGGGAGTTTGAAACCACTTGATTTGCAGAACCACCAAAATGTACATGATTCAGCTTGCAAATACTTCATGATTGGGGAATGACAAGTTTGTCATTTTTCTTTCATCCCCAGTTATAGTTACACAGGTCAAACCTTCCTAATATAATTTCATGAATGCAACTTAGATAGAGTGCAGCAAAGTACTACATTTTATGAGTTTTATAATGTAAGCTTTACAAAAATATTCTGTAGAATGACCAATATAAAATTGCCATTTATTGAATTTTCTATTGCATTTAATCACCCACCGTTTATGTCATGTAGAATAAAATGTAAATCCAAAGCACAATTCAATTTACCAAACACATCCTTTGTGGAACACAGTTTTGGGTAAAATATACATTACAGTAAGGAAACATTTCATTTATTTCATAATTCATGCAATCTTGTCTATTGGTTACTCCAGAACAGTTCTAAGATCAGTGCATAACTTGTATGGAGGCAAGTATTGAGCCACACACCTACTCAGCAATGACATAAAATCATTCCAGTTATGACTTGACCAATCCCAGTGCTCGTCATATTCTGCTCAATTCTGATTACAAATCTCAAAATCCTCCACACAAGTCACTCTGAATTTAAAAAAAATAGCCCTCTCTGTAGTTATAAGGGAGCATCATAAAAACTTACCAGGCCTGCAGACCAAAGTGACTGTTCCTGCTGGAGAGCGAAGAGTGGTTTATAAGCACAGCATGATCCGCCCCGCCTGCTCAAGCTGCAACTCAGTGATGGCCACATGGGACTGATGTGTGTCTGCATACATACAGTCTAATTTAAGGGATTTATTTTAAATTGTAATGCCATTCATTCATCAAGTTTAAACAGAGATTATTTAACTCAATCAATCTGATGTAATCTGAGATTAGGATATGATGATGAGAGGCAAACATTGTTCTGAGAAAAAGTTCTTTTCTCCATGACTTTGAACCACTGAATTGCTCTACAATGAGTAGGTTTTCTCAAAGAATGATAAAATTGAATGGTTGTTTCCTTTTACGAATTCAGATGCCTGGATGATGCACCTATGCAATTTAAAAATGTGGTTTTAAGACTACATGTGAACAGCATGGTCCATACAATATAATGTCAATTTAACATAGCATCATTGCTGCCACGGTGATGGGAACAAGAATTGTGCTGATCAGCATGTCTGTTCTAGAACATTTCCATCCAATTAGAGGGTTCCTCCCTGGCTCAGCCCCATGGGTTTGGCCAAATTACAGAAATGGTTGTGAAATGAAGAGCCACTCCTTTGGATCCATCTGCGGTAGCCAAACAGGCTCAGTTGTTTATTGTTTCCAGTGGGCTCAAGGCAACCAGGGACCGAATTGCAGGCATATCTGTACTTCAAAAACAGCATTGTTGTTTGGTTTCCAATTTGTTTCTATTGCTCCATCACTAAATTTACAGCCAACTCTATATCATTTTGACATCTGAGACACTGTACTGTTGTGAAATGATGAATCATTCAAAAACAAAACCAAGCTTCAAATGACCATAACAGAGAAATAAAAAACAATATTTTAAGAAATTGTTATTCCCTTTATTTCATCATGATAATTCTCCCATAGTAAGGTGCAGACAGTAAGGAAGACATGAAATCATCCTACATGGGATATGAGAGTATGCATCATCTTACATGATGCAAACTCTCAATTTATGCCTTTCTTTGACCTCACAGACCAGTGTACAAAATAACAGTGACAGAGAAACACAACAAACAAATGTTCATCAGCAAACAAGAGGCACAACACAACATATAATACAGAAGCCTGTCCCACACACAGGAGTAACATAATATGACAGTGCTGCTATAATAAGTAATATGCAGACTCATAAGTAGTTTTCACCTATTAACAAAACATTAACAACATCAAATAATTGCATATGTATGGTAATAACTTAAAATTTAAATCATTAGTATTTGTTAACATTTACAGTTAAATAAATCAAAAATAAATATCATAAAAGCCCCAAAAAGTGCAAAATATAAGCCAATTATATTAAATAGCCAGTATGTTTTAAACTCAACCTGTTCTGTGTCATATTTAATGCGCAGTATAAATCCAATAGAAAAACAACTTTGGCTGTCATACTTAACTCTTACTAAGTAGGACATATAAAATAAGGGGGAACTCCCACAGGACAGTGGACAATTTCAGTGTTTACAGGATTTCTTCAGCTCAGTCACCCCATTCTTGAAATGCACAGCTTTCTATGTGATAAGGTTTGTTAATAGAGTGCTTATACTCGTAAATAAAATCACTGTAAGATTTGTTTGAGCCTTTTTTAAAAAATAATTGAATTTGAGCACTGGATTAATACTGAAGGCACATGTTTATAATCTAAAGGGAATATTCCCTAAAGCTGATCCTTGTAATGGAAAAGCATAATTTAGTAAAGGAGCAGTGTTTTCCTGTGTCTTATTATGACATATCGTCACTATTAATCTGCCAGGTGGATTCAATGAATGAATGAATAAACAACCACTGTAGGGTCACCATACAGTAGTAGGGACAGTTAGCTTCTGCAGTGCTTACACATAATACACAGTGCTGAAACATTCACAGTACATCTCTGAACCTCCTCCTGCCCCAGTAGAAGCAGTCTGACCTGCGACAGCCATATCCTGTATTCAGGTCAGGCCACTATTACACATACAGTAACTTCACAGTAAGACTTACATATGTCTTTTTTCAGTTAAACTAACCAAAATCTGTCTTTGCGGTAGTCTAAAGTTATACAGTGTGTTATTTGAATATTTTGAAGAGACAATAACAGAGCTATGTTAAGTCTTACAGCCGAATTAGTGCATTCAAGTTGAAGGTTTGGCTTTTCCCTGGTCCTCCACCTTTTTAATGGCTGCCTGAATCTTTGCTTGGTCTCCCAAGAGCTGTCGCGGTTTCACAGGCCTGAGGTTTTCATCCAATTCAAGCAGCACAGGTATCCCTGTTGGTAAAGTGACATTGGCTATGTCCTCATCTGATATACCTGTTGAAATAAGGACAGTGTTATTAAAATCATGCCACAATCTAAGTCCAACTAAGCTTGCAGTCTTTAATTTTGCATTAGTGATGAAGTTGTCCGCAGAAATGCTGCTAGCCAACTAGTTTATTTCCAACTGTATCACAATACACACGGTTCCAGCCTGTATAGGTCCTGTGCTGCATATTATTATGTAACTGTAAATCTGTGTTAAGTTACTGACAGATCTGTGGCACATGGAGTCCTGGCAGCATAGAAGTGCGATGAAAGGTCAGCGTGGATTTTACAGCCACAGCCAAATGTAACATAAACTCACTGGCCTTTTTGTGCAAGTTCAACCTTCCATTTCTGGAGCTAAAATATGCACTTCCCCAATTCACTGACTCTGATTACCAGAAATAGCAGATTGTAAAACCTCATAAAGGAGTTCATGGACATTTGCTGGATTCATCTGAATGCATTCACCTCACAGAAACAAAAGCTGAAAGAGAACTGTTTATAATAGTGTAGGTCAGTTCAGTACCATACCTTCCAGGTGTTTCAGCAGAGCCCTGCAGCTGTTTCCATGAGCAGAAATGAGAACAGTCTTGCCTTTCCTTATCTCTGGCACCACAGTGCTGTCCCAGTATGGCAGCAGCCTGTCCAGCACCTCCTTCAGGCTCTCAGCTCGGGGAAGGTTCTCCTTTGACACATCACAAGTGGTGTACCTGCGGTCATTGTAGATTTCCAGGAAGTAAGGGTGGGATTCATCAATCAGAGGTGGAGTGATGTCGTAGCTCCTTCTCCACAACTTCACCTTTTCCTCTCCGTGTTGTAAAGCCATCTCTGCCCGGTTCAAGCCAATCAGGGTACCGTAGTGGCGCTCATTAAGCCTCCAGGACTTCACAACAGGGACCCACTCTTGGCCCATAGCCTCCAGGACCAGCCAGGCTGTCTGGATAGAGCGGCTAAGTATGGAAGTGAATACTAAGTCGAACTTGTAACCCTGTTCTTTTAAGAGCCTGCCACAGTCCTGTGCCTCTTTCACACCATCTTCACTCAGCTTCTGGTCGACCCAGCTGCAGAAACGGTTCTCCTTGTTCCAGGCCCCCTCTCCATGCCTCAGCAAAAACAGTTTGTACTTGGACATTTGAAGCACCAGCAGCAAAACCCTGAACACAGTCAGCATAGAAGAACATAAGTAACAGTTATGCAGTCGTGATAACAGAACTGAAAGTATTTCACTAATTTAAACAGAACACAGCTTACAATGTATGGCCTCAAGCAGTCACAGGTCAGTGTGTATCTGATCTGAGTTCAGGAGTGGTGACTTGGAGCCAGCTAAAGGTTAGAGGTTGCCTTGTAAAAGTGACAGGGTAAAGGCAGAGAGCTATAGCAGTTCCTCATATTAACCAACCCTATTCGTAGGCTGGACATAAAACTATAACAACAGATAACAACAGCTAACCACTTTATGCATATATTCCAGTGGATGATGCTGCAAAGCTTTTAGCTAGCCTGAGAGGATGGATGGACGTGTTGGTATGTCAATGTCTGTTAGTAGAACGTGTTACGCCCGCTTAAACCGAAGTAAGGACAATGACCAATGTATAAAAACAACAGGCATGTGTCCACCAAATTCCAAAATGACCAGAATATTTCAAAATGTCATCTTACCCCGTGTGGGTTTTAAATCCGGCCTAAATGTGGCGCGTACAGCCGTTTGCGTTGACAGCAGATCTCAGGCCATGTACAGTAGCAGTCCCTTAAGCGTTGATGATTGACGATCCGACTGTCCAATCAGAATGGTGGCTCTCACGTAAGGGCGGTACTTTTGCCAAACGTTAGGACCATATTAGGAGTGGTAGTAACGGCCGCGGAGAGGGGAGGAGGAGGAAGAAGAGGGGTGGGACCCGTGGTCAGCCATGGATCTAGTGAGGTACAGTTGGCTGGGTATCTGTTTATGTTTTGAAGTATGAGCTGTGCGGGTTCTCGTATGCAGAGGATTTGGGGGTGTTTGTAAGAGAGAAGCAGCAGTTTAAGATTCCTCTGCCGAAGTTACGGACAGAGGAAAGCACAGCTGATGCATGCTTGCATATCCGCCTTAAAATGATGCAGGTGTGTGGGGAAAACAGTATCACAGTTAGATATGACGAAATCAATGCTGCTCATGTTTTCCTTTATGAAGAACGAAAATAACCCTTTCACCTCAAGTTCCGCTGCCACTTCAGTTCCAACATATGACACAGTAAAGCTGCTTCAGGTTTAGGATAACATTTTAACGTGAACGTAAAAGGTTAAGTTTTAAAATGTTGATTCAGAATGAATCGTGTCACTCAGTGTTAGTAGCATGGGTTAAACTAGCTGCATGTGGAAGTCGTTGTTCAAACCAGCACACTAAATTGCTGCAATTGTCACTTAAAAGGACATACTATACACTGACAAACTCTGGGCGTCTTCAAATTGGGATGGATGTTTCTCACATTTTTGACATTGACCAATGACAAATGGAAAGAAAATGTTGGCTGATTAATCCCTAATAAAGATATTTGTAAACTGCAGCCCTGCTTGGAAGTTTAATGCAACCCTATCCTTAACCCAAGATCAATTTTGAAGTGAAAAATGCAATTCTTTACCCTTTTGGTAAAGTTTTGCTTTACATTTCTAAAAAACAGAGATTCCTGAAAGAGACCTGAAAAAGTTATGGCAAAACTTCTGACAGTGGTCAAATTTATGGCCATATATATATATATATCTTCAGTACTGTAAGGAGAACAACAGCTGTCCATCTTAAAGCACAGATGACAATTCTCTGAATAATGTCACTTGCATTTTATTATTTATTGCACAATTCAGTGCTTCAAAACAGTGCTTCTTCTCATCACAATGTCTTCAGTTTACTGCCACATTCAACTTCAAGGTTGTTGACTTTGATTTGACTCTATGAACTGTTGACTGCTAAAATAAGCCGTCCTTGGAATGTGTATTCATCCTCTTTGTGAATCCAATAGGCAAAATGCCATTGTAGAAAACACGGGAACACCAAATGTTGTCCTCTGTGTTTTCTTTTGCCATTATTGTGAAGATGTTTCTGCAGGCAGCAGGATCAAAGTATAATGACTAATACTTGTCAGCACATATGCACCCGTCTGCATCTTCTTATGCCTGTTGATTGTATGACAGATATGGACAGCAAATTGTGTTACTGTGTTCATGAATTCATATGGATGCTAAAAAATACAAAAGCAGTACACTGCGCTAATACACTGAATAGATTTTTTTTACAGTACAGTTTGTATTATGTCATTATGTAGAACACAGTGTGTATTTCATGAGAAGTATAATAAAGAAAATATTTTCACTTTTGCCATTTTTCAAAAACAGTTGAAACACAAACTTGCCAGAACCTTCTATTTGAACTGTTACTGTTAAGTGAACAATAGTCACATGATTCAGTGGCTCCACCTGTTATAGAGCAATGAGCATCTTCACAAAGATATTCCCGTCAAATCTACTGCCCAGCATCAAACAGTTTTTTTCTGCCCTCCATACCAGACATGGCATCCACATTCTTACGCCAGTCAGTGACTTCCTCTTTCTGTGAGTTGAAAGTACAGAAAAAGGTTAAGATGAGGCAAGATCGAACAATATTTTGCAGCAAACTAAAGTTAAAGTCAGCAGCTCTTACCTTTTCCTCCTCTTTCTTCACAGTCTTGAGGTTGGCCTTGAAGTCAACCGACTCTTTGACCTTAGAGCCCAGCAGGGCTCCCAGCATGGCGTCTGCAGACACCCGCACCCTCCTCAGGTTTGGTCTCTTCATCTTGCCCTTCAACTCAAAGATCTTCTGAGACAGGTCTTGTATCTTTTTTTCACACGAACGACAAGCCCACACTTAACATTATCTGAAAGTCTGTAATTCTTACATACTGCTTACATAGAGTATGCATTCCTTAATTTCATAAGACGATTAAGGTTGAAGACAAAAGTTGCGCACTTCAGGTTTAATTTTAAGTGGCAAAGGATAAAGCTAAAATGGTTATTACCCACCTCCCTCTCATTTTTTGTCACTTTAGCAGCGATGTCATAGCGCTCTTCATCAACCACGTCAATTTTCTGGTGCAGCTCTTTGCAAAGGGTCTGTGGACATAAACCTTTTTAGTGCACAAGACCTTGTTTTCATGTACTGACATGGAAATATTGACTGAAAAAGTGATTTGGGTGGGTGATCTTTTGAAGTGTTTAGACAGTTATGTGATTTAATGAGAGTCACAACCACAAAAAAACTCCTTAATGTGGATTAAGTTTGAGTGACAGATGTACCTGTAGATCTTGCAGACACAGGCCTGACAGTTGGAGGCCTGGGACTCTTTCAGCAAGGGTTCGTTCTCGTTCATCCTTTCTGACTTGCTTTTCATTTTCCATCATAGTCATGGCCTTCTTTAGCATTTTGGTCTGGTGCATAGCATGTACACATGCGAAGTTACACCTCAGTCAAGCAGACAATGTTTGGATTACAGTAAACAGCATTTCGATCCAAGACTAATACACAAGTACACAAAAAATACCTTCAAGAACAGTCTGCGAGATGCAGAGATTTTTGGCTTTGCTTTCTGGAAAAGAAGACAGTTGTTGTAAAGATTTTCAAGAAGACCTTTATTGTATGTTTATGTATGTTGAATTAACTGACACATATAGTCCAGTGCTAAGATACCTAGTTTTGATTCTCACCACCAATGCCATAAATTTGAATCAAAATTAAAATCAATCAGTCAAACAACTGACTCACCGCAGGCCTATCCATTTAAGGTAGAGATTTCCATGATTCAGAGAGAAAAAGTAGAATTTGTTACATTTGTTTAATTTCACAAACAAAAATATTATAAAGTTACAGACCCATGCAATTTAATGAGACCCAGGTACTTACGCTTCAGACATGGTTGCAGTTCTTAGTGAAATCTATATATGGAAAAAAGGAAGAAGAAACTTATTAGCCTTTATTTTAGAGGAGAATATGCGCATAACCAATTACTGTACTTTTCCAAATTAGGAGGGATTTTTTGTCAGTTCAAAATTAGAAACCCTGTACATCATAAGTTTTAGATCCACAGCAGGGGACACAAACAAAATATGCCCTTGTATAAAGGTCAAACTTATGACTAAAAAAATAACAAAAACAAGGTCAAAGATAATTCTAACCACCCCACAGATAATCTATCAGAATAAGACCAAAGGTGGCAAGATTCTTTATTAAAAATACATAACAGGATTATATGCAATGGAAACAGGCTGCAGTAAAATATAAAACACATAAAGCGAATTGTATAACTTCAGCTTTAACCTAAACGCTGTTTCAGAGCTTTCATTAAAACTGATGAGCAGTGTTCACTTATCCTTATTGAAATAAGAATCCTTACCTTATACAGGTGATATATACTCACAGGCTCCTTTTTTCTGAGAAGAGAAGGACAGAAAGAGGGCAGATATATAGATTCCAGTGCTCATGTGAGTGGCTCACTAAAATAGACCCTGTGTCCTCACACACTGTGTCTCACACATCCCACAATGTACAGTACGAGGTGCGAAAGACTGTAACGGGACTGTCCTCCGGCTCCTCGCCAAGGAGGAGAGGGTGAAGACTGAAGGAGCTTCAGTTCAATATTAGTGTATGAAATTTTTAAAAATAAAGCAGATGCTAAGAGAAATCCAAAGAGATTAATAGATTATACAGGAGAGACAAACAATGACAAGTTTGTTATTGTTTTATTGAGAGAACATTGCTTTTCCAGTTTTCTGTCAATTACATAAGTACAAGTTAAATATGAAGGTAACACCCCCCACACACAATAACTGCTAAAATACTATCACATTTTCATTTTTTGCATTTTTGCCAGAAAAAAAAAATGTGTATATGTGAAAAGCTTTGATGGCAATTTGTCATCGATGAGACACAATTAGTAATTAACTAATAAGAGGCAAACAACGTCTATCAACAGTCAACATACCATACAGAAGGTCCACAAGTGGCTGAGTAGACTGTAAGGTTTAGGAAGAATTATACCGCCATCTTAAGGCTGCAGTGGAGAACTACTATGAACAATCACTGCATCACAAGGCAGTGGCTACTGAAGTATTTATCAGAATACAAGAACACAACACTACTATACATAATTGATTTCCTGCTTTTATGAAAACATTAAAAAGAACTTGAGGCCAGTGTTTACCCTACCTGCATTTCATAAATCAGTATGATATAGATCAGACGGTCAGTTACATTCAGCATTAAACCAAATGAATGTTTCTTTTTTTTAGTTTCCAGAGGCATCAAACAGCTTCTTTCTGCCCTCCACATCAGACAAGTTCTTGCGCCAGTCAGTCATCTCTTCCTTCTGCAGGAAACGTATCATGGACAAAAAGCCAAGATAAAACCAATACTATAACCAGAAATAACCATTATCTGGAGGGTTTTTGAGACTAAAAAGCAAAAGCTAGGCCTACCGTTTCTTCTTCCTTCTTGACCGTTTTGAGGTTGGCCTTGAAGTCGAAGGACTCTTTGTGCTTGGAGCCCAGCAGGACGCTGAGCATGGCCTCAGCTGAGATCTTCACTCTCCTCAGGGTCGGTTTCTTGAACCTACTCTGAATCTCAGTGATCTTCAAGTTCTTGTTTTCAATCTGGGCAGAGGATCATGGGATAGAAAGCATTGTGCTGTTGACTGTATCAAACTCACTGTTTTTCAAACTTTACAAACTCCAAAATACAATACTACTTTACATAACAAATATATTGTTTTAATAAACTTAAACTTAAACCAGGTTAATTGTAATGACTGAAGATTAATAAATGTTAAAGAAAAAAATAGCTAGCAGTAATATCTGTTGAGTGCAGTGATTGTACAATATAATATTTGATATATAGGCAATCTTGGCTGAAATTATTATTGGTCTAAATCTAATATAGAATATAACTCCCTGGGGTGTTGTGTTTCATAATATGAGTGTAGTAATTCATTGTCACTAAACAAATTAGCAGCCCATGATTTACTTCCCTGTTGTATCTTAAGACAGTTGAATAATGTGACCTTCGACTGGTATGTAAAATATTGATGTTGTAAAATGCAAATGTGAACTGTACTGAGTTCTAAATGATGTGGGGCTGTTGCTGCAGAAAAGCCAGAGAGTTTTTGAAGAACAACAGGCCTCATGTATGTTTTTTATATCTTGTTATTCTCAAATCTGCCACCTGGAGGCAGCGCTTGTTCACTTTTAGCTCTGTTACATTGTGACCTTGGACTCATACGACACTGGATGCGGTAATGTTACACATGCATCTTTTCATGCTCTCACTGATTCTTGATTGGCTCACCTCCATGTCATTTTTGGAAACTTTGAGGCCAATATCATAGCACTCCTCGTCTACAACACCAATCTTGTGGTGCAGGTCTTTGCATAGATCCTGTAAAATAATTAAGACGACATCTCTACTGGTATATGAATATGACAGAAACTCAAATAGAAAGAACTGTGGTTACTGAGAGAGAAAAAAATTATAGTGAAGCAAAATGCCAGCAGCTCTTGCAAAGGTAGACCAGAAAATTGAGAGGAGGAACTCTTTCTGCCAGCGTAGCTTCTTTCTCCTTCTTCTTTTGCTCTGTCTCCTCCTCCAGCATCTGAGCAGCAACTGCCAACAGTTTAATCTAAGGGGGGTAAAGTCAGAAGGACAAATTGACAGTTGTTTTTTATGAAACAATTAGACCATGAATATGACATCACTTTACAAATATTTATATATATGAATACCATATATTACACACCTCCAACCCCAGCCTTTTGTGAGGAGGATATCGTTCTTCTATAATTCATACATAAAAAACATTTACCATCCTCTATCTATACTATATATTGTGGAGCACAGCAAATTTGCATACGTGATTCTTTTCTTGACATTAATTGACAAATAGAGGTTTGAACAAGGGGGTTTATTATAGATACTCACTGGTCTGTAGGAACATCAACAAAAAGGAGAAAATATGTGCAAACATATTTAAATAATAATTATGAACATATAGTTTTACAGTGTACTTTGTTGCTCTCAATGAACACATGAAACCAAACTGAAAGTGATAATACTCACGCATCAGCCATGACTGTATCTAATTCCTACACTGGAATAGAGAAAAGTAAGTGCAGTTGCATAATTTACAAAGTCAACTATTATTCAACCAATAGAGAATAGAGAAATACTTAAAGACAAATTCACTGAAAACACTTGCAAAGTTATAGTGCTCGTCAGCGCATGTGGTAATGCAGCCGACGAGCACTTTTGCATAGGTGACATAAAAGATGAATGGCCAGATAATCCACAAGCATGCAAGATAACAATGTTCAGCTCAGTGTTAATCACGAGAAACAACGTTGCATTAGAGATTTCACAAATTCTACGCAAACAGTTAGTAGTGTTTATACATGCAAAGAAAATACTTCTTATTCACAGAATTCAGCTCAACCAAAACAAATCCACAAGTACAAGAATATCTACTCTCTACCTTCGTGAAGGCAGACAGCTCCTTGCTTTGTCCATGGTGGCTTGCAAATTCATCTGTACTCAGATGATCTGATTACACCTTGGAGTGAAAAACAAAGCAAAGTTTAGTCAGGTTTTACTTACATTGTTGAGAGAGAGTCAAATATTCAGCTGCTCAAAGGGCTGTGACTAATGCCCTGATGAAGAATACTGACTCATTTTAATGTAGTTCCACAGTGATTTAGCTGTGCCCTTCCATGAGGTTGGGGAACTCTCAGAAAACAGATTAAACACACATTTGTTTTAACATAGCTAATATATTAATATTAATTAAAATGATGTAATTGTTTTCATGCTGAGACACATTCACCATAAATAAAAAACACATCCACCACGACCACAGAGTGGCAAGCCAAGCTAGCTAGCCTCGCTCTCAAATGCCAGTATGCTAGCAACAACTATTGGCAACAGGAAATGTTGTATTCTTTGATGTACTCCTCCTGGCAGGTTAACCACATCTACATCAAAAGTCATCAGAAATACCTGAACACCTTGATGATACCTTCTTTTGAAAATTGTGAATTTTCAGCTATTTGGAATTTAGTGTGCAATTTTGGTGGGGGGATTTTTTGGTTTGTTTTTCTAGTTTAATTAACTCCTCCCTATTGAATTAGCTGCGTCAAACTTGGTCAGTATTATGGTAATGACTATGGTGCTAAATTTTGTGATAACCATTCAGTACCGCTTACATATTATTCATTTTTTAATTCACATTATTTTGACATATTTATCTGATATCTTGTAACTCATTGATCCTTGTGTGTTAAATCAGTGGATTTTCCCTTTATTATGATATGTGTCTATAATTATTATTTTTAGTAGTAGCAATGCTGATGAGTACTGTGTGTTCCAAGATGGTCTTTTTCATTTTACTGAGGGGTTTATTGCAACCACGAACTTGCAACCTCTTATTCTTGGACTTTCACAGTTTTTCTGACGTGAATGTTATGTCTGCTTTGATGTTCAAAGATGATTTCTTCTCAGCTGCTGCTATTGAGAACTGCCAAGTAAGTAACTATTACTTACATCTGGCTTATTGTGTGATCCCAGTCTTGTGTCAAGAACAACTCGGACGATGATTAGATATTAAAATAGAAAAGTGCAGCATCAGCTTTCTGTGTTGCTCAGTGATATTTATTATCATGACATAAACCAGGCTTTTCCAGATCCATTTCCAGATCAAGAAACACAGCAAATTTGACTTTCTAAACTGTTCTGAAAAATTAATGATCAATTTTCAGTTGTGGCAACAATAAAACCAGTCCAACCGGAGTATAGCATGTCTGTATGCAAAATATGTAAACTCAAATATACACAGAAGGCTAATTGTGTGCAGGGACATTTCCTCTTTATTCTCATCCATTTTTAATGATTTTAAAATGTCCAAAAGTACACATCTACTGTCCAGCGTTAAACAGCTTCTTCCTGCCCTCCATACCAGACATGGCCTCCACGTTCTTACGCCAATCAGTCACCTCCTCCTTCTATTCATAAGGAAGAAAATATTTCTTAGAGATTTTGACAAAATAATTCCAACATAACATGAACAAAACCACAGTGTTGTGCTTTAATTCAAACCTAATTTGAGTCAACTGAGTCTCTGAGTCAACCTAGACTGATACATTCTGAAAACCAGCATAATGAAAGATAAATGAATCCACTTTTGTAGTTGCTGCACTTACTTTCTCTTCCTCTTTCTTCACAGTCTTGAGGTTGGCCTTGAAGTCCACAGACTCTTTGACCTTAGAGCCCAGCAGGGCTCCGAGCATGGCATCAGCCGAGATCTTCACTCTCTTGAGGGCAGGTCTCTTCATCTTACCCTTAAGCTCAAAGATCTTCAGAGAAAGATTTTCAATCTGCAGGAAACAATTAAGTACACAAGTAAAAGTAAGTATATAGTTGTGCAAAATTCAATAGATCACAATAAAAATAAGTGTATTAAAAATCATTTAGTAAGGCTATTGGCACATCTGTAATAAAGGACAGAATTAAATCAGATGAATATGAATGAACATGTACCTCCTTGTTATTTTTAGCCACCTTGGCTTCAATGTCGTAGCGCTCTTCATCTACCACATCAATCTTATGGTGCAATTCTCTGCACAGAGCCTGGAGACAGAGAGAATCACAACAAATTTACTGAACAAAGTCATGAGAAGTTTGCCATCGTCTGGTTTATTGCACAGTTACACATTTTGAACTGAAATGTTTTTAAGTTTTTCTATTAGTAAGAATTTTGAATGACTTGACCTTCTGGTCTAATAATAGTGTCAGTTACTGCATACTGCATGCATGGCTTCCTGGAGGGATACTTCCATGTGGAGCATTTGGACAATGTTATTTCATTGTAGTATGATGGGTCGCTCTTGTTGGACATATACATATACCTGAAGGTCCTGCATGGAAAAACCAGACAGCTGAAGTGGAGGGACTCTCTCATTCAAAGTAGTTTCCCTCTCCCGCTTCTTTTCCTCCTTCTCCTTCTCCAACATCATAGATGCCATTTTCAGTAATTTGGTCTAAATTACATAGAAAAATAAAGTATTATCTTTCTGACACAGTTTAGTGAGCATTTTGTGAACTTGTCCATTTTTCCGTGACACTGATATAGCAGTAAATTATTGTCAGTCGGTCACATGGATTGACTTCCAGTAAAGGCAAAAGAGACAATACCTTGAGAGCCAGTCTGCGAGATGCAGTGATCTTGTTTTTTTTCTACACAAAATGCAGAAGACAAAAACTGAATGAAGCAACAACTACATTAAAATATCATTTCTAGATAAAGATTCTGTAGATGTACAGTAATTATAACTTACCGGTCTGTAGCAGAAATATAGCAAAGAAAAAATAATAATATAAGTAATGACATGATGTGAATCTGAAGGATGACGATTATTTCACAAATGCTGATTTACATAATCAAAAAATATATAACTTACGCCTCAGACATGGTTGGATGCTTTTTCTGTTAAAAATGAAAGAGTTTATACCAAAATAAATAAAATGCATTTTTCACGTACAATAACATACAATAGTCACAGTAGTAGCAATACATGCAGTACATGCAGTACCATACATTTTTTTTCTCTTTAGCATTAAAGTACACGATAACCTAGTATTAGAGCAAAGTCAGAGTCAACCAGACCTTAGTATGGTAAAATCAAACAATCAAGCCTTTGAATTAGCAACATTGCATGCATAAGTTCTGCCGATTGTTGTAATGACACCAACTGGAGTCAATCTATTTTATTGCTAAATAAGACATACAGTATGGAACAAAGAGTCTCAAGTTTGTAAATATAGAAAAACCCCAGTAGCACTTGTTAAAATAGCTGAATATGTCCAATGTATAAGTTGGTGCTACTATGGACTGTTAATAGCTGAAGTGCACATTTCATCTGTTATTTGAGAGAATTTAAACATTACATGGATAAACTGTAAATGAAAAACTGCTATTAACCTACTATTCATTAAATTATTCCAGATTAATGTTGAAACACGTGAAATTGTCTAATTGACTGCCGTATATTCTTAAACCACGCTGTAATCAACAATAACAACATACCTTTTTTAATCTCTGAATAAAACCTGTTGAGGTGAGCAGTGTCTTTCCTTAAATGACAAGAAGAAAACTCAAGTCTAATTTGATGACTCCTATTGCCTTCTGTGAGTGGCCAGCTAAAATAGCCTCCTCTGACCTGACAGCCAGTGTCCTGTATATCACTACACTTCCACATGGCACCCCAAACACTGAGATTACAGGATGTTCAGATGATTAACATCCATTTTGTCAATGAAATGAATACACATCATGATTTTACTATTATTAAAAGAGCTATATAGAAAATAAAAAAGTAAATCTGAAATAACCAAAGAAACCAAACAGACAAGTGAACACAATGATTTAATCAGCGTCACATGTATCACAGATAGTGGGACAGTGCCATCATCTGTATTATGTAAATACTGCACTCTAAAAGATAAACAGCATATTCTGCAGCATAATTTTAAGAAACAACACATACTGGATAATTTGCGATTGATATGATTGCATTCATGGCATACACTGGTAGTCTTTACATCCAACTTTACATTAAAACAAAATAAAGATATTTTAATACAATAAAACCAAAACGATACATTTTTCTACTCTTTTACAAGTGCCTATGGTTGACATCAATCTTTACAAAACCAGTTTTGAATGATGAACATTCGAAAGATTTACTCCGCAATAATGTGTTGCTAACTTTGCCTTGTTTAACACAAGCACCTCCTTATTGTCCTGCATCAAAGAGTTTCTTCCTGCCCTCCATGCCAGACATGGCCTCCACGTTCTTACGCCAGTCAGTCACTTCTTCCCTCTGTGAAATGATGATATACAGTAGATTGTAAATTATTTCTAAAAATGTTGTGGCTCATGCTCTGTGAAAGATTGTCTGCCAACAGTTTTACCTTATCCTCTTCTTTCTTCACCGTCTTAAGGTTGGCCTTGTAATCAGCCTTCATGAATTTGGAGGTGTCTGTGTATGCGCCCAGCATGTCGTCCGCCGTTTTCTTCACCCTCTTCAAGCTGGGCCGCTTTACCCCCTTCAGCTCAACGATCTTGTGATTCAGTGCCTCGATCTGCGCAGCCAACACCACAGTCAGACATGAACCAACAACAATCATCCACAGGTCAGTAAACATGTCAGATTTTATTTGTGTCCTACTCTACCTCTTTCTCATTTCTCTCTACCTTGACCTCCATATCATAACGTGCTTCATCTACAACATCAATCTTACGATGTAGTTCTTTACAAAGATCCTGCAAAGACAAAAAGAGAAGACCTGTCAAAGAAAATGCAAAATGATAATGGTCAAATCAACATAATCTTTTGAGTCAGTACCTGCAGCTCCTGGACTGACAGGCCTGACAGCTTCAGTGGAGGGAAGCACTCATTCACAACTCTTTCTTTCTCGTGCTGCTTCTCTTCTCTTTCAGCCACCAGCATAGAAGCTGCTATCTTCAGCAGTTTGGACTGTAGGGTAGCAAGGCCTTAATTAATGGGTTTCAATCATGCAGCATGCTGTTTAATAATGTTCACATATGGCCTGTAGTTCAACATGGCCTACCTTCAAATGCAGTCTGCGTGTTGCTGAATATTTTGGCTTTCTCTGTGACAAAGATAAAAACATGTACACACACTTAACGCTTTATAAAAGAAACTAACCAAATACAAAACATTTCAATCTATACTGAGGATCAAATCAAACCTGTGAAGGAAACAGTTGGACTTACCGGTCTTCAGCATCACGTGACATGAAAAGTAGACAAAAAATATATTTTTTATATTTTAGGAGTTCATGGGAAACAGTGGAAAAGGCTAAACAAACAGTTAATGATAAAATACTGGAAAAAAAGCTGTCAAATGAATATTGAATTGTTTCATCTCATTGTAAAGAAATGTAGTCACTTTAAGATGCTAATACTCACCCCTCAGACATGGTTGCAGCTTATATTACCTTTGGAGCAGAAAAAATTATTTCAAGCATTTTTAGTACATATTATATTGCACAGTTTTACACAAACTACACTTTGTATAAAATGTATTTTCTATGGCTGATATAATGACTATGGTGAATCCAAGTTGTTAACTGTTTAATATTTATTTAGACTAATTTTCCTCAGGGGGGTTTCAAAGAGATTTCATTATTCATCCAGGACCAGATAATCCCTCCTATTGTTGTGAAAGGCTAGAGTCTGTTTCCCAGCTATATTTGGACACATTTCCCCCATGCTTTGTCGTGTCCGAGCAGCTGCTATGGCCTTGATGATGCCAGAGAAAGCCAAGCTGCAGAACAGTTTGGCAGCCAAGAGAGGAACAACACCAAACCTGTGGGGACAGCCAGAGTAGTTTAAAAAAAAAAATAGTGACCATTTGGATTCATATTATTGCTTTGCTTTCTTCTGCACATTAACTTCCAGTTAAAATGGCTAAAATTCAAATGAAAAGGACTTTGAATCAATTTTCTGTTTTACATCTGTCATTATATTTCCTCTGCTAACTCTTTCTATCATGTTCTCCGACCTTCTCTATGTAGCATTTGCTTTACAACAATATTACTTCATAATGTTAATGAATTTAACCATGGCATTAATAAACAGAGTTGTCACAGTAGAACAGAAACATGTAAGTGCCTCTGACACAACACAGTAATATATCCAATTTAAATTAAGCCAGCCTGACAGGGTGCGAAAGTCAAGGGAAACAAGCAAAGCAGCAGATGATTTTAGGAAGCCTGCAGCCTTGCCCTCCCATCCCCGAGGTTGCTACTTGACACGAGCAAGCCATCATCACTTATCCCACCGGCTTTTCAGCCCCAACGATGGGTCAGGCGTGCCGTTACCAGCCACCAATTGTTTGGCGGGCAGCTTCAGCCTCAGGTTACATTTCCTCACTTAAAAGATCAAGCAATCATCAAGAAGCTTGAGGTGTCGTAGAAGTCAAAGCCGAAGGAGCCATGTTCAGAAAGTTGTTTTAAGACCTTGACAAAAGTAGCGACATAGCAAGGATTCCCTCATATAAATACCAGCCCCAGTATCTAGCAGGGGAATGCTGATATGCTGTCTGCACTATTCTCTACAATAAAGCCAGACTCGACTAACCTAGACAAACATATGGCTGTAGAGACAGTCACTCATACCTGGGCTGTAGACAGGAGTAAAGGTCTCCCAATCTTGCATTGTTAAAAAGTTCCCTTTAACGTCCATACTAATTCTGATTAACTTTTACTTTCTTATGATTCATAGGAGGTTCACTATTGTATCAAACTTACCTTGAATATGACAGGAAATCAGAGAAGGCAGCAAACGTTGGTGAGTCAGGAAAAGAAAAAGCACTTTAGGGTCATTAGAGGAAGATTTATCTATTCAAAGCCTCATGTGAATGGCTCGCTAAAATAGACCGCCTGTCCACCTGACAATCGCTACATCACAATGCACAATCCCTTTTTGATTTGCCCTCAACCCATGACCCATTTATTTCATGTGATTGCACCACACTAGGTGACATCTCACACGTCCCTCACCTGACTGGCAGCTGAGTTATCCTCTCTTTAGATATCAGGTGCCCTGAGCGTGTCTGCTTTTTAAATTCCCATCATGGGATGTACTGGCAGGAGCTGACATTAAAGACATTTTTTTTAAAGGTGCAATATGAAGTCAGTTTTAAATCTCAATTGTTGTGACACCACTCTTCACACAGAGCAGAGGATAAATACAACCTCTGCAGTCTATTCTGGTCAGATTTCAGTGGCTGTCTGTCTTAGTGTTACTTATGTTGACTGATACAGTTGAGCTCAGTGTCCAGCTGGAGACACAGTAACGCCAAGTCAAAGTGGTAGGAATTAACACACAGCCACGGCCACATATTTGTCCTTTAGAACATAATCCCCTGTAAACACACAGTGCGTAGCTGAGGGTTTAGTGGTAAAAATCGTGTGCTATGTGTTGGCTTCATGTGTTGATCCTCTGCTGATCTGTTATCTATATGTTTAGCTGATGTTGCCCAAGGGGAGACTGGATGTTGAGAGGTGGTTTAAAAACTGTCCTCTCTCCTTACGGTGGTTTAAGACGCCGACTTTGTAATCTCAGTGTCTCTCTGAAGTCTTACCGGGGACCTTTGTTGCATGTCTCTTTCTCTTCTCATTTCTCTTCTCATTTCCTGCATATATCTACTGTTTGCCTTCCAATAAAGAAAATAATTTGCAAATACCAAAAGATAATTATAAATAATTAAGAAATACCAAAATGTTATGTATACAGTTTAAATAGGTCACATAAATATGTAACACTAAATTTTGGTCACTGCTGCCATCTAGTGACTGCTTGATGATTTAACACATTTGACTACACAGTGGTGCTATCTAAAAGACAGGAGGCTGAGCTGGAGGTGGCAGAAATGAAGATGCTGAGGTTCTCATCGGGACCAGGATGGACAGGGTTAGCAAATGAGCAGATTAGAGGGACAGCTAAGGTCAGACAGTTAGGAGATAAAGTTAGAGTGGCCAGGTTGAGATGGTTTGGACATGTGCTGAGGAGAGACAGTGGATATTGGAGGAGGATGTTGGAGCTGGAGCTGCCAGGCAGGAGGAAGAGAGGAAGAACCCAGTGAAGGAGGACATGAAGATAGTTGATGTGAGAGTAGAGGAGGCACGGGATAGGGTGAGATGGAGGCAGTTGATCCACTGTGGCGACCCCTGAAGGCAGCAGCCGAAAGTAGAAGACCGCACACTGCATAGATTCTTTAAAGCAATACGACATCCTTCCTGTGTAGTCAGATGTCAGAGCCTGATAATAATGAAAGACGCTCAAGTCAGTCAGTGTTCTCAGTGTTTGTCAGTTGGTTATCATGATTTTTTTTCTGATGTACTCTCTAAAGCTTTTCCACCCATATTGTGAAGCCAAAGCAGCTACACCAGAATGATTCATGTTCTTTTTTTCCTTTTTTTCTGGTGGAGTGCTGGACACACAGTGTTGCCTCCTCTTTGGATTTTGAATAAACATCTGGACTGCCGTCAGCCGGTGAGGATTCCTTCGGTTGTTAAAAAGATTAAATTTATATACAAGCAGTCTTATACAAAAAGATAACTGAAGTGGATTTATAGTCCAAGCTTCACTTGGACTGAATGTGTCACTGAATGTGTTTTGTCTTATGCTGCTTTTCTTTCCAGGGTCTTAGTCACTGCAAAATCAGTGAGTATCTTATTTGTTAAAGCATTAGAATGAAGTTCAAACATTTATTGTACTATACAGTACAAAGGGTTCAACCAATATTATGAGAATTGAATTTAATACTCTGACATTGATGTGCTTTATATCATTCATCTGCCCACAAGTGTAAGCAACGGTGGTAGAAGTGACAAGTAAAAGTCTTGTAACTAAAGTTATCAGCATTAATATATATGTATAAGCATTAATTAGCATTAATCGGGAATGTGAGTGCAGAATTTGAGTAAATGTAGGGTTTATTTGTATGTATGTATATATATATATATATATGCCATTTCCCCAATGCCAGATAACTGTTCAGACAAACACATGGTTGTACAATATGCACCTACCGGCCCAGACTGGGTTCCTGAGCATGTGGGAGTTGGGGTTGACAAACATGAGACTGTTCCAGTTATGAATGTGAAGTGGAAACTGAAGTCAGATGGTAAGTGATTCTAAAATCTGCAGTGCTGTGAGGTGTTGGTTATCGTAGCTCAGATTTTAGAATGCATGGAACAGAAGATGTAAACCAGCATGTCTTTCATCAGAAATGAAGATAAAATAAGGCAGAAGAGATAGCATTAGTTTAAAGTGTACACTCTTCTTTTCTCAGCAGGTGTATTATACCTTAATGGATCTGAGATCAATATTTTGGATGAAAGTACAAATCAAAGTCTATGCGTGCAGTTTTCTTACAGTATCCACCAACAGCTGAATCCAAAGTATGAGAGGGTAAGATAGAAACATATTTGATTAACTTTTTCAGTAGCTGTGCCAACTCAATATACGCAGTAATGGATCAGACACCTATGATTTATTGTTTCTTCATTAGTGGACTTTTTCCTTGGATGGGGTTGTGGTAGAACCTGGGCATACATACGTGGTGTCAGTGGTTAATTTGCCTGAACCTAAGAGCAGGGACTATGGGATCAGAAAGCAAATCACCCTCCCCGGTGAGTTTTCTCCACCATCTGAATCACTAAAAATAATAAAAAAGCAAGGAAAAATGTGTGATCATAGTACCATGTTGACATCAGTTTGGTAAGACCACGGTTAGCTTTTGACTCATTTCAATTTTGATGTAAAATAGGTGGTGTATTGTAAAGCATAATGATAATCTCTGGTCTTTGGGAAATTTTCTGTTTGATTTTATTGTTTTCTTTGTTTTTTCGAAAATGAAGATGAATATGGTTCATCAGATTTCTGTCAACATCAAATAATTGTTGCAGTGCTAATTTTCAGTTTTACTTTAAATGTGTACATAATTTGCTGTTTAAATAATGAAGAATTTGGTACTGGTTCTGTACTCTTTTTGACTTATATATAACTGTGTGCTTAGAGTTGAGGTTTTTCATGTGTCATTACCACAGTTCACTGAGTGATTTGGTATCTCTTGCAAATTCAATACAAAACAAAAAATGAAAACATTCATGTTGGTTTTCTGTAATATTTTCTGTCATTGGCAGGATGTGATGACCACAGAATCCAAACAACCCAAATCTGTCTGGAAAATGGTAGGAAAGAAAGAAAAAACAGTTCTTTACATCTCACAAGATTTAATGGAGTCCTCAAAGAAATCCTGGACCGTCAAGACTTGTATTCTGCATGTTTTATTTCAGGCAGTCTATGGGAGCCTAATATGACCACTGCTCTGTCTATTGATATGGAACATAAAAAGTTATCCATTGTTGTGGGTTTTGAGGCAGCAATGTTTTCAGAGATATACCAAGTTTCCATCCAGATCCAGACTCTCTGTTATTCAAAGAATGTTTCAAAGGTAAATACACTGAATTTGTCACTTATTTTACCAGTAATTACAAGAATGTTTTGAGACTGATTTGTTGCTTGTTCATTGCTTGTAAAGTGACTACATTTTGTTATTCCATTAAACAAACAGGGAAATGGATCAGAACTAAATGTGATATTTGAACTTGGTTTGTGGCAGCTCCCACAATGTACATTGTTGTTAACGGTGAGTTTTGCTTTTAATGTTATGTCCCATTGAGTTAATGATGTAACAATATTTCAAATAGCTGACCATACTGTGTTTTTGCAAAGATTCAGCCATTTTTTATAGGATGCAAAAATGACTGTGGGCACCACAAGAAAATCATCAATTACTGCTCTTGTAAGTACAATTTGAAAACACATTTTCAGTGACTACATAGTAAAGACCACACGAAAGTCATTCCCAATTTTTTTGACATTTGGCCAATTAAAATACAGCACACTTTTTTCCTTGTTTGTGTTATGACTTCTAAACTTCTATATTTTTTAAATTCCTTAAATAATCTCACGTGTCACTAAAGAAACGAACATTAGCAGAACATTTATTTTTTCACTTTCTGAAATTTACTCTGTGACTTAGGGGAGGGTCCCCAATCTGTGGGTTGGGAATCACTGGTCTAATGATATTTTAATTCACTTTTACTATTTGTAGAGGCATATAACTAATCATATGTATGTTTATTTTATTTTATTTATTTTTTTAGATTATCCACCATGGACTTTAACTATAGAGGCAGTTGTGGGGCTGCTTGCCATAAATGGTTGTCTTTTTTATTTACTGTGGACAACAACTCATAAAGGTTTGCCCTCTTATAAATGAACCATATTAAATTGAAAACACTGATTGAACAGAATAATCGACTGACTGCATCCGTCTTTCAGATCCTGTGAACACATCCTCATCTGCTGCCAAAGACCCACCAGAGGGTTTTCAAGTGCAAGAGAGAAAGCGAGTCCTCATCATCTACTCTCTCGACCACCCGTTATACAAAAACATTGTTCTCAAGCTTTGTGGCTTCCTGATGACCAAATGCAGCACTGAAGTAGTCCTGGATCTGTTGGACTCTGCCAGACTGGGAGTGTTAGGACACATTCAATGGTTGGACTGGCAGAGAGAGCAAATCGAAAGCTCTTCAGATAAGATACTAATCCTGTGCTCGCCAGGAGTTCAAGCCAAATGGAGAGCCATGTGCGGTGACAAACAGGTTTTTCTGAGAGAGGATGCTCACTCACCTGTAGGTGACATGCTCACTCCAGCCCTCAGCCTCTTGGTCCCCAGTTTCATCCGATCTGCTTCCTTTGAAAAATACATAGTGGCTTATTTTGATGATATTTGTTCGGAAGAGGACGTTCCTTCACCTTTCAAAGTTACAGTGCGGTACAAGCTGATGAAACAGTTTGAGGAGCTCTTTTTCAGAATCCTGGACGTGGAAAAGCGTGAACCAGGCAGAGTGAATTACATTGAAGGGCTTTCGGAGGATGAGTATCATCAGTATCCCTCAGGCAGAGCCCTGCAGGATGCTATAGAGGCTTTCCACACCTACCAGCTGGAACATCCACAGTGGTTTGAAGAAGAATCTCTGGGGAGCTCAGACCTGGAGGTTGAGGAGATCTGAAATCTACAACCTCACAAACCTCATCACATATTTTGCACCTGACTGCACTTAAGTCATCTGTCTTGAAAAGGCACAAGAAAATGAACACACAAATACAGAACTCCACATGGCTCAACAGTTCCAAAATGTGCTGTTAAGTCAGTCACTGCAGTCACTTCGGTTTGATTGAATTATTGGCCTGCTCATGAAATATCTTAACAGTGAGGTGTCAACCTTCACAACATCATAAGAAAAACAGAAATCATTCTTATTTACCTGCAACCCATATTAAGAATATCTGCATATTATGTATTTGTGTAAACAAACATGCTTTGGTTGTTAAATGCATCCCTTTGTACTATGTTGTATATTTGCTTGTCTCGGTATCTGTTCAGCAGTATTTTTTGCAAGTTGCTTTCATGTTGAATATGACTTGCTCCCACCGGAAGACAAGTCCAAAGTAGCCTAGACCAGATCAGTGGCTGATGCTTGTGGGCTGTGTAAACAGTGTTCAGGTCAAAGTTCCGCATTCTGGCCAAAGTTTCAAGCATTTTTGTTGCACTGGAGAAGGTAAGCACCAAATTCTGTTTGTGGAGGTTTTTTTTATTGTGACCTGATTGAGTGTGGTGTTTAATATACTTTGATTAAGTAGTCAGTGTTCCCAGTAGAGGTAAATCAGGTTTCCCTCCTATAGAGTACAGAGCGTCATTTTTCAGAAATGAGTTGATGTTAATGACTTTTTTAATGTAGATTGATGCAGATTTTCACATGGTTTTTGGGTGTGTATTTTCCTCGATGACTCTGTAATTCTCTTAGCATCAGTGCTGCGATATTAGATTAAAAACTAAAGTTGTTAAACTTACAACAAAGAGTTGTACACTGTTAACTTTTTTTTTCTCAAATAAGATACTGACTGTGTAATACATTTTAACTAACAATCTTCAGTACATAGATGCAGTGAAGTAGGAGAAAAAGATCCCAGGCTTTGGAATCTGGGTGTCAGTTCGAGATGGGCCCCAAAAGGGGGCAGGGTAATGGGAATTTGTCCCAGTTAACTGGAGCAAAGAAAATCCTCACAATGGCTCAACTGGACTTGTGCCTTGCAGGGATAGAAATAACGCTGCAGGGTGTGACACAGCTTTGGGAGCCTTTTTGATATTTCTGTCACAAAACTGAGGTAATACCGTTTATCATTTTGACCTGAACAGTTTTTTTTCTTAAAGACAGAATTTAAGTACAACACACTTTACCCCACCAAATACAGGCATCTGTAAGAAATAAAGTTAGGGAAAAATTAAATCTTATACTCTTCAAACCATTTTTAGCATTGACCTGGGCAAAGCCTGGGGTGCACAAGTCTAGGTTCTGTGGTAGAATCAGAACGACCGAGGAGCGGCCTAGTTACACCACTGGATAAAAAGAGGAAGTAAAAGTATTGCTTAACTGATGTATGTTAGTGTGTGTTGGAGAGAGGGAGATAGGGCATCAGTGTGTATTAAAAAGAGAGATGTGGTAAGATGAAGAGAGGAGTATAAAGAACTGAAACGCAGAAGATACGACGTTATTCATCGGAGGCTTATTCATTGGAGCCTATTCACCGAAACAAGTTTACCGAGACCTGTTTAGGTGACAGATGGATAGCCATTGAGAGAAGAGGTTTCCAGTGGATCATTACCATCACCGATCACAGGGAGAACAGAAGGTGTTCATGAGTCAGCTTGGAGTTGACAAAGATCTTAAGAAAAGAAGATTTTACCTAATATTGACTCATGAACTCTGATTTGGATTATAAAGCCTCTCTTTCGTCTCCACTGCTCATTGGAGGAATTGGACATTCTGGACGGTTGAGCCTTGGACGGGGCTGCCGATTGCCCAAAACAGTGTCTGGTTTCGGGGCAGGATTGGAAACGGGACGATAGCAATAGCCATGCAGTCGACCACTCTCTCTCTCTCTCCTAAATTTATTATGATTTCAAGGTTACAGTAAGTTTAAGTTTAGGATTTGATTTATTACTTGAGTTTAATTCTAAGATGTATTAATCAAAATTCATGCTGTACTTTGTCGGCATAAATAGAAGGTTGATTGTTAGAAATAATATTCTCACAGGTTGCACTAATCCCCAAGATTTTAAAACAAATCCTTTGGACCTAACAAGGTCTATAAACAGTTACCTAGCAATTACGAAGAGCCCGAAACATAAGAAGAGAGCTGCCGTTAACAGACGTGACTGCGGTTGCGCTACACTCATCTAGTTGAGAACTGTTCCGGGTGTGGTTCAATCTTAGTGGAAGCAGGATGGGCGTCTGGATGAAGGTAGTGAGTAGCTAGGTGAGTCTCTTCGCTACAATCCAGTAAATATTCTTCCTCTCTCTCAAATCCTACAAAAGAATCTGAGTAGAAACCCTCAAAGTAGACATTGAGCTTGGGGCTAAACAGGTTTGAGTAGATGATTAACCTAGGAAGAGGAGAAGAATCTTTTGATAGATTAAATGCTGGATCAGGATTATATCCTCCTGTATTGGGGAAGTTAAGACCTGCGGTTTCGACACTGGCAATGGCCTTTTTTGACTTACTGTCATTGTTCTTTTAAATTTTCTTCTTGCTTGGGTTGGTCAGTATGGCATATATACTATAAATGTCATCTGAACATATCAAAAAATGTAAAATTCACTTCCAACATTGCAGCAACATTGTATTCATGCAAACAGCTGTCAGTGGGGGGGTTCTTGAGGGGAGACCATACTATCAGGCTGCAAAAGACAATTGATCTACTCAAGTTGACTGAACAATGAGAATCAGCTGACTGTGCTGCTTTCAAACTTTAAGTTAAAGCTTATTCATGTCTTCAGGGTTTCCCTTGAAATCTGAAGAGTGACTATGCTGAAGAGAGCTTCTGCACTCCTCCTGAGAAGAGGATTTACAACTTATCAAAGCACCTGGTGCAAAAATGGTATATTGTCTTTACAGCTTGAAGCATTATGATAATAATGAGGATTATTTGTGAATTCACCCACTCATCTTCTCTCAGACAGCCTCTTCAGGGTCCACTCATCTGTATCACAGGCATTAGCAGAAAACAAACCAGTGGTTGCCCTTGAGAGCACTATTATCACGCATGGCATGCCCTATCCACACAACCTAAGGTATCCTGAAAGTCAACTCTCATACCAGCATCTAACACATAGTTGTTTTAATCATTCAGAAAGAGTATCATTAATGTAATTATCCAGCACAGCAATAGAGGTGGAGGCCATTGTGCGAGCTGAAGGGGCCACTCCGGCCACAGTTGGAGTGATCGAGGGCAAGGTGCATGTTGGTCTATCGTCAGAGGAGCTTGGCCACCTCGCTGCCTGCAAGAACTCCCTGAAGGTTTCCCACCGTGACCTGCCGTACGTCATCAGCAAAGTGAGACTGCAGTACATCATACTGAAAGTCACAGTGGTGAAAGAAGCATTTAGAGTTTTACTTTCCAGCAAAATGTACTTTAAGCATCAACAATAGTTATTATGCATAATAGTGCCTTTCAGACCTTTCTGTTATTATCACTAAAAAGTACAGGTAACAGCATTTTTATGTTGCACTTCAATGTGCAGACAATTTTTTTGTACTTTTTTCTGCTGCCAGGTAGATCATTTGTTTAGCATTGCATCATTTTATATAACTGTATCATATGTTTTGTTCATGCAAAAGGTTAGAATTGCAATAATTTATACATTGTACATCTGTACTGAACTGGTGGCAAGGTCTATATCTCTTTATTACCTGAGTTTATAATTTATTGGAGTGTTGTGCACCGAGTCCTGTATGTGTGTGTGGGTTGTTGTTTTTTTCTCAGGGGCTCTCTGGAGGAACGACCGTGTCAGCCACCATGATAGCAGCACATCGAGCTGGCATCCCTGTGTTTGTCACAGGTGGTATTGGAGGAGTTCACAGAGATGGAGAGAACAGTAAGCTGACATGCACCATGTTGGAAAATGTGACTTTTGCATATGCTGCTACCTCAAAACTAGTATGTTAATGTATTACTCCAAACAAACCATGGAAATGGACAGGTTGGGTGGCTTTCGGTTTCTCTCACATACAGGTCTTCCTCAGAATGAGCAATGATGATGAAGACTATGAACACAGAATTAGGCTGCTTAAGGGCTAGCCCACCTAGTAAAGCGTTAGTTCACTCTGAAGAAGACCTTCATGTATACAAACATCCGAACTGTCAGGATTAGTGAGTTTGTTTTTCTTGGCATGTGAAGAATAAACTGTTAACACTTCATTCAGTGTACCATAATAGTTATGGAACTGAATCCATGAATCACCATTGATTAAACGACTGTTCCTCCAGGTCTGGACATCAGTGCAGATCTGACAGAGTTGGGCAGGACTCCCATTGCTGTGGTCTCTGCTGGGGTTAAATCCATTCTGGACATTGGTCGCACCCTTGAATTCCTTGTAAGAATACTCAGATCATTTTTTAGAAAATCCAAGATTCTGTGTTTCGCATTTGAGCGTATACTTAACACAACTCAATATGAGTTAGCAATAGCAATAGCAATATTGTGGCGATGTTGTGATGTGTGGCACAAACTAAAGTTCCTTTACTACTGATTTTTTTTTGCTGTTTTTAATGTTTTTAATCAGGAGACACAAGGTGTCTGTGTAGCCACTTATGGAAAGTCAGAGAATTTTCCAGCCTTCTTCTCTCCACAAAGTGGATTCACTTCCCCATGCCAAGTCAGCAACCCTGCAGAGGCTGCACAGCTCATTGGTACGTCAACATTTTATATCCTGAACATGTTCATTTCCTCCAGCCACAATCATTATTACTATTAGTAGTAGTAGTATCTTGTTATTAGTCTGTGTGTCTGTTTCTTTTATGTCTTTCAGCAAGTGCTCTCTCCCTGGGTCTTCAAAGTGGTGTCTTGCTAGCAGTGCCCATCCCAGGGGAGCATGCAGCTGCAGGCCAGCAAATAGAAGAAGCCATACAGGCTGCAGTGAAAGAAGCAGGGTACGCAAAATCTGTAGTAATCTGTTTTTTTGTGTCGCTTTCCCATAGGCCATTTTTGTCTTTGAGATTTGAGGTCTGTGACAAAGTGAATCAAAAGGACTGTGGCTAAATGATGTAAAAATGTTCACTGTCACTGTGCTCGTTTTTTTCACTCAGTGCTATAGGTATCACAGGAAGAGATGTGACACCATTCATTCTTCAGAAGATCAATGAATTAACTAAAGGAAAGTCCCTTCGGGCCAGTATCCTTCAGAAAATTTGAATCACTGAGAACCCACAGAACAAACTGGATCTTATCATATTCTTTGAAAAAAGGCACAAAACAAGGTCCCTAAATATGTTATCTCTTAGACTGACAACGCTAAACTGCAGTGGCCTTTAATGTCTACTGTTGATTAATTTTGGGCTATAATACATTGCCCTTAACCCGTTATGTTTCCAGACATTGCTCTCATTCATAACAATGCTCGAGTTGGAAGTCAGATAGCATGTGCATTATCAGAAACAATGAATGAGAGAAAGTTAAGTAAAACTTATCCTACTAGAAAACGCTTGTCACAATCAGAATCAGACATTGTGAGTATAACATCATATGATTAACTAATTACAATTTTCATTTTGCAGTCAAATAATTGCCATGGTACAGTACCTGCATTACTGTTGTTTCACAGGTTGTCATAGGAGGAATAAATGTGGACTTTATTGCGAAAGGAAAAACAAAAAAGATTCGTGTAAGTTTAACTTAACCGCATATAGTATTATCCACATTACTCCAGGCTATGTAAAACCATATTATGTAGGTTATAAATGTTATCTAAGATTGTTTGTTGCTTCTGTCAGTTAGGACAGACAAACCCAGGAAGTGTCTGTCAGTCATTTGGTGGTGTGGGACGGAACATTGCTGGTGAGTGGTTGTTGTTTTTTTCAAATCAGATTTTTATCAGTAGTTTGAACCTAACTTTCTCACACTCCTTTCTTTGGGGTTTTCCTTCAAGACTCTCTGAGTCGATTAGATCACAAACCTCTGTTCATCTCAGTCACTGGAGCAGATTCAAACGGTGATGCAGTGTTCAACTACTGTAAACATATGGTATGTGTACATCCACAGGTGATTGTCTCTCAGCCTACATTAAATATAGACTACTTTAAATATATAAATGTTCTTGTCTTCTTGTCTTATTTCTGTAAGAACACAAGTGGTGTTGCCAGTCTAAAAGGGGAAAGCACAGCTACTTACTGTGGTATTATCACTGAGAGCGGAGAACTCAATCTTGGACTTGGAGACATGGACATTCATCAGCGAATTACAGAGCAATATGTAGGTTTTGTTGACCAGGGCATTAACTTTTAGTCAAACTAGGCCCATACTGCTAGTAACCATTAAATTATTCTCATCAGTTATCTCTGTATATAGGATTTACAGTTAATGATGCACATATGAGACAAAATTCAAAAGTTGTTCAAAAAACATTGTATATGATATGCCAAACAATTAAACAGTAATGAAAATACTTGTGACAGCTCTATTTCATTTTCTATTTTGTATTATTCCTCTATGTCACCAATCCCTGAAATTATCATTTAAATTTATGTGTATCTGTGACACCTATGTTTATCAAAGGTGCTTTAGAAATAAGCTACACTTAGTAATTAATAATAAATAGTAATAAACTGTTTGAGATTCTAACTTTGCTTTTTTTAAATACTCTTTTTTAGGTGTCACAATTTGAGAAGCAGCTTTCATCAGCCACTCTTGTGTGTCTTGATGGAAATATCCCTGTCTCCACCATTGAGTATGTTTGTTGCCTTGCCAAAAAGCACAACATCAATGGTAAGCATGGAGATATGGTCACTAAATTATACGGAAGGATTTTGAACAGAAGCTCTCCTTGATTTTGATGTAATACCCTTAATGTGTGCCACAGTTTGGTATGAGCCAACGGATTCAAAAAAAGCTTGTAAGCCTTTTCTCTCAGACGCCTGGAAGTCTCTGTCCTATTCATCCCCAAACCTGGCAGAGTTGTGCAGTATGACCAAAATGTTGGGTATTCCCACACCTGAAGGTGAACTAAAGTCCATGGAAAGACAGAAAGCAGAATTTAATTTTGCCCTTTTTACCTTTTTATTCTATATAACATATTTCCACTCACAGTTGTTATCAGTTGGGTTTCTTTTGAAATATGCTAATAGTGCTAAAGAAACTGTGGATGTGGTTTTGTCTTGTTGGGTGGCAGTGCTGCCAAGTTCTCTGGAGGAGGTGCTGAGCGTTGCTGTGGCTCTCTCACGCCCCCTTCTGGAGCATCTTCACTGTCTGGTGGTGACCCTGGGGGCTAATGGTGTGCTGGTCTGTGGAGAGCATGATTCAGGCTCAGTCAACCTGCAGCCAAGAAAACAGAAGAGGGTAAGGACTGTCTGTACTTATACTGATGGTGAATATGATGATGACATGTACTAGGACAGTAAAAATGATGATGATCTTTGCTGCAGAGAGGACAGCTTTGTGCTGTACACTACCCTGCACTGACTGTGACTGCAGAGGAGACAGTGAATGTATCAGGAGCAGGAGATAGGTGCTAAAAATTTACTTGACCTACTTTCTATTCCATTCTTTTTTCCCATCTTTTTTTCTGCTGCTACAGTTTCAGCCACTTTTCATTTCCCATGACCTTTATTCTCTCACACACAAAATCATGCCTTTGCAATTCAGACAAAAGATGCCCATCCCCGCTCTTTTTGCAGTTTTGCAGGTGCTTTGATGACTGGGATTCTCCAGCAGCGAGACACAGACAGCTGTGTTCGTATGGGGCTCCTGGCTGCATGGCTGTCCATGGCATCACCTCACCCCATCTCCCCCATGCTCACCTTAGACTCTGTGGATCCAGACAAAGTCCAGACTCCCTGGCCCAAACTGAGCTACAGGTCGATAGATTAAAAATATTTTCAGTTTTAGAACATTTTAAAAATATATATAGTTCAGTATTTTATCATTTTCAGATTTAAGATATGTGATTGAAGTCCAGTGTTCAGACCAGTGTTTATAAATGTAAGAGGATACAAAAGAACAGTGATATCTGCCATTACAGAGAAAATAACCACCTTTTCCTGAACATTACTTGAGCTCATGATTACAAATCCTTGCAAATAAATGATGTAAGATTATATATACTGTGTTTTTATTTCACATAATACAAAAAAGTTCATACTTAAAAGCAGTGATGGAGTAAGTGCTCAGAATTGTTTCTTATAAGTAGTAATGCCACTTTTAAAGGGAAATAAATAATCAAATAAGTCCAATCTATAGCATTCATACTCATTCCTCATGGTATTAAACTACATTCTTTGTGCCATTGAAAGGGTATGAAAAACTCGTCGAACCCCGGCACAACGTATACAATGACAATAGCCAGGTAAATAGTCTCACGTCCCTACTTACAGTACTTGAAATGGATATTTATTATATACTTTATTTACGACTATACAGGTTTGTAGAAAATGTTTCCCCATCTTCGCGTAAACCACCGAAAACTCAATCTCCCAAAAAGCACCTGTCCAATGCGCAGACTCAGTGGCACAGAATACTTGCCCCATTCCCTCCTCCCAACTTTAATGCTAGCTAAGATGGTGGTTTGAGCGTAAATTGTCTCCACAATACCAAGAAAAGAAAGAGGCAAAAACATCTTTATAGCCTTTTAATTACAACAGACCAACACACCTACGGTTATCTTAGGTGACCGTTTATAGAAATTTTGACATTTCAGATACATTGGCTCGCAGTCTCCGCCCAATCTGGTGTGACTCCCTCGGAGTGGAATCTAAGCTAAATACGGACAGGGTAAGTGACGATAGCGTTAGCCAGGCTGCTAGCTGGACTGGCCAGCTTCCACCTCCATCAGTAATTAAAGGACCGTTGTGTCTTTTACGACTTCACGGGCTGGTACTAGAGTATCCTCGTGCTTAATAAAGCACTGTCCCACTTGTGTTGATGTCTTGAGAGCAGTGTCAGTTGTTAACGGTGCCAACAACCTGCCTCCAGTTCAGCATTGGCTTGTGTAGGCCGCGCCGTCCGTTTTCATGATAATGTAGCATTTTAGCGGTTAGCACGAAGCTGTCAGTTAATATGTAGGAGAAAACGTAATGTTATGTCATGCGTTTTTTGTAGCGTTTAACATCAATATCCAGTCGGTATTCGTATATGTATGTTTTGTTACTGCGATTAAACTTCTAATCGCCCCTGGATTCTCGCTCTCAGTCAGACCGGCTTCTTTTACCCAATTTGCTGCTAATGTTAGCTTAGCCTTACGTTAGTCAAATAACATCTGTCATAATGTACGATCCAGAAGACACAGCGGCTAAAGTTACCAGCCTGGCTAACTAGGAATTCTGGCTTCACCCACGACTTTACCAATCAGCTGGTATCTGCGAGTGACGCTGTGACGATCTCTTACATGTGAATTTATCAGCAAAAATGTTACAGGGTATTTGAACTGTTGGATTTACCCTGTTTTCGTTTAGTTCGGCTCTAAACTGTGGTTTTTTTTATCACCCTGGGTTTGATGGCAGCGGTGTTGTCACGTAGAAACCGGGTTGGTGTGACGGTTGACTCGTATATATGCTCCGTTTCAGTGAATTTCCCTTTAACATCCATCATGACGCTATGTCCGAGTAAGTTACTGTCAACCCCCGAAAGATATCGCAGCATCCGCATTAGATATCATTGCTGTTTTTAGCTCGTATACTCGTTTTCCAGTTTCCTTATTAAAACTTAGACAGTGCAATTAAGCAGAAGTACAGTAAATCATACCTTCGTGTTAGTTATAATGTTCAAGTTTAAACCATCTTAGAGAGGTGTTGATTCAACTTTATGGTCGTTTTTGTATTTTGTGACCCATCATAAACGTAAGATGGGACTTTTGTTTGCTTGACGTCTTTGTAAACTGATTATCTTTTGGGGGGGTCTTGTGTTCATATAAAACAAGGCATTTTAAGATGTCACCTTGGGTTTCAAAATTTCATTTCATGGGCTAAATGATTAATAAATAATTGTTACCCGCAGCCCCACTTGCAGATTAATTTTCCGATGATCAGTATTCGTGTAAGATCCAAAGGGTAGTGAGAGCTTTTCCAGATATTTTCTCTAATCTTAATGTAATAAATGCAGCAGACACAATATAAGAAATGCAGTCTCTAAAAGTTGAATCAAACTGTAAAAAAGGTGAATGGAAAATTGAGCACTGTGATCTGCCTGTAAAGTAAGATGTATTGCCTTAGACTGCAATAGGTTTAGTTGGGTGTACATAATAAACTGGCAACACAGTGTAGTGTTTCACCTGCTGCTGACTAAGTAAAACTTTGCATGAAAATTGTTTATATGCATACATTTCAGTGTGTTCTCAGTCTGACTTTTTTTTCTTGGTGGCCACAAACTTAGTTGCAGCGGCAGTACTATCCCACTGTTGAGTATGTGTGACGACAACAAGTTCAATTAGTAGTATGTGTTCATTTAGTCGACATTATTTTCAGTCATGTCATGATGGAGCCCTCACAGTCAGCCTCTTTTCTTAGCCCTGTGCTCTGTGACCAGCTTCAACACTCACCCTCGCTGCGCCATAGGATGTCCCACAGCCCTGAAATGAAGGACGACCCCATGGAGTGCCCTCTGTGCATGGAGCCGCTGGAGATTGATGACGTCAACTTCTTTCCCTGCACTTGTGGCTACCAGATCTGCCGCTTCTGTTGGCACCGCATCCGCACAGACGAGAATGGCCTCTGCCCCGCCTGCAGAAAGGTGAGGAAATGACGCGAGATGAACGCGATAGCAAAGGAAGAGGGGATATTTTTAGCGAAGCAGATGTGGTGATGTTGAGTGTCCAAATTCTAATATAGGGGAGAAATGAACTGCTTGACCCACTACTTTATGTGAAAGGTTAAAAGTAATTGGCTAGTAATGTCTGTTTAACTGCCACACTAACAACTAAAGACACTACTTACCCACCGTCCTCCACAAAGCTACATCATTTAGCCTATGAGCGCTTTTATTCAATTGAAGGGGGGAAAAAAATTCTCTGTGTTTTCTTTCTGTGTAGCCATACCCAGAGGACCCGGCTGTGTACAAGCCTCTGTCACAGGAGGAGATCCAAAGGATAAAAAATGAAAAGAAGCAGAAACAGAACGAGAAGAAGCAGAAGGTGACAGAAAACCGCAAGCATCTGGCCAGTGTCAGAGTGGTCCAGAGAAATTTGGTGTTTGTGGTGGGGCTCTCGCAGCGACTTGCCGACCCGGAGGTGAGTGCAGCGCCACTGCTATCACAGTAAATTATGCTTCCTGTGACACTGAAGTATTGGAAAGATTTAGTTAGATGTGAATCACACAGTGGTTATCAGGAACCGAAGGCACGAGCTGCTACATTTATCTTCAACTCGTTTAACATGCAGCGCTAGAGTGAAGATTATAAGCATCTTGATAGGAAGGGATTTATAAAGGTTTCGCAGAGCCCCCCCCACGAAGCCTGATGCCTACAGCCCTTGTTGAATACTGTGTATAAAAAGAGCTCTCAGTGCACCACAACTCTGTGGTAACCTTTTTTTTCCCCATTGTTCCCACAGGTCCTAAAACGGCCAGAGTATTTCGGGAGGTTTGGGAAAATCCATAAAGTGGTCATCAACAATAGCACATCTTACGCAGGTTCACAGGTGAGGCGGCGAATTAAAATGCCAGGATGTCTTCACAGTTAATAAATATTGATGGCAATTAATCGATATGAATTTTTTTTTAATGGAAGCATTTGTCTGGTACCAATCAAAAATGTTAAACATGTTTGTACAAAGATGCTATTGTTTATTACATTGGGGTTCTTTATTGTCTTTTTTATCTTTTTACATGAATTTCCATGCATAAAGAAACATGTAAATAGCTGATAGTCGTAGGTCTTGAGGGACCAAAACATTATGTAGCTACCGTGTTCTGTTTGACTTGTATGTTTACTTTAAGCTTCTTGTTTTCTAGGGGCCCAGTGCCAGCGCTTATGTCACTTACATCCGCTCTGAAGATGCTCTAAGAGCAATACAGTGCGTGAACAACGTGGTCGTTGATGGCAGAACACTCAAGGTGAGAAGTTTCCCACGATGCTCGTCAGCTTTACTTAGATTTTCACTTAAATGGATGCTAAGAGAATTTTCTTCATTCGCATACAATCACATGAGTGCTTTTTTCAATATGCTCTTCCTATTTGTAAAACCTAAACATTCCTATATTACACAACTTGCCGTTTAAAAATGTAAGATCCAACTTCAAGTCACTGAAAGACAAAGAAAATCCTTCACTTGAATTTTATTTACAAATCTTCTTTTGTGATATTTTATTCAGAGCTTGTATCTCTGTGTTTTTCATTCCAGGCTTCTTTAGGCACAACAAAGTACTGCAGTTACTTCCTTAAAAGTATGCAGTGTCCCAAACCTGATTGTATGTATTTACATGAGCTGGGGGATGAAGCAGCTAGCTTTACTAAAGAGGAGATGCAGGTAAAGTGGAAGAATCCTGTGCGAGCAGTTGATGTTTGAAAAGGCAGGTGTCTCATGTTGTGTCCTTTGTTTACAGGCGGGAAAACATCAAGAGTATGAGCAGAAACTCCTCCAAGACCTCTATAAAATTAACCCCAGCTTTCTACAACCTCCAGCATGTGGTACAGAGAAGTCAAAGAGTAAATCCAACTCCACACAGAGGTTGTTTTTCTATTTGCTTTTCTACATTCTTCCTCTTGATACAATTTGGTTACTCTGCTAAGCTCGATTCTTCTCCTACTTTACAACAGAACCAACAATAGCAATGGTAAAGATGGGTGGCCGACGCTGTCAGGGCATAGCAAACTGGCCAACGGGCTTTCAGAGGACCGCAAGTCCCCTCCGCTGCTAGACTATCTAGACCAAGAAGTTATTGCTTCAGATGGGCTAGATACAGAGCTGGGTCCTGGTCAGCGCACTGCCCTGTCCCCCTTCTCCTCTAACTGTGACAGTAACAGGTAACACGGGCCACTCCTCCAAAACAGGGCCATAAGCTCAACAAAAAGTGTTGCACGTTGATGGAGCATTTTGGTTAATGCTCCCATACTGTAGAAAGATTGATTAAAGTAGTGTAGAAAGTGAGTTTTCCCTGTCTTTGAAGTTATGAAGCTAATATATCACTGCAAAGCCTCGCCAAGAATAGGAATATTAGAGACTGGTCACAGAGGTTTATTTTTTATGAATTACCAGTGCATTTTAATACAAATTTGACCGTCTGTTCGGCTCATTTCAGAGCTGAGTGCTTGAAAAAGCCCTGTTCTTGCTGGAGCTTCAGAAAGAAGGGCGAGAGAAGAGGCGTAAAGCTATGGTGCCATGTTTTTCAGCACCAAAAACCACAAAAATATCTTGTTGTGGACATCTTAACTTCAAATAAAACACAGGAAAGGTGTAAAATGTGTGGCCCAATTTGTATCTAACCATCTTCTCTGTCTGCAGTCCCAGTGACAAACCTCCAGAATCGATCGGTATGGTGAATGGAGAGACTTTGCAACAGGTGAAACAACCTCTTGTCATTTACCTCATCATGAGGGTGAATCGGGCCCGAGAACAAAGGTCTCACATGCGTCTGCTCCTCTCTCTTTCTTCCAGATGCCCACCAGTGACTCCCCCTCCCCTCCCCCAGGTCTAACTAAGCCCAGCCTGGTGGTGCCCATCAGTGTGTCAGACCTCACAGCCCGCTCGCCCTTCGAGGGTGCGGCAGCTGAGTCTCAGTCGCTCTTCTCAGACAACAGTAACTTCAGACATCCTAACCCTCTCCCTGCTGGCCTGCCCCCCTTCCCCAGCTCCCCCCGAGGAAGCGCTGATTGGCCCATGACCCCTGAACCACAGAGCCTCTTCACATCAGGTACAGTGGCGATAGCATCGAAACGTTTCTTGTGACTTCCTGAATGGTTGTGCTTTTCAAACGGTTTCTTTGTTGAGTTTTCAAACGATGGTTTGACCTGCAGCTGCTTTGTTATGCTGCTTATTTGTTTTCATAATACTGTGGCCATTAGCTTTGTACATCATCATATTGACTGTAGTGGTGCTGTTATATTAGTTTTTGCATTATCTACTGTTATGGGCATTATAAATTGCCCTTGGTAATAAAACTAGCAAAATGCTTCGGAGAGCTGCCCCCCCCGATAGATTATTCAACTGTTTTGTCAGTGACCTAGTCATCATTTAGTCAATGAATTTGTCATTTATGGGAAATGAGCTGTGATGCATCAGTCACTGAATGACGCATTTCTGGCTTTGCTTTAAAATATGCGTTAGTCTTTAATAAGATTTTAAAAGGTCCTCTGCATGACGACATTCATCCTGAGAAGAAAAACAACAGCGGAGAGACTGTTTGAGGGATTTAACCTGTTACCAAACACCACAATTTTCCTGCACACGGCTGTAAATAATGTTCCCAAGTAAAAGAAGGTTACTGTTCTTCATCCCCTTTGATTACAACCATAACCCCAGTCTCCTTAAAACAGTTACAGTAAATTATACGACCAGCAAGTCAGAATGAGGATAAGAAATACTGAACTAAAATTACAGTGGTATGAACAGGGTAGAAATAGAAGTATTTTGGGGTTTTATTGTTTTATATAAAAAGCGAAATTGTCCCTTTTTGTGTGGAATACACCTGGCAGCCATAGCCACAAGTCTGAACTAATTCTGTGTCAACGGTGATATGGGAATGCTAAAATGATTTGCGCACATGGAACCAGAAGACTTACAGCTTTCAAACAGTGCATAATGTATCATGGTTTGGAGAAGACTGAGTCCAGCACAGACCAAAACACACCTAAGGTAGAGCCAACGGGGCTAAAGCATCCCAGGGTTGATGTATTTCACAAGGTCAGTAGAGGTTACAAGTGTAACCAACTAATCGAGTCAAAACCTGTTGAACGCAGCATTTCTCACGTCACGGACAGCTCCAGTAACTTGTCCATCTTCTTCCTCACAGACACAATACCCGTGTCGTCTTCGACAGACTGGCAGGCGGCCTTTGGCTTTGGCTCGTCCAGCAAACAGCAGGACGACGACCTGGGCTTCGATCCTTTTGACGTCACCCGCAAGGCTTTGGCCGACCTGATAGAGAAGGAGCTTTCGGTGCAAGATCAGAGTCCTTCGTCCCCGGGGCCCCTCCCCCAGGGAAGCAATCACGGTCCCGGCCTGCCACCCCCCAACCCAGGCGCCGCCTCTCACCACTTCCCCAGCGGCCTGCCACGCCTCCCCCAGCTCCACCACAGAGCCATCTACAGCTCCTTCAGTTTCCCCGGCAGTCAGAACAGCCAGGCCAGTCAGCAACAGCCAGCTGCCAGACACCCCTGGATGGGCGTCCCCACACGAAATAACCTCACACACTTGAACCACTCAGCCAGTGCTGCCTCACACAGTAATTTCCTGGACCTGAATCTGCCCCCTCAGCACAACACAGGGCTGGGAGGGATCCCCATCTCAGGTACCAGACACCTGGGTCACTGTGGCAGCAGTTCATGTTGAAACAGAGATCAGATGTGTTGCATCATGATGTTATTGAATGTCACCATGTATGTACACTGCCACGCCGCGTTGTGATCTTTGTTTAATTAACCTTTATTGACCGTACAGAGGAAACAAAACCACTGGTCCGTGCAGTTCTGCAGTCGACCACTAGTCTGTGACGAAAGTGCCTGAGGAACTGACGCGTCTCGTTTCCTCTCCTCTCCCACAGAAAACAGTGGCTCTATAGATGGCCTAAATGTGAAAGAGTGGCAGGACGGCCTCAGAGCTCTTCTGCCCAACATCAACATCAACTTCGGGGGTCTCCCAAACTCCTCTTCCTCTTCATCCTCCTCATCCTCCAACAGTGTTAACCACATCGGTGGGCCGGCGGGGCCAGCAGGCATCTCACACAGCCTGAGCTGGGACGGCACAGCCAGTTGGATGGACCCTGCTATCATCACAGGTTGAAACCAAATAGCTCAGTTTTATATCATTTAGTTGACAAATGATACATTTAATTGGAAGCTGATAAAGGGCATGTTTTACCAATTGTGGACAAAGATACAGAAACGCCTTACAGTGTGAAAGCCTTTGGAGTAGTGTCACAAACTCAAATGATTAATCAGATATTGAAAATTTTCTGTTGCTCAACTAAGTAAATGTTTCAGGTCTGAAGTCAACTACATGAATCTTATCATGTTAAATTATCAGTTAATATTTTGTTAGCACAATTGTTTTTAATGAAGCAACTTGGAGTGCAAGGTAGTTCATCACAATATTCTTATGTACTACAGTGTGTTGACAGTGCATATGATGAGAGTCATTGCTAAACCATCCTGTGACCCCCCCCCCAGGCATCCCAGCCTCAGCAGGCAGCAGTTTAGACTGTCTCCAGGACGACAACCCACCACACTGGCTCAAGTCCCTGCAGGCACTCACAGAGATGGACGGCCCGGCCAGTTCAGCGGTGCCCACTCCCCAGCCCCTCCACAGCGGCCTCCTGGACGCCAACCTCCCCCTCCATCACAGAGCCGCCGCCGGCTGGGCTCCCTACCTGCCCCCTCCCACAGCCAACCCCGCCAGCCAGTTCCACTCCCCCCCCCCAGGCTTCCAGACCGCCTTCAGACCCCCGGGACAGCCCGCCACAGAGCTGCTACAGAGTGCCGCTGTGGACCGCCACTGAACACAGACTACAGCAGACACCCATCCATTCCCCGACTTCCACTTTATACCCACTCATCCTGTACCCTGCCCCCCCCCCCCAATGCAATACACACCAATCTGCAGAGTATGAAAAATTATTAACAAAGTAACAAACATGCTTTCTTCTTTTTCTCTTCCTCCTTCCTTTTCGTCTATGCCGAAGGCCTATTTGTTTTTGTTTTTGTTTGTGGCACACGAGTTATCACTACCCTTTGTCTGCTACCATCACCACTCCTTAGACCTAGTTCTGGGCGAAACGCGGGGATTCATTGTGTAGCTTGCTGTTTATGGAGAGCACAAGAAACAGCATAGCGTCGAGGCGCCCAGCGGTGACATGACAGTTCGCAAACTCCACAAACTGGCGAAGAAACAAACTAGCTGAAGTGAGGTCTTTTTTAAAAGTAACTAATGAGTAAGCATGAACAACATTTGTGTTTTTTGAAAGTTGACGTCGCGATTAGTTTTTGAGGAATGAAGCAAGCTGTGAATCTGCTCTTTGAAGCTTTGCCCCAAAGACCCTCATCCTCCCCACATTTACAGGAGACTGTGAAACGGTTCACCCTTAACAGCTGAGTTGAGAGAGAGAGAGAAAAGGGGTTGGCACTTAGCTTTTTTGAGAGTGGTTTTAAAAAAGGAAAATCTTTAAAAACGGAGAAGCTGAGATTTTGGTAAGAAGAGAGTGAATGCAGATGACACAGGGGAGTTGAGGGCATAGGCTATGCATGGGCTCCCTGTTAGGTAGGGACACAAATGGTCTGCTTGAAAGGCCACTTGGCCCACATTCCCTTTAGTGGAGGGCTCCCACTGGCCCCATCCTGCCGGAGGGAAGTTTCTGCTGAACCTCTGTATCAGAGGATAGAGCACTGCCTAACTGCAGGGAGCCAGGGCTTTGGGAGATTGTGGCACACATCCTGAGCACTAGGGTTAGACTTTTACTCACAGTGCCACTGTGTGGTACCTACAGTAGCTAGCCCTAACATGGACAGCCACCAAGTAGACAGGACAATGACTTGATGGACGAGGAAATGTCAAAAATACTAATGAGGGTAGCAAAAGGGTTTAACACATCCCTTTGTTCGAATCATGAGGGCTTAAACGAGGCCTTAAAATGGACAGATGAGAGAAAGCGCGAGTGAGTGGAAGGGGAGTCTAGCGTCAAAACAATTGCTGAAAAATATGCAATGTTGTATTTGACTTCAGCAACTCTATGTGAGTGTGTGTCACAAAGGAAGGTGCTGCAAGACACCAAGTACTGTAGTAGTGATTTAAGGAGCTCTCAGCCTTTAGGATTTGAGATTGACCCCTCCAACCACCGCCTTTTTTCTTTTTGAAGTCTTAATTCTGATCCGTGTTCGCTCTGTCTCTCTCTTTCTCTCTCTCTTACCACCCTTCACCCCCCCCCCTCCTGCTGTTCTGTATTTAACAGTATTCACAAAAATGAACAAACTCATCCAGGAGAAACCAACACAGAGTCATACAATGGGTTTTAACATGATGTTGCGAGGAAAAAAAAAACAAATTGAGGCGCTTAAAAGGAAGTGAACTGTCCTCTGCAGGTCTGGAAAAATGAACCTTAAATAAAACTGAAAACTCAGAGCTGGTGTTTGTCTGCTGTTGTGTTCTCACCGCCCTGACTCAAATATGTGCACCATTTAAACAAAGTATTCACCACCATAAATTTAATCGCTCCAACGTTTGCTCTTGTTTCTTATTCCAATCCCTTCCACTAGGGGGCATTTAACTTTCGCTTCATGATGAGGCTCTGCAGTCAAACCTCAGTCCAGCACACACATAAGTTTACACAGAATGACATCCAGATACTACAGCTATATAGATAGACAAACTGTGAATCAACTATTTCATCATTTCTAAGTATTTATTCGGCATATCAGATTTATTAATACAAATTTCCGAAGTTCAGTTTCACATTTTTCAGTGTCATATCAGCGTGTGTGCATATCACAGCTCTTTAGTTTGCTGCTCTGCACTCTCAATGGCCAGTGCAGCAGTAGATACCCGCACAAGAGACTTTCTTTTGTCTTGACAGACAAGGGGAGGAGCATATTTGATACACAGCCATTCATAAAGTGGTCTAACTATTTCTGCAATTATGCATGTAAATCAAGTGCCAATTGATATATTTATCCCCACAGATTGATAATTCCAGGCTGAAAAAACCCACTTCCTCCGAGACAACTGCACCCAACTATTATGCTTGTGTGTTTGCACATTACATTTTACATTTCAAGTGAGTGTGCTTGTAGAGAGAGAGAGTAGAGAATAAAAGTAGAAAGTAGAAAAATAAAGTAGAACAGTGAACAGTTCAATGACAATTTTTAAAATATCAATGCAGACAAAAACATAACAAAAACCATCAGAAAGGCTTCTTTTTTTCTTTAATTTAAAAAATCGATAGTTTTGACATAAAGTTCCCATTCCTTTAAGAATACAGAAAATGTAAATCGAATATCTATAACATATTAATAAATTATCATTTCGATCTGTGCTGTGGATATGTTGAGGTCAAAAATATGACACAAATGACCAATAATAAAACCGGCAAAGTTTTGCCGGATGCGGAGACAAACCCAAAATATCTGCGTACGTGTTTCAGACGGAGCTTTATAACATGAACACAGGAAGTATAATGTTGCCATGGAGTCAGTTAGCTCCGCTCAGTTGGCCGTGGGCTCTGAGTTAAGCTCTATTTTTTTACTCGGTGTTTGTTTATATTTTGGCAAAATGTCACCATTAAAAGTTTGCCGAATTAACTACTAGAAATTCCTGGTTGCACTGTGTCTGTTGATGTGCAGACAGCTGTCAACAAGGCTGTTTGATACTGAAGAAAACTTAAAAACCTGATATTTCTTAGTCAAGTTCTTCTGTTATGAGTAGCGTTTTTTTCCCTACGATTGATCGCCTCATTGACGACAATGATTATCTGATCACCATCAACTAACATATTGGTCATATCATTTCAACTCTAGTGTAAGTGCACATCGCACACACCAGTTCAGCCCCGGTGGCAGAGGAAGCTGCCCCTCTGGTATCAGGCTCCAGGTGCTGAGGAGGCATCAGCAGAGGAAGGTGAGTGAGTGAATAATGCAGGCAGGCAGCAGATTCAGGGATGTGACAATGAGTCAGCAGCAGCGGGGGGGGTGGGGGGGGGGGGGGGTGGGGGGTCTCTGCTGAGAGTGTTCCCAGACCAAAACACACTCATGCAGACACTGCACTGAAACCTAGTGGAGATGTTGTTGTGACGATGCATGTCTGATACATTACAGAATTTTTTTTCTGAAGCTACAAAAAATAACTCCAGTGTATGACTTCTTTCTGCTCCAATGGAAAAAGACTGGCACTGAATTTGCCCTAAAAGCATGCTGGACTTAATCACTGAGTGCTTTGTGACAGACAGTGTTGCCAGTGATTAGTTTATTGATTTGCCTGCTTTGCTGCAACTGCATATTTATGCTCATTATCATAAAGGGGATAGAGGAGGACTGGGGAGTGAGGATGGATGATGAAGCAAAAGAGGTTTGGGGTAATTAAGAGGCAGGCAGAATTGGGATTTTTACAGCATGGGGACCATTCTCTGACTTCGAATTCCTGTCTCTCATTTTCTGACTGAGGTATGCTGACTATTTCAAAATAAATGTCTACAAAACACCATTTAACTTTGGGCAGGTGTTATGCCAACGACAAGCACAAAAAGCCCTGATTTTTCACTCTTCTCGGGAGCTGTCCTCTGCAGGGGTTCAGTCTGTTAAACTGCTGAAATCTCGCTTTCCTTGAGGACTGCAGCTGAGGGCATGTGGAGAGGGCACAGTAGCTGCAGTGCCTGCTGCTAGAGCAAGCTGTGTGTACTGAAAGGCACGGGCGGATTATGAGAGAACATATATAACATTAGAGCAACTACACACGCTCGACTGCAGCTATGTGTCTTTCAGTGACATTGTGCGGGTGATCCAGGACTCTCGGATGCTGCTGTTGCACTTGAACATCATTTCATATTGGAGATAAGGAGAAGCTGCCATAAGCCTCCTGCAACAGCAGACCCACGCTTCACTTCACTACACTTCTCTGCAAAGGAATTACAGTTAATACTGCAGCACATGATACAAAACATGTCAAAACCATCAAAGGAAGCCTGAAATGCAGGTTACAACATGGACAGGAAAAAAGTGACACCTCTCCCTTTCACTTAGAAGGTAATTTAATTAATGTGATGGGAGCTGACCTTGATATATAATATTGATTTGGATCTAAATGAAAAGACTCCCATCAAGATCAGGAGCAAAACAAGACTCAGGGCTGGTTTAATGTCACACATACACATGCACGTGTGTGTGTGTGTGTGTGTGTGTGTGTGTGTGTGTGTCTTTGTCTGCGTGTACTGTATGTATAATATATATAATTTCCTGGCCCTAGTCTTGCTGCCTGCATGGGAAAACCTGCAGAGACTGCTCTCAGCAGAAAGCACTCTCTCCATTTGTCAGCCTTTGACAGGCTCTCTCACCAGTGCAGCCGTCTGCACTGCAAAAAATTACAATTTTGATGAGTTAATTAGTCTCATATTGAGCTATTAAAATTACAGCTGAAATTATTTGTCAGTTCATAATTTAGGTGGATGGGAAAAAAGTCATCATGTTTTGTTTAGCCAAAACTGCAATTGTTCTTTGGTTTCAGTTCCTGCAATTTGTGGAAATATGATTTTTCTCTATTTTATATTGTTGTCAAATGAACATCTTTGGGTTCGCGACTGTAGTTCAGACAAAGAAATAAAGACCTTGAGCTTTGAGAGATGTCATTTTTCATGTTTCTGCTGTTTCATAGACCAAACTATTAATCAAGAAATTAATCCGCAAACTCATTGATAAGAAAATGAAATGTCAGCTGCAGTCCTGATTAAAATATTGAAAATTGCAGAAGGGTTAGATGGTTCCACTTCTCCACAGTGCTTAGCATTCATTTTCTTGAGACAAGTGGCAATCTTGCGCTCTAAAAGACTCAGCAAATGATTGAATGATGCAATGAGATGGATATTTTTTGCAGTGTGCACAACTCTCAACTGACCCACACAGGCCTTTACTGTAAATTCCACCAGCAGTCCAGTTAATGTGTCCTGGCCAGGGAAGCTGACATGCTCCTCCATCATCGTACAATATGTAATGGCTCTGCTCTATGGGGTCTGTATGTAGTGCAACATGGACAATGGACAATGTCCAGCAATGCCTTTGTGTCCTCACCTGCAAGCTCAGGGAAAAGATGCATCACCACACATGTCCTATTTTCCACTTTTGGATTTTTCTACGACACGCTGTTCATGAGTGATTAGTATCTAACCTTAACATTAAAAATGCCACAATAAGGTATATAAGGTTTCAAAAGCTCCTGCATTCAGATGTTAAACAGAAGTTTAAGAACCGATAAGAGTTAGGGTGTTGGAGGAGAGACCTTGAACTATTTGAATTTGTTAACTTGGACTTCTGGGATTAATGAATGTCTTCTGACATTTTGTGTGCTGTACAATCAACTGTTTATTAAAGAATAACTGTCATGCCAGTTGAAAATGACAGTAAATATTGTTTGTAGCTCTGCAGTATTTCTGTCCCAGCTGCTCTTTTAAAAGATCAACGCGTTTCCCATCAATGATTCTAAACTTAACTACTGAACACTGTTTCAGCATCACAGTGACCTCTGGTAGTGTTTCAGACTCCAGTCAGCACGCACAAACAATGCTCAGTTTGTGTGTGCCTCAGCACGGCCCCTGCGCCTCATGGTGATATCCTTTTGTGGTTTTGTGTTTGCCAGCCTCCTTGAATGCTGTGTGGGTGATGTAATTGAAGCGGGAAGGTCACAGCACCGCTTTTCGTTGGATGTTAAGTTTTGAATTTTTCTTCCCCCAGACAAGCACGCTGACACTGCACACTGGGCTGGAGGAGCATGTAAACTGAGATCCACATCGCCTGATACCACAAGGACATGTCCAGACTGGGAGCACTGACAACACATCCCACCAAGAGGTAATGAAGTATCATCAGTGTTTAAATCTCAAAGTGAATGAGCAAATCCACCACTGAGGGGAGATATAATTTTAACCACAGTTCCTCTCTTTGGTCGAGACGGAAATATCACAACTGTGACATTTTGTACCAATCATAACAATCAATAATGTTTTAATCTGGAGCCATCATCAGGTCAAAATGTCAGTTTGTCCATTTGTTATGTTTTATGACAAATATCTGCAGAAATAATGACATCCTTGTACCTTGTGTAGTGCTAATTAGCAAATAAGAGCATGTTAACACACTAAACTGCTGCCAATGTTTGGTTTGAAACAATGGGGGTCGTCTCAGGAGTCACTGTCATATCTGTAGCACTGTATGCCAGCAGGATGAATAGACGGACTGATCGTTGTATAGACTGATCGATTTAAATGCGCATGGAGGGATCATGGACAAACAGACGTACTGATGTTTGTTTACCGTCAGTGTGCTCAGTCATGCATTATACCTCGAACGTGGTGTGATGGTAGATACTACACAACAGGATGAGAATGTGTGTATGTCATTGGAAATTGAATAAACTGGTGCATAAAAAGATGAGTGGTTAATTCAGGACGAGCTCATTCTTTCTAATCCAGCCGTCGCCACCTTCACTGGACTGCATCGTCTCCTCTCTATCACTACAGTGATGGAGGGCTGTCAGTGGCCCGAGGTAAAGAGGTACATTTAACCGGCCTGAGTTTCACAGAGACCATTTGTGGACTTCCACAAGGACAAGGAAATTATGGACGTGCCCTTAATTATTAAACAAGTGTGTCAGCAGCCTGGCCTGATGGAGGTAATGCAAAGAGGAAGTGGGCCAGAGAGAAGGCCTTGGGGATCTGGGGGGCGGGGGCCAGTAAGAGATGAACTGGTGGGCTCGGACCTGGGGGTGGGGTGGTGTTAGGCCCAAGGGCTTTGGCTCAAGCATGGGAGATCCAATAATGCTGCGAAAGCTATTTTGCACATTGTTAACATTCAGAACCTGCTACAAGGCTGTTAGAGGCGGACTGCTGTGCACCGGCATCTCAGCAATTGGGCTTCAACAGTGATGAAGCAGAGGACACTCGCCATTTGATACAGAGCAATCATATGATACTGTGCATGCACAGCCGATTGGGCATCAATGAAAAGGCCCTTGAGAAACTTTTTGGATGATGTCAACAGGGATGGCATGGCATTTTTCTACAAGGGGATATGGGATGAGTGTATGTCTTCAAAGAAATCGATCGGGGAACGTCAAGTGAGCCAGAGGCCTGACTCAGGCGAATCGGCCATCCTTTATGTGTGTGTGTGTGTTCGTGTAAAACAGAATGAAAAACAGCACATGCAGCCACAGTACATTTACACCCAGGTACGGCTGTAAGCTCTCACTCCTTGATAAGAACACATTTGCCTAACAGCTCTTGTTCGACTTTTCATTGAAAGGGATATGTTCGGGCCGTTGTAAGATACTGATGGAGGAGGAGGAGGAGGGAGACGTTAAGCTCGCTGAAGGCCTATTGCACCACTGACCGACAGCACCTCAATTAGTCCAACGCCCTGATCAGAGATTACTGGGACAGTGGCTTAAACCACAGTTTCAATTACATGTTTCACATGCGCATGTTGAGGCTGGTATCTGTGTGTAAGTGCGAGGCCGAGACCTCCTGTAAACATCCACCACTCAATGAAAAAAATCTTCCTCTTGTACTTAATTTGTTGTTAACAAGGCCCATGTTGACCCCCGTCCGTCACTCAAGGCACGCAGCAGTGGAAGAGGGTGTCCTGGCCCGGTGAATCAAGTTTCCTTTTACATCATGTGGAAGGCTGGGTGTGTGTGTGTGTATCATTTACATGGGGAGGAGATGGCACCAGGATGCACTATGGGAAGAAGGAACACCATCAGAGGTAGTGTTCTGCTGAGAAACCTCAGGTCCTGGATTCATGTGGATGTTACTTTGACACCACCTGCTCAAACACTGATAATGTTCCCCGATGCTTCTTCAGGACTTGTTCAGGAATGGTTTGAGGAACATGACAAAGAGTTCAAGGTGTTGACTCTGAATTCCCCAGGATCTAGGATCTGTGTGATGTGCTTGGTGATAACAACCTTCAGAGGTGTTGTGGAGATCATACCTTGATGAGTCAGAGCTTTTTTGCCTGCACAAGCAGGGACCTACGCATTATTAGGCAGGAGGTTTTAATGTAGTGGTGTATGTCTTCAGTAGGAACAGTGGGCTTGTGGCTGGTTGCCACAATCTGGTTGAGAAGACAGGAAGTACAGAGAGACGGACCAACATTTTTTGTTTTTGGCATTTTGTTTGTAAGTCAGATATGTTACGTTTTGATGATTTCTTTAAATCTGCTGGGAATTTTGTGTTTTGAGGTTGTTTATTGCACCATTTTGTCTTTTGCTGTTTTGCGCTCAGGTTTGTGTGTTTTAAAAAGTCCATCTGAGGCACACTGCATATTAGCGTTGACTTTAAATGTTGTGCGATGTGATTTCAGATTATGCCACATACTTGGAATGGGTTGATGTTTAAATCCCTATTTGTAGGTGAGTGGAAGACGAGCGACGACAGCAGGGAGAGGAAACTAATAAAAGCAGGTGTGATCTCTACTACGAGCTCCTGTCCTGCACAATGCTCTGTGCTGTCACGGCTCAGTGGAGCTTCACAGCACTCAGGAGAGGGAGAGAGCGAGAGAGCGAGAGACAAAGGCAGGCAGAGAGAGAGTAAGAGAATGTGGGGAGCGGGAGCGGCGCCAGCTCACCCCACCCTTACTGCTGCTGCCTGCAGAGTGAGGAGTGCTGCATTTCCTGAGGGCAATGCAGAGGACAAGGAAGAAGAGACTTCACTTCTGTTAAGGTCACTGTACAGCAAACATGGAGCAGGGCTGCAGACACAGAGAGAGAGGGGGCCTGCGGCGGACAGAGACACTGAGAGACACACAGATGGACAGCTAGAGTGAGGGACACAAAGGCAGACAGATGAGCTGCAGCATTCACCATAATGTCTCTGTCCTCAAATGTTCAGCGTCATGCCATTGGCAGATAGAAGTGAAAATGAATCATTTTCACACCCCAAACTCCCGCCCACTCATCTCAGCTTCATGGCTTGATTTTGCTTAGACTGTTCTGTGATTGGACATGTTTGTTGGCTCTTTTAGGGTTCCTGACCTCAACAGCTGCATGTACTTAGAATTTTAAAAACCTGCCAAAAAAAACGTGGGGGAAAAACTACCATTTCTCACAATTTTGAGCCTTTGCTTTGCTTCTGTGGATCAGTGTGACTTGTTGGTTGTAAAACTTTGTTTGAAAAAAGTTTGAGGAGACCATGGTTTTGACTGTAATAAAAAGGGTTGAAGAACAGTAACCTTTTGATAGTTGGACCATTATTGTCAGGCTGCATGCAGAAATTTGGGATGTGTGGTGAGCTGAGTGTCTCAAATCTAATCTGAGGGGATAGCTTTTTAAACAATTAGTCAATTAGTTGAGCAAAGAGCATTATTCTTCAGCTATTTTGATCATATTATTTGAATTAATTTTCAAGGATAATAGAAATCTTCCTGTAGTATTTCCAACATGAGAATATGCCAATTCTCTTTGTCTTATGTGATGATAAATCATCATCATCGAGTACAGGAGGAAAAAAAAAGAGGGCGCTCTTCAGGCCTCGGAGGTGCGTAACAACTCATGGGGAATGACAGAGGTAAGCGGGTCCCTCCAGGGACGGAGGATTAGCGTGGAACCATTACCTTAGCCTCGTGAATCACTGCTAATGGCTTCAGCGAGAGGGTAGCACTGAGGTACGACACATTTAGATTGAGACTTTGAGTTCTGTAACTGCACACTGCGGCATATTTCTCCTGGCCGTGCGGTACAGAAAGGCCTCTGACAACTTTAGTGTACGAGATGTTTATGTGCCCCCTCCCAAACCAAAATGAGCATACACTGGAAGATCCTTAAAAATTTATTGAAGGTAATGTAAGATGAAATCATAAGTGATATAAGAAAAGAAGAAAAAACAAATAACCCTTGCATAGATCACAGACCATGCCTTTGTCATCATCTGACAAACTGAACACACTGTAGCATAATCCTCAGTAGAACACAACATGACAATGACAGCTGGATTAAATAACACAATCAGAGTTTGGTTTTGCTTGTGGATGAAAAGAAGAGCAGAAGAGTTCAACAGTCCTTTTTTTTGCGATTTGCTCCAAAAAACGTCCCGGCTAGCGATTAAGTGTGCGTTCTTGACAGAAAAGACAAAACATCATAGCCATCACACTTCAAAACACAAACCAGATCTTCTCATTGATAGTCACCTTGTGGTGAATGAGGTACGCAATAGTCCCGACGTTTGATCCTGTTCAGTGCCTCCTCAGCAGGTGGAAAGCAGTCCAGTATCAAGACCTTCAGCAAACAAGAATGCCTTTAAACCAAATGTGGTGGTGCAGAGGAGGGTGTGTGGCACAGGCCCTGTTTAGACATGACAGGCATGTTTCTCACGACACAGTATCACGACAGTCTAGACTGAGATAAGAGCGGGCAAAATGTCACTTGAACAAGCACTTCAGTCCTAGAACAGGGATAAAGTTTGAGAATCTAGCCCTTAATGTCCTTGCTCACAATCAGAGCCTAAAAGCGAGCACAACCTGAACATCACACACAGACGCCGAGTACGGCTCGGACACCCGACGTTTGTCTCGGTGATGAGGTCAGGTGCTTTTAAGAAAATCCAGCAGAGGACAAGGTTTTCACAACAACTTCTGAACAGGGCCTTCAACACGAAGCCGTGGTACAGATGAAAGCAAGGGTTTCTTTTTTTTAAATGATGCAACTGTATTATAGTTGATCCACAGTTTGAAAGGCAAAGCTCATGCAGTCTTCCATCGACCATGCAGTTTTTTGCGATCAGTAGGTTTCTGTAGAGATACATTAAAGCAGTAGGTTCAGCAGTGAGACTGGAAAACATGTGAACACGGTGTTTGGATGAATTTTTTTCTCTTGAAACCAAAAAAACAAACCATTTGTATTTTGTTTTTGTTCTTTTTTTCTTATAATAGTACACTTCTTGTCCATATCATTTAGCATATAGCAATTGATCATAATACAGTAGTTTCATTATCATGGCTTGCCAGAGGAACATATTGTCTTTGATATTCCAGTATATGGCATGTTCTTCCTAAATCAGTCATGTTACAGTGCCACCAAAAAAAAAGAAAATGAAAACACACATTAAAATTGTATTTCATACGTAATTGCAATAGTGGTTACTTTTCTCTATCCTATTGTAGCTAAATTGCATTTTTGTTCTCATGACATTTCATGGTTTTTTCTTAGTGTAATTAAAGTCATGTCTTTTTTTAGATATTTTAACATGTTTGTTTGCAGAAGCACAAGATCTGACATTAAGTAAATCAAATGAATATGTAAAAACAATTTAGGCACCTTCTGACTTTCACTCACACAGCTGATCAGTCCAGTGAACTGATGGTAGATCCTCAATAAGTGCATTATGGGCTGTTCCTTGGGGAAAGTGTTATAAGGTTCAGCCTTTGTTCCTGACTGCAAAACAACTCGAGTCCGACCTGGGTGGTTAGTGGGGACTGCCACTTTTACAAAGCCTGTATTTGGATTTTTTATGGATTTTTCCCTAACAAAATGTCAGCCTTCCTCAACATTTGACCCCACTGACCTTACAAAATCACAGAACAGAGGGTGGGAGGTTGGTACATATGCAGCCCTGTTGTGAGTATCTGTCAAGTGATCGCAGTTCCTCTGACATTCAAAATAGATTTGTTTTTCTTTGTTTAGTTTTTTTACAAAAAAACATCTAAGAAACAGGTTATCTGTTAATCTATTGCTGTTAAGAATGCATGTTGTTTCCGGTGGGTAATTGAATGCATAGCACCATCCGTACATGCCCTCACAGCGAGAGTAGCGACAGCACTGCTAATGTGAGGGGTATCGTTTGTATTTTCTTCACCTCACATCGAAACGCTGCATGCAGGACATGTTCCACGCATCACTACTTTTCAAGCATTGGCCGTTTGAGAAACTCATGACCAAAGCAAACAATTTCCTAATAGCTGCATTTATGAGACAACTATAATTTCCTTGTATCATCCTATATATAGTACTAAATATATGTCATTGGGTATTATTGGCATCCTTCTGTACAAGAAACCCTATTCAAGTTGAAGATCCCTGACACAAATGTGTCTTTTTTGCTCTCATGATAAATTACTGACATCTAGCAAGGCTCTTGAATATTTACCTCTCCCGAGGCAGACACTCTTCAGCAGTACAGTACAAAGATCATTTCCAAATAAAATAGCAAACAGTGCCCTAAACTAACCAACCAGCCACCAGTAACAGAACAGTTCGGAACAAGAATCATTGAATGGAAAAAAGGTCTTATCCAAAATAATTAAAGAAGGCTTCAGCTTCAGATAACACGTGATGGTAACAAGACAACAATGGTAGTCCTGTACTAGCACCACAAAGGATAGCCATTGCACCAACAGAAACAACTATGACATTCAAGTAGCACTGCCGTGGAGCTTTTTTCACAGGACCTTGTCAGAACAGTGCTAAATTTTAAAAAAAGAAGAAGCATACAGTACAAAATCTTACTATCATTTGAATGAATTCATCACAATACTGAGTGTAGATTGATGTACAGTAGCTGGAGATTTTCAAGTAGTCCTTTCAATTTGTCCCAGTCTGTCTGCAGTTAGTCTGTCTGGAACAGTGTGCTGAGAAACGATGCACTACGTATGAGCAAGCACAGTGGAAAAAAGAAAGAATATCTAACTAGCAAAAATGGTTCAAGCAACAGAGCAAAATGATTGTGCAAAAAGTCGGGCTGCACTTTGGTGTGCATCGTAATGCCCAGGGATTGCAGTATGACAGATTTATATCAAACATCTCTGCTCTCTCCTACACACATGTTGAAACACATTAAGGGTTGCGCTTCTGTGACACAACAGTAACTTCATGTACCATTGTGTCAAAGAAACTAACATATAAAACAGTCAACATCATCCTGTTAGGAGAGTCAAGCAATCTCTATAAATTCTCTACAAATGAATGTTCTGATTGTGCGTAGCTTTAAGTGAACAAAAGGAGCGGGATTCTGGTACACTATTTGTCCTAAGTGCTTGTGTAAAGGCTATGCTTTGGGACTCTCACATTCAATATTGCATGACTGCAGTTTACACTTAAGGTTCCATTTTGCATTATGGTATAGGAAGCCCTGCATTGAAGCTTGCAGCTCTGCAGCAAGTTTGCAATGACCTCACTGAGGTAGAGACCCTGAAAGGATGCATGGTGCATGAACAAAAAAAAAACAGATGTAAATAAAATATGCTGAAAACCAATGGATATTCCCTTTTGAACTGGATTGGTAAACATGCAGAGTACAATACATTGCTGCTTAAGGGCATAATTAAGTGCATGGAAACTGGGTTGTGCATGACAGCCACGGATCATCTCTATTTTTTCTATTTTTGACCACAATCATCTGATATTTCACCCTTGTTTATCTGGCATCATTAGCATTACAGCGTGTCCACACTAAAACGGAAGGTAAACCAGCTCTGCTCAACCTCACAAATACTATTGTACACAGAGGCACTTTCACTGGTCCTTTTGATGAAAGGGATAAAGGCACTAGCAACTAATGTCAGAATAATTCTCTTTGATATGAAGTGAAATTTGGTATGATATCTTTTTTGAGTGGATTCAGAAACAAAATGAAAAAAAATTTGACATGGAGATGGAAGCATGACTAATAATATGTTAACTTTCCTTGTTCATAGAAGGTCCATGCACTGCACTATTGACGTAATACTGTAATTGGTGCTTATTATGATTAAATGCATTTTTGTTAATATTTATTCAGTTTCTTTGTCTACTTTAAAATTAGAAACTCTGCATCCTCAAGGTGGGTTCGGATATATTTGATCGCAATTTGGAAACATCCAGAATTTGATTTCCTTAGTTTCCCCTGACAATAGGGCACTGCAGAGTGCCTGAATTGCAACAAGCTGTATACTCATGTCATGCATTAAATATACCAGGATACAAAAGTACCTTAGTCAGTAGACCATAATGCAGGTTACTTTTTTCATGCTATGATCTCATTTTATGTACTGTTCCCTTAAGATTTAACATTCAATTTCTATACTTCTAAATGTTTAGCATTTCAAATTAAAAACTCATCCAGTGCACTCAGTATGAAAACAGATGAGAAGGGGGGTGGGGGGATGGAGGCAGGTATCCAAAAGAACATCCTTTCCATTATGTGAGATATGTCTCATGCATGCCAATATCAAAATGGAAAGTCTTTAATCATGCTCGTGTGAAGCTCACTTTATCATTGTGCTGTGTTGCATCTAAAGGGCATGGCATTGAATCACTTGGTGATATCACAATTACAGCATCTGCTGGAAAACAGCAGCATTGCGGATGTCCGTGAAGCGAGTAGATCACCATCTGTTTACATCCAAGCAAGAGAGATCAGTCTTCTTCCTATAAGGTGCTTTGCTGAATAGTAGATCCTTCTGTAGGGAGTGGGGAGGGGGGTGGGGGAGTCACCTAACTTCTTGGCATTTACCACTTAGCTGCAGATGCTTGCATGTCTCTGCAGACTTTTCTGGTGCGTTGTGCAACTTGCTGAAATGTTATCTGTACTCCATGCATAAGATTTTAATTATCACGCCGTCGTCTGATAAGACAGTGTGTGCTCTGCATCCTCCGGGGAGCTGTGTATATGCGTAGTAATCAATGTTTTATTTTTGATATACCTAATATATTTGTAGGTTCAGAAGAATTAATTATTCTATCTACCTGTCGTGTACTCTAACAGCATAGTTTTTTCTGTTTCCTTTCTATATAGCTGAGCATAGTTGTAGGCCTAATGCCATAGAGCGCTTTGGGGAGGTAAATGAAGCATTCCTAACTGATGGTCTACTCCACATATGACAGTCCCAGATAGAGATCTCAAAGGTCCTAACTAGTGTCTACACATCTGTAAGCAGCTTGCTTTTATTTACACAGTTTTGGTTGGCTATAGTGCAGTTGCCAGTTCTGAGGTTTGCCTCCCTAAAGTTGTCGATGCTATTGTTTATGTCTCCGTCAATCTCCATGTACTCAGACTTGCTGACGGTTGATGAACTACGGCGGCTGGAATTGGTTTCAGAGGGGATGTTGGGATTGCTGACGTTAAGCAGCTGGGCCTGCTCTTCTCCCTCGGTCTCTCTGTGGTAGAAGTAGTTGAAGTTGGACACAATAACAGGCACTGGGAGTGCAATTGTCAACACTCCAGCGATGGCGCACAGAGATCCTACAATCTTGCCTCCTATAGTGACTGGGACCATGTCCCCATAGCCCACAGTTGTCATAGACACAACGGCCCACCAAAACGCATCCGGGATGCTGCCAAAGTAGGATCCTTGCTCCTCTGCCTCGGCAAAGTAGACAGCGCTAGAGAACAAGATGACTCCAATGAACAGAAAGAAGATCAGCAATCCCAGCTCTCGCATGCTGGCCTTGAGGGTTTGCCCCAAAATCTGAAGTCCTTTGGAGTGTCGTGACAGCTTGAAGATCCTAAACACCCTGACCAGACGTATCACCCTGAGTATGGCCAGAGATGTTGCCTGCTCCCCCACCCCCTCGTTGTCTGGGTCTTCAGCCAGCTCAGTGCCAAGTGTAATGAAGTAAGGGATGATAGCCACTATGTCGATCATGTTCATCATGTTCTTGAAGAAGGCTGGTTTACTTGGACACGCCAGAAAACGTACTATCAACTCAAAGGAGAACCAGATTATACAGAGTGTCTCAATGACGAAGAAGGGGTCAGTGAGGATATTTGGCTTGTAATAAATAGTAGAGTTCCCCACTATTCGACTTGTTGGGTCCTCTTTCAGCTGTGGTAATGTCTCTAAACAAAATATGACTATTGAAATCAGAATCACCATCACAGACACGATGGCAATCCCTCTGGCGGTGCCTGAGCTCTCTGGGTGCTCAAAGAGGAGCCAGATCTGACGCTGGAACTCCCTCTCAGGTAAAGGGCGCTCCTCCTCCCTGATGAAGCCCTCATCCTCACGAAACTTCTCCATCGCCTCCACTCCCAGCTCGTAAAATTTGATTTCCTCCGAGAACATATCCAAGGGGACATTCACCGGTCTTCTCAGCCGACCCCCAGACTGGTAGTAATAGAGGATGGCATCAAAGCTGGGGCGGTTTCTGTCAAAGAAGTACTCGTTTCTCAGAGGGTCAAAGTACCTCATTCGCTTTTTGGGGTTGCCCAGCAACGTCTCTGGAAACTGGGAGAGAGTTTTCAACTGCGTCTCAAACCGGAGACCGGCTATGTTGATGACCACCCTCTCGCAGCACTCGTGGTCATTGTGGTCTGGCGGGTAGGTGTCCTGAGGGTGGCCAGGGACAGCCGAGGTCTCGTCCATGTTATCTCCTGCTACTACGGTCATTTTGGGAGGAGGAGGAGGTGGAAGAGGAAGAGGAGGAGGAGGAGTTGTGTTGGGATGTCAGTTAGTCTGACTGAGCAGGCATTCAGGTTCGGGGGGGAAATTTTCCACTCCTCAGCTTCCCACACCCCTTAAATTGTTGGAGACGTCCCCAGATACGAGGGGGCTGGTTGGCTGCTCTGCCTCAGTGCGGCTCCACTGCGGTTCTCGCTGACTTGACCATTGCTGCTCTCCAGTGCATCTGCTGCTGTTGTTACTGCTGCCTCTGTCACCGAGAGGGAGAGAGAGAGGGAGGGAGCGGGAGAGGGAGGAAATAATGGGATCAAACTGCCAAGATATTTGCTGGCTCAGCATTTTCTGCAGTTCACTTATTTATTTATTTACTTCTCTCAGCCGGCAATTAGTGCAATTATCTGGCACTAAAGGTTAAAAAAAATTACCCTGAGGAGGAATCTCTGTGACATTTCTACAGTACAGGCATTCCCAATCTCTCTGTAGTACTCAGCTGTAAGTTAATGATGATCTTCTTGTACTATATGGTATATTTTTTATTCTCTTTAAATTCCTACAAGTCATTTAGTAGGTATTTATCTCCTGTTTCTCTGCTCCTACTCCTATGACGTTTCTACATGGGTGTTTACTTTAGTTTGTCATAGAATTGCAGTGTTTTTATATCTAAAAGGAACATAGCAGTGATTTATCCTACACCACTCTATCCAGCCTTAATTATCATGTGACGCATACCATTTAATATTATAGCAGCTGATGTTTTTTACATGTACACAGCCTATAAGGCCTAATGCGGGGCAAAAAAATAAACTATGCGCAACCCATCTTAAGAAAGAGCGCAAATGCAGTAGTAGTGTGTTATCCTCCTATTAGCAGCAGCTGTCGATTAAAAATGATATCTGTTGTGGAAGTCAGCAGTTTCGAGGCTTACCGTGGGTTGATCTTGAAAGGTCTTGAATGCGTCTTATCCTCGAGTAAAATCATCCAACAGCAGGGCACCAGTGGGTGTCATGTGGCAACTTTACATTGCACCTACCAAGAAAAAAAATAAGGCTAGAGTCTTACTGTGTTCTTCCCCATCCTAACTGTGTCCGTCACAGTCAAAGTGTCCTCAGATAAGGTCTGACCGTCTTTAGACGGTGAAGCAAAAATGCGATGAAAAATGGAAATCAGGTGAATCTAGTGAGGAGAGCCTGAGATGGGAATGGAACGAAAAGAAAGGGTTGCGAAGCTGCAGCGTCGGTAGTTGTTTGCGCGGCGGCACGGTAGTGCGAACAGCTCACGGTATTACCGCAGGAAGAGAAAATGTTGCGCTGCAGTTAAGGGGGGGAGATACATTAAGGGGCAACAAGCGAGCCCTTGACATTTCCAGACATCACTGCATCAGCAGAAATCCGCTGCTTTTTGCGAGTAGACAAGATGACGGGTAGAATGTGTTTCAGAGCTGCTCGGAGAGAAGGATATGAAAACAAAGGGGAAAAAATCCAAATGGATAGTGGAGAGACAGTGAAGTGCAGCACCAGCGAGGTCCAAATGTTTTCTCGACAATGTCAGGCATGTTTTGCTGTGCGTTTTACATGCGAGTGCAGGGGAGGGGGGGGGGGGCAGGAGGAGGAGGAGGAGGAGGAGGAGGAGGAGGAGTTGGAGGGTTTCGACGCAATGCAGACCGGCTCTACTAAAGCACGCCGCCAGAAGTTCTCCATACACCACAAAAACAAGAGCGGTTGTGTGCCAGCACTGGCGCAATAAGAGTGGAAAGAAGGACAGTCGGTAACAAAAGATCTAAATCCACACTGAGTAACATCTGAGATGATCCATTATTTTAAAACAAGTCTGTCATCAGTTGGTGAGAGATTGACACAATTACATTTTCATCCTATCACTCCTGGATTTAAGGATTACATGGGCGTTTAGTGGGATGTGTGCTGGGGTGTCTGAGCAGATATGTGATTTTTACAAATGAGCAGCGAGAAAGAAGAACAAGGACAGCTGGTGTCCGGGCTATGCAGGTGTGTCCAAGATCTAATACTTTGTGAAACTATAAAATCCTCCCGTTGCCCATTCACTACAACATTTGGTCCCAGAAGCCAAGCAAAGATATGAGGCAAACAGCGGGAGTTTAGTGGACTGATGCTCTGCAGAGGAGTCGGTTGGGTTTCAGCACCACGGACAGCGCAGGTGATTGATACGCCAACACAAAATCCAAAAATCAAACCAAAGTCATTGCAATACAATATGATAATGAGTAAACTATCAGTTGTATTTGCCAATTTATGAAGTAAATGTAGGTACAAGGCTGTAACAGGGCCTAAAACTGGTGAGGAGCTTGTATTGAACTGACTCAATGTAACCATTTTTTACTTTCTAAAACAAACACGTTCAACACAAAATCAGGTTACCAGACCTCTGTCTAATTTGTTAAAAGGTGCCTCCAGCCAAATAAATTCCCCTTCATTTATCACTATGGCATTTTATTAACTTAATTGCTTTTGTTGCAAGACAACCCTGCTTCTGCGTCGTTTTTGCCATCACTCAGCACCAACAGAGATACAGGCTAGTGTATTTAACTAATTAATGGGCATGGATTTCAAATATTTACAAAAACGACTTGCTTAATGCCTTCTCCGAGACCGATCTGTATTATTCTGAGAATGAAATTAAAAACGAGTGGTATGTTTTCTTGATTCATAATTTATTTATAAAAAGGATTAAGTTAAATTCACATACATATGTAAATTAGAAAAATAAATATTTTAATACATTTACAATTCACAATGAATTAATGTCATGTAGACGTTGCACTATAATGCTTTTTGGCTATGTTGTTTACAGCGAGCTGCGATAAAATCTGAGTGTAACAGCACAACTTTGCGTTACAAACTGCAAGAGAAAAGGGAAATTAAGATTTACAATAAACGCAGTATGTACACAAGGCTTTTTATACAAAGAAAGCATGGTCATTTATAAAGCCTACACAAAAGAATGTTGTTTTTTTCTACTGATGATACACACAATGTCCTTTGCGGCAGACTGAATCTTTTCAAAGCGTTTCCACCGTGAGGTCTCTGTAGGCCACATCACTGGCAATGCAAGAATAATCCGTGAGAAAGTGATCCAATATTTTGGAGAGAAGAGAATGCCACACTTGTATTTTTGCTGCGAGGGAACAACGAGCTTCTCTCAATCGTCTGCCTCCTGCAAGTTAAGCAAAAAACGAAACTCACTGTTAGGTGGTTGGAGAAAAAAGCAGCAGGCATCTGGTGAACTTAGTTCACCATCACAAGCATCCGCATACATATACTGAGTCAAGGAGCATGGCCTCGGGGGCTTAATCTTAAGGCAGTCAAGGTCAGCTGCAACGGTGCAAAGATGCTTGAGCTAGAGTGTTAAATTTTCACACGGTCGTTCCTGAGGAGAGGAGCTGTCTGCAGGAATATTTAGCTTCCACAGAGTGGCGCTCAGAGCTCATTTATTCTCACCACTGGAAGTATTGCAAGCTCCAAGAAAAATAAAATGAGAGATGATTCTTCCTGTCTCTCAGAAATCTGACTTAGCATCTCCAGAATTGTCAGATGTGTTTTTTGTTTTTGTTTTGTATGTGTGCTACTGATCGTATCTTATGATCTCAAAGAATGAAAAACAGGTCAACTTGAACAAAGTATCCAGAATCAATGCAACAATTCGCAAGTCGACACTAAATACTATTCTGCATAATAACAGAGGTCTACGCTGTTCACGCACGAGGACACGTTCAGGCGCTAATGGGAGCAGTCACCTCTCCACATTGCGGGCAAACACACAGACATACGACCTAAATAAAGCCAACCTCTAATGTGACAGGTTGTTTTTAATGTGTCTGTGTCGGTGGTTCGCCGTGCGCTCCGGTGTGGAGAGCTTTTTGGCCTTGTGCGTCATTGGCGCTTTAACACAGGGCTGAGTTCTCCTCTCCTACTACTATTCAAAGCGTTGGAATTCTTGAAAATTAAAGAAAAAACAGACGACGCTATTTTCTCAACATTAGAGGGACTTGTGGTGTGTGTGGGCATTTCTATGTGCGTAAACAACGAATGGCCACCTGCCTCTTGTCACCTATGGGGTTTTGTCGTATGCTGTATTTGAAACATTCCATGCGTTTATTGTGCGCACTAGGGGCTCCCACATGTCGTTTTTGTTGTTGTTGGGGTTTTTGGTTGTTTTTTTGTATAACGCTTTAGTCCACAGCTCCCCACTTATTGTTTGTATCTCTACCAGTATCCCCAATGTGAGAAAATACAAGGTCTTGTAGCAGTGGGAGGAATGAATTTCTTATCTGGTCAATGAAGTTAGAGAGAAATTAAGCCAATCCTCATTTTGGTGCGAGTTGTAAAGGCTTCCACGTTTGGGAATCTCTCTAGACAGCGTGCGCAATACACCTGCAGTATCCAAGAGGAGAAGTCAACTGTCCACTGGAAGACAACTCACCAGAAAAAAACGTCTTCTTTATACGTCTGTCAGTTTCCCCGTGTATGTCTCCAGTGGGTTTATGTTTGGATATGTCAGTGTGTGAGTGTCCAGGTCGTCGCTTTCCTGATAGGACTCAGTTTTGGAGAGCGACTGGTTGCTTTTATTTGAATCACATTCATCAAATGAGGGTTGCTGCTGCTGCTGCTGCCCACAAGTCACGTGTACGTACTGGATATTTTCCTCCTCCTCGTTCTCTCTGTGGTAGAAATAATTGAAGTTGGACACTATAACAGGAACCGGCAAAGCTATGGTGAGAACTCCGGCGATGGCGCACAAAGATCCCACGAATTTCCCCCAAATGGTGGAGGGACACATGTCTCCATAACCAACCGTGGTCATTGTCACCACAGCCCACCAAAACGCATCGGGTATACTTGAAAATCCAGACTCGGGGTCTTCTGCCTCTGCGAAATAAACCGAACTGGAGAATAAAACCACTCCAATGAGCAGAAAGAATATGAGCAGTCCTAGCTCCCTGAGGCTTGCGTGTAGCGTTTGGCCGAGAATCTGGAGACCTTTGGAGTGCCTGGACAGTTTAAAAATCCTGAAAACACGGACCAGACGGATGACCCTCAGTATTGCCAGAGACGCAGCCTGCTGACTGCTGCCCTGATGTTCTGCAAGATCGAGGCCCAGGGTGATGAAATATGGAGCTATAGCCACAACATCGATCAGGTTCATTATGTTTTTAAAGAAAGCTGCTTTGCTGGGGCACGAGAGGAACCTCATGGTGAATTCAAAAGAGAACCACACAATGCAAAGTGTCTCCACCATGAAAAACGGATCTGTGAATGGGCTGGCCGCTTTGCCTTGAACACTTCCATTGCCGTTGTTGTCCGGCACCGAAGAGACTTCTCTGAACTCGGGTAGTGTCTCCAAGCAGAATATAACAATGGATATCAAAATAACCATAACTGACACAATGGCAATTATCCGTGCAGGTCCTGAACTCTCTGGATACTCAAACAGGAGCCATAACTGGCGTTGAAACTCGTTGTTAGGCAGCGCGCGGTCCTCTTCCCTCGCCAAGCCCTCGTCTTCTCGGAAAAGCTCAATGGCCTCTTCCTCAAGTTCATAAAACTTTATTTCTTCCAGGAAAATATCCACAGGTACACTCACTGGCCTGCGTAGCCTTCCTCCCGACTGGTAATAATAGAGGATGGCATCGAAGCTCGGCCTGTTCCTGTCAAAAAAGTACTCGTTTCTCAGCGGGTCAAAGAAACGCATCCTTTTACGCGGGTCTCCCAGAAGCGTGGTCGGGAAGCGGGAGAGGGTTTTTAATTGCGTCTCAAAACGCAGACCTGAGATGTTGATGACCACCCTCTCACTGCACTCCTGGTCCGCTGGTTCCAAGTCAGCAGCATCTTGCAACAAAGGAGTAACGACCACAGTCTCGTCGTGGTTCTCCTGGGACACCACAGTCATCTTTTTACCCCTCCGAGGGTAAAAGCGTCACTCACCTCCTTGGTGTCTTCCTCTTGCCCTTTTGCCCGTGCGTCCTCCCAGCTCTCTTTCTCATGCAGCCGCCCGAGATTTAGGCAAAGTCCCTTTTTTGCTCCCCAAGTCCCTGCAATTTGTTGATATCCAAAATCAGTTGTTGATTTACACCGTCCTTTTGTCAGATTAGTGCCTCTGAACTGTCAACTTTCAATGGTGCAGACAGATCTCCACTTGCATAAGCTATACCAATGGCTAGAGATGGCTATCATATTCACACCATTTTAAACTCCAAAGCCCTCCCCAAGTTGGAAGACCAGATGACACTTGCTGCTGCTGCTGTCCCTCTCCCACTCACTCACTCACTTCACTGTAGCAGTGCAGAGTTTTCCAAGTAAACATGCCTGTACAAGTGTGATCTTTTAAATCTGAATTGTGTGATATTTTTTGAAAACTATATTCCATATCAAAGTCCTTAGTCTTGTTTTGCTAAAAACACAGACAATATGTTTCCAGATTCAAAGTCTACTCAGAGATTGAGTCTCTCACCCTGCAGGTCCCTCATTCATGAAATCATGGGGCTATTCTTGTCACAAGGGGAACCTCCAGGACTGGTCACAGCCCATAGTTCTAGAAACACAAGTGAACATGATAAACAGATCTAGCTTGTTAGGTGTAGTGATGTTTATTTTTCTACAGCTACATATCAAATGCATCTCAAAATAAATAAAATTAAATACCTTAAATGTTTAAAAGCACAGAGCCCCTGTATAACCAGGGGCCCTCATGGACCCGGCCAGTGGAAACTGCTGGCTTGACTGACACTTGAGTAGCCAGAGAGGATAGCGTCTTCAGGAAGCCTCAGCCAAAATAACATTCACCGTTCATTGCGCTTAAAGGGCTCAATTGTACAACTTGGAACATGGGGACCCCCATAAGACAAGTGACCTGGCCTTAGGGTCACTGAGGTGTAAAAAAAATACCCAGCTGGGGTTCTTCCAGTCTTATTAGTTCCTATACTTTACTCCTATACTTTCTGTCACATTACTGTTTCATTTGTCTCCCTTTCAAGGCTGAATGATTAAAAAAACTTTTAAAAGATGTGGCCTGGGTGAACAGAGTGAAATTATACGTGCAATGCTGCATTGTCGTCTATTCATAGCTGAGTAAATAAATAAAGTTGTCATAAAGTTGTATCAGTTATGTCAGTCACAGCAGTTGTAACCACAGGAACACAACAATAATAGCACAGGGGTGTTAAACACTGTTACTAAAACATACCTGAAGGGTTTGCATTATTATGTAGATATGGGCAATCGTTTGGGGGGATCTAACATGCCATCACACTTGTTTGTTTGTTTGATTGTTTGTTGCAGTCAGGTTAAAATGCAAAGGTTCCCAGAGGAGCACGATTTTTTTTTCTTGGCCTTACCATTAATGAACAAAGGGTTGGATTTCAGAGTCAAATGTCAGTGTCAGGACACGGTGCCGCCTGCTGCTAATGTGTTAGCATATAGCGTTCACCAAATGGCTGTCTGGGTCAAGCCAAGGTGTCAGGCCTTGACCGTATCCAAGGAAACAAACAATAGCAAACAAGGTGAGGAATGGACACGTGACTCTTGTATATCAGTCACAAAAAGAATTTAAGATGAATCATGCAGGCAGGCTCTGTAGTGGCCTCCCCCGTCACCTCTAGTTATCATCTTTCAAAATTCAGTCGTGGTATTTTAATCTCATCTTTGTTGGAACAATATTATTTCAGCACAACTTTCATATTATCCTGTTTGATTATTTAATAACAGTATAGAAGCAATTACTGTCCCCTCTGTTGCCATGTGGATGTTTCTACCATCCATCCATTTCCTTGCAGATACTGTCCATAGACATGCATCTACGTGTTCACTTAACAGTGACTTGCATGTAGCCTGGGAGACACATGCCATAAAGCCTGCAGGGTGCATGAATGCTGACAGGGAGGAACCTCCCATCGTTATTAATGGCTCGACCTATGAATGCAGGAGACCCCCTGAGGTAACAAGATACTGTGGATTCACTCACAGCAAGGAAAACATCTGCTTTCTCATCATTCTTCTGAAAAGAAAAAAAAATAGAAAATCAGTGATCCTGAGTTAATACTTGTGAATATATGATGATAAAAAGCAAATATCAGTAGAGGCAAATCATCTCTAACTGTCAAAATAGCATGATGAAAAAGATCTGTTATGATTCTTCGAGTTGACTGAATAATACAGCCATGATATCAATTAAATAATTAATTTTAATATTTATATTATTCTACTAATTCAAAATGATCATAATGGTCTGATATTCCAAAACACCAGAAATTTTATTCCCTGTAGAAAGCTCCAATGTTTATTACCATTTTGATGAACTGCACTTCATCCTCTGAAGCTCGTCTTTATCTAAATATAGAGAGGATGAATTTCCTTCCTAACCCATTACAGACGTGAGGTAATCACAGGACCAACTTGTGTCAGTGACTCCCCTTGGCTTTCACCTCTTCCCGAACCCCAGGCCAAGTATTTACAAAGTGTATGTGTGCGTGTGTGTGTGTTTGTGTGTATTTCTGTAAGTGTGCATCCGGCATTGCTATTAGTGCGATTGGTGAATGAACACATGTGCATATCATGTTTGTGCGTGCGTGAAAGTGTGTTATAAATTGAAAGAGGAGTTTTTAGAAGGTCACTCGTACTAGTCAACAGCTCCTTCGGATCACATCATTCTAGTGCCAACTACTCTGCTCGAAATGAATTAGGGGGCATTTGACCCAGTCTGACGTAGGCTCTGGTGATGACAGCGTCTCAGACACTGGAATGAGCCTATAGAGGTAAGGCTATATCTGGGAGGCCTCTGATCCAAGCTGCTTTACATTAAGTATGCAGACTCTTAATTTTGATTAAGAATCACTCCTCATCAATTCAAAAAACATTTAACCATAAGTGATCTAGGACTGAGATGGAAACACTCTCACTAAGCAGTAATTTAATCTGTGTAATCACAGGTCAGAAGGCTGTTGTTATAAATCATAAAAATGATATAAATTTGCCTACCAGAGATTATGTCAGGTTATTGATGTCCAAAACAATGGTTTTAAGTAAACTAGGCAAACATTCAGATTACAACCACATTTAAAGCGAGGCACTATAGCTTTTCTGGTCCTGAATTTATGGACAATCAGTCAGTGATTTCAGATGATAGTAATTTTGTTTCAAAATGCATGAACACAAAGACCTTGATATGTACCAGGCAAGACATTTTGCTTTTGTACAATAAAATGTAAATAAGATGTATTTTCATGGCATTTCGGTTCTGCAGCAAGCAATAAGATAATACTGACTCTTATATCAGCTGTGGCAGAGTACAACCCTGCAAGACACATAGATGACTTTGGACCTACAAATCACCATATGCTTTTGCTGTCACTATATAGGAATGTGACAATGGCTGTGCTCAGTCAATAAAACAGTGACAAAAGCTTATACTGTGGAGTGAACTCTGTATGGATTACAGAATACCGTGTAGTCTTTACTTATCAGACAGTCTATATGGCTGAGATATGAGGAGCGTGTGCAGCTGCAACTAATTAATAGTGTGAAAGTTTTTGTCTAATAGAGTCTAAGCTGTGTTTATACCATCCCATTACCCCACTCTGCACACAGACTCCTCACGCTGAGGTGTCTGAACCCAGGGCTTCCACTCGAAAGTGGATACCCCGGCCAAGCTCCTTGCCAGTTACTGGGTTTTGATAGCCACCAATTTTAGCCCGCTGTCATTTGAAGTTGATGTTCATGTTTTTGCTGATAGGTAACGAGGCATGCAGCGAGAGATGAAACTGGACACCTCAAATCCGGAGGGCAGGGTTCCTTGGAATTACGTCCTGTCCCACGCCTACCTCGGATTATCATTTCACTCCTTGATCGAGCCTTTGCCTTTTTTAGTAGACGGTGTCGTCCAAAACCCAGGCCAGGGGCAATTGCTGGGGGATCAGTTCACAGGAGAACCACACATGGGTTATTAATCAAGGATGACTTCAAAGGTCTCAAGGTTTAATTTTTATTGGTAACTTTATGTTTATATGATTCAGTGGCATGCAGTGACTTTTACAGATAGGCAAGCAGAGCCAAAGAGCCAACCACCCTAATGTGCAAGTACAGTTTCCACACGCATCTGCGCATGTGTACAATAAAGTGTGCAATATCATAACATTACAGCTCAGAACAGCAGAAGCTGAGTCAAGGGCAGCTTGACAAGCACACTTGCATGTAGCTAGCTATAACTAGTCATACATCAAAGATCCCAGGATCATCCACAATGCACATGCACCAATGTTCAAAAAACGAACAAGTTCAGCCAGTGAAGCTCAGAAAGGTTAATTATTACAATTTCTGCTGACACTAATACTTTCAATGTCGCACACACAGTAACTCTTGTTCTGCGGATAGATTTCTATGCTTTACATCCAGACGTGTCTCTGTTCTTGGCAAGCCATTGATGACTCCACAGCCAAATCATCAAAAAAACACTCTGCCTGTAAAAATAATTTCAAGAATCATTTGAAGTAAGAGCAGGTTTTCCTTTTTCTGATTATTTTCTTTATAGGGAGAGCTGTGTTTACACTGGCACTCACAAGGCCTCACTTGTTCTTAAGCTCAGTTTACTCAGTGTTAACTCCAACTTTTCCTTTTTTTGCCCCTCACCTGCCATGTCTCTGCATGTTACAGTGAGCGCTACAACGTAAACAGACTGCTGAACCATGATATTAGGTCAGGCTGAGACTTGTGCTGACCATCTGGCCTACAAGTTGTTGCCATGTGTCTGATAGCATTTCTCAAATCCTTGGCTTCCTTGAAATCCGTTAACTTGTGCCTGCTCATTAATAATGCTTTCATTACTTCCTCGTGCTAGACCAATTCAGAGCATGGGGGTTCATTTCCCTTCCCTGTTTTCCTCACTTACTTTCTTTTTATTCATTTTCATCTGCTCTGTTGCTAGAGACTTTTGTTGACTAATTTTGTGGTGTTTCAGATGTGCAGCTAACTTAAATTTGACAATTTATTTTGCAGCAAAGAGGATTTGTGGATTCCTTGTAAAGCTGCCGGTTTTGAGATGATGATAGCATGTTATTAGTTGAAGTAACTACAGAGCTGAAGTAATTTTTGTCATCTATATATTCATACATTTGCTTTCTCAAGTCATCATTTAATTTATGCAATGTTATCTTCCTCAAGCTGTTTACATTTCAGTAATCACAAAAAGTAAAAAATAACAAGGTATATTTGTGTATTCAAAATGTAGCTTTAATGCTTTAATAGTTTCAGTTGCAATCTGTATTTCTCTCAAGAGCTCATGTGCTTCAACTACTGAAAATGCAGCCCAATAAACCAGGCCTACAGATCCATGTGGAGAATTTATACTCATGTTTGTGTCTGTATAGATGCTGTATTTTCAGCTTTCACCAGAGCTGTAATTGAATCCAGCTCAAAGAGCAACCCTCTGCTGCGCAACCTTAGAGACTCCTATAAATAAACATGCAACGCTCCTTCAACACTAGCCTATATGGCACATGGAATGATTAGCTCATGGCAAGAGCCCTCTGATCTTACAGTGTGTAGCCACAACTATTTTCTGTCAGCTATGTGCATTGCTTAACTCGTGGAGTGTGTTAAGAATGTGGTCTCGTAGGGCTTCACATAATATAGTTAGCCTATTCTTTATAGTGGCCATACATACATTTGTCCATGAATGTTGCTGTAAGAATGTAATTTGTTAAAGCAATTAAAACAAAAACACCTGTATGTATAGGTATTATGTACTGTATAGGTCGGTCAGTATGGATACAATGGCAGCCGTTATTGTTGTGTCAGTAATTTGTGGATACAAATTACTGTATATTACCATAAAATTTGAGTTCAGTGGGATTGCCTTGTGATGTCTTTGGAAAAAACAAAGTTGTACTTTTAAGTACAGTAATTAATGGCGACCCATTGCTGTTTTTGGCCACCCTTTTTTTGAGCTATTGTCTTAGCTTAAAAAAGTGGTGTAAATGCATTATGTAATTATGTCATATGTAACGCATTTTTAAAATTTCCTTGTTTTAATTGGGTCCAATAGTGCCCCTCTGGATTGTAGTTTTATTTAGCGTGTTGCCAGATTGGGTTTTTCCGGCTAACGGGGCTACTTTTCATTCATTTAGGCAGTGATGTCCATTGTAACACACAATTCGTATAATTGAGGAACTTGCCAGGGAATCATAACGGTTTTGAGCTTTGCTCAGTATCACAATTAACCAGTGGTGGTTGTCTGTATATCCATGTATGAACAGGTTCTGCTCATCGCAAATTAAATTTGTAAAAATGCAAAGAAGTGTAAACAAATATAGGCTAAAAAAAGACTCATTCATTCAACACCATTATACTTCGTGTTTCTTAGAAAGCTTTACATCATCTAAGTTGTGTCTTTTAACGTTTCATGAAATGCATAGAAAGACCTTTTTCAGTCAAATGTGGCAACGCTGGAGATTATCGTTGTTGGTGGTTTAGCTGCTAATCAACGTCAACCAGGTGACGTTGATTAGCAGCTAAACCACCAATAAACATCGAAGAAGCGGAAGAAGTCGTTGCTTCGTAACTTAATGACCCTGAAAAATTGCTCACATTTCTTTAAATTATGTATTGTGGTTTTACACTAATAAAGCTCGCGTAGTAAGTGATTTAGCAGCTTTAATTAACCATTATTTGGAGTTCGTTGCGTTTCCACCCGGGCTTTCTTCAAACTGCCGTTGCTAACGGTTAGCATTAAAGAAGCAGCGATAATAGGTGGATTTTGGGGGGAAGTCACAGCTGCAGAAAGAGAATGACTGAAAAAAGGAAGAAGGGCCCCTCTTAAACTGGGCGGACAGGAGAGAGAGAGCCGGGCAATGTCAGTGGAGTGACTGAAGACTTGAGGCCCGCGCAACACTTCGCCTCCATGTTCGGGAACATCAGCAGCAGCTCTTGGTAAGTGAGACAAAAACTCCCACTGTCCCCCTGTCTCCATCTCCATCTCCATCCTGTCTGGTGGGAATGAACGTAACTTTACTGCGCAACTCCTCGTGTGGTTATGTTGCTTGCGACGTGTAAGATGTAAGGTTTGTGTTAAATCACGGTAAGGGTTAACGGGGAGACGTCACTGCCACACTGCCCACACACTCTCATTTAGCTCCATGCACAGGGCCTGCCAGGGCCTTAAGTGGATTTGTAATTCATCTCTTTCACGTTTATTAATTGTCACATATTGATCCCCGAGCCTGCAGTGGTATCATTTTCTGTTGCTGGAGTAGTTGTTTGAAGTTTTAAGATGTGCTGCATAATAAGTTATCAGCTTTAATTAGTCACCTTAAAGCGCGTACTTAGTGTGCATTGGGATTTATATGCCATAGGTAGGAGCAATGTGTAAATCATGTGTTTTATACATTTCTTAATGCTTTTTGAAGTGAACATACCCTCTAATTAGTGGCACCATACTGGGCAGCGGCCTCCCTTTGCTCTGAAAACAGCCTCGGTTCCTTGTGAACCCCACAAGATGTTGGGAACGTTACTTTGAGATTGTGGTTCATGTTGATGTGATTGCATCACATCAGTTCTGCAGCTGCACAGTTTTTGAATCTCATGTTCTGTTGGATTATCTCAGATATCACAGCTGGTGACAGGGGAGGTCAGTGGACTACGCTTCATGTCCATGAAACCAGTTTCAGGTGACTTCTTGCTTTGTGTCATGGTGTGTTATCGCGTTGGACGTTCAAACTCCTCGCTATTAAGGAGCCCAAAGCGTGCCCAGTTGTTTGTTCTGAGTACTTGCTTCACCACTATTACACACCAAAGCTAATAGGTACTCTGAATAGTAATTGGGGTACAATGATTATTTTTGATATCAATGAATCTGGTGATTTACATTTTCCATAAGCCCATGTTAAGGCCTTGCGTTCAGACAGACAGATCAAGTCTTTTATTTAAAAAAAAAAAAAAACAACTCGTAAATTAGGTCTAGATAACTCAAGCATCTGCCCTCTTCATTGAGAAAGTGCATGGTTAAGGTGCACCAGCATTCTTGGAACATACCAGATTGTGCACTTTTGCTTATCTAATATAATATCCAATTAAGTGGCTGTCGTCTTAATAAATTTAGATCTGTCTGGAAAGGCTGCTTCATGTAGTGGATGCATAGTGACCAGGCCAGGGAGTTTTAAGTGACAGGGTAATTGAATTACATTCTGGCAGCAGCTCTAGCGTAGATGTTCTCGGAATAGGTCGTGTAACCATTATAGAAATTGTTTAATTGTGTGCTTTGCTGGGTTTCCTGACTCGAAGGTATTGCTGGCAAACAGTGATGTAGTATCAACTTAATACAACGCTCCCTGAGAAATATGCTGACTTTACAGACTTTGTTCTTTGGACCGGCACATCCACAAAATATTTAATATGTGATGTGAAAATGTTATATTACAGAGGAAAGAGAAAAATACCCTACCACCTCCTTGAAATTCCCTCGCCATGAGTCTCAATAAGAGTCTTGCAAACTTTTGATAGAAGGAAAACCCAGAAGCCTGAATTTGTGCAATGTTGTTATATTTCCATGGTTATACATGATGCAATGATGCATCACACATCAGTTCAGTGGAAACAGCGTACATCACCCAAAAAATAGAACATCAATGTTGATATATCTATCGATTACCAGTTTGGTATCAGCATGTCCAATGTTAATACTCATCATATGTTAGCAGAACCCTTGGCTGATTTTCACAGAATGTTCATGCTGCTTATAATTGAGGCCCTGTCTCTGATTGATTTTTTTATGAGAAGCTGGAAATCCCTCATGATGGGCGGGTCACTGCACACAGCAGCGAGAGCAAGGTTCACAACTAATGAACTGTGATCTGATAGGGTGGAAAATCACAGCCCTGTAAAACTACCTCATCTGAGGTTTATTGGAAATGAATTTATCTGAGTCCAATGTGACGTCTAAAAATGGCTTGTTTTGTCCGACAAACAGTTCAAGATATTTCATCTCCTGTCGCTGAAGACCAAGAAATCCAATAAACCGTCACATTTGAGAAGCTGGAATAACTCAGGTTTTAAAATACAGAGAAAGTAGTAATGAATAATAAATAAAGAAATCATATTATTTATGCATAAAAACAATCAACAGTTTCAGCTTTGAAATAAATGGAAATTGAAATGGTCTCACTTCTGACAGAACATTTCTTTAAAGTGGCTAATCTGCGACAGCCATCGAAGCAAAAGCAAAATTTCACTTGGGTTGACGAGCATGCATCTGACCACAAGCACTTGTTTCTGGGATGTGTTAGTGGCCCCTAGTGGCCATTGGAGGCATCGCGAGATTGGGTCAACAATGCTGGTCATGCTAATGCTGCTCATGGTAACTAGTGAAAATCAGGGGATGTTGAGCATGAACATTGTACACATGAAAAGTGAGCAGAATAATGACGTTTGTAAAGTTCAGTCAATGGTTTGATATTATTGGACAAATGGAGAAACTGGAAACAACAATGAAATGCAGGCAAGGTTAGGGACAAACTGTCAAAACTTCTATCAAGAGTGCATTTCACAGAGAAGTTGACCTCAGTAATGAGACTAATATCTGCTAAAATAGTTCATGAATTATTTTCCTTTACTCCGAGGTTTCAGATCAATCTCTGCTTACTGAAGTGTATTCAGTAGTTGAAGGATAGAAGAGCCTGAGCATGTGTTCTTTATTGCTTCACTATATCCGTGCTGATGGGCTGCGGATGACCGCTCTGTACAAGTCAGGCCAGCTGCCCTCGCTGTACACTAAGGAGAAGGCCAAAAGTCAGGGGGTGAGCTGACAGAGGGAGGGGCAGGTCTCCTATTACTGCAGCGGCCGCCAGAACTCAGCCGGCCTTGTTATTCCCTTTCCCGGTCCCTTTTGCTTTTCTCCAGAACTGTGAACCTGCCGCGCCGCTCACCGCTCCAAACTGAAGGCCAATGGCTGTGTGAGAAAAAAGTGTGAACGCAGGTGTGTGCTTTTATCTGGTGTGTGAGAGAGAGAGTGTATGGGTGCTGCAGTAAGCGGGGGAATGGCATGAAGTTGGTGGTGTTACAGCTGATCCCCCCCAGCAGATAGCCAACAACACCAAGGGGATTAAGCTAATTTTTAAAGGTGCAGTCACTCCTAAACCACTTAGTGTTGGTGACGTGCCTTTCATTTCAGGGGTTTTACTAATATTTGATCATGTGATTAACATGTGATTTCCCCCCTGAATTATTTAAGTGATTTGTGAATATACAGAATATCAGTATCCATCAGAAATAAATTGCAGTATTAAATTGAGTTCATTAATGGTGAGAAATTGTGATTTTGTACTATTTGTATGTATGATTATAAGTAAGTATAACTTGAACTCGAAAGAATTTTAAACATGAAAAAGAAAAAACAAAACAGTAAATGTAATTAGAAGAGAGCAGACACAGCTCAAACACAGTACAACTGTATTTAGGGAAAACATATCTGAAGAAACCCACATTTACAGTTCCTGAATTACGGCTCTTCACCATCTCTGACCCAACGCGTACGCATTTTATTGCTGGATGGCGTCAAGCCCAGGCAGAATTATGATCACAGTAAAACTGACCAGTTCGCTATCCACCTTTGCAGTAGATACTCATCAATTTGAAGAAGACGGAAAACCTTGCAACTGAAACTTGCACTGTTAGAGATCAGAGTATCTTGTCATACCGTACGGGGTCATATTTTGGCTGAGTGAGTGAGTCCTCCCCTTGATGGCTCAATTAAACTGCATTAGGAGGAAAGGTTGCAGCTTACCCCTTGGTTTTTCATTACTAGTCACGTAGTGTAATACTAGTGGCTCGTAGTGTATAGCTTGTGTTTTATGGCCATCCTCTGCCAAGGTAACAGAAGTTATGAGTGATTTGTTGCACCCCAGAAGAATAACTGCCCTGTGAAAGTTTATGCGTCACACGAGCAGTTCTGTGTTTTATTTCAACGCGTGTTGTGCTGCAATTTAAAAAAGAAAAAAAGATGGGCGCTGCAGGCACAGCTCTGTGGAGCGTTTAAATAGCACATCTGTGTTGTAAAATCTCCTGTTGGCTTGAAAGAGGAGTGAAGGAACTGGAGACTGGCGTCAGTAGGCCCATGTCTTTTATTGCAGTAGGTCATCGCAACCTCAGAGGGACCCGCTATCCTGTTCTGTAGAGTGAATGTCCAGACAAGACACTCCTGTTTTAAATGATTAGTTGTTTCATTACATTTTTCTCAGTAAGCAAAGATTATTAAACTATGATGAAGAACGTTTCTCAGTTATCCCTGCAAAAGAAATGGTACGTAAGAGGCATACAAATACCACACAAAATCCTCTGTAAGGCTTATTATTTTCCTAGCATGTAGAACAGAAGAGTCACTAAGAGAATGTCTTAGTGACAGAAACATCTGCAGCGATGAAAAAGAAACAACGCAAAAGGTTTGAATTTTATCCATGTGCAGCATTTACAAGGTGATTGTCATATTGTGTTCAGCTCGTCATTACAGCAGGTTTACACAGTTCACTTAAAAAAATACAGACAGAGATAATAAATTTAGATAATTCCTTCTGCTCTTGATTTCAGTCAAGCCCGTCATAGGTAAACCTCAACTATTATTTTTCACGTTAACTTATCTCTACATTTATACCTCAAAATAAGAAAGGAAAGTATTAGTTATCACGAAAAACATCCATGTAAAAAAAAAATGTTGATTTTTAGAAACAGTAGAGTCCCTGCCTGTTGCCGTCTCCATGCCTGAAAATGAGCAGAATTTAAAAGCTGTCCGTGGTGACGCTGATGACCTGCGGCTGCACTCTGTTCCTGTTGCAGCTGAAGAGCCAGGCTGCCCTCCTGTGGCGGTAGCGCTTAGAGAGCAGCACGTAGAGCACAGGGTTGACGCAGGGGTGCAGGTACTGGAGCACGGTACAGATGAAGTAGAACAGCTCCCAAGCCTGTCCGTGGCGATACAGCCCCAGGTACACGCACAGCTCCAGCACGTAACCAGGCAGCCAGCACACCGAGAAGGTGGCAGCGGCCAGGAACACCATGACGGAGGCGCGGCGGGTGTTCCTGGCGCTGGACACCGACATTACAGGGCTCTTGTGGAGGAAGAGAGCCAGACGGACGTAGTTGAAGGCGATGACCAGCATCGGAACAAAGTAGTAAAGTACAAACTGGCTTAGGACCACTTGGTAGTGGTGCTCGTGGATGGTCGGAAGGCAGAAGGAGAAGTTCGCCAGGCTCGGGCCCACGTTCTCTTTGGTGGCGAACATTCGCAGCGGCAGGCTGATGAAGAAGCTGAGGGCCCAGACCAGCACAAACATGAGGATGACCAGGTCCATGGTGGGCGGCTGGTACGGGTTGGTGATGATCATGGCGCGGGTCATGGACACAGCGCACAGTGAGTAGGTGCTGGCTGCCAGGCTGAAGGCCAGCAGGAACTGGTAGACCTTGCAGGAGGTGTTGCCCAGGGGCCATGAGTGGCTGACGGCAGAGTGCAGCGTGAAGGGGATGAGCAGGAGGGTGAGGAAGTCGGCCAGAGTCATGCTGAGCAAGAGGAATGTCGAGGCGGTTCTTCCGCAGTGTGTTGTACTTGGCGAACAGGGAGAAGACCAGCAGGTTGGCGCAGAGCCCGATGCCCAGGATCACTCCGCAGGTACAGGCGAAGATCAGCCCATAGGTGTTGGGAACAGCCATGGTATCACCAGCTCGACATCACCTTTTACATAAATCATTTTTAAAAATTAATTCATCATTTATGGTTTGGATTAGTCAAACATAAGATTAATATACAGCTACTTTTGTTGGTTATTTTTATTTTTCCAGCAAAAATTCCAAACTTTTAGTGGTTGCAGATTTTCATATTAGTTCATTTAAAGCTTTTCTTTGGCTTACTAGTGCATCTGAAAAATTAAAATATTTAACTTTTCATATATTTTTCTTACATATATACATTTGGAGACATCACCCTGGCCTCTGGCTAAACATAATACTTTTTTAAATTTGTTTTTTTATTTTACAAATTTCTGATAAAACAACTGAATAAGCGGGGGGAAATTATCAGCAGATCAATCAACAAGTAATAATCACTACTCCTAGCGAAAGTGGAAATTTACTTTTCATATTGCTAAATGTTAAAATGCAAGATGACCAAAGTATAAGGCATAGAGTTTTACATAACGGCATCCTCTCTGCCAAACAAAGAGCTGCTACCGATGAATAACATTCTACGATACATGACTGACTTCTGCTTTTAGCCATATTGCTAATAGCATTTTAAAATGGTGACAGCTCCATCATTTTTCACATTTTTCTCTTACCATGATCTTTCCTCAGAGCAGCGTCCTGGAGCTCCCGTTTGTGAGCGTTCCATCGTCACAGTGTACAGTGGAGTATTCCCCGTCGCTGGTGCCCGTCCCGTGGAGCTGGGCTGAAGAAGGGGGGAGAGGTGGCAGCCTCTCACGGCTCATTACAAAGTGTGATTGCTCCAACGCGGAGGGAAGAAAGGCAAACATCGCTTGGGTCAAATTGATTCTGGCTGAGTAGGTTTAAAGGGAAACGGGCTCTGACCAGCTGCTGGGAAGAACAGTGACGTGCAGTGCGACACGCACGCCGGTTGTGTTGTGAGCGTGAGGACTCGCAGTTTGTGCATCTTTAGTTTTTGAGTTCCGTTTATTTTTTTGAGACAGCTGCGTCTGGCATTTTAAACTTTTGAAAGTTCGGTGAAATTTGTGCTTTGACGGCTGAGGCTGTTTGTCAGAGCTCCTCCTGTGACCCCTCCTGACCTGTTATGGTTCCTGTCTCCCTCTATAGAGATGTTTAAAAAAAAAAAAAAAATTAATTCATACTGTGTAAATTCTATTTGTACAATAACCTCTTACCACCTTCACTCCGCAGAAAGCGCATTGATTAGGTTCTGCCCCCCCTTCACTGAAGATGTGAACGTCTCTCTCCGTCCTTTGATTGATTTGCTCGGTGCGAGCTGCAGGCTCCTGTAGGCAGCTTTATCAGGCTTTCCACAGCATTTATGACTCGGTGTCAGCTAAATGGCCCGTGGTGTGCACTGCTGCTCTCAGCACAGGATGTAGCAGACGCTGATGCGGTCGCCGTCCCCTCCATTACCAGTTTCTGTGCCGTTCGTTTGGCAGCTGTTAAAATCGCCACACGGTCTCAAGTGGGACATTAACAGCTGCGCCTGGTGTTCGGTTGGTGCCAAAACGTCAACAAAAACATTGACTTTTTTTCAGTTTCAACCCGTCACGTACAAAGTAAACTTTAAAACCTGTTCTGACCCAAAACTTACACTACTCTTCTGTTTACAGAAACAACCCTCCACATTAATAAGGTAAAAGGACATGATAAAATATAAAAACCAGCACCACAAAAACTGAGAAGAAGTTAAAGACTTGCTCAAAGATGCCCATCGTCTTTACATCACTACTCTAAATCCAATTTAAGGCTTTCGGGATTTAAAAAAAAGGCTGATTACACTGCTCTGTAGTCACTAATGTTGTATAATTTTATAGTTATTGTTAATGGCAGTCATCGATATTTAGGTCTGTTTGACGGACAGCTTTTGTCCAACACAACGTGGGTTAGGGACACTTTGACATCTGGACATCAGGAGATTGAAACCATGAGCCCCGCCATAAATGATTGATCCTCCAGCTGAGCTACATCGTATACGTGACATGGTTAGATATGACTGGTGAACAAAGACACCGTAAAACCAGAGTGTTTCTAATGGCTACATATTTAATGTTGGATTAACTGGAAACATGTACAGTATGTTCTCAGTGCAAAGTGAGGAACATGAAACGAGTCTGAAAAGCCCCTGACTCCGGCTTGTTCTATAAAAATAAACTATAATGTTAAAACGATGAGAGTGGGTTTGATGAAGCGTCCAATAAGTTACAAGTCCATTAGGGATCTAAGGTGGGAAAGGAGAGCAGGACCATCAGAAAGAGACAGCAAATTCAAAGTCAACCACAAAAGAACATTTACAGGATATAACTAAAGTGCATTATGGAATTTAGTCAGCAGCACCGTGATACATTCACAAAATAAATATACACTTTCAAAGTGAAATAAATTATGGCGGAACAGTTCAAACAGGTTGTTGAACGGTTTGTAACTCTCAGTCCATGACATGAGTCAACGCGTGTAGGGCCAAACAAATGTCGACCACTCAGCATCCCAATTGTTGTGAAGACAAATCGTGTTCAGGCAATAAATATGTCCTCCTGTGCTCTCCCTACGAGTGCACACTGTTTAGAGACAACAACATCTGCTGTGTTTTTGTGTAATTGAATCGGGGTTACAGAGGCGCAAAGACTTTCCAAATAAATATGGACCTTAGATGAGGTTAAGACGAAACTCCAGGAAGAATGAGATTGTTTTAAGGCGCAACAATACACACATAGCAAAATATTATCATACAAGAACAGCTCCGGGCCCTTGTGATGGGACCGACGTGACAGAGTCAGCCACGGTTCAAGTCTGTCGGACCTCAGTTTCTGTGGAGCCACGTCAGTGTCTTAGTGCAGTACCATATCAGCCAGGGTACCACGTCCTTCATGGCTCCGATGTTGTGACAGACCGTGCCCGCCGCCGCTTCTTGTCGTTCTCTCGACGCCGGCCGAGTCTCACCTTTTTTTTCCTCTTGGTTGCCACTTTTAGCGGCTGGTCCTTATAAGCCAGAGCCTTGTTGGTCTCCTGGGGCAGGTTGGGGCCCTCTCTGTCCAGTCTGAATCTGTCGGGCAGGTTCTTGGTGGCCCCCGGGGGCTTCTGGTGTAGCGAGTTCCCACTGAAGGTCTGGCCCGCGGTTCTGCTCTGCACGGGCGGCGCCCGCTCGTCGGCCGTGTGCACCTCCTCCAGCAGCTCCTGCAGCCACGTGCGACGCTTGAACTCCTGCAGGGAGCGGCCCTTGTCGTGCATCAGCTGGGCGTGGCTCACTGACCTCCTCCTTAACGCAAAAACAGCGAGACGCAGTCAGATCAGCACACGCTGAAAGCAGCATCCTAAAACAGCACTGTACATAATTGTAATTCCTTGCTCACTTTTCTATCAGTCTGTTAGAAATCTGTTTCAATTTATGTTGTTCTGTCTGAGTTCTCTCAGATCGCCAGTTTCTGAGCGAGCCCCACAGAAACCTCTCTTGTTCATTCTGTCCCTTGTTGTAATTTCATATGAAACTGCGGTGTTGAGTTTATGTGTGGAAGAGTTTAGAAGTCTTTTTGGCAGCTGAAATTCAAGGTCAGGCCCTGAAACCTCAGTACAGTAGGTGGCAGCATAAACAAGTTTGTAAAAGCCATCAACTAGTCTGAGCTGAAGACCCCCCCCCAAAAAGCGAGAGCTGATGCAGAGAAAAGCCTCCTGTACCTTCCTTAAATCTGCACAGGTTAACTGTGTTTGTGCTTTTCTCGAAAGAACTGAGGAACAGAAGCGCTTCATTTTTTTTAAGTTGCAAATTCTATAACATTTAATTATTTTTCTGTGCTTTTGAAAATGATTGCAATAAAAAAAAAAAACCACTACTCACGTTCTGCTGCTAAGTGCATCGACTGGTCTCCCGTCAAGACCCACGGGGGAACAGAGCAAGAACACAGCCAGGCTCCACTGATGAAGCATGACTATGGAACACATCCTTAAGCCAAAGATCTGAAGAACACAGGAAATAAATATTATATCAGTCACCTCGTTCAATCAAGCAAACTCAGTTTAAGGAATTCATTCTAATAGATTATATAGCTAGCAAGAAAAAAAATCCTGATTAGTTTAGATCGCCCAGGTGGCATTATTATTTTAACAGTTTATTAAAGTTAGGAAGAAACTTGGACTTACACAATGTGAATTTTTACAGTGAGAATCCGCAAAAAGCTCAGTCTGCAAGCTCTTTAGAGACAATCCTATTGCAAAAACGACTTTACGAACCAGTAAGAAAAATTATTCTGCCAAATACAACTTGTCCGGTTCAAAACTCATGTCCAGATCCATTGGTGTGAAGGCAGCCTGGGGAAATCCCCCGTCCGTCTGCTCCATTCATTTGCCTCCCAACAGCGTGTGCTGAGCTATTTATTTCTCCCCAGCGTCCCCGATTAAAAGAGCGATAAAGATAGAAAGAGCTGCAGCAGCCCATGGGCCGCGGGGGCTGCCGCTCCGCTCGGTCCTGCGGGGATCTCACGACGGGCGACGCCGAAGCATCTCCTGTGGCGGCCGGAGCCGAGAGCAGAGCTGTGAGGGGTTGTTCCGTCCAGCGCTGCGAGCGAGTCTGTGTGGGTCTGCCTGGGGAGAGAGAGAGGCGCGGAGAGGAAGTCAGACTCCTCTTTGGGTGAAGATGCAGGCGCTACCTTAGCCTTCGCCCATTAAGTCCAGTCCTAACACCCTCCCCAACCTCCCAGCCCTTGCCTCTCTCCCTCCCCTGCAAGCCCTCACACACACCTGCTGCGAAAAGAAGGTGGCGCCCATGCAGCATCCAAACCAACGCATAACAAAGAGAAAACTCAACACAAGCTGTGGGGTGTGGGGAGATGTAATTTTTAATCATTTTCCAAAGATTTGAGCAGCAGTTTGTAAATGAGGTCTATGAATAACTCCATCATAAGGAGGTCAGAAATGACAGGTGTGCACCACTGGAGGTAATCATGGGTTACCAGGCGGAGAGCGTACTGTATAAGGGGAGGGGCAGGGTTACTCCAAAGTAAACAGCCAGGCTTAACCACTTTCCCAGGGGAGAATGACCATAACCTCAGAGAAACCTAACCCACAGGCTCTCACTGCAGACCTTTCAGTTCACCTCCACTATGCCTCAGCAAACCAGCTCACCACCGAATGGTTACAGTGGGCGCTGAGGTATCTCTGATATTCAGCTAATAAGGAAAGTGGAGAGCTTTGCGTTGAGGCTGCCGTCGCCAATCCCAGGATCGCTGTGTATGTTCAGGCACTGAACCCAATCGTAAAGGACGTAAAGTAGGATTTAGGGGGTGATACATTGACAGAAGTGGAATATAATGTTAAAAAATGTTTTTCTTAGCGTATAATCACTTGAAATTAAGAATTGTTGAGTTTGCATTAGAATAGAATGAGCTCTCCACCTTCCACGGAATCCGCCATGTTGCGCCGCCATGTTTCTTACAGTGTCAGATTGTCATCTCTTTATTAGCGACATGTCTTGGCCCCAGCAGGACCCCTTTAAACTGCAAAGTTAATGGTATAATCTGAGGAAATTCCATGGTAGTTCTGGAGAAATGTTCAACCTTGGCAGAGGCCGGCATTCTCGGGGTGCTTTCTAGTTTCCATTTAATTTCTTTATGTTTTGTTTTGTTTTTATTATTGTTGAATTTCTCCTACTGCTAAACTTTGTCAGTAGTAGTGGAAAACTCAGAGGCATGCATGTTGTTCACCTATATACTCCATTACATCTGTATATACATCATTACGTAGTGCGTGTTCACTCTTTTATCGCCCTTAAGGAACAAATGCAAAAAAGTGATTCTGGGCTTGTGCCTGTTTTAGAGATCCATTGTTACAGTTGTTAGCAGGCTGGTTAAGATGAATACAGTCCTTTCAAAATCCTGAGTCATTTCTGTGGTCACTGTACCTACTTGCACTGTTTTACTGGATGGAATAACTTGCATTTCTGCTCATGAATAAAACTCATAAATTATTTCTGCGAGCCGTGATGATTAGTAGAATCACTTCAGGCTAGACTGGAGAGCAGTTGGTGGTAAATTACTTAATAGAGGGCTCAGTATTTTACAAGCAGTCATGATTCAATTCAGCAAGAGGTCCAGAAGGGGTTTGGGGCTGGGACAAATATATGGCAGACCCCCCTACAGTCTCCAAAGCTCCGCTTTCTTCTGTTTCCAGCAAGTCTGCCCCAAACTTCCAACACTTTAACATTCGGTAGGGGAAAAAAATACCTCATTTGATTCCATTCTGCAAAGACTTTTACCTGCAAAAAAATATATTTAAAAAAAAATCCCATTTCCTGGCAGACGGCAGCATATGGAACAGGGGCCAGGAAAGCTGCTTTTGATTCATGCTAAATTGCACTCTCAACACAGAACAGTATTCCTGTCCGTTTTTCATCCTTCTCACACTGCACCTACTTCACGCTCACGCGTACAGCGCGGACCGTGTACACACCCACCCATCCAGCCCGGTTTCAAAGAATTTCTACCCTCCCGCTCGAAGCAGCCAGCTCATACTCGCTCTGCGTCCAGAGAAACACCCTCACTTCATGTTCGAACCCGAGAGTTCACCATCTATTTTTGGATGTCTTGTACCCGCTCCCTGCATTGGCCCCCACCCTATTATGTCATAAATCTTGGCTTTAGTTGCAGCGACAGTTCCTGCTTTTGTTGTGGGGTTGTGTTCAGAGTCGCTTGGCGCGTACATCACTGTCCTGTCCATGCCAGTAAGTCCGCGTTCGTTCCCACACAAGTCGACTCGGATGCTGTCAGCATCCTCAGATTGTTTTATTACTTTGTCGCGGTGCTACTCCCCTTCAACTCGTGAAGAGTGCAGAAAAGTTAAGACATGTATGCCAAAAATGTCGGTGTCGTTTAAAAAAAAAAATAATAATCAAGCGTAGTTTGTGTTGAAGATGGCGTTCTAATGTCACCTGTAACCATACAGAGCAGAGTTGGACCTTTTTACAGTCTTTTTGATAATGGTCTCTTCGTGACATGGCCAGGGATTGGTTGCTTTGCCATTTGTTCACATGAGAACTTCAGGTTTGTTATCCTGGAAAACCTCATTTTAAAAAAAAGAGAGTTTTGCAGAGTTACTTTCCCCTCTTAATGGTTTTTTAACGGTGAGTTATTGTACGGGCCATTTCAGTCGTTTCGTTCGAGCCATGCTTCATAGTGTCGTGTTGTGGGCAGCTGGACGGGTTTTCTGCTGATCATTCACACCTACCAATCATAACTGTCATCCCAGGAATGCCCCGTGTTCTTCTTTGCCCTCTTCTGGGCTGGCTGTTGTTGGCAGCTCAGCCACCGCGGCGGCGTTTCACGCATGAGCGTTCAGCGGGCATGAAATTTAAAATGAACATGCCCTGTGTTCTTTTGGGGGCTTACGTTGTCTCACTTTTTTAAAAGAGCTGTTTAGTCAGTCTTTTTTTTTGCTGCATTAAACCAGGCCCTTGGACACTGTCATGTTGAAGGACAGGGAGCTGAAACACAGCATAATCATGTATTAAAATGTTAAATGTTTTATTGTGATTTCCAGCTAGCACCACTGAATGTTTGGACTCTTTGCTTGGAAAATTAATCGATTATCAAACTAATTGCTATTTCTGTCAGTCAGCTAGACAAATAATCGACTAAGTTTTCCAGGTTTATAAGGTTCAGAGAATTTGTAAAGAAGGCTTTTAATTACTCATGTGGGCCCCACTGAAAAATGTTGCCCGTTGTTTGTTGCGGCCCATCGCTGCTCAACCTGGATCCCACTTATGATGATTATCTGTTGAGGGAACGTTTTTTTCCCCACTTAAATCATCATGTCTCATCTGGCGTTTTACATCATCATGTCATTTGTATTACGTTCATGTGAAGTTAAAGGGTTGGAGTTGATGTTTCCAACAGTGAACGCAGACTTTTAGGTTTGGAGCCACAATGCACAATGGGCAGTTTAGTCAGGATGTCAGAGAAGGGTCACGGCTCCACACTTTAAGAGGCGTACATCCTGAACATTACCTAATTCCTGGTCAGGGTTACCCAAACATGGCCTCCTTCGTCACGCGTTCATTTGATCTGAACGTAGCTGCAAGATTTGTCTGTTTCTGTTTCTGCCGCTTGATATATGATAATCCTCCTCAGGTAGTGCTCTGGGGCTGATTTGTTATTTACAACGAGATTTTTTTTCCCTGTTAACCATAAATGTCAAGCTCCTGGAGACACTGAGTCGGGGGAGGTCCTACCAGGACAAAAGCATGTTGTCCAGGCTCAGTCTAGAGCACAGGTACATTAAATCATTATTTTTCAGACAGGAAATATCTGCCACTGGACATTTTGCCTGTAAAATGTATTTTTAAGATGAAATGATTCCTGCCTGGCACACCGCTGCTCTCATCTGAAACAGGAGTGTTTTTACACTCATCTATTCAAGTGTTGGAGCCTGTCGCTAGCTCAAACCGTGCCGTGATTGGACTGTGTGTTTGATCGTGCCCCGAGATGTGATTCAGAAAGCAGAAAAACAAGTCTAAAGCGTGAGGCTTTGACCTGGCCCGATGAGGCGCCCACCACATTAGCATTTCTCTCTTGGCAGAGGCTGATGTTGGGGTGTCTGACTGTGGCAGGCCTCTCTGCAGTGGCCCTGTGCTCTATGCTCTGAGGAAGGGGGAGGGGGGAAGGGCTCCTTGCTCATTACCACCCCCCCCCAAACCCAAACCACAAGCTGCCCCACGTCTGATGCCCCCCTCTCGCTTTCCTGACCTCAGAGGCAGACCCCAGGCCAGCTGGACATAGCCTGAAACCCCACACAGTCACCACACAGCCACCACCAATGGCCGCCACCCTCCTGCCCCTGACCTATCACCCAAAACATTACCATAAACTTCTGCCTGGCTGCCAAGCAACACACACGGCAGAGCGTACAGCGGGACTCTGCCCCGCTCGTCCATGTAAAGATAGCTCTGTCTGAGGGCAGAAAGTGGAGCAAGAGCTCCCAGTTATGATGTGCATTTTACATGCGACATAAAACCTACTGTGGTGTTTTATGTTTTGTGGTTTGTGGCGATGTGAAACAGACTCCTGCCCGCTGCAACGACCGCCGCGCAGTATTTGAGGCTGATGAAAAATGCATCCGCCGGCGCACTAACCGTTTCCAAACGTGCCACAGGTCCTCGCGCCCCGCGTCTCTAACTGGCCTGACAAATCGTGCCGTTTCTCGTTGCCTCAGCCTCGGCGAAAATTGAAGAATCAATAGAGGTCTGATTGAGAAGACCACACACGCGCGGTGTTACGGTAATGACGGGCTGAGTCTGTTTGTTTGCACAAGTGAAGAGCAGGCTCAAATCGTTAATGAGTGCTTTGCGTCCACCGTGCAACCACAGCTAAGCCAGTGGGTCAACAAGGTTGGCCAGACTAACCACTGTGTGTGTGTGTGTGTGTGTGTGTGTGTGTGTGTGTGTGTTTCTGCATGCCCTTGAAAAGTAAAAAAGTAATATCAGAATTTGTCAGACTTCCCTCGTGTTCTTTGCGCGTCTTAATTTGCTCTTACATCATCTATAAGCGCTCGCTGTAATGTTTTCTATATTTAACACCATTCTATATTTACTCGTGCTCCGACACTCAGATGCTTGTTGATTATTGTTTTCCCAGCGGGGGAAAAAAAAAATGTACGAGACATTTCGGTGCATATTTGAACGCTGAAAGTAAATGCCTCACTTGAAATTTCCAAATCGTTATAATGCACAGTGTGAGCCAAGTGCACTTCACTGACTCAAAGCTGATCCATTTACTGTAAATGAGCTTGTCTCTGTTGGTTTCCTGACCAATTACTGTACAGTGAACTTAGGTCCCGTATTTATTTATCCATAGGTTATTTTAAATGGACTGCACTCAATGCAGAGGCCTTGTTGAGCGGGCTTGTTCTCCCAGCCTGCCCTGGGACATGCTAGCGGCGCTTGGCAGACAGACGCGGATGCTGAAGGCAGCCTCTGGACAGCTTTATCCTGCGCTGAGCGAGGCCACCCGCTTCGCGTTCACCAGGGCACAGTGACTGGCACGGCGCGCCCCGGCCTCAGTTTTCACCTCTCAATTTTCTGCCTCTCCGAGAAAAACTGGAGAACACTGTACACTTTTCAAAAGCTCTGCGATCGTGAGACCATCAAGGCCAAGCAGAGAATAGGAGGGCCCAAACTTAGCCTCAAAAACAATCCAGTGTGAGGAAATATTAAAAGAATTGTAATTGTATCTAACTTGAGTGGTCGTCTTTTGTACAACATGGGTGATTTAAATGATGGCAACCGTTTTTTATATATATATATATTACAACGGGTGAATATGTTTTAGCTTCCTTGGTTAAAATTCATAGATTTTGAAGCCAAAATGCTAAACATCTGTCAGTTCAAATGTGATGACCGGCCGCATTTTATCTTATGTAATATTAAACAGAATTTTGGGGAGTGGGCGATTGCCCACTGTTGGACAAAACATCCCTGTTAGCCCTTTTGAGGAAGCTTATGAAAAGTTTGTTGTGGCACATTTTGGATAAATCATCACACGGGAGAATCCAAAGGAAAAACTGAGAAATGAAAGTGGGTCAGTGCAGTGGCAAGTGGGATACACAAATACAGTTTTATGGCTGTAGCAAAGCAAATTTCAGAAGGAGACACTTCGTTGTCAGACTCCTTGGTGCTAAATAATGAAGGGATATGTCATGGTTGATAAGTTATGAATTGGCAGGGCTCAGTATGTGGTTGAGTTGAGCCGAACTCTCTTTATAAAAGGAACTGTTAAATCTGCAATATTCAGAGATGGCATTTGTTATTTTATTGAAAATGCTTTCCAGTTGGTTTATAAAGCTCAACTTGTCAAATGTGGTGATGAACGGTGACCTCATGTCCTTCTGCTTCAAGGCCACATCTTTTGTTACTGAAGATTTCCCCTGAATTTCCCTGAAGAAATTACATAGGCTCGGCCATCTAAGTTTTTTTTCTTCTTCTCTGAGTCACAATAAATTACAGCAGCACTAATAAATGACTATATGAAAGAGGGAAGTGTTCATGGCTACAGTGTCTACAGCTGCTTTTGTAGGAACAAATAGGAGCCGTGTCCAACAAGTATTTCTTTTTGATGAATGAAAATAAATAAAATTTAAAAAAGTCTCTTAAAAACAGATGCTAAAATAAAAATACAGTTACAGTTTGAACTCTGTCGTCGGATCCGCGACTTCAGAGTCTGACAGCACATATGTAGTTGAATTTACATCAAATGGTAACTTACGGCTTTGTATGCGTTTGTAAAACTGTAACACTGTGCGCATTGAGGTATTGTGGAGCAGGCTCAAGAACATGTAGCATGAATGAACACAACATAAATGTCAGTCCAGTTCAGTCCATCGAGTGGGGAAGATGCATCGTTACCGTGATTAGTTTGGAATAATAGAATTCTTTTTCAGTATCACAGTTACGGATTGGTCCTTTAAAGTTGTTGGTAACTTTCCCTTTGAATCTTTACAAGGCATACTTTTCAGATTGTTGTGGTTTTGCGTTGACCTTTTCCCGCTGGTGCAACTTGTGCTGTGATTCTGTATTTTTTTTTTTTTTCGGAATGGTTCATGTGGAGAAAAATATCCCCACCCTCTGAGCAAAAAGCTCGAAAATAACTTTTTCTTTCATTAACTGAAAACAAGCGCTCGGCCTTGATGATGATGTAAATGTTCAAAAGTGTTAATTCACTAATGAGCAGTGAGTCCATTAGACATTCGATTACATACTCCGGGCAGGAGATAAATCAACACTGAGTGTAATTCAAACATGGGCTCGGGCCAGGCGGCTTGTTTTCTGTCCGACTGTGGTTTTCCAACAGTCTAAATCCATGAAGCGGATTTGCTCACAACAGCCAACATACTTCTCCAATCTGCATCCCCTTGTAAAGCAAAGGAAGGAAGGCAGCGCTCACAACTGTTTGTTTTGCGCTGCCCACGGTCTCACGGACCTGTAACATAAGGCCGGGCTTTCATTGCCTCCCCACTGCATGAGCAAAAGGGAATTAGCTTTTAAAAGTTTGTTTTGTAAGAGTTGTAAATAAAGTGGCACAGATTCAGACCTAGATCCCCTTTCTCTCAGATGGGGTATGGCTTGTGTGGGTGGCTTTGGAAATTCTGAGGCATGCTGAATATGTTTATATTACACCGTCCCCAAGGAGAGTAGAGCTTTGTGGTGCAGATGGATTACGGGGGGGGGCTGGTGTGGACCTTTTTAAAGTTCAGTGTTAATGGTGGGAGTGAAGTGGCTGTGTAGGTGTGATGTGTTCTTTCACTGGGCGCTGGCATTTGGCATTCCCGTCCGTGGGGGGGGGGGGCTCCCGCACCAGCCCCCCCCAAAATATAAAGTTTTCACTAATTTTAACAATGCATTTTACAGCTGCCCCATCCCAATTTTATATCAGCAATGAATCACACGATTACTTGTATGTAAAAACGGAGTGAGTCATGTAGTGGCAAACCCACAGAGTTTTCACCCCGCAGGGGCCTGCGAAGCATTTTAGGGTCTTTGGGCTTGTTGTTTTGCTTTTAAGATCTGCGGTTTGTACTGTTGTGGCTGGTGTCATTTCTTGGCATCACAGGCCGCTGTTTTCAGCAAAGGGCTCTAAAAACCCAGCAGCTGGAAGGCCAGATATTCCCCTCAAAAGAATAGTTTGACAAAATTTATTTCTTGCTGTGAGTTAGATGAGAAAATCATGTCCTTTTAGTAAATATAAACTGTGTGCTGCTGAATCAATCTGCCAACATATCAAGAGCTCACCAACACTAACGCTTTATATCTGCTTGCATCAGCCATAACAGTCCAGCACTGCAGCTTCAAGCTTTGTTTTTCGATTTAACAAGATACAACACATTCATTAGTGAGCTTTATAGGTAGGTGAGTTTTGTGACCTTTACTTGTTTCCCCTGTCCCCAGAGGTTATGCTAAGCTAACATTGAGAATGGGTTTCAATCTTAGTCAGAGACAACAGGGATAGGAGGTCGAGATCAAACAACGTTGTGTATTGCAGCTACATTAACTGGCAAGCCAGAAACACAACTCAAAATGAAAAACATGCTTTTGTGTTTTCAACTTGTCTACTGCCCCCAGGTGGCCAACAAATCGCTTGATGAAAAGCTCGATGAAACAAAGCGCCCCCCCCAAAAAAAAAAAAATCACAGGGGGAGGTAAAAACAGTAAAAGATGGCGATGGATTTATTTTAACGCTTCCACAGCTGTACATATCTGTTCCCGATCAGGACTTTTCGTGTAAGAGCACACCAGCCCTCCTCGACAGTAATGAACCACAGCGAGAGCAGGCCTGTGCTGTTTGGATGGGAGCGTGTGCGTGTGTGCGTGCGTGTGCGTGTGTGTGTGGGCGGGCATGCCTGAGGTTGCTGAGCCTCGGCCTTCTCCTCAACATTAATAAGGACTTCCTTCCTACCAGACAGAGTCAAACACCTGATCACTTACCGAGGAGGACATGCCCACGCATCCCTCAGAGCTGGCAGCCGGCAGCCTCTAATAAGGATCGGCCTGTGTTCTTTAGCTGCCCATCAATCAAAGCGTTCGCATGTCGGACATCCATACACAAATCATGTTTTCTCTCCGTACCCCACCCCTGACGTGTGAGCGTGTTTGTGTGTAAGTTTAGACTCACTGTAGATACCATGGGTGGGAACTGTATCCGGAGAGACATACACACACACATACACCACTTTGAAAATTACAACTTTTTTCTCCAATGGCAATAAAGTTTGGCTTCTTTTAAAAATGTCCAGCCAAGGTACACCGGGTGAAATGTGCATTTTTATGATGTGCATAACCCGTTATTTTTCCTCCTTAAATATCAGGTTTTTGAAATGGTTTTTCTGTAATTGAATTAGAGTGGCTAGTCACAACTGACTCAAAAGGCACAGCAGCAGAGTTTTCAGCCCAGATGTTGTCAGAGAACGAACTCAGCCAAAGTGCTTGATAAGTTGCTGAGCGGATAATCGACCCAACTGCAGAGTCCAGGCCGGTGACTGAAATCAGAAGTGTAGCAGAGGTCATGACTGAAAACATCGTAATCAAATTATCGCTTTTCACTGGAAAAAGTGATATATGATATCTGGGGTATTGGGGCTCCTTGGGATGGTTGTCATGAATCTGACGTTCAGTTAACATACCTCCCAGGAACACTGTGCTTCAGCAGCCACAGCTGTTCTAGTCAGTTTGTGCTCAACAGGAAACAAAACATCCTTCGCATCAGATGGAGACCTGGTGTCGTTCAGCACCGGCGTTTCACTCAACATATTCATAAATGCATTTCCTGATTTCCTCGATGAATCCCTTTTTCTATAACATGTCAGAAAATAGCAGCAAACATCTGTTCTCATAATTTCCCACATCTCAAGATGTTTGATTTGATCTATAGTCCCAAACTTGTTTGCTGTCATGTCATATGTGACGAGATTCTGTGGTCCAGTATGTCCCGGGTGCATGTGCTTAGTATGCTCAAGGTCAGAGTGAATATCAATGGGTGATAGAAAATGGATCTTTCCCTCCCTCTTCCTCTGTCCTCAGCCCGGTTGCCGCTTCCTGTATCTGTCATTTCAAATTAAAAGTGCCCCATCGGTAAGAGGCAAATGAGACATTAGAGACATTATTGCGTGAAAACAGCCATACGAGGCTTAATTTCTGTGTCAGATCACACCCATTTTTATGACGGGGCGGGCCACCGTTGGGGCGGCTGCAGCTCGGCCGGTGGAGCTCATTAATCTTAAAGTTAGCGTTTTGATCGCCAGCTCTGCTTGTCCACATGCCGACCTCTCGGCGGGAAATGAATGTCAGTCACTGGACAAAGTTGCCATCCAAGTTAAAGCGAAGTAAAGTCGTCGTACATCCAGACTGCGGGCTGCATTTAGGAAAACGGACGGGCATGCGCTCTTCTCTGCCTACAAGAATTGAGGAATCAAATATTTCGGCGTAAAGGAAACTTGAGCAACTTTCTCCAGCCGGTGACCTCTCGGTCCAGAGAAACCCGGGCATTGTGTCAGTTGGAAAGTATTACAGGCGATAAATATGTCCCATAATTCGAAAGACTGGATTTCAAACTATTCCCTTCGGTTGCCTAAAGTTGTAGATCGCAGTCGGCCGTTCCTGTGCGGCGCGTCCAAGCTGGAACCGCGCGGCTTCAGTGGCGCTATCAAAGACAAACAAAACAAATCTTTATCGAGCTCCATTTCCATAATGCTGTTTCTCTTTGAATATCCCTCTGTGTGGGTTTTCCACAGTACAAGTCTGAACAAATTCAAACCCTGCTATTCTGCAGTGCTAAGGTTCTCAGCTCTGTTTGATTAGGGCAACACACAGGAGGTCCACTGCCACGGTGTTTTCTTTACCTGGGCCCATAACTCTTAAAAACACACAAACACTTGGGTTGTAAATGACCTGTTCATCACACAGTGACAGGAGAGGTGATTCTGGACTCTTGGTGGGCCAGGTGTGCAGATCAGGACAGCTGTGTCGTGCCAAGACCTGTTGGCATGGCGACGCGGGACCATGGAAAGTTCTGGACTCTGTCGCTGCTGGCAGGGCTGAGCTTCTGAGCGGGACCCGGTGTTGGCTTTGCCTCCAGCTGTTTCTTTACAGACGTGCTGAACGCCAGCAACAGCCAGGGGCCAAGATCAGCCCAGCAAGTCTGGCCACACACAGCCCACTTACACACACACACACACACACACACACACACACACACGAACACATACAGTATACACCCACAGTTACACAAGCACATACAAACAAACACCCAAGCATTTTCTGCAATCAGCCTGTCTCTGCCAGAGCAACAGAGTGCAACAAACCCAAATTTATTTTCACACATCTCTTTTCTTCATGCTCCCATATTCTTCTTATTATTATTCAATTTTTACAGACTGTGTACTGTAGAGCCGCAAGGATTACAGCATATTTAATGAGATTCTTTTCATGAACCTCCTCGTCGTGCATCTTGAAATAATTTTTTTTTTTTGCAGAGAGGCTTGTCTTTGAACCATAAGTTGCTTATGGGTTTTTATTTGTGTCCCAACCAATAGTACTTGGCAGTTGTGGCTGAAATCTCAGTTGGTCTGCCTGACCGTGGCTCGGTACCAACAGAACCCCAAGCATTTCTGCTTTGACAGGGTCTGTTCCGGCCGTTCGGCAATTTCAAGTCTTTGAATATCTTCTCATTCCAAGGTCAAATATTCAAGGTCAAATACCTTTTCTCGCAGGTTGCTTTCCCCATGGCTCATCAACCAGTAAAACCAGTGCAGCCCCTGATCAAACATGCACTGGTGAAACTCTACAGCCGGTTCTACGGACACTTACTATTAGAGAGCATGCACAATTATGTGATGACAAATGGCTTCACCTGGCCATCCCTTCTGCCGCTGCTTGTTTTCGCCTGGGAAATTTGCTCACAGTGCACAAGGCGATGTTTAGATCGTTTCCACGCCATCGTTCTTGCCGAGGCGATCGTTATTGCAACATGTGGAGTTGATTAGGGCGGCAGTTTAATTCACAGAAAACGACACCCTCTGGCAGACTCATTGCTTTGAAATGCCCCATGAAGGACAAAGAAAGTTTCTAAATCTTGACTCTCATACTGTAATTTCTCTAATATGAGGATTAAAGGCTCTTCTATGATAGTAAACTAAATGTCTTTTGGATTTTGCAGCGAGAGCAAAGCACAACGTCACCTCAGTCTTTGGGCAAATCTGCTATTTCACCACTGAAGTGATGAACTGGGTGGACACCGTCTCCCCCCTATCCGACATTGGCAGTATCTTGTAGTCCCATGTGGGGTGAGCAAGATGTTTAGCTTCACACAGAAATGAACAACTATATATATATTTTACAGTATGTGGTTGCTTTGTATGGCATGTAACTCTGTAGCTGTATGTGTGTTTCTATAATCAGGTTTATAACTCTCGTCGTCACAGATATTTTAATAATACTTCCGTGTCCAGGTTTTGCGCTTCTTTTTTTTCTTGTTTTTGTCTGTCAAATATGTCTGTCAAATATTGTATAATTCTTTTGCTTTTGAAAAGTGATATACATCTTTTGTCTCTTTATTTTCCTCTGAAAGACACGGACTCATCTGTTTTTGCACATCATGGCAGAAAATGTTGAGATGACGGCAGTGAACCAGAGGCATGGGAACGTAGCTCGGAGCTACTCGTAACGTGATAACGTCTTTCACGGCACTGCAGCGTTCTGACTGCAGCGCTATCAGTGCGCCTTTGAAGGCGGTGTCAGTGAATAATCGCTCCGTTGAAACAGCCCCACCGCAGAAAAATAAACGTGCCATCCTTTGTTTTCCTTGCGTGGTCGATGGTAATTCATCGAGTAAAGAGAAATGGGAGGGAACTCTTTCGAGGCTTTTGTTTGCTAATTCATTACGTTCTCAAGACCGGGAAAAGTGGCTGCGGAAATTAAAATTTATTGAAATCTATTTCAGCGGTAAAGTTGGCTGTGTGTCTTGGAGAGTTAAGGCCTTTTTTTTTCAAACTTTCACAGTGAGTTTTGGTCAATGAGGAGGCAAACTGCTTTTGTGGTTCTGCTTGGAGGGAGGAATGTGTAGGTTTGCAGCCGGTGGAAACCTGCAGCCACAGGAACTGGCAGTAGTGGTATGCAGGGAACAAGCTATGGACTGATCAGCAGCCTTTCATGTTTAACATGAAAACATGGTCATCCCTGGCGGGAAACAGTGTCCAGCCACTCATCACGTGGAACTAGATAGTGCAGCGTGACGGCACAATTGGTCTCGATCAAAAGCATCAACAGATATTCCTCGTCCACGTCGGAATTATTAGGAGTCTTGCTTATTAATGCCTGAAAAGCAAACAAACTCAGGTGCCGTTTTTCAGCCAAAGTCAGACGTTAAACCCACACTTACTCAATCCAGTGCTCTATTGTTAATTCTCAGTATCTGCAGTCACACAAGGTCCAGTGACCTTAACCCTCAAAAGTCGGCCCATAGGACATTACAGGATATTGGCAAATGAGTTGGAAACGGTCCATCTTTTCCTTCTTTTGAAATTTATAAAGACTCTTAAGTGACACTTATTCCAGTGGAAAAGTAAATTAAGTTGTAATACTTACTCTCAGAATACCTTCAAGTTCACAGATGGATGGACAGATAGACGCCCCCAGTTGTTGTATGAAGTCACGGTGTGGATTTTAATTGGTGTATTTTGCTCATTATTCTACCGTTGTGTAAAACACTCGTTTTCATGTCATTCGTGTCCTTTTCCCCGGGTCAGACCTACGGCCACCAGTAGCCGTTTTAGAGCTACCACTCGAGGGCGCCGGTGTTTGTGACGTTCTAGTTCCTCACGCAGTAGCTTGAATCCGGGGGGGACGTTCTTAGCCTGGCGATCAGGCTGAACTGCCGTGGGGGGGGTTTCACGTCATCATTCAGACCTAAAAGCTGCGTCCGTCGTCCGGCAGCCCGATAGCCTGCTGAGATGACGTACGGCCTGACCAACTGAGAGACTTCCTCCCGTCCGTCCCCTCTCGCTGGGAACAGAGGAGGTGGATATGGTTCGGACCAGTCATAACAAGCATTTTTCAAAATGAGCTTCATCTGATGACAAGCTCGGACATATTGAATGCCCAACACTGTTTCCCAGTCCAAGTCTCTCTGACGATGCTGTCCAACAAAGACTTTGCTGTCCAACAGTGTATGGGGAGGAATACATTTTAAAAAGAAAAAATGTTTTTAGAAATGGAGCAGACATCATCCATGAAAGCAGTGTCTTAACATTTTACGCACAGCTGGACATGCACGGCTTCCTCGAGCTGCTACGGATATTTTCACTGAGTTTACCCCAAATCATTATGTTGTCACTTCAATTTCATTCTCACATATGGCATTATATGTCTTAATGCATGTGGTTACCGCACTTATTACTTTACCGGAGTGTGTCCATCAACTCGCAAAGCTTCAGCAATAAACTCATTTCCATTTGCTGTCTGCTGCTGATGTGCTGATGCTGTAAGTACGTCTCTGCCTTCAATATCTGTGGCGACTGCCAGCACTCGTCCCCCCTGCCCATCTGGTCTCATTTTGACACCCGAGGTTGCCATCTTGTAAGTCAGGGGGGAAAAAAGTAAGAGCTATAGAAAGGTGACAACAGTTTCCCCTCCTAGTTTACCTCCCTGCACCACACTGAGTCTGACAAGCTGCTGAAAAATAGGACCGGGTCACATTTCAGCCTCAAAAGAATGTGCAGGGGCTGTGAGTAACCCTGTGGTCTGCCTCGGCATGTTTGGTCTGGCTCTTCAGACTATCATGTAGTGTGCCATTGAGGACCGGGGGCATGAACACCAAAGAGAAGTGCCGAGGGCGTTCCTACTTTGGACCATAATTGACGCCAAAACCTAATAGTAGCTCTGTAATCAGTCCCCCCCCCTAATATTAGCACCATGGCTTTTTTCTCCAGGGTGGCGGTTGGTGTATTTGGCTCCGTGCATCCTCTTTGACCTTAAATTCAGTCCCTGTGGCTTTGTAAAGCACCCCTTGGCATCGTCGGCAGTCAGCACATTAATAAAATACTGCTTTAACCTTGTATATGATGCTTTCTCTTGAACGTAACACACAAGATAATGATGCCGGTGATTTCAAAAACAACCCCCAGTTTCAGCACTAATCCTTCTTACTAGAACGGATTACTGAATTGATCCATTATGCTTCCCTGCATGTCAGATGTATTAACTTCTGGAGCTATTTTTGCCATCTGGTTTTATCATTGAACTCCATTCAGGAAATCTCATGGAGCTGGTCTTTCTTTTATCAAAACCAGAAGCGCCGGTGGTGGCGGGCCAAAGCAGGCGGCCGAGGAAAGGTCCAGTTACACAGAGAAATAAATGATGTGTCCCAGAAGGGACTGGACATGAACTTAAAGATAACTTGGTCAGTGCTCTTCAAATCATGGTTGACATTCAATATCGCCCCCACTGGCGATTGTTGCACCTCTCACACTGCAGGGTAGCTGTCTACTGTTGCACCTGTGCTGAATTTGCAGGAAAACTCATATCCTCGCCTGAAAGAGAAGAGCATGTCAATTAAACGAGAAGCCGATCTCTGGTCAATCAAGCCACCCAGTATGTGCTCTCACTGTGAATTAAAATTAAAATTGATATCCCCAGCAAGGCCAATATTTTTTGTTCTGCCACTAAATGTCGGCGATTTATCATTCAAACATCCTAGGGTTTTGTGTAGGTACTTTTGGACCTCAGGTTCAGTGGGTTTGATGCTCAGCCAGGGACAATATCGAATCCATGCCAAGAGTCCAAGCTGTGAACGCTTGTCTGAGAGTTACCGTAAATCCTTCTGCTCGCACCACTAAGAAGCTCAGAAAGCCACAGCCCTGCTATTTGCCACCCCTGTGGTCCTTACAGGTAGCCACTGAGACTCCCCCAAATTATGATCTTCGTGTATAGGGGGAGCAATGCAAGAACAGAGCTCAATGGATAAAGGGCTACCTGTTGCCCCTTATTTTCCTCAGTGGATAAGGACTGGGGTTGTCAGTTTTCCTCTCTGTTGATTAATCTGGCACTTTATTGGATATGATCCTCATGATTAATGGCATATTATCCTGGCCCTCTGATAAAAACATACAGATTTCAGTTATTTCCTGGTTGAACTTGATATTTCTGGGTGTTATTCTTCACAATGCGCAACTTTTGAACATGATAAGCACATAGTTCCATCTGTTTGTTTGACCGTTTATGCAGTTTCTGTTTATGATTTTTCTGATCTAATTTCTATTTCTGTTCATGAGTGAAATGTAAACGTAAGCAGTTCACTGATGGTCAAATTATCCATTACAGCCTCAAGCTCATTATTGTTAGAAATCGTCCATCCTGAAAGATTTCACTGATGTTGCAATCATTTAAAAAAAAACATTTTTAAAACAATTAATTAGCATAAAGTCTGTAAACACAATAATGTTCTTAATTTAGCCTTTTTTTCAGAAATGGAAAATGGTCGGTCATTGGGGTCCGGGAGGTGAAGTCCAACGCTGCACCCACCAGGAGTTCCCAGCAGGCTTCTGGGATCACACATCAAGGTCTGTCGCTGGCCCGTGACCCATGCCCAGGCCTCTGTGATGGGGAGGGGCCAAAATTGAGTGGGCCAGAGGAGACAACACACCATAGCTGTGTGCGACTGCACAGTGAGCCCTTTCGCTCGTTGCCATGCTGTAGCTGACCGCAGGATTGCAGTGTTTACTTAAGAGCCGGTGCATAAGAGAAAGGCGGACCACCGGCAGTCACCACCCGCCGGGCTCTGGGCAGGACCTGGGGCTCATCTATGTTGAAAATGGCTCTGGAGCCTGCCACCTCCCACCGGGCCGGCCTATATTTAGCAACAAACTGAAAAACCTCCTCATTCTTAAAAAGCTGTTTAGGTTTCCATTGAGAAGGGGGTTCAGAGGAGGACGGGCGGTGATGCTGCACTCATGTGGTCTGCGGGGTGCTCCTCTTTGCCCCGGACTCACCTGTATGAGACAGTTAGGTTACAGCTCAGCTAGGACGGGAGTAGTCTATGTCCAAAGCACGGCCAAGTCAAATGTGGTAAAATAAGAAGGCAGGTGCTGGGAAATTCAGTGGGACACATCATTACATCATCCAGCTACCCAGCGGCGTAGTAAGAAGGTGGTGATAACACTGTGAAAAATACCTCAAACAATTGGCAGCTTCTTCTGATCTTCTTCATTAACACGGAAAGTGAGTGTTGAGTTTGTAAGGGGAGACTTAACACATGTAAAGACGTATGTTGAAACAGCAGCAACACAATACCTGATGACTCAAAATTATATTTCCAAGCATCCGAATGTTTAATACTCGACTAGTTCTGCTTCGTTTGCTCAAGAAGTCAGCTCGCCTGTTTCCTTTCTTGAGAAGATGACGATTTGCTGAGTCTGTCCTTTTCTGTTTGCGTGCTGTTCTACTCTTCCCAACTTCTTCAATGTCCCATTGAACTCGGGAGGAGGGCAAATCCAAGACAGGACATGCGTATTACATGTTTTCATTTGCCCTTATATATGCCTCAATAGTGAAACAATCCCTCTTTTCATGCCCACGGCTTCATTCAGTGGGTGGCGAGAGCACCACTATGATTGGGGATGAGGGAGCTGGGTGATTTTTTCCAAGGTGAGCACCTCATGGGAGATGACTGTTCGCTGCCATTAGTTTAAGTGCAGGAGTGTCAGTTAACCCGACACTGGCACCAGGAATACTTAATGCCAGATGGAGGGAGCTGTCCTTGATGTCTTAACAAGCAGGCGCAGAGAAACAAGCCTTTATTCAGTGTGAGAGAACATAGAAAAAATTGATAACTTAGCAAGGTTACCACAAAGTGTACGTTAAATCCCACATAGGAAAGGGAGGGATAAAGGAGATTGAATGGGGTGGGGAGGGGCAAAAGTCCAAACTGGATAAAAACACAGTTTAGATGTTGCTGACTGTAATTTTTTATTGCGTTCAAAATACGCAGGAATATAAAACAAAGCAGTGGTTGTCACGCTAAAGGGTCCAGCTGCTTAAGAGGTGTCAAATTATTGTACCTCAGCTGGATACATCGGTGTTGGAAGCCAGGGGGTGAGAAAAGAGCCAAACCCAGCAGACTTTGGCACATTTGTCCTTTACCGCTGGCACGGATGAGCCACGCTGTGAGGCTTCAGAACATCGATAGGCCCCCTGTGTTTTACTACCCAAAGCTATGAGCTGCCACAAGGGCCGACGCGTCGAGACTGCCTCCTGGCAGGACAGTAAACATGACGACAAGTGCTTTTTCCACGCGGCGCGCCCCCTCGCTCCGCTGAACAAACACTCCTGATGTGGGTCCAGCTCGAGAGCACGCGGCCCTTTCAGGCAGGGAGACAGTGTGAGGCCCCGAGAAGTTTCAGTTTCCAAGTTTGAATAAATAAGATCATATCAGCTGAAGTACCAGGTTTTTGGGGAATGTGTCCTGGCTGCAGTAGACGCAGAGCTGAGAGCTATTACTTAAAATAACTTGACACCAGAAAGCCCCCCCAAATCGACCAGTAAGGAAATTACAAACACAGTCATGTCAGTGTATGGAAGCACCTCATACAAAGGTCCCCAAAGAGGTCTCTCGTTGTCAGCTTTGATAAAACCCACTCCCTTTTCTTTTTTGGTACTTAATTGAAAATTGAGCTTGAGTCCTGCCAACGATTGCAATAAAATGCTGAATGCACTGAGCTGCTGGCGCGTTCCCTGATCTGGCACTTGTAATTACGGCTGCCGCTGAGTCTCTGTTGATTGTCTGCTCCTCATTCATTAGGCGCAGTTAATGCTGACGCTCCCGAACGGTGACTTCTTGCTTGAGTGGAAGGGGGGCCTGTGAGCTCAGAGCCCAGGCATCCGGCAAAGAGAGGAAACAGTCGAGGGGCACGGCGGTGTCACAGCCGACACATCACAGGAGGCTTTTGAGAAGTCTTTGGCTCTTCCTATACTGGTCCGGTACCAGTGTTCAGCCATGTGGACAGAAAAACTAAGCAGAGGCAGGTCTGTTGAGAGCTTCGGCCAAGTTAAGCACGGAAATATTTCTTTCCTGTTAACTCAAGAGTCTGGCAGTCACCTGCGTGAGGTTGCCCTCTCTTTTTAGTCGCGAGCCACCGGCCGCTCGGTTCAGCCGTGTCAGGCACGCAACAAGAAAGAGGCCCACCTGGTGATGAACCATGAGCAAATTGTCATTGTCTCTTTACTAGGAACATTTTCACTTCGCTGGTTGTGTTGGCAGAGAGAAATTCCCATACTTGTCAAAGTTTAGAGATCTGAATTGCGGGGGAGCCGGCTCTGTGCTCGGGGACAGTGGATAAATTTCTATTTGGATAGCGTTGGCCACAGTAGCTCGCTAGCACAGGCTCCCCTTAAACCCACATTAACTGTTTGGTTTTATTTTTTCTGGAGCCACTTGCGTTGAGCAGAAACAAGCTATAAACACAACATTAACATCAACTTACAAAGGTGATTTGGCATGTTGAGGCAACATTAGCATTCATTCGGAGTCGTGTTACTGACCACCTGATGAAAACAAGTCTGTTATTCGCTCTCATGCGAACTCCTGAGGAAAATATCTGTAGCCGTGAAGTGTAGCATGTACCTCCTGCGTGCTGTCGCTAACGGCGTCTGCCGTTTGCTGCTGCGCAGGGGCCTTACAGCGGGTTTCTCCAGAGCTGTTGTTGCTGAAAGCAGTTGCATTTTGCGGTTGAAAGTGACAACTCCTGTGTGAGCTGTGAGATTCTACCAGGACAGTAAAGCTGTGGGCTGTAAAACCGGAAACGGTGGACAGAAAGACAGTGAAGCGCTCCGTGGAGCTCAGGGGAACTTCAGAGTCAAGTGATAACTCTCTGTGGGTTCGATCGGCAATATTGAAATATTGATTGTAGCAGATTTAACTGAGCTCAGTGTCTGTGACCAGTGACTGCTGCTGCTCAGCTGCTGCAGAAAAGGCACTTCAAGCAGCTCTAACAGATCAAACTTGTGTTGATCCTTTCGCGCCAATGCTTTACGTTTCGAGGAGATGGATGGCCGACATTAAGTTTTCACCCCAAGATGAATCCAGCGTGACATCCCATGGGTGCCTCGGCATGGACTTAATAGAAATTCTTCATTCACTACCCGGACGTTCACACGCAGTAATGTTTGCCTGAAGTTCAGCGAGGACATGAGCGAGTGTGTCTCCATACCCGATGGCCAAATAAAACGGGACAAGCCCAAATCATAATAGTAATCCAAATATATGGAGCAGTACTTAAGATACAAACAGGCCGGTGGCCAAATGGGCATCAACAAGGGCCAGAGAGGCCGTCTCATTTTTCCTCCTGACAGAAATGTCTACAACTAAGTGTGTGTCCTTTAAGTGGAGTTTGGATTGTCAACAGATGAAAATATACTGTGTGAGCACTACTAGATGGCTGTTCCGGGGCCAGGACACACAAATCTTAACTCCTGTGAAATACACGGCTCCCGCTGCCCGCATCCTACCCTCCTTTTTGTACAGGAAACAGCCCAGGACTTGATCTTAATTAGTTTGGCAGTGAGTAATAACATCCTGTGAGGGTTAGAGATTGTTGTGACAGATTAGTGTAGGAAAACAGACCTTTATTTATCTTCGCTGTACAACAAAATGCTCTGGCAATTAAAAAATCTCAATGTGTGAGTTTTAAAAAAAGGAATAAACTTTTATTTTTAAAAAAAGTTTTAAAAAGTGGAAAAATTAAAAAATTACGTAAATCTGGCCCAAGCAACATGTGTACGCCCATGAGATGACAGGGCTATGATGGCACAGTGTGCTCATATTTCATAATGTTGATTAATTTCACAAGTATATGTTTTGTTGTGTCAGTGGAATTGGATCAGACATCCTCTGGGTGGTAAAGGTTGACTTTTCCTAAGCTACTTCTGTGGTTGGCTCAATTGGGATTTAGAAATGCTTAAAAATCCAAGATAAACTCAACTGAGGAGTTTGCGCTCAACATTTTTCTAAGTGATCAGAAGTCCACTTTTAGAACACAGATGTTTGAGTTTGTGTTCGTTCGAGACGTGCCCTCTTTTCCAAACACCATTTAACATTTAATAATTTGATTGTCAACACGACGTTCTTCATGTAACTCCACATGGACCTTTACACTCTCATAAACTTTTTTTTTTGGTTTTCCACCTGCCAATTGTTTCATTTGTTCTCAAGATTTGTTTTACAATAATATGTCAAGAAAATGTGAATGTTGACAATTTAAGAGCGGCCTTTGATCATTTTTCAGAGGCCATGACTGTTATGCTTAAAGAGGCACTCTCTATGATTCTTGGCCTGAGCCTTATTTTCTGTATAAATTACATACAAAGAAAGCTTAAGAGGTGTTTCTCAAGGGCTCAACATTTTTTACGCTTACACTCCATTGGCAAATCCGCTATGGAAAAGCTGAACTAAACTTCCAGTACTGTATTTTAGTGTGGTTTGGAGCTAAGGCGGGGATCAATTGCTTGGTTTCTGCAGCAGCATCCCAGAAAGCCCCAGAGAGGCAGGTCTGAAGGACAGGTGGGGAGCCACACAGTGCCACCTCAAACCACTGGGTGGGTGTGCGGGTGGTGGGGAGGGGGGCACAGGCACAGAGTTAGAGACCAGCACACCCACAGACCCAGGACAGACACTGCCGTGTGTGTGTGTGAGTGTGTAAAGCTGCTTTCAGGGATTACTCTTATTATTGGTTTACTGATTGTTAATATGTATTAAAAAGTTATTAAATGCTGAAATACTGCCTTGTTTTGTCCAACCAGTATTCTAAAATGTAAATCATCATATTTGAGAAACTCAAACCTATTTAGTGTGCGTGTGTTTGGAGGGGACTTTTTGTCCATCTTTTTTTCTTGTGCTCTCCTGTTTTGTCGTTTTTGTCTTCATTTTACAGCCTTCATTTTATTTAGTGGTTTGTACACTTGATTTTTTTTTCTGCCTCATTTATTCCCCTCTTTCGTATCTCTCTCTCTCTCTCTCTCTCTCATTTTAACTTATGTCCTTTATTACATGAAATCAAGATTATTTTCATGCTGGCATGATATTTAACAACATGAAACTGCAAACAAGAGAACCATGTTAATTTTGAATATACAGGGTTTTGGAAGAGTTCCTTAACTTAAATGCAGGACTTTTAAATACCAGAAACCTGTTACACAACAATATGATAATTGCCGAAGAGGAAAGCATGAGTGAAAGTCAGTAGAGACAATACCATTAGAATAATTTATTAATAAAACACATTTTTCTTCATTTTTCTTCTCATCAGTGTATAACGATGATTAAATCTATGCAACAGGTCTGATGGTGCTGAAACAAAGAAGAATGAACAGCTTCTCAGAAGCCAATATGTGCCACAGTTTTCCCTATTTCCCATGACAGTAAATGCACCATCCATCAGAAACACTTCTACACTCTTTTCTTACAATTTATCATAATCTAAGACATTCACATTCTCTAAATCCTCTTTTGTTAGGAAACTGAATTTGGTGCTGTAGACTTCTGGAGACCTGCAGTCACTCTGATAATGTGACTCATGCTGCCCTCTTCTGTCACACAAGCATGATTTCATCGAAACAGGCTTCATTCACTCACTCCCACATTATGTAATATAAAAACCAGGGGTGTTGTAGTGAGGGGAACAGTGGAACTAAGTACCCGAGGCCCCAGAAAGCTTGGACTTTCTTTTTCTCTGCATTACATTACATATTTCAGGCTGAAGTTCAGAGAGTTCAGATTGTTTTCATAAAATGTTTCAAAAAGAAAATAGTGAAAATGTTCATCATTATTGTCTGAAGTGATGTTAGCATTTTATTATTTTTTTTAGTCAAAAGGGTGTTTTTTGCACCATATCAGTGGCTAAAGCTTAATCAGTTATTGAAATTGCTACTAATTGTTTTTTATCCTAATCAGTTTCATCAGTTCAGCTCCAGTACTGGTTAGTTTATATGGAAGCAAGGATACTTTAATGTATTGTGTGGATTAAACAGGGGCCCAAGAACGAGTCCTTGCCCCAGGGCCCCCTGGGAGGTTGCTCCGGCCATGACTGTAATTACTGGTATTAAGTGCGAACTCTTATTGATCTTTTAAGATTAGACTAGCAAGAAAACATGTTTCACGAGTTGAATCTGTAGTGGTATAAATGCAGGAACAGTCGATACCATTTCACCGCCGTCAAAACCGTCCTCTTATCGCTAACACGACACGGATGACTCGTTTATGTCCGCATTTGTCTACGCATTGATCACAATAATGCCAATAACGTCGTTAAAATGAAACAATGGTGTAAAGGCCGCCGGGAGCATTTGCGGAAAGCCGTTATCTAAAACACACAGCCTACGGTTTCTTTGTGGCGGCGGTCTGCGACTGTACCATTCATAGCAGGCCAATCAGCGTGCAGCGTACTGCGGAGTTTTACCCAATAGCGGCGCTGCTTGCTTTTGGGCCTTGTTGCGACCGCGGACAGACAGAAGCAAGTGGACCAGGTTGAAGCTAAGCTAATTTATTCACATTACGGCCGGTGAATTTTGATTTTTGCATCAGCTCCATTCGCAACACACGCGCCTATCTGCTTTCAAAAAATCAGAGGTACCTGTAAATATTTTAAATATTAGGCTAAAAAGCCAAACCGGCCATTTATTTTGTTAAACCGCTTCTTTCCCGCGAGCTAATTTGGCAGCGGGTGCGCGCCAGTCGTGTTTGACAACAGCGCTGTTCAGTCACGTTCCCGGTGTTGATGTTGTTTGCAGCTGCCGACTGAAGCGCCAAAGAAAGAAAAAAAGAAAAAGAAAGCTTACATCGGCTGTAAAGAAAAGTGAAGCATGGCAGAATTTCTCGAAGATCCGTCGGTTCTCACGAAAGATAAGCTGAAGAACGAGCTCGCTGCCAACAATGTGCCACTTCCCAGCGGAGAGCATAAAAAAGAAGTGTACGTGCAGTTGTATCTGAAGAACTTAACCGTGTTGAACAACAAGAAGAGTCCACCCACAGACACCTTCTCCAGCGACGAGGAGTTACCTGCTCCCGTGGTGTCCAACAAAAGTCGATCTGGCAGAGTGAGTTTCGGTTCATTGTCACATCTGATCCCTGTTGATTTTGATTGACTGATGTGACGCCGTTATCTTCTGTACAGATTGCGGCGGCAGTTCCTACTTGTTTGATATATTCAACTTGTTCTTTTTTCTGCAGAAAGCTACTAAAAAGACAGACAAGCCTCGCACAGAGGAAGTGGAGGTGACAGATCTCACAGATGAAGATTTGAAACAACAGCTTGCAAAGTATGGTGTGGAATCTGGACCCATTGTTGGTGAGTTCCTGGAGCCACGTCTTGCATTTTCTTAATGAAAGACACAAAAAAAAAAGTAGAAATGTATATTTTTGGCAGTTTTAATTCATTGTTATTTGATTATAACAGATGCTGGATATGCTTTCATTTTCAAACTGATTGGGAATGAAAAACGATGCCTAATGTTTGCAAACGCTCTCTAAAGCAGCACCGCTGCATTAGTAAGGTTTCTGCATTTTCATTTCAGTGAAGTGAAAGTACCAGGTGTTACTTTGTGTTTACTCTTTTTCATGCCTTTGTCGCCCCCACTCAGCCACTACCCGCAAGTTGTACGAGAAGAAGCTGCAGAAGCTTCTGGACCAGCCTCCAGCTGAACCTGAGGCTCCTACAGATGTCACAGCTCTCCCCAAGGCAGACAGCAACCAGAATGGCAACACAAACTCTGACCATTACAGCGACAAGGAAGATGGTGAGCTCTCATTGCCACTTGCTCATGATAATTTTTCACTCTACTTGCCAAGAAAACATAAATGACTAGCTACCTGCAGGTTAATCAAGGCTTAACAGGTTGGATATTAGAAAACGCAGATTGCTGTACTGATGTCCCCGTTCTTTACTGTTGTGTTTATATAACCTGCGTGATTCTTTTCAGATGAGATCACTGCCCCTGAACCAGAGCCTGTTCCTGTTGTAGAGAAGCCTGTGAGGAGCAGAGGGAAAACTCCAGTCACTGTCAGGACCAGCAGTAGACGACAAACGAAGGTGAGGTACATTTAGTCGCTCCCGAGCTTGGCAAGCAGAGTACGCTTTCTTTTTGCGTGAACATGTTCATTTGCTGCGCTGACAGGTGGTGGAGGAAATTATTGTTGAGGAGACCCCAAAGAAGGCCAGCGAGAGCGTTGTCGAAGACATCCTGGCCAATGAAATAAGCACACCGACAGGCATCAGGTAATCATTTACCACAAATTATTACTGTATTGGTAAAAAATATGTATATCCTAAATGTTAACCTAAAAGTTGTCCTTGGAGTAAAACTTGATCCTAATTCACGGTTCGCTCACATGCTCACATCCCAGGCCAAAGATCCCAAACAGAGATGTTTTACCCCATACACTTTGTCGATTGACTTTAGTGAAATATGTGAGAGGTATCTTAATACCGACTAACCTTTGATTTTGTTGTTTCTCTGATCAGTGCGACCTGCAGGCGCCCGATCCGAGGGGCTGCCGGTCGACCGCTAAAGCCCAGCGATTACTGGCTGGATGAGTCCCGCATGCAGCGCAGCGTCCACACCGAGACCCGCACCTACTCCGAGTCTTTCTCTCGACTGGGCAGCACCGTCACGTCGAGCAAAGCCTCGCCCCGATGGGGCTTCCTGCCCCTGTTGCTCAAGCTCCTGCTCCTTGTCGTGGTGGGTTGTTCTCTCTACTATGCCTACCAGAACGTGGACGCGGATCAGATCAGCACCCTCAAAGGCCTCCTGGACAGCGTCATTGTCCCACTCCAGGGCGTCGCGGACAACGCGGCCACCTACCTGGGCATCAGCAGCAGCAGTGCTGCAGACAGCGCCGGCAAGTAAGCCCCCTCAGCAGTCCCTCGCCACACCTCCCTGCTGCCTGCCACCTCACACCGCAACTCAAGCAGAAAACCTGGCTCACCTCTTATCTTTTTTCCTACATGGTTGGACAAAGGACACAGATTTAATTGGAATGGTAAACTTTCTCCTCTCCAGATTCCAGCTTTGCCTCCCACCACAAGAGGGAGGTATAACTCAAGCAGTAGCTTCTGGATAACATTGTTTTGTGGCAGTCAGAAGAGACTCCTTTTAATGTTGATTTTAATCTGTGAATTGTTTGTGTCTTTGTGTGTATTTAACCCTTGTCTGTAGAAACAGTGCAGAGTGGAGAGGCCAGTTTATCCATGCATGGTTATAGTTTTTGAAGGTTATACTGTAGTCTCTAATGCTCCGTGCCAGGTGTTTTTTCTGATGGTGAAGTGCCTGGACACTGTTAGCACTTAGTGCCCTCCCATTTTTCAAGCACAAAGCAGCGCTACTACTAATACCAGAATGTCTTCATGTGTTTCTATATGAATTTCAAAATTTTCTCTGTAGCTATAGAGTTAGGTAGGGTGATTCATTATTTCTATGGTGCTCAGGTCGATTCCGCTCAACCTTTTCTATTGTGGTCTGTGCTGGGAGGAGCCATGTGGTGTAATCAGGTCACATCGCTGCATGAGGAAAATCGTCCCATGTTCAAGCTGAAGTATAATGATTTCCTTTTTCCTCCAGTGGCCGATCACTGTTTGAATCGTCTTGTATGGGGCTCCATGCTCATGACGAAAGTGATCATGTCACTCTGTGTTGTAATGAGCTTTTTTAGCCTCAATGGATTGATCAAGAAAATTTACTGTTCCTTGGCCGTCTTGTATTAACAGCCTCTTCAATTTGCAAACTGCAAACTTAAAATGGAACAGCTTTTTTTTTGCATTGATTATCTGAAAAGTTTAGCAAACCAAATTGCAGTGTTTGATCTTTTTTTCCAGCCCTGTCAGTGTGCCCATATGAGTTTACATGCTTTGGGTTTTAGTGGTCTGTCGTGCTTCCTTTTATCTTGTTCTGTTTTTATTAGATTTCTGATCCTTCGGTCCTAAATGCAGGACTGGCTGTCGCAGTGCACCCACATAGCCCACCTCACTGACTCCATGTGTCCAGACATGGCAGATCTACGATGAATACACATGGAGAAAGTAATTTTATTTTTGGGACACTTAATCGGTGTATTCTCTTCACAGCTCTTGGCTACGTCTGCCTGTGCAAATTACCGTAATGAACGCTGTAAGTTACTTAATTGGGTGTGAGAATTGATTCATTGGAGGTGATGTTGGGGGTAAGAAAAAAAATTCTGGGGTATCTTTGTTTCTATTTTGATATTTTTCTAAAGTGGTGTGTTCAACTTTTTTATAGCACATTTTAAGGTAACATATGAAAGCAATATGTAATACATGCAAGTGATCACGTATCTTAATCTGAACCTTGCTGATTTAACAACGGATTCATCATCAGGCAGCTCCCCCACAACGGACAGAAACAACAGGGGTTATGTGGGTAAGGATTTTTAATCTGTTTATTTATGATAATGTAGGCAATGTATCATAAAATAAACTTGGTTGTTACCACACATTTTTTCCGTTGTCTCCCGCAGCTCTCCCTCTACGTCTGTCAAGTACATTTGCGTGTTTTAATTTATGGCAACACATTTTATACGTTGCCACTGGAAGAACCCACATTTTTTAAGGTGTTTGAAAAAGATGATGGTCGGATGTTATCACAGTGAATGTCGTGGCTAGTCACATCATTGTAACCACAAACTCTCCTTATCACCCTGTTGAGGGCAGCTGTTGTTGAGCCATGCAGGGCAGAGCAAACACCCTCTCTCTTTCATCTGATTACGGCACTTATAAAGCGGAAAACACCTCAGGCCTCTCTTACCGTACTGAGTGCCTGGCAGGCTTTCTGCAGATTTAGCTTCTTGCCTCACCTGGGCACCTGTAAGTATGAGAACCTCTTTTTTCTCAGACCACCCAAGAGCCCCAGACATTGTATCTATGTCACACTTAGCTGTGTTTCAGTGTCATTCATCAACCTGCTTTCTCTCCATCCAGTGGTTTCCTCCAGGTGATGAGCAAAGAAGAGCTGTGTTACCGCCCTGTGTGTGAAGGCCAGTGTGACAGAGCCCCACGATAACAAATTTACCCTTTAGTGCTTTATGATGTGTACAGTAACACTGCTACATTACACTCACTCCTTAAATCTACCCATTTTATTGTGAGCGTTCTCAGGTAAGACACTGCAGTGACCATTCACTGGACCTCAACCGGAGCAGTGAAACTATTAAGCAGGCATTTAACAATAAGCAATTATAACAATAATCATAATTGTGATGTCAGCTAAGAATTTACTGTCTTTACATACCTTGTGTGGCATCTTGAACCGTTTTGATTTAACCACATCTCTTCATTATTTCATTGGGAATTTGTGTTGCTGAGGGTGAACGCTGTACCTGCTGACTGTTGGAGTGCCACACTGAGACTTTGTAGGGGATGGAGAGGCTTAGACAATTAAATCCAGTAGGCTGCAGCCTGACAGCACAGCAGGAAGAGGAGCAGACACACAACACACGAAGGGTGAGTCCCACTGCAGCACTGGAGAAAGGACAAGAACGAGAAGAAAATTCTGCCCAACGCAGCCGGACCCTGAAGACAACAGGTGAACAGCTCTGCTTTGGTGTCTTGTGGTTTTGAGAAATGTGATGGAGGCAGACAGATCTCGACTGCATTTGTTTTGTTTTTGTTGCTTTGTGGGGGGGTATTTATCTAGATTTACTCATTTTCTATGTTTTACAGAACAGTTGAACTCAGTTCAGATCCATCACATTTATCTTAGTGATCTGTTTATCCACAGTACATAGGTGCGTCTGTTCACAGTTGTTCTCACAGTGGATGTCGACAGCTTCAAGTTTGACCACTCATCTCCAGATGCGCTGACATTACTGTCAAATGCACCACTGAGGGGATACTGTACCTCTGTATTATAAAGAAAGTTGAATACATTAATAGCAGCAGTCGTTCAGAAGACAGAGGGGGACATGTTCCTTCTTTGAAATGTAGCTTTGTCTGGCAACTTGAGGCTCATCAAATAATCATCAGGAGCAAGAGAAAATTACATTTTTGAAATCGATTACTTAATTGATTAGCAAAAGTTACAGCTTATAGAAAAGTATTCTTTATTGTCTCTATAGTACAACACTTGTCTTAATATGGTGCTTTGTAGGATTGATAAATTACCTTCTTCATTGTGGCTTTTTTCAGTAAGTACACCTGCTGCCCTCAGTTACATAAATATCTTTGCGCCATATTCAAACAATTGACTGTCTCCTCTCTTCCACTTCCGCTGTCTGCGTTCAAGTTCAACTGCAGCTAAACATTACTCTGCCACACGCAAACATCCAACACGTCGCCACACACTCGTCTTTTACACGATACATACATAAACTGATCCTGTGTGATTGTTGTCGCCCGTTCATGCCCGACCCAACCATGCATTCAGGAACTCATGAGAAGTAGCACCCACGCGCCCACGCACCCACGCACCCACGCACCCACGCACCCACGCACCACCCCGTGCCCTTGCAGGCATCGGTTGCTCTTGTTGATCCTTGGAGGGCATGAAGCTTTCTCTTGGTTATCCAGTTTTGCGGGGCTAATGATTGGACTGTTTCCCCAATGCACTTACAGTGGTTCTTAATACACTGGGTCTTTTATCTCCTCTAGAGACGGGTTAATTACCCATAAGCCTTAAGAATCAGGGCCACTTGCTTTTCAGTATTTACACTGTGCAGCATCCAGTGTTAAGACTTTACCTTAAGTATATTAAGCAAAATACGAATTGGCTCCTCAATCATATATAATGCAGATCTGTTTCTGGCATTACTGTAGCTTTAACAAAGCCTGGTGCATTATACTGTGCTCATCTCAGAGAAATAATTAGGGGAATATTAATTTATTAAATTGATAGTAATCAAAAATAGAAATCATTTATTATCGTTCTGTAGACACATCCAATTAGATACAAGGTTAATGTTCATCTGTACAGGTGCGGCAGATGGAGGCAGCGTTAAGGGATTACAGTAACTCCCTTAACAGTCTGCAGTCAGTCAGTCAGGTTTGGCATCCGATTACAGTGCTTCGTCCTCCGTTGGGGGGGGAGCAGCACTTGTCAGCTCCCCGTTCCGGTCCCGTCCGGCCCGAGTCACATGTGCTACCAGCTGCAGCTGACCGGACACCTGCCTCCACTGTCTGGATCGCACAGACAGCCACTGTGGGAGGTGTTGTGGATGCAAAGGGGGGAGCAGGCGTCTTAATCATCCATTCAGTCTGCCATGCTGATTACATGGTGGTATTTATACCTCGCAGCTCGGAGCATCGCCCAACAATGCAAGTATCGCTGCTGTGTTTGTGTCTGTGGCTGCGTGTCTCTTGAAGGTGAACTCCGCAGAGGGGGTGATGTATGTGTGTGCGCTCAGAGTGTTTTGGTTTTGTTTCTGTTTTTTCTTTTCTTATAATGGATCTGGAAGTCACAGAAGTCATTGCTTCCGTTAGTGCTGCAATGTTTAATTTATAATCCAGCTACGCTCTGACTGTGACATGCTACGTCCTGGATGCAGTTTTTCTGAAGTTTGAGCACGCAGCCTGCTGTCTAGTTGTGGGATGGTGCCCGCCTGAAATGTTTATTGGTTATCAACAGACACTACGTCTGACCAGGAGTGTTCCTCTTCTGTTTTCTTCCCTTTCCTCTTTCACGTGCACCCTCCAGCATTTAAAATGGCCTCAGTCCTGCAGAAGCTGATCACCCCGCTCTTCACTGGTCCTCCCGAGCCCCCCAGGAATAAAGTGACGGTGGTGGGCGTGGGCCAGGTTGGCATGGCCTGTGCTGTCAGCATCCTGCTCAGGGTAAGATCCCCACTATTTCTGCCTCTTCTCAGATTACCCTCGTGCCTGCTGTTGTCTCAGGATGGGGTAATACCCAGGATGCTGCGAGACTGACACCGGATTACTGATCTTTTGGTGTCTGATCTGGGTGTTATCCCCACACTGTCCTTATTAAGGCATAGTGACAATGGCAGGAAAACCTACAGTGAATAGCATAGAGTAGAACAGAGTATTGTATGATAAATACACACCGAGAGTTCAAACACAGTGATGTTCTACTAAAGCAGTTCAGCCCAGCTATGTTTCTTCAGCTGTAATTGGCCAGTAGTTTTCTGTCTACAGGAATAACTTTATTACTTTCATTCATGGTCTCATGGACCATGTACAAAAAACTCTCATAGTAAGAGAAAAGATGTATTGTGCTATATTGACCTATAGCTAATATTATTTCAATTGGATGCAATTAATACAATTACAAAAGTAGTGAGTCCTACATAGTTTTCTCATAGATTAGATGCATAAACACACAGTGAGAAATCTGTGTGTTTGTTTTTTTTTATTTAAACATGAATGCAAGGCAGGTCACTCCTTGCAAAATAGCTAAGTACAAGGTTAGGTGAGCAAGTAAATATATATTGTATATATGATCAGGTTTTGAGTTGAGATCATATTTAACAGCTCAAACCTCTCTGCTGACATCATTTCAACTGGTAAATCTAACTGTAAAATGCAGTTATTTTCCCTGATGTGTGCAGGAGCTGGCTGATGAGCTGGCCCTGGTGGATGTGATGGAGGACAAACTGAAAGGAGAGATGATGGACCTGCAGCACGGCAGCCTCTTCCTCAAAACCCCCAAAATAGTCGCAGACAAAGGCGAGTTTATATCCCAGACATGCCAGGAAATTTATTCTTAGAACTTGAGCATTGGTTTGATGAACACGGTTTCCTCCTCTTTCTTCCTCTCTGTCAGATTACTCTGTGACGGCAAACTCCCGCATCGTGGTGGTGACTGCCGGAGTGCGTCAGCAGGAGGGGGAGAGCAGGCTGAATCTGGTCCAGAGAAACGTCAACATCTTTAAACACATCGTCCCCCAGATCGTCAGATACAGCCCCGACTGCATCATCATCGTGGTTTCCAACCCAGGTGCGGCTCAGCAGGCATTTCTTCAGTCTTTTGTCTCCCACACACAGACAATGGTGCTAACGGCTCTCCTCAACAGTGGATGTGCTGACCTACGTGACCTGGAAACTGAGCGGCCTTCCCAAGCACCGCGTCATCGGCAGCGGCACCAACTTGGACTCGGCCCGCTTCCGCTACCTGATGGCCGACAAACTTGGAATCCACCCCAGCAGCTTCAACGGATGGATCCTGGGCGAACATGGAGACACCAGCGGTGAGGATTTGTGGCATTTGTGTCTGACTGGCTGCGAGGAAGCACAAAGAAAGTATCGCCGTCACGTCTTCAGTTAATGAACGGAGGGTGAGGAGGGTTTCAACGTGTGTTTCAGTGCCTGTGTGGAGTGGAACGAACGTAGCTGGGGTCAGCCTGCAGACGTTAAACCCGGACATCGGCACCGACAGCGACGACGAAAACTGGAAGGAGACCCACAAGATGGTGGTGAACAGGTAGACCAGATGTAACGATAATGTGACAAGTTTAGAATCATTGCTCTCGTGTCTGAATGCATACACTTTGCATCATCTGATTTTGAATACTTTGATAATAACTGTTACATATCAAAACAGAGATAAAGTGATATTTAATGATTTAATTTCATCCATATTGCTCTCTCCGTCACATGTATGAACTAGTATCGGTCTAAAAATGAGAAAAGTGAGGATTATCTTCTATTCAAGGATCAGACATAGATTATAAATTCAATTCTCCTTTCTTTGTCCTCGTCTCATCATAGAAGACAGAAGCAGCTGTTGCTTGGCAGGCAAAATCTGTTGTTGTGTTTTATGAGTTTAACATCTTCCATCATTCCTTTATTACATTTCAGATCAACTAACAGTAGTAAGTCAAAGCATCAAACAGTCCAAAGTTAGTTTTTGGTGTTTTAAGCCGTGTCCACGTGTCTCTCAGCGCTTATGAGGTGATCAGACTGAAGGGTTACACCAACTGGGCCATCGGTCTGAGTGTAGCTGACCTGACGGAGAGCCTCATGAGGAACATGAACAGGATTCATCCCGTTTCCACCATGGTGAAGGTACGGGGTGTTCACACATGCACACGTCTTCATTCACATGCATTTTACAGACTTGAACACGCATGACAATTTTAAACATAAGCCAAGCTATAGCTTTTCCTTTAAAAACTTTCATAAGGTTGATATCTACAGCCAGTGTTTGTCATATTAATGAAAAAGCAATGATTGTTCTTAAATTGCAGATATTTAAAACGAATGTTTAAAAAGTGATGAGTAAGAATCACATTTAATGTCAAGCCTTTGCTTTCGATTTAAATTAGTAACATATCTTTCCTTCTTTTGATCACGTTACATGTGGGCATAAGTTGCATTTTTTGCCGGTGGCTCTAATCTTTGTTGTGTAGATGTATATTCTCACACAGACAGCGTTTTTTGTTGATTGATAGGACATGTACGGGATCAGTGACGAGGTGTACCTGAGTCTGCCCTGCGTGCTGAACAGCGGGGGCGTGGCCAGCGTGGTCAACATGACCCTGACAGATGACGAGGTGGCCCAACTGCAGGCCAGTGCCAACACACTGTGGGACATCCAGAAGGACCTGCAGGATGTCTAACTGTCCAGCAGGCGGCGACGTAGCTGCACCTTCCTGACTGCCCATCGCCCGCCATCGCTCTGTAACCAAAACCAGACTGCTCCAACCTCCAAAACTTCAACTCGCTGCCCTCTGTAGAGTCACAGGCGTATGTACGGAGATCTAAGCCTGTCCAATTTAGCTGTAGATGTCAGAGTTTGTTCACATCTGCTCGCTGAAGACCTAATGTCACAATGACTCAGTGAAATGTTGCTCTGTCCTTCACTGTTTAATGGCTATGAGTCACTGGTGTTGCTGTGAGGTGTAATAAAGCAAGTTCATTGATGCTTGAACAAGAAGTGCACATGTTCTGTTTTTCAGTGGTGAAGGAAAAATCAATCAATGAATCATCAAGCACTTTATTCCTTTGCTCTGCATTCTTCCCTTTGCTCGTCGTAACAGGCTCAGTGCTTCCAAAAGATGTTTGAAACTTTCCGTCGAGATTCTGGTCCATGTTGAAATGATGGAATCATCGCTTCTGCTGATTTGCCAGCTGCAAATGCATGAACTGGATTCAGATGTGGTGACTGGAGAGGTCAGTGAACTCCACTTCATGTTCATGAAACCAGTTTCAGGCGACTATTGCTTTGCGACATGGTGCATTATCAGGCTGAAAATAGCCATTAGAAGATGAGAAATTATGAGCATAAAGCGATGCACATGGTCAGTATTCAAATAGGCTGGAGCCCTTAAGTACTAAACTTTCATGGTTTGAATGTCACAAAGTTGTCACAAGGCAGGATGGGTCCATGAAATCAGTTCTGACCCCTATCTGCATGTCTCAGCAGAAATTCATGAAAGTATAAATGTAAATGGCAAACACCTTTTTAAAAAAATAAATAAATAAAAATAAATCTGGAGTTCAGCACATAGGTTTTTCTGATTAATGTCAGTCAGGAAAGACAGGATTGACCCCTCACTTCTGCACCTCAGCTGCTGACCTGTGTTTGACCCAGTCATGGTTGGGTCAAGCTGCCATTCCTGATAAAACTCACTGGTTCACCACTTTAAGTGACCCAAGTGTCAACAGCGCGGTGATGTCTGACTGAGTGGTGTTTAGCCTCGTGTTGATCACTGTATGGTGAGAATGACTTAATTGTTGCCTCAAGCTGACAGACCTTTTTTTCCAATTAATTGCTTGTACCCCCTGTAAAGAAATCCAGTCCAGCCCTGAACACGCGCTGTGAGCTGCAAGCTCAAGAAAATGTAAACACCAGCATTAAATTGAACATATGACTCAGAATTTAATAATAACAGCTCACAGACATATTCATATTATTTATATGTCACATTTAATTACAAGCAAACTGTGACAAGGTACACATAGAAAAACAATGAATACAAGGAAATGCAGCAATTTCAGAAAAGAAATTTCACTTCACAAATAGTTCAAATTCAGCTCTTGTTCATCTGGGTTACTCTCTAAATGGTGCCCACCTGAGGAAGAATATAGATTAAAATATGGAGAACAAATCTATCACAGATGATTGTCAGGTGGCTTGTTGATAATGACTTTAACGTTGTTTTCTACCTTCCTCCACAGCTCGTTGCAAAAGCTCCAGGAGGATGGATGAAGACAAAGACAACCCAGGTCCGTCACGGTGCTGGTTGTGAGTCACTTCAGACACGCACATCAAAGATATTTTATAAAGAAACGCAGAATTAACACAAGAAATAACATACAGACATATGTCCATGTCCTATTTTTTAATTATATTACACCACTGCAGCTGCATCTCATATTAGACTCACCTAAATGTAAAGTGTCATCCTCCTCTCTGCTGATGCGCTCCAACACTGAGCGGTGTCCCTCTGTGGGAGACCAACATTCAGCAATGTTTTCTCTCAATTTAACAAAACCAAACAACTCTTCACTGTTCCTAATGTGCCCTTACGTGCTCCTTTAAGGTATAAGATCGCCTGAGGAGTCCAGTTTCTCCGCTGAAAAAAAGAACATGGTACAGGGTCACCTCGCACAGATATTTCCACACATTCGTGATTAAAAATGAAAAATTAGCTTTCACCCACCTGTGGCACAGTCCAGCCCTGGGTAACCAATGTCACAACAAACAACGTGACTATAAGAAACATTGCTGACCTCTGTAATGACATTTAGTTTAATTGAAAGTAACACAAATAATAATAAAAGAGAAGAAGCAGTAGCTGTAAGCAGATGAGCATTAATGTTCACATCAACAATTTTATATATTAAATATATTCATAGATATTCTTCATCGATAACCTGCCTACAGCTACATCAAAATGTCTAAGAAACAATTTTTAATATTTATATTGTGCTTAAAACATGCTAAATGATCCAAATACACACACGCTGAACCACCTTTTTTTATTTTAACAAACTTAACAAACACTTAGACCCCACCCCACAAATCATCATCCACCTAAGGAGCATCTTTAGGAAAGCAACATTTATTAAGAATAATATATTTATTGCTAGATATAACAATATTCCAATTACTTTTAAATTATGATTTTTTCCCGCACTGACAGCTTTAGCTGCTAATGGTACATAGGGATATTAGAGTAGTAGTAAGTATTTAGTCAGTGTTTACATACTACTGTAAATGCTAAATACTCTGAGTTAGTGGAACCATTTAAACTCCACTTAATTCATCACATGTAATTCAAAAGGTTACCATGTATCTGTGCATGTTTTCAAAAGGATACAGACATTCAGACACATTTCTGCTGGATACGATAAATACTTCATCTCTGACTGGTGAATGGAATGGAGAGTGATAATAATGATAATAATAATAATAATAAGCTTACCATAATGTTAATTTTCTCCTGCTGGATGCAGTTTGGGTTTAAATGTTGGATTTGTGCTTCGTCCTCCTCACTGCTGTTACACGATTTAAAGAAAAGCAGCAAACCACCTGATTATCAGCGTCAGTGATGAGGCTGATAGGTATCTTAATTACGTCACAAATAATATTTCTATTGAAGAGAGTGACAGGTGCTGTTAAAACTGTCACTGCTCATTAATCGCACACAGAGATTTAAACTTTTAAGATCCTCGTGAGCAGCAGCTCTCTCTTGACGGGGGTCACCGCACGATGACGACGCCGGTGAGATTTTATGAATGAAGCTGATGTGATGACAGCTTGTATGTGGGCGTGTGAGGTCAGAGGCTGAGGAATGGTGTAAACGCTCAAGATGTTGGTGAAATGTTCGTCTCCAAGGAAAGCCAAATGTGTCGTAACATACTGAAAATACCAGTAACACTTAATAAAGCAGCCCACACTTGTACATGTAGGGAAAGTGGGGGAAACAAGACGATGATGAACATGGGAGTAACAATATTTCAGTTACACATTCATTAAACAATAGGTAAAATATTTAAAACTGTAATCTGCTGCAAAAATGTACAACAGTGTATTAAAAAAAGACACTTTATTTTAGGTATGCACATATGAAAGTTACAGTAAAACATCTCCACAACACTTCTTAAACCTCTTCCACAACAGTTCCAGTTCCTTTGGCCAAGTAATGTTCAGCTCAACCTTAAGTATTTCAAAGTACAAAATCCCAGTAACGCTTCATAGAGGAATTCAAAGTTGCTCTCAGTGACTGCTCAGGCACACAATGTATAAAAGGCTCCAGACTCCTCACTGAGTTGATCCAGTGGTCCCAAATGATCAGTCCATAAATATCGGACTGGAATACTACATAAAAAAGGGAGACCTGCTTCCAGTATTTGAAATTTAAAAAATGTCTCAGTAACTTTGTCCAGTGGCAGTCAAATACAAAACTATTTCCTTCTGACCAAAGAAAGCTAATGATGTCAGCTAAAAGATCACAAATAAACGTGTGTCTTTTATGCGGAAAAACATTTGGATTCACAGTTCTGAAGTGGTAATGTCCAAAATACACAGTAACCATTAGAAGCTATGATAAATACTGACGCTCTCCTCCGGGACTAACAGCCCACTGTTATACCATGGTGTTGCTCTCGCCAATTTTGTCCACCAGCTGAAAATGAAACAGGGGTTATTTGTAACCTGTGATTGATCAAGAAAATAATCAGCAGAATAACTGAATAATCTAAATAAATTTTTTAACCCTCAAGAAATAAATCACTAGATTCATCTTTAATTAATGTTTGTGAATTAACTTGTAACTGCTTGTAAATTCTGTGTTTTTAAGGATTTGAATATAGGGTGTGTTATACACACTAGAACATAAAGAAGAGCTTTCAGAAAGTCCTTCAACTGCATTAACACACCTCTTAAAAGGTGACTAAATAGTGTTTGTAGTGAATTAGCCACCTCAAACAAGTATATAATAAATGCATGTCCAGTTTGATTTAAAAATCTGCATGATACTTACAGAACTGATCCCTGGTAAACTGAGCAAAGACCCAAGCACAGGTACTCGCCTGATGAAACCAACTGCCACCGGAAAGAATCCCCTGTAAAAGAGAATGAGGTGAGACCAGAAACAATTCGCCATGTTCAATTCAATAATATGATGGCAAAGAGTTTGTCTTCTTCTGTTTGAGCTGACCTGAATAAGAGGAAGAAACCATAGATCTCCAGAACGACTCCGATGATCGGCCAGCCAATCAGAACCACAAACACTCCTCCCAGGAAGAAACTGGTGGCTTTTACTTTGTGTCTCTGGAAGAAAAATCTGAATGTACGCTCCAGGCCGATGACAAAGGACAGACCGGATACAAACAGAATCTGTACGATGAGACACAGACACAAAAGATATCACAAGTCTGACATCTTTCAGAGGGAACAAGGGAGATGCCTGACAGTGTGGTGATAGAACCAATCCACTCACATTTCCAATGGCGAGGAGAGCTTTGTCGAAAAACAGCATCATCCCGAAGAAGAGGAAAAAAACACCGAACCCTGTCAGCCCCATCCCAATTTCTGTGGAATTTAAGTGACAAAGGAGATTTGTCACACATCATACACTGTTATTAAAATAAAATTTTAGTACCCATGGAAAAAATGACACTGATGGGGGAAACAAACGATAAGGTATTCTGAAATAATATGAACACTACGGTGCACAAAATAAGTTGTTATACAACCTAACCAGGGGGAAAAACTACTTCAATAAGTGCCATGTGAGTATGAGTAATGATTTTACTCATTAGTTTGGCCCAACCAGCACACACGAATAAAAACAGCAGAACATTCTCAAATTTTTGTTTTATTAATTACTTTAAAACTAATTCAATTATTCAAATTGTTGCTATTAATTTAGTATAGAATATTGTAAATATAAATATAAAATGTGTCTAAAAAGTTAAGCCTGATAATAATACACACATAAAAGGGTTATATATTTAGGAGAAACGTAAAAAATGTATAAGTAACGTTAATTACTACTTTTTGTATTTTAATACTTTACGATGACGTCATTGTGAGTGACGTCGACGTTCTTTCGGCCAATAGCGTTTGGGCTTTTAGCCTCACGTTCTGCTGAACCGGGTTCTCCACGGAAACAACGATGTTACAAAGACAAAGAACGTGGAAGAAACGCACTGCGGACTTACTCTGTGAATCCGTGAGTGAGATCATTTTGGCTGCACCTGAAGAACCGATCAAATCACACGAACCTCGTGACGAATCAAACCCACTGCGTTTGATGCTAGCGCCAATCAAACTGTTGATACTGCAGCAGCAGCGCAGGCGAAGCTAGCGGTTTGTTACGCCACGTCCCCTCGGAGCCACGTAAACGCGTATTCCATCAAAGATCGTCTACGCACGCTGCCTGCGTCTACAACCAACAATTATGATGCTGCTCCTCACGCAACGTTATTTAGCCCTACATTCTTACTTTGTGAACAAAACAAAATAAGATATGATCCACTAATATAGAATAAACCACCAGCAGCACATAATGGAGTTATAAATGTCGATCCCGGTCTACAGGTTGTCAACAAAGGTCAAAGGTTAACAGATGTCATTTTAACAACCCTGTATCCTGTATTTAAGCTTGCATTATATAAGCTCCGTGCATTGTCGATTCCATTCATCCCACTCAGGGTCACAGGGATGAGTTTGTGCCATCATCAAATATGATTTATTATTTAATTATTAATGTAGTTAATTATTTAGTACGTCTGACTAAATATCTTAGTAAACCTACTCAGTAAATACGCGGGGTCTCTGCTTTGTAAAACCTTTTTCTAAGAATCCAAGAAGGACCGAATGAAGCATTTCTTTCGTGACTTTAATTGTTTGTGCGGGGCGAGGACCGCAGGGACCGCAGGGACCGCAGGGAGCGCTTTGGGGGTAGCGCGTGGAATGAGCGTGGAACCAGTTGCCCACGGCTCGGGCAGAGTGAGAGCTCTTCGTCATTTTATAAGAACTGATGACGCGTTCACGTTCGAACGTCTGTGCATCGCAACTACACAGCGATTACGCTGTTAAGTTTTTTTTATTATTATTATTTTAGACTTCCTATTTCAGATGTTTCGATAATATTTACTCCGGCTAATATACGAACTTAATTTTTTAATGCTCCGTGTTTTTTCCGGGTTGTCACAGATGAACTACAACTCCCATGAGCGACGATGACGATGCAGCGCGCGACCTCAGAGTCGGACGCGTTCGGCTGAAACAGGAGTTTGAGTGGACGAAGAAAGCTCTGCGCTAAGATACAAGCCGCTGCTCGTTTGCAAATATGCACCGATCCGAGACCCGCTTGAGAGAGTGACACGTTTCTCGTCGAGTTTTTCCCCCAGCAGTGAATCATCATGGGCACAGTTTTTGCCATTGTTCTTGTTTTTGTCGGATGCTGCAGCAATGTGGTGTCTCTGGAGCTGCTCGTAAGGTCAGTCACAAAGTTCGTGTCGACTTTACTGCATGAAAGATCTGAAAGCTGACACCGGATCTTGTTAAGTACTGAGTGCAGTCGCTGGGGTTGACACATTAGCATGTTTTCGGAGGCTGGAAGTAACAATGTAACTCTCATCAGGTGGCTTGGTGGTGATTTTGTGCTTGTGTGGCACGCAACATTAAAGTGGCTGGTTTTAATGTTGTCGCTGGTTTGTGTAAGCGTTCTTCATGAACTGTTTTTTTAATAAAGGGGCTGCGTGAAGGCAAAACTTACAAACTAGTCTACATGTATCATACAGCACAAACAAGCAAACATAAAGCCATGCTGGTCTATATGAAAAATGAGACAACCCCAACACCTACTTCTCTTAAGATCCTAATGTTTGCTTGCATATGGAAAATCCCATAAGGTTTAGTTGAAAGTATCCACATGCTGGATTATAGCGCCTGCAAAATGTAAGTGGACTGAAATGTTTTTGTCATCAGAGAAATCTGAGATGGTAACTGCTTGAATTCAGAAACTTTTTGAGTGATTCCCAATATGTAAAAAATGCCACAGAAATCCCAGTAGCATGAGATGGGTTTATAATTAACATGCGCATAATGTGAGTAGTCATCTGATGTTATTTTCTCCCTGTTCTTTAGAGAGTTTCCAGGATGCGGCAACATTGTCACCTTCGCCCAGTTTTTGTTCATCGCGTTAGAAGGCTTCATCTTTGAGACAAACTTTGGGAGGAAGAAACCAACAATCCCTATCAAGTAAAACAAAAACAGCAACACTTTATTGATGGTGCTGAAGAGATGAACAGGCACTAAAGTGAACCTCGCCTGCCTCTTCTTTCTCTCAGTAATTATGTGATCATGGTGACGATGTTCTTCACGGTCAGCGTGATAAACAACTACGCTCTCAACTTCAACATCGCCATGCCGCTGCACATGATCTTCAGATCGGTATGAACTCCTCCTTTTCGCTTTTACGTGTTTCCCGTGATCACACAACCGCAACCATCACCTCAAACCTCTGATCTCTGTGGTTGGCCTGTTGCTTGTTTCTTTGCAGGGATCACTAATCGCTAACATGATCCTGGGAATAATCATCCTGAAGAAAAGGTATCGCTGCTCTCTGTTTCTTGTCTATGTCTAGGTGCAGATTTATTGCAGTCATTTGTATCACATCTCCTCTCTCGGCAGGTACTCAGCCAGTAAATATCTGTCGATAGTTTTAGTTTCAGCTGGAATCTTCATCTGCACCATCATGTCTGCCAAACAAGTGGTGAGTCTTCTGCAGAACAGTTTCCATGCAGTATTGTCCTTCAAGTCAAGGGCACTTTTCTCTGGGATCATACACAGTCTTGAGCTCAACCTGATTTTTTTTTATGCACACACCCTTTTTGTGATTTCAATTTATTTGCACAGAATGTGGCCAGTGAGGGATCAGAAGAACAAGGATTTTACGCCTTCATGCGCTGGCTTGTTGGTAAGTTTTGGGTCCCAAACACTTTGAGATGACATTTCATTTGGACTAGGGCCATAATTAAAAAACACTGTGTTGTGTGTTGTTGTTTTTCAGTCAGCAAATTGCCAAAAATTTCAAAAATGTTCATCATCATAACTTTAGAAAGCTTAAGGAGACCTCTTCACATTGCTTGTTTTTCTTCAACCAACTGTCCCAAACCCAAAGATATTCAATTTGTAACATCATAAAAGAGGGAAAATCAACAAACATAGATCTCTTTTCTATAACAGATGGACAGATAGACATGGGTAGATTTAGTTCTGTTCATTCTGTCTCTTTTAGGTATCGCCATGTTAACCTTTGCTCTGTTGATGTCGGCGAGGATGGGCATTTTCCAGGAGACCTTGTACAAGCGGTATGGGAAACACTCCAAAGAGGCTCTCTTTTATAACGTGAGTTTGCTTTAAAGCTCGGACGTGCAGTACAGAACATTCAAGCTTCATTTGAGTTCTGTCCTCTGTCAAACGTTCATCTCTCTCTCCTGCCCCCCTCAGCACTGCCTTCCTTTGCCGGGCTTCCTGCTTCTCTCCACAGACATCTACGCCCACTCTGTCCACTTCAGTCAGAGCAGTGAGTTCTGGGTGGAAAGTTTATGCCCGTGTCTTTGTGTCTTTGTGTCTTTACTCAGTAAAGTACATAAATATTTTCTCTTTGCAGCTCCTGTAGTCCTTCCTGTGGTTGGTCTGACTATGCCGATAATGTGGCTCTATCTTCTGATCAACATCATCACACAGTATCCTGCCATAAATGGGCTGTTCTTACTTGCTCATATTTATGCGTCTATGGTAACCTCTATCACCCCATCAGAGTGGTTCCAAACCTCCGCAAACGGTCCCAAGATGACTGATCGTACAGAAAAAAACAAAGGTTTTACCTGATTGTCCGTCTAAATTGACTCATATGAAACAACTTGTGGAGGAAAACTAATTATGTCGAGGACACTGACGTGTTTGTCTTCCCATTTTGTGCTAATAGTCCTGTTTCAGACTTTAACCAGTTTCTTCAGGTACGTGTGCATCCGTGGCGTGTTCATCCTGACCACAGAATGCGCCTCGCTCACCGTCACTCTGGTGGTGACGCTGAGAAAGTTCCTCAGCCTCATCTTCTCCATCCTTTACTTCCAAAACCCCTTCACTGCCTGGCACTGGATAGGCACGGCTGTGGTCTTCCTGGGAACTCTGCTGTACACGGAGGTGTGGAGCAGCATGCAGAAGGCTCTGTATGGAGCCGACGTCAAGGACAAGAAGGCAGAATGAGGAAAGGACTGGAAAAACGGCCCCTGTGTTGGACTAAAGATTGTTTTTGGTCGACTACCCTGCAGCGAATTTTAGGAAGTTGTGTTTTTAGTTTGTTTTCATACTACAGCCATTGGCTATAAGAAACCCCTCACACACAAACACATGTAGTAGGTTAAAGGAGGATGCTGGTGATATTCTATGTTCTATGTCACTGTTGGCATAATAACATGAAAAGACCAAAACCAACAATGTGGTTGTCCACCTCACAATACCTTCTGACTTCTCTACTGTGTGTGTGTCACACAACCCAAAGCTCCTTGGTTCCTGTTGAAGACATACATTTTAAGTGGCTGTAGTGAACATTTTTATATTAATGTGTCACATGATCAATCTATGGATAACAATCACCCAATTATGCACATCCTCTCAGCTCTATAGCTCATTTTATCATCATTTAACTTGTCATTTGGGCTTAGCTGCCAAAACCTTACTGTTTTACTTCTGTTTTTTATTGTCACCACTCTCGTCAGTGGCATTTGCAGCCGCAGCAGGCAGCTATTTTTAACTGAGAAGCTCTGAAAATCCACCGGACACGAGCTGCTCAGCACCACCACCAGACACAGTTAGTGACTAGCTAGAGATCATAGTAGAGAGTTTTGTAGCTAAAGAACCACATATTTTACTCAGGAGTTGGTAGAGACCAAAAACAGAACTGAAAGAGAGTACATACTCACCTTAAGTTCATCAGGTGGTCAGAAAGACGGCTCAAAATTAATGACAATGTTGTTTTTTGTCTGCTGGGTGGTGAAGGTACTACAGTATGAGTAAGAATGTGAGATAGTGCAGTGGTCAAGGACTATTTTCAGCTGCAGATTAACACAAATTTGGTGTTTCACTGAATATTTAACAGCAGGATAGTGTGTGTTGGGTTTAAACAGCATGGCTCCCTGATATTTTTTAAATCATTTTTGGAAAAACGTTGTAGGTTTGTGGCTCAAACAATAAGATAAATATCCAGTTGTCACTCGTAGGATCCATTCATTGTTGGTTTCTGTCTTTTCATGGGTTTTTTTTTACAATAGAAAAAGTCACCAAACTTATATTTTACCAATAGTACCTCATTAGCATTCATAGATGCAAATTTATGGTGCGACTTTTTTGACTGTAGTGTTGTTTGACTATTTATTTGAGGAAAATGACAGCTAATTTACTCCAGACTTATTCATAGTAACGTTGACACAGGAAGATTACACTGAGCAACAGAAATGATGCTGAATGGACTAGATACAAATAATACAAAGAAGCAACTGTAATCAGGATTATTGCAACACAGACAGTTAGAAAAATATTTAGGGATAATTGATGGAGTTCATGCATTTGCTGTATTTTTGACACGTGTCCTTGTCATATTGTCTCAGGTGTACTGGACCAGCGTTTGTTTAAATTTAGAGACATGCACACTATAATACATCTTTACATTCCCTGCCCATTGAAATTAAAGTGACAACATGGCTGCAAAGTTGCGCGTCTCCGGTAATGTGTCATAATAGAAAGCGAACGTTTGAAATGATTTATTATTATTATTATTATTATTTGCTCATTTTTATTGTCGTTGATGTAGGGACACAATGTTCTCTTACGTTTCGCTGATCGTAAGCCAGTGGACCAATCCAGAGAGGTGTTTTTCAGCTTCGTCCAATAGCAGCTGCTGTTGTTTGCACGAGGGTGGGAAGGGCCGATCGTTGCAGCTGTTTGCGGTCTCATATCTCTTCTCGCGCAGATCCACGTTACTCCGTGGATTAATTCATTTTCAGTGGCCGCACAGTGTTGACCGTGAGCGTGTGTAGCTGCGGCGCGGATGGGGGGGAACAGCCCGAGTCACCTCTCCCGCGAAGATGGTGAAGGCGGCGGGGTTACTTTTGTGAAGGGCATTCGGGTGAGTGAAGGTTCAGTTAAACTTCTGCACGGATTTCCAAACCGTGAGAAACGATTCGGTCTTGAGCTTCATTTGTGCGCATAGTTGCATCAGTGGAGATGCATCATTGGAGTTATTTTGCTTTCATTCACTTCCCTCACTGTGGGACATTTGTTCAAACAACTAATGAGCAAGTTGTCATGTTTGTCAGCGGCTTCACGACACTGACTGCTTTGCGGTGATGTAAAATACGGGGGGGGGGGGCTGACACATGGACCATTTGGAAAAATTAAATTTTCCAATGCATAGTGCAATAAAAGACAGCATTTTACAGCAAGTCGATTAAGAACAGGTAACAAACAGAACAACAATGGGCACATAGGTGCTAATCCAAGTAAAGTAATTAACTAAACTATGAGGATGAAGGAGACCAAAAGTGGCACAAAGTATGAATAAAGATACAACAGAAATTTGGCAGCACGTTGCCATTATTTAAATTTTTTAAAAAGATAGATAGATTAGACCTTTTGTGTGATATTTCTTAACTTGTCACAGTTTGTCACATTTATAAAATGAGACCCTGGTCTCATTTGTAACTTTACTTTGGTTCTTTTTCTCTTGTTTTCTCCAGCTGTCGGACAGAGTCATTAACCGGATGAGACAGCCTACAAAGGCCGTCCGTCCTCAGCTCCCTCAGAATGGACGTCCCCCTTCACCTGAAGCACAAACACCCCCTCCAGTTCCTGCCCCCTCTGTTGAACACCTGTTACCTCTTCTGACACCACCTCCTGTTCCAGCCATCCCCCCTCCACCTCCCCAGGAAGCCCCATCTATGCCTCTGTCAGCAGAACCTGCTCCTCCTCCTATAAAACTGGTCCCTCCTCCTCCTGTTAACTTTCACTCCTTTCCTCCAACCTCTGTGGAGCCTGAGGCACCTCCTCCTCCTCCACCACCACCGGCAGAGACAAAACTTCCACCTCTAACTGACCCTGTTGTCTCAGCCCCACCTTCTCCTCCTCCTCCATCTGCAGAGACAACACTTCCACCTCCGATTGACCCTGTTGTCTTAGCTCCTCCTCCACCGGCAGAGACAGAATTTCCACCTCTAACTGACCCTGTTGTCTCAGCCCCACCTCCTCCTCCACCTGCAGAGACAAAACTTCCACCTCTAACTGACCCTGTTGTCTCAGCCCCACCTCCTCCTCCACCGGCAGAGACAGAATTTCCACCTCCGATTGATCCTATTGTCTCAGCCCCACCTCCATCTGCAGTTTCACCACAAATTGAGACAACTGTGGAGCCTGCATCTCCTATACCAGCTGCACCCGCAGTGGAGGCAGTAGTTCTACCTCCTCCTGAACCTTTGGCTTCATCTCTTCCCTCAGATCCTGTGACACCGGCAACACCACCTACTGAACCAGCTGCTGCACTTCAAGCTGTTGAAATTCTTGAAACTGTCCCTTCAGCCTCACCACTGGAAGCGGCTCAACCTCCTATTCCTACCGTTGAACTTACACCAGTTGAACCGATCATCCCCCCCTGTCCTGTTGATTCAGCTCCAGCAGAAGCTGTAGTTTTACCTCCTCGGGAGGAGCCTGTAGCCTCACCTGCTCCAGCTGAAGAAGTGACTCCAGTTTTGGCTCCAGCTGTTGATTCACCACCTCCATGTGAACCGGTTCCATGTCCACCTCCTCCAGAGCCAGTGGCAGCTCCCCCTCCTGCTCCAGAGCTCCATTTTGAGGAGCCCGGCCCACCTTGTCACTGTGTGGAGCTAGCTGTCATATCCGCTGATGCACCTGTAACTGAACCTCACGTAGAACCTCTAGCACCACCTCCACCTGATCCCATGCCATCTGACACAGCCCCAGCTCTTGAAGAGTCTACTCCCACTTCATTGGGTACTTCTGGCGGGTGCTTCATCTCTGAGGATGAAGTACCAGCTGTTACCTCAGTGCCTCCACCTGCTGCAGCAGGTAAGTTACACTGTGTTCAAGAGCCTATGGAGGAATGTCAGAGCTTGCGGGGACACACTTGATTTAACAAGTACATCCCCATCACTCACTTTTTGGAACAAATAAGTTTTTTAATAACCCAGATAAGCATGTTTCAGGTAGCAACATTACATCTGATACCAGATTTTCAAAGCTTGTCACAGTATTCTGAAGCAGTGACGCACAAGCCAGAGCTAAAATTAAGGTTGTTTCTGTGTCTCATAAGTGGTTTTAAAACTAAATTAATCAACCACGTCTTTAAGGCCTGTAGAACAGTTAAAAATAAATCTTTTTCTCTTTTTTTTTTTTTTGCAAACTTGATGTGATCACAACCAGTTTCACCCATTCCTCCTGAAGTGCTGGAGGAAGAGCTGAGGCAGAAGATCAAAGAGGAGATGCAGAGAAGTCTGGAGGAGGAGATCGACCAGAAGAGGCAGCAGCTGCAGCAACAGTAAGGACAGAGAAGTCTGAAAGTGATGATTAGTGAGTTTGACACAAACGTGTCTGCATGTGCGTAAAAAAAATTCGAAAAATGAAAATGTTCAGGCTGGAGGAGATGAGGGCTCAGGCTCTGGACGAGGCCAAGGCAGCAGCTCGTGCCCAGGTGGAGGAGCAGGTGAAGAAGACGCTGGAGGTGGAGAAGGAGGCGTACATGGAGAACCTGACAGACTCCATCATGAAGGAGCGAATGAAGACGGATGATGCCAGGCTCATGGTGCAGCTTTATGTAAGCAGAAGAAGACATGCATCTCATGTACAGTTGTTGTCATGCTACAGAAACAAATTTGGGGCCAATCAGACGCTTCCCTGATTGAAATAATCTAAATATCTATAGTTCTGCACAAGTTCTGTTATGTGTCAAAATCTCTTGTGAATGTGATGTCTTTCCTCCTCTTACTGAGCCTCTTTCTCGTCCTGTTGTGTCATTTCAGTGGATGGAGCTGAAGGTAAGACGGGAAACAATCCTACTTGCATGTCTTAATCGTTCCACTTTCATTCTGATCTAACCAGCTGCTGCACAGGCACTTCCTGCTCTGCACGTCTTCAGATAAGACAGAAAGTCATTGTGGAAAATTGGGTTTCAGGGTCCACACAATATACATTTTTCAAGGGAGACCTGGTCAGAATGGCAGCATTACAAGATTCAGACAGGACACACAAATAAACCATCAGACAATCAGGTGACAGTGTATTACAGCTTCAGTTAGCCAACAACAGAGACTTTTATGAAAGCCAAAACAGAGGCAGCCTTGAATTTGGTTTCATTTCATTCTGCAGTGTTCTATATTATGAAACAGTAAAATATACTGTTGTATTTGCATGAATATGCTGGTTTTAGAAATCCTGCTGATGTCTTTCAAATTGTTTTGGACACACACAGGCTCATCAGCTGGAAGAGATGGAGAAAGAGTTAAAGAAACGAGATGCTCTCCACAAGGAACATGTTGCCAAACTTGAAACAAAGGTAATTTATTACTGGTGATACATTTCTTCCTGTTTATTTTAAGCTGCATTGATTCCTTTTACCACTAAGGGGCACTGTGACTTAGACTTACTTACAACACAAATTTATATGTGGCCATTGCCTGTACAGCTATATTTTTCTTACTGTACCGTGTGTATATTTTTTAGACATTTCTCTAATTTAGCAGTGATATGATATTTTACCTACATGTGCAGTTTTTTTGTTGTTGTTTTTTGTTTTTACCTATGTGACAGTATACCGAGTTTTACAAAGTGGCTGCTGAGAGCTTCCAGAAGGGGAAAGAGGAGACACACAATCGCTTTGCGTAAGTCCCGTGTTCCTTTGTGAAAAAACTGCATCGTCAAATTTACTTTGACGTGAGTGCTATGCAAGCATTTTCCAACTTTTCATATTGTGCCCTGACATACGGAACAAGGACAAAGACTTGAGACGTTGCACATTATCCATGAGATAATAGGCCAGTTTGAATGTTTCGTGGCATTAACAGCCAAACCAATGTTATGTTCGACATTTGCGTCGCTGTGTTTTTGTACTCTCAGGCGTTTGAGTATCCAGCCCGTGTGTGGAGACCTGCAGAGTCAGATTTTGAAGTGCTACAAGGAGAACACAGGGAAGACTCTGTCCTGCTCGAGTATCGCCTCGGCCTACATGCAGTGTGTGGATAACGCCAAGAAAGTACGACTCAACTTTTTTCTTTTCTTGAGTGTCTTCCACTGTCAACATTTTATTTCTTCGTTCACTCACTTCAATTGATGACTGATTGTAACTAAATTTCTCTCCTCTCCATCCACAGAATAAGTTGAGCACTGGAGGTTAATATGGACCACTTGACGAGGATGTCCCTGCATGTGGCATTTTTCTTTTACTCGTGCAACAAGGAAAATGTAAAGGACAGAAACCAATAGAGAGAATTGTATCTAAAAGAAGTGCCACATACTCTCAGACTGAGTTGTCTGATGTAGGCCAGTAATCTGCTCTGATACTGGTGTCACAATCACACGCACGGTTTAGCTTTAAGTATCACTCTCAGTCTGCAAACTCTCTGCCTAACCAACTGTGCCAGTACCACAACAGAAACAGGGATTTTTTAAGTGCTTGCCTTTGTTAATGGGGCAAAACATAACAGAAGTTTGAAGTCACAGATGGTTTTCATTTTGACAGCAGTGTGAATCCAAATACGGCATTTGTATGAACTATATATACTGAAAGAGTGTGTATGCGTGCCCCGAAGTTAACAAAACTAATTATGAGATTGCAGATGCACAGACAGAGCTGTTAAGCAGAGTGTGAAGTAACTAAGACTTAAAGCTTATTGTACTGTACGTAAATTGTTTCAGGGAGTTTTCACCTTCAGCTTATCTTTCACAAAGTCTGGTGCATGCAAAAAAAATAAGTGGGTGTCCAATAAATCACATGACTTTCACAGTTCAGTAAATTAATGGTGGTGGTTGTTGCCATTTGGTGAATTTCAGTTCAGTAAAGGAATCCAATTTAGTAAAGAAAAAAGATCTTTACTCAGGCAGTTATGCCAGTTTTGAGTTTCACTTTAAGTAAATTTGATGCATAATATAATTACCCAAGTACAATTTTTATTGCAGGAACTTTACTCCCAAGACAGTATTTGTTTTTTTCTCTACTTCTACTTAAGTATCTCAGTACTTATGTTTATACACTTTCATACTAAATTCTGGGCACAAAGGGGCAAATTACATATTTCTTAGATTTTTTTGAATGAAAAGAACTAAATACTTTTATAGAAAAGGCCCTTTCTTCAAATGTTAATGTACTTCTACCTTTTATTTCAAGACGACCTTCAAAAATTGTGAAAAAAGAAAAGCTTCATTAAATGTTCCTGCTCAGTTTGTGGCAAAGTGAAGTGTTACCACTTCGATTCTTTTTCCACACTTTGTTTTTGAAAGAAAAAACTCTTTCTGAAGGAAAAGAATTTGACTTAGGTTTATAAATTCTTTACACACATAGTGGAGTGGTCTGTATGTTGATGAAGTAAAGCCAATTTCTGTATAGCTCTATAAAAAAAACAATGTTGTCTTTCTGTTCCTAATCTTTATTTAAAAACAAACAACAAAACACAGCTAAAATTAGGACTTATGTGTTTGTCTCATGTGATTGTAGGTACACCATGTCCTGCTTCATCTGAAGAGGAAGTGAGTGTTTGCATATGTGTGTGGGCGCAAACATAGAAAGGTGTAGATGTGAAACTCCAACTTAGGCAGTATACATTTAGGAAATGAAATTAAAGAGTAACATGCTTTTGATATAGGTTGAAAAGTGTTGACAGCCATGATGAATTTAATATCGTACGGTTGTCAAGCTAAAAACAAGAGATGTAATATTCCAAAATTTTTGACATTTTGGAGGTTAACCAAAACAAAAATGAAGCTGTTCTACGCCGACCAAACCTGATGTTGTGTTCCCTCGTTCGCCTCAGGAAGCAGACACTCACCAGTGTTTACGTGTGGCTTTTATGTGTTTTTGCCCAAGAGTGGTGTGTGTGTGTGTGTGTGTGTGTGTGAAACATTGTATAATTATGTTTGAGTGCATCCATGCTTTTGAAAATAGAACTAGTTCAGTCTGTTTTTAAACTCTGATGAAGTCTGAAAATCCACTTCAAAACAAAAAATGCAAACAAAGGAAAATGGTGGGTTGTGGGCTCTGTCTTCCCAGCTTCTCAAGAAATACCATGTTTACTGGTTGTTGAGGGTTATAGCCAATAAGACCATTTTTTAACAATCACTGGCTGAGTGATTGATTAATTTTTGGCAAAAACAATTAGTCCAGGTTATGTCCAGATTTTTGGCACCTCATCCTCCTCTGTTCTTGCTCCCGTGTTCCTCTGTCCTCCCTGCTGGCTATTTTCCGTGTCCATGTTCATAGCAGACATGGCAGACAGGATCATCTGACCCTCCAGATCTGGTCAGACTCCGTGATGTTGAAGTGGTTGTGGGTGTCAACCCGAGTTGCCAGAGCTGGTGTTGTCTGCTGAGAGCTTGGCTATGTTCAGCTGGGAAGATGTGCTGAAATGCCTCGCATCAAATATTTCCTTGAACCCCATTTGGTCCAAATGCTCATCCTCCAATCCAGAGCAGCACTGGAGTGACGGCAAGCAGCCCACCAAGGATTTCTTCTGGTGGCAATTCAGTACATGGCCTAAGGTTGGACACTTCCGTCCTGATGATCCTTCGCACTGCCCATACATGGTAACCACCATTTACAGAAACAGGCATCATTTTACTTGTATATTTGTCTTACAAAGTTCAACATGCTTACTTTATTCATAGTGCAACATCACCGAGACGTTTGGAAGTAAACCTGTAGCTTCATTCCACCTAGCGTCGAAAGTTATCCTCCTTCTCCCTTAGCAATTCACATGTAAAACGTGTCATTTCATTTGAAACAGACTTCAGTAACAATTTTGCATTTGACTCATTTTGAGGCAATGATATTCTGGGCAACCATTAACTGTTTTCCTGTTTGTTCTGCCTGCCATACAAAGTTCACTGCATGCATTAAGATGAAGGTGCATAACTTTATTTAGTAGTTTGTAGACGTGGTGGAAGGGGTTAAAAGTTTTGTGCTCCTGTGATTAATCTTGGCTTTTTTATGCCCTTGAAAAACTAATAGTACGTTTTATAAGAATTGTAGCCTTTTTGTTATGGCTGCATCTTGGGGGTGGGGTGGCAGGTAATGCTCATACTTTGTATTTCTGTGTTTGAAATGCTTGCAATCTGATAAATACAAGATTTTGTGTGGGCAAAAAAAGGATTTTAAAAGGAAAAGAAGCATTTAGAAGGACACGGGGATTGGAAGGTGAATGAATGAATGTAAGTTGGTAGAGTGTATTATGAAGGACAAAATAAAAAGGAGAAAAAGGAGGAGGGTGGTTTGTGTTTGTGCCCAGTTTCTCATTCCACAGAGAAAAGCCTGTCTCCCACTCAGTGTGTACTCAGAAATAACATAAAGTAATTCATGTTACACACCTACATAAAGACTGCTGGCTGCAGCGGCATCACATCTCATCATCTGGTAGGTTATAAAATTAAAGACGCGTTGGTCCTTCGGAGGGAAACTATTCATCTCTTCTGTTGTTGGCGTGGGAGGTGTGCATATGACTTTGCTGAAATGAACAATGCTGCAGGACTGCATGTATATTTTATTAATCATAACTTTGGCTGCTCCACCATCAGATTCTGCATGTACAATATCAGGACTCAGATCTGTTGCATTTATCTTCCTTTGGAAAGGACTGAGTTTGTTGTTATGCAATTGTGTCCTTCTTTGGTGGTGCTATAGTGATTGTTACCAAGGACGGGTCTGAGGCCTGCAGACTGCTCAAGTAGGAATGTTACATAATGCTATTTGTGCGTGTGTGCGTGTGTTTAATCTTGTCGCCTTGTTGAAACCTAAGAAAAGTGTGACATGCGACAAACATGCGACGTGCGTGTGTCAAAAAACATTTTTAACACAGCGATACATGCAGTAACCTTGCATCTTTTTGCAGCATATTATGCATAATTTTCACTTCACAATATAATGTAGAGGGCAGGAAAAAACACCCAAGCCTATTCACGGTAATATCTAAATAAAACTCTGAATTTGTTTATTTTTCACAGAGTCAGAGTAGCTGTTTCCCCAGTGCTTCACATTTCCCCACTAAGAAAAAGCAGCTTATTTATTATGTACTTACTGCTTTGAAGCCACTTGAATTCTTTGACTTTTGCTTGAAGACTATCTCGATATAGTTCTTTGCTCAGAGCAAGACTCTGAAGTACAGTCTGGGTCATGACAAACAGTCTCGATATAGCTTACGTCTTTGTGCTGGTTGTCAGAGTTACACAAACAGAGAGAGAGGTAGAAGAAGGAGGGGAAACAAAAACATATTGTCAGTCTCTCTGAGTCGTCATAGCAGAGTGGTACCCTGGCTGAGGAAGGTGGTAAGGAATAAGGATCATTGCGAGGAGGGTCAGCATGTTGAGTGGAGGGCAATGGGCAGCTGCAGGGCTGTGGATGTCCAGGAGAGACATTCCTTATGATGCTGTGGCTCTGGATTCACAGGCAGGTGCACACAGCAGTGGTGGAGGATGCTGGATTACAGCTGAATCAAAGAGTGTTTGTATGAGTGTGTGTCTGGTCTTGTTATAAGGAGGAGGGTTTTTTTGTGGTGAGATTGGGGTGACGGGTTGATGTGACTCAGGCCTGGCAGCCACTTCCTCTGGCATCTTGAGGATGGCGAGTTAAAAGGAGGAGAGGAAGCGACTCATCGTACGGTCAGCTGACTCACCATACAGGAACGGATGCTGGGAAGAGGAAGTGTGTACACCATGATGGGGGCTGGGCATTTGCCTCCACGTGTACGAGCTGTGTTAAGCCTTTGGTCTTTGACAGAGGCACAATTATTCCATTTCCCGTCACACCAGAGGTATGCAGAGTGAGATTCCTGCTCTGTGAGTCGTGCCCTCTCACCTGCCTTCACCATGCGGATACAATTTCACCCTTCCCTTTCCCGCTCCGGCCGGGGAATTTCCCCCAGTTTGTGTGTGGTTTTACTCATGAAGGAAGTTGCAGAGTTTGTATAAGCCTCGTTGTTCTGGTAATACTTGAATCCTTCAAGTCACAGCTAGTTTAACAAAACCATCTTCCTGTTTTCCTGGCACAGTTTGTTTTTCTTCTTATTTTAAGGACGTCAGGAGCCTGATCGAGATCTAAATGTTGGAAGCAATACTGCCATGAGCTGTTTTCACAGCATTTCAGAATTGATCATGTGCGAGCATGGAAGAAAATGATTATGGAGGATTATGGGGATGAAGTGTGTAAATTGCTTGTTTGTGTTGGTGAGAGCAGGAATGCTTTGTCATGCTGTAGTGTGTGTGTGTGTGTGTGTGTGTGTGTGTGTGTGTATGTGTGTGCATTTATGAGAAAGAGCAGGCACTTACTCAGCTGTGGGACATTAATATCGTCCCTGTTTATTCCCCTATAACTTGACTGTAAATATAGATATGAATATAGTGCCGTCTCTGTGTGTGTGTGTGTGTGTGTGTGTGTGTGAGAGAGAGAGAGAGAGAGAGAGCTCGTGTTGACTCACAGTTACAGTAATGACCCTGACACAGCCGTGGACGAACAACTCACCCTAACTGTAAAGAGCAGAGGGAGGGAGGGAGAGAGAGAGAGAGAGAGAGAGAGAGAGAGAGAGAGAGAGAGAGAGACGAGGGGTGTGTGCTCTCGGTGGCATCTCCATCTTAAACCTCCTCTGTCTCGCAGTGCGTTCACACACACACACACACACACGCATCATTACACACACTCATACAGAGGCTACAGCTCCCACAGTTGCGTCTAATACTTGTACTTGTTCTTGTAAGTATGGGTCGGTACCGGCTTTCAGCCGGAGCAGCAAGTGTGAGAACGTCTCCGGGGAGGAAACATCGCGAGGTAGGTGATGGATCGTTTGCAACAGGTTAGTGTTTGTGTTTATATATGTATATAAAATCCGTTCGTTTCGCTTATTCCGTTTTATGAAGACAACGGCGCTGTTAAATTTGCAGGTTGTACCATGTCGAAACGTGGGTTAAATTGCATCATGTCCTGGGGTGTTACAGAAAGTGACGTAGCAGGTTTCACTTTCAGTCTATTTTCGAAACGCAGTCATTCACCTGTAGCCACGTTGAGTGAATGGTCTTTTTTTAATCGCTGTAAAAGCTTGTTTGGCTGGTTTCATTTTCTGAGTGGCATTCACTCGACAACTCTGCCTTGAACAAGCTCGTCAAGTTTTTTTCTTTTCTTTCTTTTTCTTTTTTTTTGGGGGGGGGCGGTCGTCAATCATCAGCATTCTTTCTGGAAGGAGATCCAGCAGAAGGGTTTCTTGTCTCACTCTGGTGATTTTGTATGCAGTGACACAAGAATGAGATGTATTTCTTCTCAGAGAAAACACCTCCCGCCTCTCACTTCTGTCTGTCCTCACAGGCAAAATGTGATGGTGCTTGGTGAGTCTGAGAGATTGAATTTCAAGGCTAAACATTTATCCTTCAAGCTATCCTGTGTACGTGTGTTCATATGGCACATATATAACTTTCCATCTCCATGTCACTCTCTTGCTCTCTTAGTTGCGTAGGTGAATGCCAGGTGACCACACCTCAATCCTGTCCTACATCGGTGTGGGTATATATAGCTGCAGAACACACTCCCTGCAAACCTCATTCTGTCATTTAAATCCAGCTTGTGATAAAGTCTCCCTTTGTGCAGTCACTGATCTTAGACAAGGCAGGAAAGGTCCAGACTAATTAAAGCCAAACTGGCAAGTTTCTAAAATTCCCCTGGTTACTCATCCTCCAACATCAAATAACAGTAACATTTATCAAACATACTTTGACAAAAGTAATTCCAATTATCTTTCTCTTATGCATCCATCCTCATTCACAACCCCCTCTATGCCACGGTAGATAGAAGATCTCATCACTCATTGTGTGCTTGCTACCTGTTCAAAAAGAAAAGCCCAGGAAATGTCTTTGTATGACTCATCCGTCACAAGGATGTCTTCCTTCAGTCTTGGCACATGACGCACATCCAACTTTTAGTGCTTAGATCAGAATCTGTATGTGGGCAAAGAGGTGGACTGACTAATCTCCAGTTCAGTGTTTTATAGTTTTGTTTTTAGTTGCTACCATCTGGACAACTGCCCAAAGTCTTACTGGGTTTCTGATATGAAAAAGAGCCTGTAGATTACTGTTACAGTTCTCTCTTATTGCCTTAAATAACGGCTCAACATTTTTGGGGAAATAGGCTTATTCATTGTCTTCATTAGAAGATCAAGTTGGCATGCCACTCTCATATCTGACAGGCTACATGTTTCCCTGCTTTTCCAGTCTTTATGCTAAACTAAGCTAACTGGCTGCTGGCTGAAGCATCGCATTTTCCACAACATGAGCATTATTGTTCTTCTAACTCTAACTAATCTAACTCTCAATAAGAAAGCCCATCAGCAATTTCCTTTTGTCCCCTTATTTTCTTTAACCCAAAGAAAACAAGACTTTTGTCTGTGGTCATCATGTGGTGATTACATGCCAAACTTCATGAATTTATATTTCAACAAACCTCCTTGTTCATGTCACTGTGAATAGGAAATCTTTCCATCAGATCCTCACTCTCCTCTTTTCTTTGTGGAGGCTGACACATGATTGTACATATTCATGGGGCTATACCTTCTGCCATTAAGGATAATTTCTCCATTTGCCCCACATGTGAACCCACTTAGGCATGTAGCCGAAGTGTTCGCGCTGATAGGAACATGAAACTGCAACTGGAGTTTCACCACCTTCAGGGTGAGCTCAGGGGGAATGATACATTACAGCCATTGCATCCTCCTCATCCCAAGTCTCCACCAACTTCTGCTCCTCACAGCCAAGTGATCACTGACTGAGTCACTCTCTGAATTCTCAGACAGTTGATGACGCCAGACAAAAATATTGGGGAGATTAGAGACAAATTGATGAGCACCATTTCTTTGGATGCCCCTTGGGGTCACCAATCTCATTTAGCTGTGGCTCAGTCATCATCCCTGTTTGGTGATGCATAGCCTTTAAAGGCAAACCCAGAGGAGGGTAGAATTTAATTTCCTTTATTCGCACAGTGTTGTTTTTGTGTGATGTGGCAAGATTGTACTGTGACAAATCTTTTCCTTGAATGAAAATATATATTAATCAGTATCTTTTTTGTCTCTGGATTTATATTTGCTCAAATGAGATTTGGCCCATGAACGTGGTGGGAGGGAGGAGGGGGGAAGGAGGTGTGATGAACAGTGTGTCATATGATAAACCTTCACCCCATTCTGCTCCTGTTCCAATGAAGCCATCTGGAAACAAACATGACAAACATGAGTCATAGCTCCTATGGTTGAAGCATTATTAAACCTGTTAGACATGATACCTTTATGTTGCACCTTTCGTGTCAACAGTCCATCTTTCCCTTTAGCACAGAACTGATTATTCAACCATAACGCATCTTTTTTAAATTCACTTCTCACCTCTCTTTCAGTTTGCTGTTCTTTGAACTACCTGTTTTCTGTCATGTTTCTATTTTTCATATGTTAGCAGTAATTTATAGACTCCAGCCATGTCCTGACAACTTTCTGACTGGCATTTGACCTTATAGACAACCCTGAATGGAGGATTTGTCCTTGTAAGGTGATGACTAATGCTGCCATGACATTAGCGGGGCAGTGTATACATGTTCAGCCTCCCTCAGCATCAATTCATACTCAGTCTGGCCTTTTCTTCACTTTCTTTTGCTTTTAAAGAAATTAAAGAAATAGTTTAATGTTTTGTCAATGCACTTATTTACTCTCTTATTGATAGTAACATGAGAAGCTCAATATCTACGACTTTCATGTCTGTGTTATAAAAAAGACGCTACAGCTAGTTAGCTTAGCACAAAGACTGGGAGCAGGGGGAAGCAGTTAGCCTAATTCTGTACAAAGGTTTAAAAAATACAATGAACAGTGACTCTAAAGCATAATAATTAACCTCTTGAATGCTAAATTTCTACAAAAAATTAACTCTGAAATTGAGTAGTATTTGAAGGTGTTGTCATGGAATATTTCTGGGCTGGGAACATTGAACTTCGGCATGCATCCTCCCATAAAACAACAACTTGTTTTTAAAACATATATAGATATAATATGTTAATTCATAACCTTCGAGGTAGGAGGCTATCCTCCTATCCTAGCTAGCTGTAAGCTAATGTAAGCTAAGCTTCTCAGCCACTGGCCATGTTTAACATACAGACATATTCAACTCATCAAAAAAGGAAGACATTTTCAGTAATTCCCAAAAGGTCAAACTATTTCCTTAGAAACATCCACTCCCTGTTAAAATGTCACCTCAATCAGAAATGATTCAGAGGTATCCTGATGTCCAACACAATGTTATTTTAAAACTTTATTTGTATTTTTATATTTATTATTTGTAATTTATTTATGTTTGTGATGAGGGGCAGAAGATCCAGGTAGGTCAAGCACCTTTTCAAAAAATTCTCTTTGAACTTAAGTTAAATTTCTTTCACCTCTTAGTCACTTGTTTGGCCTTGGCTTGCAATGTAACTACACCCTCTGCTGTTCATTTGTAGAAGAGACCATCGAGCAGCGGGAAGGAAGAAAACACAGGACAGCTTCCCTCTTCAGAATTTTTTTTTTTTTTTTTAAACCTACATCTGCATCCAGTTAGCAACCATTCCTTATTACACAATATCAACATGTCTTGCTCTGCATATTTGTAGCATAATCCACTGTCTATAGCAATCAGAGGACTTGTTGGTTAAAGGACTGCACTCGGAAACTGATTTCATTTGGTGACGTAGATGTTTGTACTCAGTCTCTAGCACCATATGAAATCAGTGTTCTGGGAGGTGGACTGTCAGCATGTACAGATTCTGTACATGAAAAAACTGAAACACAACACGTTCTTGTGAAGCCTAAAAGTAGGTCACATTTATATAAACATCTGTACCTTCTTGCTTCAGTCACTAACTGATTACAGCTGCTTTTGTTGCATCTGCTAATATCTTTTTTAATCTCTGTCTGCACTTCCTATCAAATCAAACATATATTAGCATGAATTCACCTTTTGCCATCTGTAAATTCAGTTTCTATTTGTAGCTACACAACCACGTATGCAGTTTGTAAGTTAATCGGAAACTATTTATTTTTTTCCCGATCAGTGACCACAGCCAGCCTACTGGTCATACCACACCAAGGAAGGGTGTTACAGCAACTGAATAAAGCATTGTATTTCTCATGAATTTAAATTCTCTTTTTTCTTCTTTCACAAGTCACACATCTTTCTTTATAAAGGCACATTCTATGACAGAAGTCTGAAGACTGAAGGTTTATTTATATAGTACTTATTTTAACCAAATTTGAAATGTAGTCTAGCTTTCATCAAAGGGAATAAAGGAAAGTACAGTTAATATATAACTTTGGGGCTTTTCTTCAAATACTGAAAGAACCCTATATTTTGTGGTGATAAAGATTGTTAAATTACACTTAGGATTTAACAAATGTCAGCATATTAATAAACACAATAAAACTTGTGCCTCATTATAACTCATTCAGTTTTTGAAAAATTGTCTCCAAGATATGTTTGATGTTTATATGAGACATGTCTAAAAGTTTCATAATTTGTTGTATTTGATAAATAAATAACTTAAATAAATAAATTATATCCAATCAGATACTGAAAGTTCAGTCTTGATCTTGGAAACAGTAGTTGACAAATCAGTCTCACCTTTTAGTAGCTACTCTGGAGCTTTCAAATATATCAAATGATCTTCTTTAGCATATGAGGCTTGACCAGTTGCCATGGAAATGTACACATTCTAATTTAGATCAATGTGAACACTTAAAAGTTGAGAGGATTGTTTACAACTGGAAGGTCCAGAACAAAGGGACGTTATAGCATCATTTTGTCAAATAAAGTTTGCAACTTTAAGGATGAACTGTCAGTTTTGACTTTCATGCAATTGTGGAAAAGAAGAGCTCAGAAAAAATGAAAAATTTGAGCATTCGCTTTTACAGGACAGCTTCTGTTCAAACATCTGCTGATGAAGCTCATCCAATATGACTAAAAGCCCCAGAGCAACTACTAAATGTACTTCAAAGTGATATTGTCTTGTCAGCTATATACATGTGTTTATGGGCTTGCTTTGATCTTGTAAAAAAAAACTCACACTGCTACAGATGTTGTTTGATTGTGAGCCATAAGCATGATGATACAGCACATGTCTTTTTTCCCATAAGGAGCCATTGACTTTATGAAGACACTATAGCAGTGATGTCAGGCACCATATATCATGACACCGACAGGGATGGTGATTAGAGTGATATGGGTGGAGCCACTGAGGTGATGATGTGCTCATGAAGGACAGAGATGTGGGGTCCAAGGAGCTTATCATGTCCTGTTTGACTGATGGTCAGATTGTCCTATAAGGGAAGGTCAAACAGACCAGAAGGGTCCTTATAAAATGTAATCTTGATCTTTATATGCGTTTTAAAAAAGGTGGTTTGTGCAGTATAAGTCCCTTAGGATGATTTATTATTCATGAACTATGCACTGCAGCAAAGACATTTGAGAGCCAATTATCAACAATGCAGTCAAATTTTACATTTATTGTCTGTACTGAAATGAAAATAAGTTTCTGAGTTGTAAAAATATATCAAATACAATATGCATGAGATAAATAAGTTACAAAGAAGCCCCCTAATGTAATATTTATATGGTAATATTTTTATTTCTGTTTTCATCCCTTTCATTGAACAGAAACACGTCTATGCATTAAAATTAGGCATTTTACATATTATATCTATCTATCAATAATGCTAGGTTTGTTCAGGTTAACTGTTATGTATCTACCTCTGAATATATTAATATTTAAAAGTTTGAAAAATATATAATCGTAACAAAATCAAATCCGTATGACCGTGAAGAGTAAATCTGGGTTCCATTATTCTCCGCCACCATTAAATTCTGACAGGCCACTCCTACTTCGTGGTATTCAAGCAGCGTTTCTCTGAGCCCGCTCCTGATTGGTTCATTTCCAAGAATCCGCCATATTCAAACTTCCGCCGTGGTGTGTGTTCTGTTGTCATTGATCGCCTGATTTCTTTGTACACATCGGCACCAGTTTAAACACGGCTGGACGTCGCCGTTTGCATGATTAGCCACAACCACGTCCCGGTAAAAAAGATCCTAAAACGAAGCCTTGCACGAAATGGAAGAAAGTGAAGACGTTTGTGGAAGCGCGCTGGAAAATAAACAGCAGAAAGTTCGCAGGATGTCATCGAGGACGTCTATTGCCAGTGTCATCAGCGCTACTGAGCCCTCTCCACAAAGACTGCGGAGAAACAAATCCAAAAAGTAGGTGGATCACGCCTTAAAATAACAACATCTCTCTTTATTCGGTAGCTCTGTTGCAAAACAATATGGCTACAGGATTCTTTATTAGAGTTAACGTCACCTGCTTAGTCAACGGTGACGAGCAGGGCCGGTAGTGTAACTGGCAAATGATGCCTTCAGGGGCACCTTGGAAAACATAACTCACACTTTAAATTTTAAACTACGTTTGATCAAGTATCATAAACAGATCTTTAATAATTAAAACATTTTCCGTACTAGCAGGTTCGTTTAAGAATGAAATTCAACCAAGATTTTTTCCCTCAATTATTTATCTGTTGAGTTTTTCCACAAGAAAGTGTCAAAGAAATTTTGGAAAAATATCCTAGAAATTAATCAATTGTGTTGTTGTTGTTGTTTTTACTACAAAATGGACAAAACAAAAACTGATGCAAAATGTCTGCTTGACCAACAGTTCACAAGCCAAATATATATATAGTGCCAAATATATAGTAGATATTTGGCATTTTTGCTTGATCCACAATCCAATCTTTTACCATTTCCTCCTGATCCACAATTCGACCAATCACCTCTGAAGAATCGAGGTTAAGAACTGATGGTAGTGTGAGTTAGATTTAACAATAACAAATTTTATGTCTTGGTGAATTAAAAGCACTTCAGTACAGTTGTATGTTATTTTATTCTGTTCTATTTTTTTCCACCAATATCATCTCAATCAATTCAGTATTGTAATACTAAAAGAGTAAAGTATTGTTAATGCTTCAGATACAGGGCAACTGTAGTGCTATGCACCTGATTTTTCCAGGTGTATGGCACTTTAATATCTGCAAATATGCTCATCAAGATATTTCTGTTGGCTTTAAATGTATGATTGGAAGGTGTCAAATGATTGGCTTGTTGTCATTACTCTGTTTACATATTAACAGGTTTCTTTTTCCCCTGCAAATCACTTCCCAGCAACCTGGATTTTGCAGATAAATGCAACCAGCTCTTTTCATTATTTTGTTGCATCTTTCACTCCCCACTCATTAGTCCATCCTTTCCAGCATTGCTAAAAGCCACGAGCACAAGGAGCAATTTGTCAAACAGTGTGTGCACCTGACCTTGGACCTGACACCCCCCTTTGGGGGAGTTCTTCCCTAACAAGAAGACACTGTAACTCTCTGTAGCTTCATTGTTTTGCCACCATAACTTACATGTTTGTCCTGCAGCAGCAGTGAGCAGTCTTAAACAGCCTTAATACGGTTTTAAATATTAATATCCGTCCATTGTCATCCACTATATGACACATTTTAAACATAATGACTGAAACAGAAATTGGATGCAAAAGGCATTCGTCACATTGACAGAGCTGTAATGCATTCCATATTGAAATGGTGATTCTCTCTCTCCATCTTCTCCTGGATACATTTGATTGATCATTTTCATAAACTAGCTACCAAGAATAAAGCAAGCTGTTGTTTAGTTCTGATTCTATTCCTTGGCTTGTTCTTTGTGGCGTGTCTGGGACTCGTCTGCACAACTGTATTCTGTGTCTTTTTATCAGTAGAAGACAAGGAAATAAACCTTTCACTGAGTTTTTGTGACCAAACAGACAGCTACTGAGAATCTGACCAGAAGGGAAGCCAAGCTGTCAGTGAGGCGGATATAAGTGTGTTTTCACTGGGCAAAGCCAAACAGAATTTGTCTCATTTCTTCTAGACCTCCGCTCCAGAGAGGCAGCTCCTTCACCTTTCTTACACCAGGGACTCCATGGGACTTCAGTCTAGTGAGTTGACACTGAAAATATAACACCATCATGTTATACCGCAGTGGTCACGTCCTCACACAATTATCTTTTTGTGGAGCAGATTTTTTAAAGTGATTGTCATAAGCCATACATGTGACATGTATATGCGCTAAATCTCTGATACTTGGAATTGATTTTAATGTGTAGGATATATCACAATGTTGCTGAAAATCTATTGGTTGAATTCTCATCGCATTTGTAAAAGTACCAAATCTGTCTGGTTATACTTCTACAGAAGAGAAAGCGCAAAGAGAAGGAGGACGACACGGTCAGTCTGTCGAGCTTCGACCTCAAGGTGAGAGTCGGAACAGGCCTTGTGCAGCACCAGACCTGTTTAATCCCCTCAAACTTTAATCCCTCTGCATGACTCAGGTACTCAGCTGCACAGACAGCCTTGAGCTCTCTCATGTATTATAAGGCCACAGTAATCCCACCATCCTTCAGCCTCGCACAACCGGTGTCTGTCTGAGGAAATAAGGATGGTGATAGAAAACCTGAGCCACATCGTCATCTGGCATGATCAGTCCTTTAGCACCGTACAAATCTGCAGTTCAGCTCAGTGCATTCAGTGTTTTGATAAACTTTTTTTCAAACATTGTACTGTATATAGTCATACTACTACTACTGCTTCTAATCCTGTTGAACAAAATGCTTTAATCAGTATATGTATTTGAGTGTCTTGTATTGCACAATGGCATATTACTCGAGCTATTGTTGAACACCTGCAGTCAAGTGGAACTGAAGAGACTTTATGTCCTTGATTCCCAGGAACCCAGTAACAAGCGCGTACGACCACTGGCCAAAGTTTCGTCACTCGTCAACTTGATATCTCCTTCAAAGAATGGGGCAGTGCGGCGCTTTGGCCAGACCATCCAGGTACGCAGCATAGTCTTCTCTGTGACACTTGCTCTACAATTTCACCAAATGGAAATTTCGTAGATTTTTTTTTTGACTGCAATTTCCTTTTGTAGTCGATGTCGTTGCGTAGTGATACCAAGTCACCGGGGATGTCCCTGAAATCCAGCAGCAAGGCAGCGGGTCCCACTCCCACTAAACGCAGGAACAGTACGCTGTGGTCAGAGACACTGGACGTCCATCAGAAGAGCACGTTCTCCACCAAAGAGATCAAGAGACAGGAGGTGTGCTTCAGTTTAGACTAGCACAGTCACCGTAAAAAAAAGCAGAGAGTGGAAGAAGTAACATCTCCCGCTGTGGTTTCTCTTTTGTTTCAACATTTCTTCTCCAGGCAATTTACGAGCTTTACAGGGGAGAGCAGGATCTCATCGAAGATCTCCAACTTGCACGAAAGGTTATTAATAATAAATTGAAACATTTATTTATAAAAAAATCCAAACATTTATCCTGCGTTTGTCAACTGCTTCTTTGCTTACCTTCAGGCGTACCATGATCCGATGCTTAAGCTCTCCATTATGACAGAAGAGGAACTAGCACACATATTTGGAAACCTGGATGCATATATTCCCTTACATGAGGGTAAGTTATCCTCACCGACCATCCAAGTCCAATCTTGTTGCAAATATATGTGTCTCACTGTGCATACACCGTCTTATCTGCAGACTTAGTGATGAAACTGACCGAGGAAACTGGCTCCGATGGAACAGTAGCTCAGATCGGACAGATAGTGATAGACTGGGTATGTATGGCAGCACACATAGATCCTACTGGGCCTTTTTAACACCACGTAGAGCGTAGTTTAATTCCTGTTCCACAGTTACACCTGCCAAAGTGGAATGATAGTATGATGGAAAACCAGTAGGGATAATATAGTCTATAACATATATTATAAAATTTCTGATTACGGCAGATACAAGAGAAAATATTTAAAACTTATGTAAATTAAATGTAAGGTTTTTTGGAGGAAACTATTTTGTAAAAAATGTTTGAAACTGTTTTTTGTTTTTGTTTTTTTTATCTTCTCAGCTGCCAGGTCTGAATGCCTACAAAAATTACTGCAGCAACCAGCTCGCAGCTAAAGCTCTGCTGGACCAGAAAAAGCAGGACAGGCGGGTGCAGGACTTCCTGCAGCGCTGCCTGGAGTCGCCCTTCAGCAGGAAGCTTGACCTCTGGAGCTTCCTGGACATCCCACGTTCACGCCTGGTGAAATACCCCCTGCTGCTGCGAGAGATCCTCAGACACACCCCACCTGATCACCCGGATGTAGTCAGACTGGACAGAGCTGTATGATATCCACTTTATGTGATGAATCACACGTCTGTAGCCTATAATAACATGTAATAGTATTACACCTTCATTTTACAGTAACACAACATCTTACAGGTCATTGAGTCTTGTGTGCTTTCTTTCTCAAACTCTCCAGATCGCTATAATCCAGGAGATTCTGTCTGATATCAATGTGAGGAAAGGGGAGTCTGAGTGTCAGTATTATATAGACAAACTGGAGTACCTGGATGAAAAGCAGCGGGACCCTCTCATAGACAACTGTAAGACCCTCCTTTGTCATGGTGAGCTGCGGAACAAGAGCGGCTCGGTGAGAACTGGGATAACTCTCCTTATTAATTACCACCCACATGCTAGAAAATTACTACCTTTGCGTCGTTTGTTTTGCAATGAAGTAAATTCCATTCCATTTGTTAACGTTGTTTGACCACAGAGGCTGCACGTGTTCCTCTTCTCCGAGCTGCTGGTTCTGACCCGGCCGGTGACGCGTAACGACAGAAGCTGCTTCCAGGTGTATCGGCAGCCCATCCCGGTTCGGGACCTGGCTCTGGAGGACCTGCAGGACGGAGAGATCCGTATGGGGGGGTCGTTCAGAGGGGCTTTCACCAACGCAGAGAAAGGTGAGTTGAGTTGCGTTGCACACCACCGTCGTCTGAAGCCTTTCCTCTGAGTGGTGAATGGTGTCATTCTTTCGAAGTTGCAGTATCATTAATTTAGTGAATTTGCTCCTTTTTTGTAACATAACTTTTTTGATTTTGGTTTTGAAGTGATCTGAAGAGTTAATTTTTTGCGCTGGGCTTTTTTTTGTGTTTGCTTTGACTTTTTATAGATGAAACAATTCCAAGAAAAATAATTGACAGATTAATCACAACAAGTTATCCTCAGGAGGAAGTACGGTATCATTATCATTTGACCTCACCCATTCTGTTGATTTCTTTCCCAGGATTTTCAAAACCTTGTTACACTGTGAACGTGCTCTTAGCTGGAAGGGAGGGGTCAGTTGCCATGACTTTAGCTTTGTTGTTGCACAAGCAGGCCAAAACCAGCATAACCACAGAACAGTTAGTGGTAACTGTTCTTAGTGTATTTGTACTTTTTGCAACGTAACTTTACTTTACGGTAGATACAAAATCAGTAAGTATTTTTTCATCTTCCCGGTTTTACTGATTGTGTGAGTTTCCCTACATTTCAGAATACACCATACAGTTGACATGATGCCGCTCACAGAGAGCAGTTCATCAGCAGCAAATGGGCTTTGCATAATTTGTGCTCTGCATTTTGTGTCTTATTTTTTTAACTTTAAAACACCATAGTGTGAATTCTCAGCATTCAAGACATCTTTATTTGTACAGCTGATTTTTTTGACTCACCTTTAATCCAGTAAATTAAATTTACTGTGCTGAATTCCTCTTAAATGGTGTGCCTGAATAGATGAACAACAAAAATATTTTTTGAAGGACATGTTAACAGTTGACTTTTCAGCCTCAAGCTATCATTTCACATCTTTTTTTTTTTTTTTTTTCTTTACTTTGTTTCTGTGCACTCTGTGTCTCTCCAGTGAAAAACGTCTTCCGTGTGAGCTCTCTGGACCCATCCAATGGCCAGTCCCACACACTGCATGTCAATGATGTCTACCACAAGCAGCAGTGGCTCAACTGTCTACGCACAGCGATGGCCCAGCAACAGGAGGCTCCACCTAGAGTCCAGCAGGGGGAAACCATCCGAGCCAGCCGCCGCTCCTCCACCCTCTCAACCACCATCTACGACGAAGACACGGACGAGAACTGTCCGCCTGTCTCTGGCCCGAAACTCCGGCCGCAGACGCTCTCCAAAACCAGACTGGACCAGAAGTTACAAGGCTCAGTAAAGAGGAAGGAGACTGGAGTGTAGACATTGAACCCGACCTGGTCGTCTACAAATGGGTTCCCCTCAGACAGGCACATGTACTCGACATGTGACCTGTTTGTCACATGTTAGTGAATTTTCATGCGACCGCAATTTTTGTTGCTTTTGCTTTGACTCTGTAGCTGCACTGAAAGAGCCTTTCAAATCATTTCCATCCAGATGTATATCAAATTATAGTGTAATTAGTTTACAGAAAAAAGTGATACAAGACAGTGTGACTGAAAAGTCTGTTTACACCAGCTGAATGGGTTTGGAATTAGGGGTTTTCTGTGTCTATCTAAGTTGAAACAACTTTATACCACTTGTAGCTCTTTTGTTTCACCCTTTTGTGTCGTCTACACGTTTAACATTTCTACATTTTTGTTTTTTTCTTGTAATCAAAATGTCAGAGCAGCATGTGTGTGCTGTTGTTTGTAGTATTATCTGTGCCAAGATAAAGGACCAAGAAGCAGAGGAAGTGTGATGCCCTCAACTGTCAGTGCAGGGAGCGGTTAAGTCGAGGCTAAAAACGATTGAGATTAGATACGTGATCATGAGCAGAACATTTACCATCGACAGAAGGTAAAAAAAAAAAAAAAATCAAACAAATCTAGATGTCTTCAGTGTAAAATTGTTAATTGATAAAAAAGAAAATAAAATTTCTTTGTACTGTAAAAGAGTCCCCGATAATAACTGACTGTGAGATTGTTATAACAAACTCGGCTGTACTCTGACCTCGTGGTCACTTGCTTTCACTGTTGACAGAGCTGTTTGACGGTGTGTTGCAACATGTGTAAGGCAAACAGGGGCTGGAGCTGACTGCTTTCTTCTTAGTGTGTCGGTATAGCTCTGAAAGGTCTTTATTGCATTTTCCATTTGTAACATCAAAACCAGTGAGAAAAGGCACTTCTGCAGGTAAATTGTTTTCAGCCCAGAAGTGGCTCTGACTCCCCTTTTCTGCCTTTTCGCTGCCATTGACTTATTAATATGAGCTTGATCTGCTCAGTTTGTTTTTGGCCAGAGAGACATTGAGTATGGGAGTAAAGGTGATGGGATCATTTGCATTGACGATGCATTGGCAGCTGATTTATACCAAGCCCTGCCCTGCCCTGCCCTTGTTTGTCCATGATCCACTTGTGGTGTATCCAAGTGACATGCCGGCACTACAGAAAACAAAAGGGCCTCTCGCCAAGTTGTCAGCTGTTGCACGTGCAGTATTTATAGCTCAGGGTATGCCACCCGCGCAAACAGCTTGACCGCAGCCTGGCTGAAGAAACCATCTTCCTCAGTGGAATGGGTTGATACAGAATGCACAGAATAGGAGACAAACACAGAAAATAATAACAACAAATGTCAGAATAAAAATTATAATCACTGTTGTCACGCAGTGTAAAGGTTCCTTTACACAGATACCATACTTAAGGTTTTCGCTCTTTTTTTCATCAATATTATTTAGTGTAACACTTTCTGTTCATTAACGATTTGTCAGGTTTTGTTGCAGTGTCTCATGTCGGGACACGTTTCTGTACTGAGTCAGACTGAATGAATGCATTCTGTGCTTGTGTGTGTGTCTCTGTTTTTGTGGCTGCAGGTTGCTCTCATCGAATGGTAGGGTGGTAGTGAAGTCATTTGGGTTTGTTTGGGGTTTTTTAAAAATACATATATATTTTTTATGTATTTTTTTTCCAGTCGCTCCAGGGCACTGTCTGACTTCAATGCAAGAAAAAAATTAACTAGCAGAAAACCAACCAATTTTGAATTCTGAAGCTTTGAGTTAAATTAAAAGACACAACACTGAAAAATAGTTTTAGTCTATTTATTTACACAAATTTAATAGAGGTAGAACCATCTGTACTATTTACAAATTTACAATCACAATAAATAGTTGCATAATATATACAGATAAATACAATGACAGTCCGTGGTCAAACCACTTCATGCTCCTTTGAGGTTTTATTACAGGATCCGTGATGACATCGTGCTTACGTTCACGCTTGCTTGCTCATGATGAGCAAGTCAAGTATATTTACTCACTTCAAGCACCATTAAGCAATACTTGATGAAAAAATACTGACATCAACACCGACTCAAATGACTCCAGCGAACGTGAACTGGTCAGTCGTTTAGCCAGGGACTCTGGGATTTAACGGCTCAAGGTGTGTTCACTTATTGTGGCTGATTATACTTCTGCTCAGGTTGACAGCAGGCTGAGGTATGCTGGGCGTTATGTGAGGTTACCGGACTGCATGAGCTAATAAGCGTTGTAAATATTTGGTTGGTACTGCCTGTGAGAAGTGCAAAAAGCTAACAGGAGAGCATGTGCTTGATGGAAAGTGAGAGGAGATCTAATCAGCCAGAATAATTAAAATCACCTGTGCAGGTTTACCACTGGTGTGCATGGCCTTTACGAGCTAGGTGCTATGGTTTTCTGGCCTGTACACAATGAGTCTTACATCTCTTAAGCACCACGAGCAGCTAGTTTTCTACAGCTGAGCTGAGAGATAAAGGAAATGAGTGGGGAGTGACAGGATTTCTCTGAGGAAATGGTGGACCAAACCAGAGGTGAAAGGTGAGTAAATGTTTGACTTAAGATTCATCCAGAAAGCATATCTCCATTGAGATGCTAATAATGTTGTATGCCCTTTGGATGTGTAAGACTAGGCAGCTGTTTGCAAACACAATAAGCTGGCGGTATATCAGGGCTGTCTTTCTTTTCGATAATAGTAAAAAATGTACTCATGAAGCATTAAGTGAATGAGAAAATTCAGCCATTTTCACATTTTTCAGAGGTTAATCTAATTAAATCTCTGTGCATCCTAGTAGTCTGGTATTGTTATTGATATTTCATCTGTGCTGTATATCTGCCAACTTCAACGTTCTGCCACGTGACTTTCTGGAGAGAGAATCAGAAGGGCTGGCAGGTTCTACATTTAACCTTCTTTAGGGCCATGTCTTGAGTTTCTCGTAGTGATTAAATTTCAAAAACTGGAGGTGGCATGTAAGAAAGAAAACTAACGATGCGATTGGGCAAGCCCAGCTTGCAAACAACGTCACGTGCCCTTGCGCCGAGAGCCCTCCTCACAGCCACTCTGCTGATCTGCTGTAGACTGAGGGGAGTATCTAAGGCAGAGAAAACAACAGAGGTTCTATTTTAGTGCTGCTTGTCAATGATCTGCATACAGACAGTTACATATGCATGCTTTATGTAAGCAGACTTACTCTCGTAGAACTCAAGGCAGAGGTAACATGGAGAGCCCAGACTGGTGTAGTGGATGGGCTTTTTGTCCAAGTTATCCCTGGCATACACGTCCCCTCCAAATTCCACAAGTAGCTCAACCAAGTCGACATTCTTTGTTTTGGCTGCATGGTGAAGGGCAGTCTCATGTAGCTTGGCAGCATTAACATTTGCCCCTTTAGAGAAAGAAAAACAGAAACGCATGAGTGAGAGAGCTGGCTCTGTTGTGTTTATACGTTTTTAAATGTCATCATTCTGTAACAGACTGCCATTAGCAGCACACGTGAAAACAAACCAGCTTTTGCTCTAACATAAATAAACTGATTCTCCTTCGTGGGGTGAGTAGATCACTGGGATGGCAAGCAATGCTTAACCAGCTGAGTAAAAGTGCAGGGCGGATACAGGGGGCTCATTGTGCAGCAGTGAGCAGTTTGTGTAAATGTGGCCTGCAAAGCACAGGCTGCAAAAACAGTCGGCGAGCATGAAGCCATTTTAATAATTTCCAGAAGCTGGTAGATTAACTGATGGTGTTGTTAGCATTAACTGTTGACTTTGTAGTTAGAGTATTAAAACTTCTTTTGGACGCGTGGATGGAGTAAAATTTAACATGGCTTCTTCTGTGCAACTTTCTGTACATGTTAATGACTGCTTCTGCATCTGGATCATTTCACTGTCCTACGGTGCATCACAAAAAACTCTGTTGGCAATGTACAGAGTTGCATAATTCCCCATCTACACGTGCATAAGGATATTTTAGATTGTAAATGGATATGACTATTAATTGTAAGTAAAATAGGTGATTTACAAAACAGAGCTGAAATAAATCTCATCTTGCAGAAATCTCTATGGTCTCGTGAAGACGAGATGGTTTGTGTTGTAATTACCCACTAACTGTACTATCATGATGAGCCTTAAATGCTGTTGTTGTTTAAAGTACATTAGTTTACCGTTTTTTTTTATCATATCTTCAAAATGTCATTTTCAGTTGAAGTTATAATGACAAAAACAATCTAAATTTATTTCCATCCAAAAATGTTGTCACATGAACTAACCTTCATTAAGGAGAACTTTGGCGCAGTCGTAGTGTTGCCTGGCACAGGCCACATGAAGCGGTGTCCCATAGTGGCAGTCATGGGCTTCCATGAAAGCTCCTTGATCAATCATAAGCTGCACACACTCTGAATTACCTATCATGAGAGGCAGGCAAAATTAATTCTACTCAGAACAAAATTAAACGCCGTTGACTTTCCAAGCACGGCTGGGAAATAAAATCACAGGAGGCGAGGAGACGCTCATGTTTCTGTAGTTTCGTCCCTGGCGGAGTACACGAGCTGTTGTTCAGCTTGAATAGATTTTGTCTGAAGTTTCACTTCAAAGGTTTCTCATTTCAGTCCTTAAATCAATGCTGCAATCATCCAAGCATGTTCAAGTGCCTTGGGAAGCACAGCCAGTACACTTTGTCCTGTAGTATTACTGGTAATTGTGTAATTGGGTTTTTTGTTATTGCTACAGCTTCAGAGGCTTTTAAATACAAATTGAGAGCAACCAAGGGCTGTGTTTTGTAATGGCAGAGTTTTGCGCTCTGCTTCCTCTGTTCAGTTCTTTGTTCCCTTTTTTGGTCTCAAGTCTCAGCCTCTGGGAGAAATTTCCTAAATTTCTTATTAAAAGAGAATTGTTCAAATATTTCCAACTGGTTATAAAATGAGTAAAACATCCACCCCAGCATGCCTACATGGTCTTATTTTATATACATCTCTCAACATGAAGACTGAGGGACTTTATTGTAGTTATGGCACATTCTGTCCAGTGTCGTATGTAACAAGACGCACCTCCCATGCATGCCTCGTGAAGAGGTGAGAAGGTAAACAGTGGAGGGTTAACTGTTGCTCCATACTGCAACAGGAGCTTAACGCATTCAAGGCTACCGGCTGCACAGGCGTCGCACAGTGGAGTGCTACCATCAATGTTACGCGCATCCACCTGTTGGGACAGAGGGCCACAGTAAATGCCTACATACATACATACAGTTGTTGTAGGAACAGTTCTGACACTGCCTCACCTGTGCACCAGCATCCAGCAGCAGTCTTACACACTGTGTCTGTCCCTGTATGCAGGCCTCATGCAGCGGGGTGATGGAGTCGACAGCCACGATGTTCACTGCTGCACCTCCCTCAATCAGCTGCTGCAGCTGGAGAGCCCTGCCCTGTGCAGCAGCCTCGTGCACTTCGGACCGGTCTGTCCAGAATCCGAGCCCATGAGCTGCAAATGTGTAAAACCAAACAAAGACTGAGCCTGTCTATTCATGATGTTTAGGTTTTCTAGGTGTGTAGGTGTCAGCTGATTTTATAAAAGTCTCTTTCCAAGTTCAGGTTTATTTAATCATTCTGATTGTGCAAGTGCTGTTGAAATATGGTTCCTTTTTGTTTGGTCTCAACCACAAAGGGGGAAAGAGAACCACAGTGAGCTTTACATATAATACTTTATAAAACCTTTATAAGGTTCTGATCCTGTAATCAGCAGAGGAAAGACTAAATTATGATGTACTGAAATAAATTCCACACTAAGCAACAGCTAGTAACAGGTTTGAAAGCTTAACATGTTTTACAAATCATGACCATCCTCCTCAATATACTGGTACAGAAAAGGGCATAATAAAAACACAGAGTAGCATGATCTAAGTCAAAAATAACGTTAATAAATCTGCCGACTACTTTTCTCAATGAATCGTTTTATCAAAAAAAAAAAACATACAGAAAACTGTTAATAATGTCAATATACATACAGTGTCATCATCAGATGACTTATCTCGTCCAACTAACAGTCAAAACGTCAAACTTATTGGCCTTACTGCGATATAAGACAAAGTATTGTCTCATGAAATGTGTTAACGATTAATCGATTTTAAAAAAAAGACTATTCGATGAATCGTTGTTGATCTAGCCAACCATAACAAGAGCACTGTGCTTTAGATTGTATTACACGTGACGTGTGTTATTGGTTCCATCGGGCTCCAGTCACAGGGTGGATGTTATTGTAGGATAAACGTCGCTGAAGTCGTTCACATTTGCTGGGAGCACTTTGAGAAAGCATGCGAGCCGACGTTGTCCAGGCTTACACGTCCGACGGAAACTGAAAGCAAGTCGTCATGACAGCGAACGAAAGCCGGTGTTAGAGCAGCCACCCACCCTTCGCTCAGCTCGCACCGGTTCAGACGGAGTTGTCTTGGGTTACTGTTGGTCACCTACTGTAAGCTACTTACCAATTTCTCCATACAAGGACGGTCTGGCCCGAGTAATCTCCATTTCATGTTACCGCTTTCTTTGTTCTCCGTGAAAGACGCAGACTCAGCCAAACAAATGATTCATTTTGGAGCAAAAGAATAATGACTGGAAGGACTCGGTGGCTAGTGAGGACGAGGTAGCTGAGCTGCAGTCCAAATAAACAATGGCGTTGAATTCTGGGAAATGTAGGCGACTGACCTTCAACAGTGGAGGCCACTGAAGGTCTACAGTCATTTTAAATGACAGACTGTTTTAAAGAAACTACGGCACTGAAAACAATTTTTAAAATAATCCAACAGGAAAAAACCAAAATATTTGTTATTATTGACCTCTATTGTGTCATTGACCTGCGATTTAGTTAGTTCAGCTAATTCGCTATTACCAGTATACACACATGGCATTACATTAAGGAGTTAACCAGTAACAACAAAGCTTTTAAATAACGACGTATGCAAAATGTGTATAAACATATATAAATATCATCATAGCACTTTAGCTAGCACGACACTAGCTAATTCACACCATTGTTGTGACCATGACTGAATTAAGTGAGCAATATATTATTATTATTATTATTCGTTCATAATACACTTTAAAGTTCCTAATATTCACATGGTTGGGACTTATGAATGTGCTCTGGTTCAACTGTTTTTGTTTCAGCAGCAACATCCCATAATTCATTTTATGATGTAAAACTGTTTACAGTAAGCTAACATTAGATTACATATACGTATATTAGATTACAAATCTTACAAAACGGTTGCCTGGGTTTACAGTGCATAATAGTTTCCTTGGTTTTCGGTAGAATTTGTAAGCAAATGCAGATGATCCCTTATTCTGAAACCAAGGCAATCACTTCCTGATTTATTCTTACAAATATGAATTTAAAACGTGGACCCAAATATGCTGCAATGGGCACGCTAGTGTTAGCAAAAGTTTAGTAGTTTTATTCTGAGACGTGGTGTTGAATATGTGTAATCACTGATCTCAACTTCCTGTGCAACCCATAAAGTTTCACTACCCTATATGACACTATAGAATTCATACTACAACCTCCAAACACCGGCACAGATCGTATCACGTTTGAGTAAAAACTTGATCGGTAACCGATCATTAATATTTCACTTGGAAACAGGAAGCAGCCAGAGGGAAAACTAGCCTCGACTTAGCTTTACAGCCCCCACCACGACCACTACAGTTTGGTGTAGACTTTCAAGATGGATGCTCTCCTCTCGATAGGTTTCTGTTTCTTTTTCGAAACGGACCAGACGTGCGCTGATAGCCCGCGCGTCTGAGACCGAAGAGCTCCCGCAATATATACGGATTTTTTTAGCCGTTAAACGACTAAGAATGGATTTGAGTAAAAATACTTGGTCGTATATGTTTGGACTGTCGTCTATTTTTTAACTTCCTCGTTGTCGCATCAGTATGTCTGTCGAAATTGCGGCGAAAGCTCGGGTGACTTTGAAAGGTTTTTTGGATTCAATATGCACGGGACGTCTATATAATACGGCCAGAATGTTTAAAAGCAATGCCAGCTGTTTGGAACGAGGGGAAAAAGGAGAGCGACACATTTCATAAGAGTTCAGCAATGGAAAGTGGAAATGGTGGTGCCTCGAGTAAAGGTGACGAGCTTTTCCCCTTCCCGTAACTTCAACTTCAGCAATAACCGAGGGCTGAGATTATAATTTCCGCGCTGTGTTTCACATGTGGACGTTGTTGGTGTTGGAGTCGACGGGAAAGGACGCGTGGGTTGTGTCACCCCGTCTGGGACAAACTGTCCCCGGCTTGTGAAACTTCGCTTCCAGAAAACGAAAACGCTGGTGCTGTGCTGGTGTCGCTGGTGTCGCTGGTGTCGCCTTGCCCTCATGCTTGTGCTTTTATCCCCATTTCTTTAGGTGTTTTAGTTCCCGTGTCGGACACTTCTGACGTCTTTCACAACTGCATCTTGGCTCCACTCCGAGGTGCGTACTTGTATGAAGAGTCAAAGGAGTCTTTCCGATATAACTCTGCTGTCCTAATTAAGAATCCAACACTGGAAGAAAAGGTGTGTCCAAATCTTCTTCCACCATTTAAATTAAGTTTATTCAACACTGAGTCGACGTAGATCAGTACTGACATTCAGTCAGTTGTCCAGCGTTTGACGTCAAACTACCACTACATTGATTCAGATCGTTTTTTAAATTTCTCTTTTCCGTTAGTATAAGGCCTTCAGAGCAAAGAGAAGAGCGGCAGGATACTCAGAGGAGGATCTGAAGGAAACCTATGGATTTTTGCTGTTTGGTGATGCCAACGAGGTACAGAGGAAAAACCGTGCCACACCTGAGACACTGCACCCCTTCCCACAAATCTTCCCATCTTGCTGATGCTGTTGTTGCTTTTGTTTGTTTAAAGGCTCATGCACTTGGACAAACTGGTGTTCTCACAGGCAACGGTACTCGCGCAACTTTGGGAGATCCCTGCAAGGGTAAATTATAATTTCTCTTACTTCCTCAGACCGTCTCTACTATGTTGAATATAACCTCTTGTTCATTTCTCTACAGAAATAACAGATATACTTTTTGTGTACCACCATTGCTGTAACATAACTTGAATTATAATTACTGGTTACTCTGCAAAGAAAGTAAAATAATTACATTAAGCCTTTATCAGTGATTTATAGTAAGTGACTTAAGTTATTACCTTGATGGCCATATCCAGGAAATTGTCCATGCATGCATTTTGTCCAAAGTATCTGTAGTGCAGATTAAGCTAAGGAAAGTCCATTTTTACTGCTTGGTGCTCTCCGCCTTTTTGAAAGTGAAAGCAAAGCTAAAGAGCTTGTATAAACCTAAATAAACGATAGTGGAAGAATTTGAAACCGAAACTATAATCTGGCATACCGAAACCCAGGACATGAAGTGCGGTGGAGGCGGAAATACAGTGCATTCATTTATTGCCTGTGTTCACTGCAATAACAACAGATTTGTACTACTGTATATTTGATTGCCTTATCATTTCATGGTAGAAATTGTTGCCTCTCAAACATTTTCTGTCTGAAAGAGAAAAGGAAAAAAAGAGTAGTGAGTAGGCCAGGCCATCAACATAAATCTAGATTTCACAAGACCTCTACCTGCTCAAGGCTGTGTTAAGTGTAGAAGTTGTCTGGTATAAGCACCAGTCAAAGCTCTTTTTATGGAGGTGTTTTTCAGTGGGCAGTAGTATGAAATTACACTGGAGAGGAATATGAAAACAAGAGCCCTGCTGTGTCACATGTAATTAAATGTAGCAGCGTTGCTCAGGGATAATCTGTTGGATTTTTACGTCCACTCCTGCTTTGATCTGTTCGAGTTCTGGTTTAGATTGCAAATGTGCTACAACAGATTTCCTCACATACCTTCTACCTTCTTAAACGCAAATTGTAAACATTAGGACTTATTGCATGGATCAAAGAGATACTTAGAGAAGTTATACTGTCCATATCCTCTTCTAATTTGTCATTACTTTCCTCACTTTGACAGCAGACTGCAAGAGAGGGAGTAAAAAGACCCAGCAAACCTGCCAAGCTCGTCTTTGGCTGTTTGCTTTACCCCCGACACTCAGATTTGTAATTTGAGTAACACAACACAACTGAATGTCAACTTCTGTCAAATGTTTTACTCCTTCATATTTTAATGTTTAATTATACTTTAATATTTTAATAAGGTGAGGTCTGAAAGCCTGTTTATCTTGATAATAACTCTACAACTTGATTTACCTATCTTAAGAAAAGACATTATGTTGTAAGACATGTTCAGGCCTATAAAGGTTCCATAAGGAAGTAGAACCACCCACACGTGCACACACACACACACGCATCATATCCTGTGTCAAACTCTGGTCAATCAAGCAAGCAAGATCCAAAATGTTCCTCTCTTTTTAAGTCTTAATCTAACACTTGGTACGTGTAGCGCAACATCAGGGATAAAACATACCGGATAGAACATACATAATCTAAAATCACCGTGAGGCCATGTTTGGTTGCAGTGTGTAGGGTGGGATAGCCATTAGATGTGCGGCGTGTCCTTGACAGTTGTGATATATTTATCTTTCAAGGTGTGCTCAGGCTGCTATACGAGTCCTGTGTTTACTTCCACCTGAATATACATCAAGTGAAAGTGTTCTGTTTTCCCCAGGTGTCTACATATCAATGCACTCTGACTGTTTGGATCTGAATCACTGGTATAATGGGAAATCTGGATATATTGCCATCATCAGGCTGACAAAGGTACTGAAAATGGGAATTGTCAAATGGTCGTGAGGAGAAGTACTATCTTTGAGTTTTCATTCGAAGAAAGCATTTATCTTATGAATGAAATCATTGTCCTTTTGTTGTTATTACCAGGGGAGAGTTCAAAAGGTTTTAGAGAACTACACCCAAAATTTCACAGCACCCACTGTGGGCTTTGACTGTCATGTGTCAGAACAGTTGCTCTCAGTATCAGCCAGAACCAGCTCCTTTCTTGCTTTTGAGAGAACCCAGGTAAGAGGAGGCACGTGACTGAGTGCCAGGATGTCAGCAGCACATTTAATTTCATGGATGTGTTTAACTTGTTAATTGATCTAATTGTAGCGATAAAGGTTGTTCAGAACTGCTTCAGTCCTCACTTTTATATAGAATTAAAAATGTATTGACATGTAAACACGTGCAAATTACATTGCAACACACCATACTGATTTCATCAAGTCCTCTTACTTGTCAGTTAGTATTGGTCCTCAGTTGCTGTGTGTCTATCTGATCTGTCTGTGTGTAGATGCATCCTTGTGAGCACAATGTTGTTGAGCACCTTAATGCATGGCAGCATGTAAAGAAGGGAAAACAATTAAAAGGCTGCCAGACAACTCAAACGCCTCGTTCTGGTCTTGCAGTATTACGTGTATGAGCTGGTGGAGGATGGAAGCAATGAAACGGCTCAGTCTCCCAGTGCTGCCTGTCCTTTTGCTATTGTATCGTTTTCATACATGGACACCAAATCAACACTTGTAGCACCGCAGAAAACAAGGTACTGTCGCATTATAGCAACACGTGCTCCCCCTGATGATTATCATACGTTCCTGATTGAATACCATTTGGTTCAAGTTATGAATATTTAAGCCATATTGATTAATTGTGTGCTAATTTATCTTTTCAGTGAGGAGAAAAAAGTGGGTAAGTGCAATATTCTAAATCCAGTTAGTTGTAATAATTATTTATCCAGTCATATTTGAATAATTTATTTGTCAGTAATTTGTATGGGAACAGAATATACATGACCCACTATTATGTGCACCTGTACAATCTATTTCATTCCAGTACAACTTCTCTCCTACATATTTTTACAGAGCATATAATGATATAAATATAATTAGATGTAATAGGTGTGCCCACTTTTTAATAGTTATCTTATATGATGATGTTATTTCAGTTCATTACTTGCCCTGGAAGGGTCGGCTTGAAATTGGTACCCAGTTCTATAACGTTGGGCTGAGGTCTAAAGCAGGGGCCTTGATTCCTGCAAAACTGTAAGTTCAATAAATATACAGACGTATGAAATACTTACTGTATTCTTTACTGATGCTGACCTTTTAGATTATATGAGTTATATTCTGTTTTCTTTTTTGGCTTTGTTTCTATTTAAGGCCCCCAGTGGTCAAAGTTGATAAAGCCATTCCCATTTTAAATCTGATACAGCTTTTGCCAAGGGCTGTCTTTGAAACCTGCTTCTCTGGTGAAGGTCAGTTTTCAAGATGTCAGAAAAAAATCTTTATTATCCAAGAGTTACATTTTCAAGAAATATTTCAATATAATTCCTGGATTCAGTGAATTTGTCTTTTTTGCTGTCTTTCAGTCTTTCTGGACGGCTTATACTGCAGTCTGTTTGAGCTGGTTCCTTCCAAAGCTGAAGAAAAAGCTCTTTCTCTACTTCTGCAGGAGATCAAGGAGAAAGATCTTGTGAGTTTGTTTTATTATAGACCTTTTAGGGTTGGAAATGTTTAGTCATAATGACAAAGAATCATTTTATCAGAGCACAAAGAGTATGTTTTACTTTCAGAAACCTGAAGTACTTAGAGATGTGAGGTGATTGATTGATTGTTAAGTGTCATTTAATGATTTTTCTGTTTATCGACTTTGCACTGCATGATAAAATGTGTTGGATTTGATCTAACTAAAAATGTACCTAACCTATACAGGCTCTCCCTGTTCTGCTAAATGATGGTGGTTTTCTTATCCTGTTACACTCCTCCCACTTCCTAACCTATGATGGTGAGATACAAAAATGATGACGATGTTGACGCACAATGTTGTCAGTCTCATGACAGAACTTCTAACAGCCATAATTCAACTTACACTACATGTCTTTGTGTTATTTAGATACTGCATCAAATACAACTGAGGTCCTGCAAGGCATGTTTGTTTTTCCTGGCTCACGGGTTATACAGAGAGGTGATCACAGCATGTTATTAGTGGATAGTTTCATTCTACATCCATTAAATGAATTGACATTTACCTGGCCTACTGACACACACCTACTGTGTTGTTTGATTTGAATTGATGAGCCCTGATGACATTCAAAAGAAAGCAAGCCGAGGTTCAACACATATTCTTTTTTGATCTGTCACAGGCACAAAATCTGACCAGCGAAAGGCGACTACATCATCTGAAATCCTTCAGGTTCTACCAGTGCTGAGTTACGCAGAGGGTGAGGTTGAGAAAACGTCCTTGGACCCAAGTGAAGAACTGTGTGAAGTGTTGGCACAGCATATGCAGAGCTGCGCAGCACTGATAAATCCTGGGGTGGCATTAAGTCCCTCGAGGGAAGTCTGCATCTTTCCAGATCAGTATGATGTGCCAGATGCCACAAACACCTCAGAGTGGACTAACAGGGCATGGCACAGCTTTAGGTCATACTTGAGCAAACCAGACTCCTTTCAACTGCCAGTGACCAAAGCTTCAGAAATCCTGGCAGCTGGACAAGAGGAACAAAGAGAAGACTTTGAGGACAATGTCTGTATCTGTCTGTCATCTCCTGAGGAGGCACTAGCCAATCTTGTTGAGATGGAGTCAGAAGCAAAGTTGATAGATCAAAAATCTCCTGTAAAGGCAGAGACATCTTTGGAGAGTTGTATAACAAGTGCTGAAGCGCAAGTTGACCTACCAGCTTTACCTCAAAATGTTATACCAGATGATTTGCAAGCTGGAGATCTAACCAAAGACAAAGAAAAATCCGACCTGACTCTGCTGATCAAAAGGGATGATACAAGGGCAGGATTTCCTCAGACTCCCTCTACATCAGATGACCTTTCAGCAGAGTTGATTGTCAGCATCACTTCAGCAGAGCAGACTGTCACTGATGAGAGTTTAAGTGTGATCGGCACCATGTCGGCAATGAAGCAGAAAGACTTCCAGTGTTCTGGTTTTTCAGCAGCCAAACAGCAGGCAGCAGAAATGAATTCTCTACATGATGAGAATGCCAAAATCCAAAATAAAGATTGCCCTGAGATTAGGAATTTCACAAAAGCAAAGCAAAGGATGCTTCGTAAAGGACATTCCAAAGTTCTGAAAAAGTCATCTAAAGCTGGCGTTGAGGCTATCAGTTCACAGACACCCAAAATACCAGGGAAGGATGACCAGACCAAGGAATCATTAGGCCGCTCAAAGCTGAGCAATCCTTCGAATCCTCACTGGAGAAAATTACGAAGGCAAAAATGCAAATTCGGAAATCTATCATCTAAAAACAAGGAAGAGAGATCTGCTACTGCTGGCTTAGCAGTGACCAAGGAGAGAAAGTGGAAGCAAAATTTAGAGGGCACCATTTTAATGGAACTTGATGTTTATGCTCTGAGAAAGAAAACTGAGCGCTGGGACTTAAAACCGGTAATCAGCGAATGTGGGAGAATCTTGGTACCTCATGGCTCTGTGGATGTTGTTGATCAGATTACGTTTTTAAAGGATGAGCTTCAATGTGCAAAACATGAACAGCCCCAGGACGATTTGATGGTTGATGCCCCTCTGAATGCTTGTGATAAAGTCCTAATGTTGCCGCAGCCCAGCATTACTCCAGAAAGAGAAGTGGGTGAAAAACAGGCCACAACATCCACAGATGGAGCAAATCATCTTCAAAGTCTTGTGGCCGTTCATACTGATGCTGAGCATAGCTTTTTGGGACACTCAGACAATGGTTCATTGCCTTTGACTCCAAAGAGTAGTGAGAAGAATGATGGCATAGACACTCCTCCCTCCGAAGCAGAAAAGCACAGGGATGCACGCGCTCCCCAGGAATAAGTACAACAAAGGGTGAAATTCTGTTGAGTAAACTAAAATCGGTTCTTCTAAGGGGAAAGAAAAAACACAATTTCCATGCGTTGGAGGGAACACCTACTGCCCAGGATGCTGAGCCTTGTCTCAAGAAGGGCAAAATTGACTCTGATAGTGAGGCACTGAAGAGCGATAATGCGATTTCAAGTGTCAAAGACGCCAGTGTGAGTGTCAAGGAAGTTTCAAAGATGCTATCAGTTGACCCGCTATTTGCGTACGCCTTAGGCCTTACCCCTAAAGAGAAACCAGTTATGTTGGAGGAAAGTGAGGGTCGGGATTCTCAACTAAGGCCAGACTCGCAAGAAGAAACCATTTTAGACAAACAACCTCAAATCATACATAGGCCTCCATCAATTTTCCCAAGAAGGAGTCGGATTAAAACACTCAAAAAGCACCAGGGCATCTCTGCAGAATATATTAAACAGAAATGTAAGTCATTTTTCAAAATTCTGAGATTTCTAAAGCATGTTTTTGTGGTGAAGTGTAAAGTCCCTCCGGTAATGTGCATGATGGTGAAACTGCCAAACCTTTACTTGGCTCTCCCACTTCTGCAACTATCCTCAGCATGCTGCTGTGGTGCTCTGCTAAGGTTTTGCCAGTCTTATTTTGCTTTTGCCCTTCTCTTGCTTGTGCTGCATTTGTGCTAGTGCCATTCATTTACACTCAAAGGTGGCTTAATGAACTGTTTCCTTTGTTTGAATCAATAGCATAGTTGGAGACAAGTGCCAAGTAGTAATACCTGGTATATTTCAAATGCTTTCAATGTGCTACTTTTTTTATCTTCATGCAGTTTCTTTTTTCTCCTCTGTTTTGTCTTCACAGGGTGGTTGCATTTTCAAACCCCAGCTTGTTTTGCCACTGAAAAACTCAAATACAAAGAGTTTACTAGGGATAATTCTGTCAGGGAGACTCTTAAGGAAAAAATGAACAGTGCTTGTTCATCTACAGATGCTTTGAACTTGCTTGCTGACTTGGCACTCAGTACTGGTGCCAGTAATGACCAGGTTCCACCGCAACCAGAACCAGCACATGAGAAACCTGAGACAAGTTTGAAGACGTGTGGCCTTACAAAAGATGTTACCAATGCTGAACAAGAGTCAGTCCTTCATGCTCTGCTTAGACAGCCAGCTGCTCGACCCACTCAGCCTCCCGAGTCTCCATCGCCAAGCCATCTCGTGGGCGGCAGTGAATTGGTTGGCTTAATATCTAACGAGCATGCTTACTCATTGCCCCCATCTTCCCCTTTGTTGTTGGGTTTGCCAGGTATACCCTTCCAGGTTTCCCCTATAAGTGGCTCTACCGGACTGCTTCACCAGCAAGTGTATGGCAGAGGAGTTCAATCACTACAACCCTCTGTCTGTCAGGAAGACGGAGATGAACCTGACCACAGGACTCCAGAATGTCTGACCAAATATGTGCGAAGGCGAAAGTTCAGACACTCCCGCACCTTTGTCACCATGGATGGATCTGTGCAAGTCACAAGGCAGTGGAACAAAAGCTATGACTTTAAGCGAGACAGCAAGTTTGCATGTGACCCAGAGGGTAGAGCTATCATACGGGCCTTGCATGGGTACGTATATTGTGTTGTTATATGATGACTCTGAGCTTCTTTCTAAAAACACAATTGTGTCTAGATGACCAATGTAAATGAAAAGTTGTTAAACGAAAACAGCTAATTTTTGTACATTTTGCATCTTTGGTAGCCCATGGAATTTCTCCATTCCCAACACCGCTGAAGAGGCACAGCTCATTGTCCACATGTGGATAGGTCTGTTTTACAGCCGGTCTACGCCCAGGTTCTATCATGTTGACTCGAATTTTGCATTACCAAGTTCAGAAGAGAGCGATTTTATGGACACGTGCAGTGGAATGGTTCCAGCACCGGCTCAGTCTGAGCTCAAGGCAAATACATTTGGTGCTTTCCCAAGTATGACGGACACTGAAGACCCTTCGGTTTCAAAAGCTTTGGACCTCAGCAAAAAGACAACTCGGTCTTGGACCAAGGGTCTGCGATTTTGGACTTGTCACTGGGAAACTCCAGTGCAGAGAAGGCCACTTCAGATTCACAAGTCAACAGAAAAGAAACTTCTGTGCCTGGTGAATGGAAAGAAGCAGGTGAAACACCGAACTCTCACAAATCATCTGTGACACTACAGGAGGCAAGCACGTTTCAGGTATGGTTCTAAAGTTATTGTTATACTGCAGGTACAGTAAATACGGTTGCATTTTGAGGATTCTTTCACTCTCTGGGGGCAACCTCAACACATCAATACACAACTCAGGTTGTGTTGTTCTACTTGTCCACATACTGATTGCCAGCATGAGTGGCTAGTGTTCGGTAAGATTAGAGCTGCAACTTTGCCCGTCGCCCAACTGAACATGTACCAGACCCTTTACCCTGTACCCTGGTGGGTGGTGACACAGAGTCAGGGGCCCTTTGGGGCCAGGCACAGGTACTACAGGTACCTTGAGTAGACTCCCCGCCAAAGCTTGACTTCAAGAAGGTAACTCATTTTCCCTGTTTCAGATGGAGCTTTCAGGCTAGGTCCTGTTTTGGCAGTCTCATAAGTCTCTAGACAAGGACCAATTTGCAAAGGGAGACCTGAGCACTACCACTAGAGACTTATCCCTGACAACACAGCCCCAAACGCACATTGGCATGCAAACCTCTCTTTCATGAGCTGGCATGCACACTCCTGGCATAGCTGAAATAAAATATCTGCAGTTGAAGAAGAGTGAGCTTCAATGATGAACCCCCCCAACACACACACACACCTTCTGTTCTGTATAAACAAAATAACAGAAAGTGATCATGTTCCTGTACCTAGAGCCCAAATTGGTGTACATCACGTCCATAATTGTACTGCAGTTTGTTTTTTGTACATTCCCCAGATTGACTGTATATTGTACATCATGCTGTTTATATACTGGATGATGACGACTTCTTACCAACAGGAAAATACATCTCTAACCTGTTGTATCAGGCCTATGCTTGATAGGAGAGCATAAATGTGGACCACAATTTAATCCAGTGCAGATTTCTAGGGTTTGGAATGTGTGGTTAATGTAGTTGCCATGTCAGGCAGCAGCAATCTAGCCTCATCATACTTGGGTTCAGTTTGAGTTTCTGGTGATTCAATTGCAAATGTGGCCTTGAAAAATCAGGTCAGAATTTTTAAAACACTGAAAAACTAAAATAGCCAAGAGAAACAATGGTCCCAGCTTTCAGTGAATGAACAACACTGTTTGTAATATGTAATTCTTTTATTCTGTTTACTCTTCTTTTCTAGCACTATGAAATGATGGCACACTCCACAGAGATTATTAAAGATGCAAATGATGTCAGAAGCAAGAAAACTTTGAGTCCTTTGCAAAAACCTGGCTGCCTGCAGCACCCTGATTTACCATCTTTTAAAGGGGCTGGACCGTTCATACCTGCAGCAGGGGAAATGGAATCCATTTGGACAGAAAATGTTCAGACCCCTTCAGGAATTGGCCACACATTTCATGGATACAACAAAGAGAAGACGCCTATGAAAGTTGGCAATGAAAATTCAGAAACTACAGTGATTAGCATGATTCAAAAGCATGATTCATTCAAATCTATGACAAAGAAAGAAGTAGAGTCCAACAAAGAAGCAGATGAGGTGGTTTGTACAGATGTGCACAATGAAATTAAATCCAAAGAGAGGGAAAACTGGGGAGTGAAAGAAAACACATGCCAAGAAGTTAATATAGAACCTCCTCCAAATGTGATTCATACAGGTAGTGATTCTACAAATAAAGAATTGGGTATCATCGGCGATGAAACTTGTTTTGAAAATGAGAAGCAGGTATCAAGGGAGGAACCAAAAACAATCTCGCCAGGCCAGACTGAAAATATTAATGGTGACATGGATTGTTGTCCGGATGAAGATAAAGTTGGAAGAGAGAATGGACTTGACGGTTGCATTTCAGCTGTGGAAGCTGACAGCGATCTGAGTGATCAGCCATTATCTATGACGTGTGACAGCCCCGTTTCAGTAATCGGAAAAGGTGCCTGCCAGGATTTGCAGTTGAGAAAGTTTTGTAAATTTGGCAGTGCATTGACTGATGAAAAGGCTCCTTGCGTTCCATCTCAAATGGAGCCTGTTTGTAATGAACCTGTAGTTGAGGAAAATCCAGAAAATTCTGTTTGTTTGGCAGATAAGGCCCCTTATCAGAAGACAGCATTACTCATATCTGATGGGAGCACCTGTTCATTAAATGAGTCTTGCGTAGTTGGGCCTAATCCCCAGGCCATGGACAGTTTGGAAAAAGAAAGCCAAAACACAGTATTTGCAATATTCACGCTTGGTTTAAGCAGCGATGGTCAAGAAGATCAGAAATCCCAGTCAGTTGTAGTGGAGGAAAAGGATGATAAAACATCTGAAGAACCATTTCATCACCAGTCTCATTCACCTCAATGTGAGGTTATACAAAGGTGTGAAGCTAAAGAGGCATTCACTGAAGAAACGGATCTCAAACTGACCAAAACAAATGAGGGGATGGAAAAAATTCAAAGTGGGGTTGAACCTCCATTAATGGCAACAGACATTTCTGGAGAAGATATAGCACAGCCACATATCTCACACCCACAGGGTAAGGTTGAAGAACTTGTTCAAATCAAGAAAGGAAAAACATTTGTCAATGAGATGGCCTACCCTGACTTGCCCATGGAGGTACAAGGTACATTTAAAATGAACAGTAAAGAGAAGCAACCGTCTGCTGGAAAAATATCATTCCTCGATGTAAGTGAAACCAACCAACCAGTGGTCTTTGGAAGAGAGTCTGATGACAGGTGTCCTACTCCAACTTTGGATGAGAATGCACATGAGTGCATACCTTGTTCCAGCAGCAGCAGTGAAACCTGCAAAGACATGACTCAAAGATGTCTTAACAGAAGCCCAACATTTATAAAGGATGAGATGCCCCTTGTGCAAAAACTGTGTCACAAGTCTACCTTTAGCAGTGATCCCAACAATCATTATGGTCTGCATCCTGATCTTGACCTGAGAACTCCAAGAGTCCTTCAAAGTATAGACAAGTACCTCTTCAAACCAAACTATTCTGATGAATCCAGCCAGACCCAAACGATTGATATGAAAATCTGTCTTGATCAAGCTCCTAACCTCAGCAGCAAGAACATTTTTACTCACTTGGTGCAAGACCCCACCTTAGCTGACTCTAAGGACAAGAAGATAAGCTATTCAGAACCAGTGATTGTTTCAACATCTACCTCACAAGAACCGCACAAAGAATCACCAGATCACTTTCTGATAGCACCTCTCAAAAAAAGATTAAAGGAAGTACCTGGTATGGGCTTGGAGCTAAATAAAACTCATGCCTCCTCACCACTTCCTCAACACTATTTTGAAAGGACTGAAACATTTCAGGAAACCTCTACAGGGCAAGATTGTTGTCATCCCTGTACATCTGTTCCCTCTGAGTGTGGGCAAAAATTAATTCAAATATCCACTAAGAAAGACATAAAACAACATCACGAGACTAAAACGGCTGTAGACGTATACACCATGCCCACATACTTGGAGAGGATGACGGAAGGGTTCAAAGGACATTCTGGACTAAAATATGATAAACAAGAGTCCAGTGAGGTTTCTTCCAACGGTACTTGGTTGTCAGATGCAACTGACAGGAAATCAAACTTGCACAAAACTAAATTTGCACTTTTAGATCCTACATATCAGTACCAAGGAAGACCATCTTCCCTGTCCATGCAGTCTTTTGAATCATCAAAAAGTGATGGACACCACAGTTTCTTGACATATAGTCTGGAGAACATTGAGATGGATCAGGAAGGCTGCTCAGAAGCATCAAATTCATTTGCAGATTACAAAGACAATAGTTTAATAGATGACAGTCTCAACATGGGACCTCAAGGCTCACTCATATGTACAATCTTAAACACCAGCCAGAAAAGATCATTTTCTTTTCTGGAGGAGGTTTCTCAGAGGTGCCTACAAAAAGACCCAACTCAGGCGTTAATGGAACAGGAGTGCCTTATCTTCTCAGAACAAATGAAACAGCTTTTGAAAAAGAGTAGTAGAGCACCCATCCACCAGCAGGACACAGATGACAGTTTGAGGTTGTCTTGCTCGAGTCCTCTGACTGTTCACTTTTCCAGTCTGGAGGAGCAGGAGGATTCGCTGGATCTCTTGGATGCACCGTCACTTGTTGGACAAAGAATCAAGGTAGACCTGTCTGACAGGAATGACGTGGTAGACTCCACAGAGGAGGAAAAGAATTTGCATCCTCAAATATTATCTCCAGGAACAGGCAACCCGAAAGAACATGCTGGAGGTTCTGGTGCAACTGCAGAATGTGCTCGGCTGTATGAGGCAATGATGGATGACATTTGTGCTGTCAGAAAGTTCCCATCTGGACTGACGCCCTTCCGAATGGACAGGGTTTACAAAAGGAGCAAACAAAGTAACTATTTTGACTTCTGTAATCAAATGAAGAGAGAGATGGATGAGAGCTTTCAAAGTAATTTGAGTTCAGTTGTGAAGAAATCCTGTAAAACCAAGTACAGGTTCTACATACTGGTGACGTCAGATGATCCCCTCTTTGACAAAACAAAGGTGAGACAAGTTTTCAGCAAACCTCTAATGCAGTATTTTGGTTAGATATATTTTTACTTATATACAATGCGTGTATCCTGTATTCCTGAAGCCATTAAAACAACATGCCACCCAAAATGTATTTTTTGACTGTGTAACACTCAGTGTACAAAAGGTGCTTCTTGTTGTTGTTGCTTCCTCCTTATTTGATATATTGTACCATTTATTGTGGTGATATCAATAGGTAAGCTCACACTTCCACAGCATTTTTAATTTGTCCTTTATTTGCAAAAGGCACAGTTAGAGGCAGAGGGCCATACTGCCGTGCAGCCATCCGAATTCTTCCTTGGTGCAGGCAGTTCTTCCTCCCTTCTCATCATCCTCAGGAATGAAGACATTGCAGAACACATTTGTGAGGTAACAGAGCAGCTGCTGTAGAAGATCGCAACAAGCCTTTTGCAATGGAGAATTCTAGATATAAGATGCCACTCTCTGATATGCCAGGTCCCACATTTGCTCAAGCTGAAGAAGTCACCACGTGTGCAGTTTGCCGGAATCGACGAACCAGTTGATATTGTGAATCTCACCCATCAGGAGCTCTTCACCCGGGGTGGTTTGCTGATGTTTGACAGAGCAGCACTGGCCTCTCTCAGTCTTCGTATGTAGACTTTGTGATATATGAGATCTTATGTGTGCAATTTATACTGTATCTCAGCCAAGGGTTACTCATGATCTCTACTTTGTATGAATTTCTAGGCAACATGAAAAAATGCTTCAAAATCCTGCAAGAGCTAAGCAGAACAGGGAAGTGGAAGTGGATGTTACACTACAGAGACAGTCGTTGGCTGAAAGAAAATGCGAGGTAGGAGACAACATTGGAAAAATATTGTTACTATATAAGTCAGCTTTTATGTTTAATTTGTGCATTAATTATGAAGTGTGTAAATTTGCCCACTGTATCTCTAACTAAACATTTGGCATCAGCCACCATGATTTCCCATGTCCTCTTCCATATTTTAAACCAGATTCAAAGTCACCTTACAGTTTATTTCCCATTTGTTTACAAATGACAGATGCTGATTGTGCACTTTCTAAAATGCCTTCTGTTGAAATCACGTCTGCTTGCCTAAGTTTTATTTTTTCCCATCCCACATACAGGTTGAGTGCTGAGGCAAAAGAGAAGCAGCACTTCTTAAACTATTGCCAAGACACTGAGATACTGGAAGTCTTGCCTTACCACGAGTGTGACGTCACGTCAAGGGATCAGCCCGACTATCTCGCATGTTTGGTTCGCTTGCAGGTCCAGAATATATCAGCCCGTTACACTGTATTTATAACTGGTGAGATCCAACATCTTAACTGCACCTTGACATTGAGTAAATCACTTGAATTGGGGTTTTAATTTGTTGGTGTTGTTTGCAAGGTTTTATAAATATCTAATATATTAAGAGTTAATGGTATGAATGATTTGGTGCCACAAAACTTACCATGTTAATACACAAACCTTAAAACATTTCCATCCCCAGGGGAATTTTTGCACTGTGTTTCAGTTATCTTACACTACCAAATGAATAAGTGAAAGTGTTTTTTGTTGCTCTTACAGGTACAACAACAGACAGTGCATTTGGGAGAAATGGAATTTTAACGATGACTGCGAATGCGTTCCTGACAAGTTCTGGAAGTGAAATGTTTACAGTCTGACCAGAAAAAGCAGGATAGATGAATTCCAGTACACAGCATTAAAAAAACCTCACTGGATGTGAAGGAAAAACAAGTACTTCACCTGTAATGATGATTTCATACATATTACGTTTATCATACTTATGTACATATTACGTTGTATGCAGCAATAATTACTGATTTATCTGATGTCACAGTTTCAGTTCATGTTCATTTATAAACTCGGTTATCATTCAGTTAATGGATAGAGTAACAATATTGCCAATATACTGGCAGGAGTGCTGTACATATTGTATTCATTTTGTATTGTATTTTTGTTGTATATTGTATTGTAAACTTAAAGGTGTGACTTTTACGTTGTGTATATAGTTTGTCATCTCGGTTATAATTTGGACTTTATACAATTGCAGTACAATCATTAATGGGGTTTTTTCCGACAGACATTTTTTGTGGTCAAAAGCCTGTTAACTGAGTTTTTTGGGGGGGGTTTGGAATGGAAATGTTATGGCAGTACTTTGTCCAGGCCTGTCAACAAAGCCAAATTCTGCTATTTTCAAGTTTTGTGTTACTTATTTAAAATTACTACTTTACACTGTTAAGGTTGCTGACAGTGATTCTTAACTCTTGTTGGGAAACATTAATTAAATGTTCTTGCTAAGTGCTAAAAAATGTTAATTTTATTAATTTTTCTTAACATGAATTTTAAACAGACATGGTCTTATTCAGTGCTTCAAAAAGTTATGAACAAATGTACATATTTACTGTCAAATATCTGAAAATATATGTAGGTAAAATGACACATAAAATATTCAACAGAAAATGATAAAGAACTTTAGCCAGGAGAGGGCCTCACAGACACAGGTTGCCTAACATGAATCAGTGCAGATATGATCAGATGTTTAATGTAAAATTGATCAAATAAATTATCAAATTCTTTAAAAACAAACAGTGGACTCAAATTATTTTAAATAAATAGACAAAACAGATCAAATAGATTGTCATAATTTAAAAAAATCCACTGAAGTTATTCACCTCAGCTGCATATGGTTGAAAAATAGTACAAGAAGTAAGGATGTAAAATTGGTGTAAATAAGGCAGCAGACATCTTCATGGAACATTTCACAGAAAATACTCTGGTCCAGGTGTCAAACGTGTGCTTATAAAAATTAATAACCCTACATTTCCAAAATGTTTTTAACATAATTTGTCATAATTCTGTTACATTTTATTCAAGCACTTCACTCGAAATTCATTGGGCTGTTTTTTTTTTTTTAAAAAAAACCAGCACCAAGTTATGTCTGCATTAGCGTCTCAATCAAAACACATTAGTGTCAACTGAGAGTATTATGAGACGCTACACACTAGTTGTTTGATGCAAGTGAATGGTATTTTTGCTTTAAAACATCTAAATGATAGCTGGTCTAAAACGACAACCGTTGTGAAGTTTTCTCCAATTTCAACGTGACTCGGCGAATATGAAGTGAAACACGAATCCGATCGGCGGCGTGTTCTGATGCGTTAAAATGTGTTACTGGGCGAATGAATTGTGGCTGATCTGCAGCGTGGAATCAGGCGTTTTCACCCCTGACTACAGCGCACATTTCACACACATTAACTTCCGCCGTCTGTATGTACGCTACATGTACACAGCCAGCGACATTAAACGGAAGAACCGTTTTTCTGCGCACCGTCGGACAGCGATGAACCGCTCGAACACCGCAGAGCCGGGCAGGCAGATGCTGACGTAGTGCGCATGTGCGATGTAGATTTCGGGGATGGGTCTATCGATGGAAACAAGATGGCGACTCTGGCAAAAGCGCCAATATATTTACTGAACTAGATGTACAAAATTAACCGCGGAAGCGGGTTTTCTCGAGCCTCTCGGGCGTTCGGCGGAACATGAAGACCGAGAACATGTTTTGGAAGAGGAATTGACCGGGATTAAAACCGTAACAAAGTCGGCGAGATGTGCGAGAGCTATGCCCGCTCGCTGCTGCGTGTGTCGGTGGCGCAGATCTGCCAGGCTCTGGGCTGGGATGCGGTCCAGCTCACTGCGTGCGATCTGCTGTCCGATGTGTTGCATCGATATATCCAGCAGTTGGCTAGGGTGTGCCACCGGTACACTGAGCTCTGTAAGTGCTTCATTTATCACCCCGATTACTTTTTAACCAGTAAACCCGAAGTAGTCGATCACGTTGTTGTTGACTGGTTCTGTAGCTGGCGCCCCCTAGCAAAGGTTGATATGTCAAAAAGTACTGTAGCTACATGCTGAAGCTAAGTACTTCCATGTATTTTTTTTTATCGTGGCTGTGATGCTCATCAGCTGCGGTAGGCACTCCGTGAGTAGTTGATGTCATGTACATTAGTTACCTGAGTGCTGTATAATGTTCGGATGAGTCATTATCAATGTGAAACCTGTTGAGCATTACTTCTTGCTATAGCTTGAATGTCAACATCAGTCAGTGCACCTCTGTGTAAGTGCAGCACAAGCACTACTATGTGGTCAGACCTCGTACCAAGGTTATTATCAGCCACAACCAAGAGTATAGTTTAGTGAGCAAGTGGCTTGCAGAGTATGTGCCGAGGTGTAATGACTTGTTTTGATGCTGTGTTTCAGATGGGAGAACGGATCCAGTCCTGGATGATGTCAGCCAGGCCTTCAGGCTGCTGGGAGTGAGTCTGAGCGAACTGGAGGACTATGTCCACAACCTGGAGCCCGTGGCCTTCACCCATCAAACACCACTCTTCCCTGTTAGCAAAAACAATGTCCTGCAGTTTCCCCAGCCTGGAGCCAGAGATGCAGAGGAAAGGAAAGACTACATTCCAGATCACATGCCACCGCTAGTCTCCTTACAAGAAGGTTGGTACACAGATGGCAATATGCACATTCACAGGCTGAGAGTTTGTGGTCATCAATGCATTTTCAACTGTTCCAATAGTTGAAGACTAGACTGAGTACAAATATATCGGTCAGTTTGCGAGTATGCATATAATACATCGAGATAAGTCGAATGCAGTTCAGTATACGAGTCCTGCAATTTATCCTCTAGTCTCAATAGCTGTAATGTTGTATTTGTCATTTACAATATCTTGTTTCCTACATATGAATCAGTGAAGGTGGACAACAACCATAAAAATGAATCAACACCTTTCTGAAAGAGTTTCAACAAAATCTGAACATGGTCATTATCATGGAAGTAGTATTGTATTAGATGCTGGGGTTACTGAATGACCTAGCAACTTTGCATATGGAACCATATCTTTGTGTTGAGGCTAATCTGTTTGGATGGGCCACTATGATAATCTGCCTATGTGTTCAAAGAAGTGCTGTTATTGTGAGAATCCCAGGAGATTCACTGAAATGGCGCCTAACGCAATTTTCTGCTCCTGTCCTTTCCAGAAGAGGAGGAAGAGGAGGTTCTTGCTGACATGGGCACCTCAGCTGAAGCTATGCAGGTGGCACTGGAAGAGGATGAGGAGGAAATTGAAGAGGATGAGACGGTCAACGACGAGAACCACCCGCTGAAGAGGCACCTGGACAGCCCCGATGCAGCTGTTGGCATGATGCCTACCTCCAAGAGACCACGCATGTACCCTGGCCTCAGCCCAGAATGGGGGGTTGAGCCCAGGGAGCCCCTTACTTCTCTCAACCCGCAACGCGTTCCCTCGGGCGTACTGCCCTCTCATGATAGCCTTGACCCCCTGTCACCTGAAGCACCTTCTGGAACTTTGCCTTCCTTCAGACCTCAGCCGGTAGTACCAAAACACTCTGATCAAAAGGGCCTCACCACACCAGGAAGGAAGCCTAAAGTCTCATCACCTGGCAGACAACGGACTAAGTCCCCTAAAGGGGTCATTCCTGTGCCGGTGGGTGGCAGTCCCATCCATTCTCCAAAACCGTCTAAGGAAAGGAAGAAATCCCCAGGCAGGACAAAGAGTCCTAAAAGCCCCAAGAGCCCAAAGGTGGGTTCAGTCAAACCATCTCAACCCCCAAGCAAGACAGAAAGTGTGCATAAACTGCCTCTGTCTGCGTTGAGTGAGAGGATGGGCAAAGAGAACATCCATATGCGCCAGAATGTAGAGGACAGGGAGTTAGCAGAGGGCCCATTCAAGAAACTAGAGCCTGATAATACAGCTATTGATGACTCCATTGATGCTGTGATTGCCAGAGCATGTGCTGAGCGGGAACCCGATCCTTTTGCTTTCTCATCTGGCTCTGACTCAGACAGCAATGGGTTCTCCAGCCCCAGGAGGCTAACCATCATGGAGCCGTCCACACCTAAAGTCATGATTGGGGCCAGCAACTCGGTTAAAGACACGTCAACACCACTTCACCTCCAGGCGCACCCTGGCCTAGGAAACTGGACTATGGATGATTCAATCAATGAGGTTATCCGAAAGGTCAACCAGGGGGGTCCCTCTGCACCCCCACCAAACCAAGGAGAATATGTCTCATCAGGTTCAGCCTCACCACCAACTCCTGAACCTCTGCTCAAGGTTTTTGAGGAGAAGAATAAGATCGTGTCCTCGGTAGATGTCAAGAAAAAGCTGAAGAAGGAGCTCAAAACTAAAATGAAGAAGAAGGAGAAAGACAAGCCGAAAGACAAAGACAGGGAAAAGGATAAGGGCAAGGTAAAGGAGAAAAATAAGGATAAAAACAGGGATAAAAACAAGGACATTTCCAAGGAGGCCAAGATGCCGTGGAAGGACTTTGGAATGAAGGATGATGAGCACTTTGTTCCGCGAGACTTCACTCTGCCCGAAGGCTCCATCAAGATTAAATCCAGAGATGGAGATTTCCCTAAGAAGGAAAAAGAAAAACACAAAGACAAAAAGAAGGATAAGGAGAAAAGTAAAAAAGACAAAGATAAAAGAGAGAAGGGAAAAGACCGAAGCAAGGACGACAGGCAGAAGCAATCTGCGTTAGCCCCCTTTGCTCTGGGTGAAATCCCACCGCTGTTCAGCCCCGCGGCCTGCCTGCGCATTCCCTCCATCCTCCCTCCTCTGGCCCCGATGCTCCAAGAGAAAGAGGTCAAGAGCAAAGAGAAGGACAAGAAGAAAGACAAGAAGGAGAAGAAGAAAAAGAAAGACAAGGAGAAGGACAAGGAGCGAGAGAAGGCCAAAGAAAAGGAGAGGGAGAAGGAGGAGAAGAGGAAAGAAAAGGAGAGGGAAAAGGAGAAGCGAGAAAAAGAGAAAGAAAAGGAGAGAATTCGACTGGAGAAGGTAACATTTATTTATTTATTTATTTTTCAGTTTGTCACCACATCTCAGTGTTAGTGTGTCACTTATGTTTACCTCGTCCGCCCTGTTTCCTCAGGTGAAGGTAGAAACTCCAGCTGCTGTACCATCTCCGGTCATCCCCAGACTCACGCTGCGGGTGGGAGCAGGCCAGGACAAAATGTAAGCAATGAGCGAACGCTGGTTGTATTTCTCCCATTCCCTGAGCTTCTTCCTCTTCTTGCACTGTGACTGTACTGTACCCTTACACTGACTTGTGTTTGTCTCCGTCCGTCACCAGTGTTATTAGCAAGGTGGTTCCAAATTCAGAACCCAGGACGCCGGTGCCCAAGACCCCCGCTGCCAAGTCCGGACCTGGGAATCGCCCTCGGACGCCGCCGCCTCCCCCAATGCTCGCGCCGGTTACACCCGTTCTTCCCCCACCGGCGTCTCCGCTCCCGCTGGCTCCTGCCCCTTCGTCGTTGCTCTCTCTGGCCCCCGTGCTCTCTCCCGCCGCCTCTCTCAAGACGCCGGTCCGCAGCGTGGTAACTGAGACCGTCAGCACCTACGTGGTGAGTGCTCGTACTCCAAACCTTTGTTAACAGTATGTACGGATGGAGTGGCATTGACGGTCCAGCTGACCAGTAAATGATTAACTCCTAAACTAAACGGGACACGGTTATTCATGTAATTTCTTTTGTCCCATGTCCCATGTACCTCACTGATCTTCCCTGCTCATGTAGTAACCGTATGTTGCTCATGGTTTTTGTGGTCTGCATTTACTCAAGATTCGAGACGAATGGGGAAACCAGATCTGGATTTGTCCTGGATGCAACAAACCCGATGATGGCAGTCCCATGATAGGATGTGATGATTGTGATGATTGGTATCATTGGTAAGAGCCATGTTTTCCTTGTGTTATTTTTTTTTCTTTCCTTTTCTGCCCTACTGACCCATTTTGTGGAAATGTTGTGTTTTTATATAAGATTACAGTCGTGCAGTCAGGACAGCTGAGTTTAAGTTGTTCCCATAAAATCACAGCCTTAATTCCCTCATCTGTGTTTGTGCCTGTTGGTGAAAATTAGGGGTGTGACCATACACACCCCAACACAAGAGTCATTTATTTTTTAAAAATACTTTTATACTGTGCAGATCAACTGTTTTTGTTATACTTGGTCAAAACTCCATTCTCAAGTTGTACGCATTTACTCTGTAGTCCTGGAGGTCAATCCAACAGCAGTGAGTGAGAGAGATTTTTTTGGAATGTTTGTAGCTTTTCCATGGCCGGGCAACTTGACAGCCTCTTTGGCCATTGCATAACAGTTGGTGCCCCAGTTTTTTCCCATTTAAGCACAAGTGTTATGTAATTATTTAGTTTTCAGAGCACACAGAACTCAAGAAAGTCTTGCATCGAACTGAGTGTCCTGTAATGGTTTGCGACTGATACCTGTGTTGTTGCTGCCTCAGCATCTCTTCACTAAGCTGAACGCTCTTCTTCTCTTCTCCGCTCAGGCCTTGTGTTGGGATCCTCACAGCGCCTCCCGAGGACCAGCAGTGGTTCTGTGTTAAATGCTCCAGCAAGAAGAAGGACAAAAAACACAAGAAGAGGAAACACAAACCACATTGAGACTATGCAAAAAGCACATATTTTGAACTTAAAGCCATCAATGAACACTCGTGGCACTGCTGTAAAATTTAAAAAAAAAAAGAGAGAGAGAGAGCGCAAGAGGGAGAGAGTCTAACATTGTGGCTGATGCTAACTTCTGATGATTTTTTAAAAGATGTCAGCCATGATGCTTTGAGACTTGGTAAGAAGAAAAAAAAGGCTTTAACCAGCACATATCCAGCCTTAGTTTTCATGCGGGCTCTGTGGTTTCCCCTCACTCACCTGTTAATTGTTTGCTTGTTGTTTTGGATGTCCAGTCGTAAGAGATCATGACAGCTTTGCCCGTACCAGGAGACCAAGACAATTTGTAGATGACGAGGGCTCAACAGAGCAGAACCTGATACCAATTAACATCCACTGTCTTTATTTCTGTTTTCCTTCGTGTTGCCACTGAAGGAGTGACTTTGAAATCAAACCTGTCTCCCATTTTTCTGCAGTATCATTGAAATGTCATGTATATAATGATGATGGCATCGGGGCGTGTATAAATGTGTAAATACCAACTTCCAAACCAAGTGCATTTTGTTCTTAGGATTCTGACTTGTTAAATCCATTTTCAGATATTGGTTTTTAACTCAAATTATTTTCTGTAATTTCTGTAAATTTTTTAAATTTAAAGTTTGTATTTTTATTTTTTTCTTCATATGGATTTGTCCTGGAGTTATACTGTAGCTGTGCTTGTAATGTAATTCATTTCGCTGATTCTTCAATATTAAAGGTGAACAGTCTGTGTACTCACAGACTTTAAGACGTAAAACTCATGATCATCAAAATTGTACTTATATTTTTCTGTCAACCCCTTTTGTGCATCCTCATTTTATTTTCAACCACGACAGATGTTGCTACATTTACTCACCTTTTTTTCCCAATAGCTGTTTGTTTGCATTTGCTTTACAAAAATAGACTGGAAATATTTTAACAAACCAAGTCGCAGATGTTGAATTTTGTTTCCTCACTCACTTCAGACCTGACGACAAAACGATTTGTCATCAGGTGACTTTTCTAAGCTGTGTGCAGTTGGTTATAGATCAAGTTCAGGATCTGTTCCTTGCAGCAGTCTGTGTAACACATTAGCCTAGATTTGAGGCTGTTCTGCTGACTTGTCACTCTATGCTACACCCACCTAAGATATGTGGGACAGTGCTTGACAGTCACATTTTACAGGCTCTCATCTAAAACCGATTTTGGATTTTGAGGGACTGATTTAAAACTTCTTGAATCTTATCTCAAAGTGTCTCCTGTGCTGTTTGCAGCAGTTGGGGTTTTGGGGGATTTTTTTTTTTTTGCCCTTCCCTGAAACCACCACACGGTGTCATTCTTCATGCACGGTCGCCGCGGCATGCCGCCTCTGACATTTATAGACGGCACAGCAGGCTAAAACATGTTTGCCTGCAGATATGAATGTATGCTAGAAATGTAACAGGTGTCTTTCAGTTGATGCATGTGGAATCCTCGTCTCACCAGCATGCCTTGAAGTGAAACCAGCACATGTCGTCCTTCGTGAGGGAACCTATAGACTTGGACTGTAAATATGATTTACAGTCTCACAGAAGCTGTGGAGACTCAGATTTCAGATTTGCACTGTGAGGTAGTAAAACATGGTTCCCCCAGTTATCAGTGAACTATCATTTTTATGATTGCGGTATTGCATGTTTGATCTAATCTTTTCCAAAGGTCTCCTGGGGGAGCGTGTAGCTGTTACATCCATAGGAGGAGGTTTTATTACCACTCATCTGTACCTTCACATACTGAACTCTGAAAGGTCTATCAGCTTTTTTTTACTGCACGTATACCGATTTCTAGGAGCAATCAGCAGGCGAGCGCCAGCTGACCTCAAGAGTCTAGTTTGTTGATATTTTAGCAGTTGTGTCAGAAATGTATTTTGGTGCAAAACCATTTAATGATTTATAAAGAAGTAGCAGTACTTGGAAATCAATTCTTTGGCAGAGCGGCACAGTGTTTTGAATAAGCTGCAGTTGTCAGAGAGCTATTAGGAAGAAAACCTAAGTAAAGCCCATTAAGGCTCATCATCCTGCTAAGGTTAAATGACTGACTAGTTTTATTAAATCTTGTTTGCAAAACAATTCTTTACTTCTGCTTTTTTCAGGTAGTAATAGCCTGACATTGATATTTAATAAGCTTGACAAGCTTTTAGAGCTTGCAAAAATTCTGAACCCATGACTATTAACAGAATTTCAGTCTGATAATCAAATATTTCAATTAGTTTTCAGTCCAGTTTCCTGTTTTGATTGAAGGAATTATGATATATGTTCAATGCCTTTATCTGGTAAATACAGTCATAATTTTGTGATAAATAGGATTAATCCTAATGCCTTCATGTACCTAGATTTAATTTGGATGTCACTTTTTAAACTTTTGAAAAGCTCCTTTTACTTCCTCTTTACACACTCTCTGTCTTTGAGTGTTTTTCACCCACAGATAGCTTTAAATAGTAACCAACTCAGTGTCTTTCAGTAATGCTAAAGGGAAGTGAAAAAAATGATGTGTGACCAGAGGAAAAAGGGAAGTAAAATGGCTTGTGTCCATGCAAAATAAGATGACATTTCAATGTGGTGAAGATGTGTATCATATGAAATGCATCCACTCATACAAGTTGACACGAACAGTCAGCTCGCACAATTACAGGGGGAAATACAGTATGTTAACCATGTATCAAAGCAAGCAGTGATTAATGATTTCAAACTAAGTTGAGTTTTAAGCAAAGGGTCTTTTGTTTCTTGGAAAAAAGATGAGAATTTGTGTGAATTACCATGTCAAAAGGTCACAGGTATAAAACGGTCTCCTCTGCAGACCAGTGTCTAATGCAAAAAGGCCAATACCACTTGTGCTTGTGGTGGCCCTCTCCCTCCCTCTTCAGTCACACATGCTGGTGTCAGGTCTCCAACAGTCAAAGCTTATTGCTGGCATCTGTTGGATCATAAATTTTACTGCGTAGTGGTGGTAAAGACAGAGCTCTGGTAACATCTGACATAAAAAGGATTAAATCTTTATTTCTTATTGGGTAAAAAAAATGTCTCACCTTGTCCAGAGGTATCGACATTGCCTTTTTAACAGTGATGCAAAGCTATAATTCAACATGTGCTGCTTATTTCATGTGACAAGTTAGTTTTACTTTGTCAGTGCTAAAATTCATGCAAACAGTACTTTGGCATCAGCTCACGCTACAGAGCACAATGTGCACTGAGCTGTGACGGTTTCAGTTTTAACCCACAATAACACAGACAGTATTTGCTTGTGTAATCAGACCCCAAGAGACCCCACGAGTGGTAAAAAGGGAAAGCTGATGATTGCTTTCACCCATCATGAGACCACCTGTAGTTCTATAAACGTGCTGATATATGACTATATGACTATATGACTATACGACAGACAAGGGCGCATTTTTTCTTCATCTGCAGCATGCGCTGAGGCCTCCCAACACCCCCTTTTGATTTTACTGTAGATGTGCACAGGATGTGGCTGCTTGAGCGGTGTGCCTTTGCTGCATTTACTTCCAGCTTTCAGAATGTCATTGAATTATAAATGTATTTCTCACAGCATCCCCGTATCATTTTGTGTTTTATTGTTTTACTCGTGGAGCTGCTTTTGTACATGAGGGTGGATCGAAGCAGGAAGAAAGGCCTTTAGTTATTCTGCACTCTACATGACGCCCGTGGCACTGACAGGCAACACATCATACAGAACTGGATTTCAACAGTGTTTAAAATATTCATGTCGGCAGAAAGAGTGGGGCTGAAATAAAGTGGATCTGTGCCGCGATCAGAGGAAGGAGCCCCTTCATGCCAGTCCTCTCAACTATACTGATACCAGCACACACTGACGTGACCTTGTTTCCAATGACTTTTCTACTTAATGTCAAGTTACTCTAACGGGACACAACACCTGCGGGAGAATGAGACCTAGATTTAATTTCTCCTGGGTTCTGTGCGATGAATATTGTGACAAATTACTCTTTAATTTTTAATCGGATGGCATAATGATGGCAAAACATGCTTTGAGCGTGTCAGTGAAGAAAGAATCCATCAGAGGTTCACCAGTGTTCAGCACCCGGAAAAACTGCTTTGCATTCACCATATTTCAAACTACATGGTGAAAAGCATATAAGCAAATGCTTTGTCTTATGCAAATTCACATGCCAGGTGTCTGTTGATAAAACTCTGCTGTTAAGTTAATCTTGCCATCAGTTGATAAATAAGGTTTTCAGTCATTTAGTTTTATTGCAGAAAATCATTTCCTCCCCTACCTCTTTCTGCAGAGTTACATATGTCATTTGAATATACAGTACCTACATTACGCTGGGGAGTACTGCAGGTAGTGCCAATGGCAACCCCTGGTACTACTGTACCATAGTCAGTTAAATTAGCCATAAACCCCTGCAAGTATTTCAGTCCCAGCATAGACTGACTGTGGGCTGATGGTAAAAATACTGAAAGTACAGATATCTGTCTTTATTTGACAAGTAGTCATACTGACTGTAATGTTTGCTTATGTCCTGGCAGGCTATCGTTATCCCCATCTACCCCAGAATAATCATGACATGAGGTTGTCAGGGAGAGCTCGCTACCTGTCATCCACTGGCTGATTATCAGCCGACTCTCAGGAGCTGAACAGAGAACAGTTCTAATGTTTACCTACGGCGTGTACAGGTGTTGAGAGATGAGCAGCACGTTTAATTAGAAAATCAGTTATAATAGCCACAGTTTCTAGGGCAACAGTTTTGATAACCCAATTTGCAGGAGTATGCCTTGCCTTGGCTTGTATTCCGAGCACTCTACTGATTCGAATACATGCCATCATCCACTGAGGCGTGCCACAAAACCAGGACTTGTGGATGAGCTCTTGTGGCAACTGTGTCGATGCCTCTAATTTTCCCCAATCTGACAGTGGGAATAAATCATCCATGTCCAATTTCCCGAAGTTTTCCTAATATGGGTGTCAATTAGTGCAGGAGTGCTACTGTGGCCGCAGCTTTACAGCCTGCAAACTGGGCTGCCGCAGGCAGCACAATGCATTAGCGCATGATGAGCTGTCAGAGAGGATTATTTCAACCACGCCAGTCAGCGAAGGGGGTGGGCGCCGCTCTGCTGCACTAAACCGAGGAGAAAGAGTGGGCGGGAGACAGAGGAAGGGAGAGAAACACATAGAGGAAAGAGGGAAAGAGGAGAAAGTGTCCATTGCACCGGGTGGATTTTTCCAGAGCACCGATGTTGGAACACTCTTCTGAGCTGGCCCTGGTGCAGAGTTTGTATGCCAACAGCATGCGCTGTCCCCCCTCTGCGGCCGGGATCTCTGTCAGGAATGAGGACCTGCCTATGAGGTACGTCGGGGCTGGCCCCTAATTCAAATCTGGTCTAGCTTTTGTGGAGCAGCCCGTATTTGGACTGCCTCTTTGTCTAGGCTGGATATTGTCATAGGATGTATTGTTTCCAGTTGAGGCGTTCTTCCTGCTGTGATTGTGAGGTAGGGTAGTGTTCTCCTGGTGTCCTGATTCCCCCCCACACACACCCCCACCCCGGGAACCCAGAAACCATGTATTTGAATCTAGTGAATTTGGCTTTTCAAATCAATCCCATCTTCACAAAACAAATATTTCATTCAAGAAGTAGTGCTTTTGTTTTAAATTGCCTAACTGAACTGGAATAGAAAAATCCTTTACAATATCTTTGCATTGTCGTCTCATTAAATTTATCTTTCTCTCCTATTCAAAGTTTCACAAAGGCTCAAATACTTGCATCAGCTATAAATAAAGAAAGAGAGATAACATTTCAGTGATGCAGTGCCTGTCTTTGAATCTCTTAAACCACTGAAAAACACAAACCTGTTTGATTAGATATTTACTGAAACGAGTCCAGGCCTTACTGTACTTCCCCAGTCAAAAACAAAAATGATGCTAATTATCTCTCAAAGAACATGAGGAAAAATTTATATCCGTTGTGGAATTTGCATAAATTTAATGGAATGGGACATTGATTAGATAGCGTTATAGCATGTGCTTCGCACATCTTGTACACAGTAGATTTCCACCAGAAAACAAGATAAGAGGAAGTTCCTTCTCTCCATTTTCTCCATTTCTTTTAGTTGGTCGCCATTCTGCAAACGCTTTCGGAAAAAGCAGAGCAAAGAAAAATTCTGTCTTCAAATTCAAGATGATGCATTCAAAATGACACAATGTGGCCCATTTGGGTTTGGTACTGGCCTATTTTTTCACACTGTGCATTTAGTCGTGAAAGGGTGCAAATTTATATGCTGCATAGTGATGAATGACCCGTGGGACTTCAGTTCCACTGCAGAAAGGAGACAACATTTGATGTAAACAACAAAAGCATGGTACGTGTGGAGGATTATGATAGGATTACAGTCGTAATAATCTCAGATTAAGAACAGGAGGCTAGTGTTAGAAGGTGCCGTCAACTGGGCATCTGCCTCTGGAATCCACTCTAATAAACATCTCTAAAGAAAAGCCAAGGAGGTGCATGCCAAATGGTAGAAATAAACTGTTGCAATGGCATTATGCGCTGCACAGAAAACTGTACCGTATGTATTGTATGTACCCATGAGGGAAACAGGGCTGCCCTTTACAAGAATCCTGCTTTTTTGCAACAAATCTATTAAATAAGATCCCCTGAGATCTAATTGAGTCAAAGGAAATGTGTGCATGCTGCAGATGGGATGGCATTATTGTATTTTTCCTCCATCTTAATGAAACCTGATTCTCCAGAGGGGTTTAGACTACCTTTTTATAGCAGCCCCTCAAGCCTAATGGTAATGCATGTTGCATAGTGGGCTTGTCTGCATGTATGGCAAAATAGGTCGCATATCAGATTATGCGTACATACCTCTTTTAGGCACTGTTTAATAGAGCATACTCTGCACTGCTGCCAGGTTGCCTTGAAATTGCTATGGATACAAGGATTAAGTTGGATTTCATAAATGGGACGTTTCTTAACGCTTGCTATAAATAATATTTTTTGGATTGTGCAGCTGCTGAAGCAATAATGAATGGTTTGATAATTAGCGCCCCCCCCCACACACACACACACCACCCTGCCTCCCTGCTAAACTAAGGCAAACAGCACTTGACAACGACCCCCCACCCCCTCCCACCCATCTTTCCCCCAAGTGAAGAGGCCTCGCCCTGCAAGTCCAACACAACAAAAGGAGATAGGCTCCCCCTCCCCCAGGGGAAAAAACCGCCCAGCACAAAGGGGAACATGACCTATGACCCTGGGGAATAAGTGAGACTGAAAAAATGCATTTGAACCAGCTCACTTTTTATTGGAAGAGATTCATGGACCTGTCCACAATGCAATGCAGCAAACAAGTCAGAAAGGATCTCATTCATTTGTGTAACTCAATAAAAAAGACAGGTACCTAATATAGATTCCCTGGGAAATGTGGATACAGGAACAGCGTTATTAATCTAGATACTAATGACCCGGTACTATATTTAAACATCATAAATGTCTATCTAATTGGGATCATTAGATCCCTGACTCATTCACAGACTAACCTCCCTCTACAATAAAGCTTGAGTTGATATATCTAGTGTGCATTTTCATGGATAGGCACCATAATCTACAGATATAGTGTCAGTCAACTATCTGTGGAGCAGAGTGTGCCGGTCCCCTGTAAGAACATTACAGTATTTTTTTATTATTTTATTTTTTCTTTACATCGGTGGAAGCGCTGTGAGGCTTGCTGAGCAGCAGCAGGCAGCATGGTTTCAGACTTTTGTTGAAGAGGCCACGCCTCTGGTTTGCTGCAGCTCGGTGTGCAGTGTGACAGCGGGCTTGCCTGAATTTATTTCAGTCGGGGACGAGAGAGAAATTAGGAGGAAGGAATAAGGCGGATACCGGTGCCCCCCCTCTCTCTCCGCGCCTCGCTCTCTCATGCAGTTTTGAAGAAGACGCCCCCTCCCTGCACCTGTTCTGCTTCGTCTTCTCGCCGTCTCGCAGGAGTTGAGCCTCTTGTGAGTGAGCGGGCGTCGCTTCTCATTGTTAGATAGACGGTGCTTTTTTGAGCATGACTTCGGCATTCAACCTAGATTTCCACCCTCTGACAGAAAGTCGGTTAATGACTTCGAGCGACGCAATGTAAGTAATCCAACTGTCGATCTGTGCTTGGTTCTCTCCTGCGACCTAAACGCGTGTGTGTCTATGTGTTTTCTTTTAGAGGGAGGGAGCGGAAAAAAAACAGTTGAGGGCGAGTTGGGAGTTAGCTAATGTTAGCTTAACTGGCAGCCGGGATGCTAACGTTGCTAATGATACGGTACGCGCACCTGGAGTTTAAGTTTGTCCAACTTGGATAATAACGGGTCTAACCACAACAGAAGTATGTTAAGTAAATATAACGCCACTCCTTGCTGCGGCCGAGCACACACGCACAGACCTCCGCGGCTAACACGTCTTTACTCGGGGTGACTGGAGGAAAAACGCAGTTTGCTCGGCGCTACAATAGTCAAGTGACATGTGCTTCCGGAGATCACACGTTTCGGTATCAGCTCAAAAAAACACCACCTATTAGGCTTAAAAAAACAAACAAAAAACCAAACAAAAAACAGCAACCCGGCGTGTCTTTCTGTGCTACCCCCACACGCACGCAGCGTTTATTATAGCGCCACTTAGTTATTTACAAGCGGATAAGTTTACGTTGCTGTGTGCTCGTCAAACGGTAGGCGTTGAAACCGTCAATAATGAACGACTTTTTAAAGGTAAGTGCGTTGAGTAAAGTTTAAATGCGTCCTAAAGTTTGCCAAGAAGACATTGCGTTGTCGTCCCGTTTTGTTCTTTTTTTCCCAGCACAGTTGGTTCAAACTAAAGCAGCGTAAGTGAACCGCATTCGAAGGCAGCCCACGGGCTTGTCTTCGCTAGCCGCCGAGCTAGCTCGCATCGCTAGCTGCAGCTCTCACGCAGCGGTGCCCCCCTCCATGTTGAAAGTGGAGTGCTTACTTAACGGCACCAAACACGTGGTTTCCTACATTATTGAGCCATTAATGGAAATCTTGTGACAGGGCATGTAAACAAGGGAGAAAAGACCGAGCACAGCGGTCCGCATTACAGCCCCCGTCCTCTCCACGTAACATCAGCTCAACCTGTTTGACAGAAGAATTGCAAAAACCTAAACCGGCTTTTACAAGACTCTTTAAAATTGAACGGTTAGCACTCTCAGGATCGCTGTCTTTATTTTGCAATAAGATGGGCCCTGCCCTTTGGTCTCACCATCTTGAGTTTCTTGGTCTCCTGCAAGAGTTACTCTCAAAGTCGTTTCTGTTTATTGTAAAATCAGTTCAATGTGGGTTGGTATGAATGGCTGCAAGGTCAGTTATTTTTTATTTTACCCTTTATTTTCCTCTATGACTGGGATCAACAAACACTTATTTTCATAAGTATTTAGTTTGTGAAGCGGTTCAGAAGCTTATCCCAATATCACAGGGCACCAGAAAAACCTCATTAAATGTATTCTTTAATCTGTCTAATGGAGCAAAACCCCAGATTTTTCAGTTTACCATAGTGTAAAACCAAGATAAGCAGCATGTTCTCACTGATAAATGTTTGACATTTTCGGTGGAAAATTTCTTGTGGAAGTAGTTGCCAATTATCTTTGTGCTGGCTGATCAGTTAATTGACTAATCATTGTAGCTCTGACTGTGGTTTTAGCTGAAACACAAAAATAGTGGTTTTGATAATTGTATATCTATAACTTGAAAATGACAAACATTCCGTTAATTCAATGCGTTTGCTGATTTTCTGTGAAAGTGACACGTAAATGTCACCCTGGGTTTTGGGAAATATTAATGAGACTAATTAAATGATTATTTGTAGGCCTACCTGTTAGTAAAACCCCACTATTTGGAAAGCTTTTGAACATAGTTTTAAGTATGCATCATTTGAATTTTCGAGGAGAAATATTTCATGTTTAGGAATGATATTTTTTTTGAAGAATATCTAATCTGTGAAGCTTGGCGACTGTGAGGTGGTGATTAGATCTTGCCCCAGCTGTATTTGATTGATTTATCCCTCTAATTGTTGACAGTGAGTGTAGCTATCAGGGCTTAAGCGTGATCCTTTGGCAGCAAACGCAGCCATGGTGCAATGTCAGTAAGCTAAGCGTCACGGCGATCCCTTTTGTTGTGGCCGGTGAGCTGTTGATCTGCGCGACGTGTAGGATCTTGGCACGGGGTCCAGGGGGCCGATCAGGCCAGCTGTTCTGTTATCTGCCTTCGCTGTGAGGGTGGCAGCGGTGGTGGGAGAGTGCCGTGCAGCCAGATGTTGTAGATCAAAAGTGGGAGTGCTCTGATCTCGCCTGTCACCTGTTCCTCTGCTCCTGCTGCTAGCCTGGCGTGGCAGTAATTAGAAGACTGGCCTCCCTACCACTACATGCACATAGCCTTGGAAGGCTCATAACCGTGCCCCCTATCAGTGTGGGGTGGTGTGGTCGAAGGTTGGGCAAGTTCTTCTGCAGACTTTGTCAACAAATGATATTCAGGGACAGGGTTACACAAGACCAAATGGGCCAACCATGTTCACGAAATTGTCAGCGCTGCCCGACTGTGTAGCTATCAACCAAGGTCTGCACTGGAGGTACGTTGAAACCAACAAATAAACTGAGCTCATGATTCTAAAATTGGAAATCAATTAACATAATGTTTTCAAGTTTATTCACTGTCTAGGTCAGCATGCTTGTGTGCTAGAAGTCTGTGCCTGCAGTCCGCATGAAGTGGAATCGGCTGATGGGTATAAAAAAAAAAGCGCTGCTCGAGTGGACAAGTCAAGAGTAGCAGTAATGGATTGGATTGAGGGGATGTGACCACAGGAGAAACTCTTTGGGATTGATGCTTTTGTGGAGCAGAAAGCCTCCGTGCAGTTAATCGACTCTGTGCGACATCGTCACTTAGCACATAGTGCTTTATGTTCATTGTCCGCCATTTTAATTCAATCTTCTGAATTGTGAGTATCAATTTTATGTACTTTTAAGCTTCCTCAAAAATTAAAACAATGGAACAAAAGCTAGAACTGCGACAATTACTTGGTTAGACACGCTCTGTAGCTCCTTTTGATGAACAAGTAATCGTTTTACAAATTTTTTGCCAAACATTCTCTGGGTCCTGCCTCTTGAATGTGATATTTCACATTTCTTTGTAAGAAAGTAAATAACTCAGTTTTAGTTTTGGCCTGATTACCCAGTGAAAAGAAGCATTTAAATGTTTCTGAGGAGATTTTAAACGGGAAACTTTCAAAGCGTGACGTGTCTGATTTAATATATCTTGCACAGCATTTGCACTGCGCTTACAAGAATTGGTGTGTTATCCCTATAATATTTACTAATGACAAGGAGGAGGCTCAGTGACAAGAAAAAACTTTATGTACAAAACTAAACATTCTCGTTCCCCGTGGGAACCACCTGCGTGTTTGCTTTGTGAAGTGGAGTGAGGTTGCATGATCGTTGCACTGATGGACAGACCTTTTTGAACTATATGACCCAAAGAAGAACTTTTCCACAGTATTGTAATTTTTTTTAAGATGCACTAGCACAGGTGTGAATTGAGGATGAATTGAGATTTAATTGGCTGCATCCTCTCAGCGGCCTACGGGAACGTGTCCATATTGAAGGAGCGCCACCTCATCTGACGTCCCTTGTGCAAGAGGAAATATGGACTCGTGTGGCATTAGCTGGTTTTGTCCACAGCATATGAAAATTTTCAAAAGCCCATAACACGAGTGTGTCGAACATGCCAGAAAAATGCGAAGGAGCGAACCCAATCTGTACTGTTTAATCTCTTCTTATAACTTCTGACTGACTGGGCAGGGGAAGTACGTTGCTGCCTCCCGCCTGTTAAAAGCAGCACATTTCTCCCTGAATGGAACGGATATACACGCTCACTTGTGTATATAGGACGAGCCAGGTGTGTGAACCCAGGCACTTAGAGCCGGCCACTTCAAACCAAACCGCTGGAGAGGCGCGTTTAATGCCAGGTATGGACGGGTGGCCGCTGAGTGCGACCCTCCTCTGCCATCACAGATGTGGAAATCATTTTTACTTGTTTGACTCTATGCATGTGATAACACAACATGATGATATTTACAGTGTCTGAAACCTCATTTCACTGCTCACTTCAGTGTAGCACGCTGGGTTATATAGCAAACGGTGAATGAGGGACTGATTTTGGACACAACCGTCGAAGTGTGTGGTATTTGTGCACATAAACTGAAAGCAAAGAAATTCCATGTTCAGTGATGGGAGTTCCACATTAAAGATGTTGCCTATCGCCGGCTCGGAGAATGGATGACTAAGTCGGTGCAGTAAGTACACTCTGTCAGAGTAATCAAGTGTAATTGCAGCTTTTAGTGGGCTGTTTGTCTCTTCATTTGAGATGCATTGGTGAGGCTGCCGCCTGCTCCACCTGAGGATTTAGATTCATGCTCCACCTGAGGCCGACGGAGGCGCGAGCACAGTTTATTTCGTCAGATGTTTCGCCGTTTTTGTTCACCACGGGCTTTACTGTAGCGACGTAATCCATAATCGCCAGGGACGCTCGGTGTGATTATGGGGCTAATGGGGCGGGCCTTGTCATCAGATGCCGGCCGTCTGTTAACATGAGGCCCACTCAGTGGCTAATTGAACATGTCTGTCTTCATCAGGGGAGATGGCAACAATGAAATCAAGCCATATTGAGCTGAATTGGAGTTAACGCCAGGAGGGAAATATCTTAACTCATCGTCGGACCCACAGTGCGCTGATTACGGCCGACCTCTCAGTATGGAAATCAAATGGCACGTCCTCGGTCATCATTGTTTTTTCCAAACCTGGGCCATGAGTGGTTCTCGTTCAAGGGTCCTCCAGCGATGTGTTAATCCTGCTTCAGTTTTCTGTGAGCGCTTTTAAGTTCCAACTTCAAGCCTGTCATGAGGATATTTTTATTCTGAGCTCATGAAACCTTATTCAGCCTGTCAAAGAACATTCTGGCTCTTTGTGTGGTGGTGGAGAAAATAGATGAGAGTCAGATGAGAGACCCTTCATGTTCTTCTTGACAGATGTCACAGATATCACCCAGGCATTAGAGGCCTTATGTGTCCTGTTGAATCAGCTTATAAGGCCCCTGGTTTCCTGAAAGAAGAAACATCTCGTGATTTCTTCGGAGGGTATTACCAGCAAACAGCTGTTTCAGTTGACTGATTTTTTTTTTTTTTTTTCCTCAGAGGCATTACATGTGGCCATGTGAACTTTGACTACTTTATCCCCAATAAAGCATGACAGCAGTGTGCTGCTGTTTGCCACAACAGTTCAAGCAAGTGTCGGTCTATTGCTCAAAATGGGAAGCGACTCAGCATTGCGTGTATCGCTCTAACAGGACTCGTTCGACTAGTACCTTTTAAGTAAAGTGACGTTGGGATAGCTTGACTGACATTTCCACTTCCAAATAATAATAATACAGTTTGTGATTTTAAAAGCACAAATGGTGAGTGGTGACAACAAAATCAAACCCAATCATGTGACGGCTTGGTGGCGTCGCCCCGAAGTTCTAAGGATTGTCCGAACACAATGCTGAGCTTTCAGAATCTGCGTACGTCGTAGCAGGCGAGTTGGCCGCCTGTCTATTATGGGCACAGCAAAGGTGGCGCTGGCATACTTGCGCGGTCAGAGCTCACCAACAGGACGGACACATGGTCCAGATAAATCACCTGTTTTTTTTATGGTTGGTGCGGCTCTGGCTGCGAGCGGCTCGTCAGCTGCTGCGGGGCGTCTCGGGGTCCCGACGAGTTGCCACGTCGCCGGGCCGTTTGTGGGGAAGACTTCATCGCTGCGGACAGTATCGACAGAATCAATTAGCGAGTATATGTATCAGTAACGTGCCAGCATTTCGTGTACGTCGGAGGTCAATTATAAATTTGTGGTGCTTAAATGTTAAGAGCATTAGAAACGGTAACATGTCTTTACTGGGACAGTTTCCTGGTAACCCTGAACCCACTGTGTTTCTGTTGAAATTTACTCCCGTGAAAACTATTGACAGTGTTGACATTACTGCTGCAGTGGCATAACGCCATTACTGTATTGACATAACATTATGCTGCCCAATCAGCGTGATACTCCGGTTCCACTCATAGATCCGGCACTTACCACTGCTGTGGTACTGGCAGATACTGATACACGTCTGCAGCTGTCGCCTTTGCGGCAGTTAATCTGGCGGGGGCCAGTCGTGGCCAAGCACCCTCCCCCATTTACAGTGTTTTAGCTAAGCTAACTGGTTGTTTACGGTGGCTGCATATTTACTGTGCGGACATGAAAGCCGTATCGATTTTCACACCTAACTCTTGGCAAGAAAGTGTGGAAGTATATTTTCCGAGATGTTGAACTGTTTCTTTAAAGCCTGGAGCAGCAGAATTGGTACTTGAAAGCTTAAGTGACGAGCTGTATTTTTTTTTTTTTTACCTTCACTGTCTGTTGCTGCTATTTTCTCTTTGCCCCGGTCTCGACTCTCGCAGTCGATACGGCTCTTAGCGTGACAGCGCTGACTGCCTGTGCACTCGTTCACCGTACACTCCAGCTGTGACGTATGCACACTCCGAGGGAGACGTTTTTATTACTTGAATGGCTCAAGTTGGCTGGGAACCATTAATGTATGACAGAGGGGTCTTTGCAGCGATTAAAACTGGACAGCGGTACCATTTCTCTTTAAGGCCACCTTAAATTGAGAGACGGTGCACAGCCGCAGGTGGCTCGGGGGGTTCGACGAATGCAAAAGGGAGTTTACTTTTGAGCCTTTTTTGCTTGCGAACGCCATGACACAAATCCAGTTTTTCAAGCGAGGTTTGCCGTTTTCCGCAGCGAGATCTCGTCACAGGGCCCTGGGCAAAATGGCGCCGGGAGCGTCCCCGGTGAAACTGGGTGAATGGTTTTCACACGCCAGAGCTGTGGCCTTAGCGGACGTAGCCTTCGACGCCTTGCGAAGCATCTCTGTGACTCGGCCCATTGTGCTGTAGGGGAACGGTGAATAGTGTTCTCCAGCGTGGGGTGGGGGGTGTGGGGGGGGACACACAATATGTGATTGTTCCCCTGCTGTGGTGAAGAAGCTGTAGGTTACTCTCTGTACCATCGCCAAAGCGCCCGAGGAGGAGATGCACCGCAAAATCTCCGTCTGCTAACCAGCGATTCTCGGAGGTTTCGAGCTCTGCAGTGCCGTTTCCACGCGTCTGTCGGGACACTCACCCCTTTTTGGTGTGAGAGGCTTTTGTATCAGTGGCGCTTTTTTCAATTTATGTCATCATTCAAATGTATTGACAGACAACAGTTAAGAACTCAAGTGTGATCTGTTAGCATGTCATTTAAGTCCTTCAAGGAGTTTGGTGTTTCTGCGGAGCGGCTGGGCTCGATGTGTAAGAGATGGATGGCTCGCGTCCAAAGGTCTGTATGTCAAACAGTTTTTACACGAGGGTATCTTTCTGTCCGTCCCACTTCTACATTGTTGTTGTTGTGAAGTATTTTGTAATTTTTGTATTTTACTTGCGCTGCGATCCCTAGCCCTTCTGGGTTGTGCTACAGTTTGTGTCGGGAGCGACGCTTTGTGCTCCAGAGCCTTTCTCTGCCCAGATACCCGTGAATAGCTGTTTTGCTATGGCTTCACTTCAGGGCTCCAGCACCTCCTCCACAGTCAGGAAATGTTTATGTGCTTGATTTTGTTTGCGAGCGAGACAAAGGTGTTGTAGTTGTAGATACCGTATCGATTCTCTGTCCCAAAGGCCCGCCTCAAAGGAAAATGGTAAGATTTAGTATTTCACTCGTCTCCGTCATTGCTCCACTACCCCCGATCACCCAGGTGTTGCTCGATATGTTGTTCTCTATGCAGTTCAGAGTATTTACATCATCCATTATTGTAAACAATATATTGTTTCAGCGTCTACTGTGTTGAGCACATTAAATAGCCACATTGCTGAGGATTTAGTGATCTTTTTAAACTGTTTGATTTCTTGATGGAAAATAATAAATGTGTAAATAAAAATTTAAAAAGAAACAACAAAACAACTATCAAAGTAATTACGTTGTTGCAGCTAATCTTGAAGACAGAAAGTGCAGCTGATATAATAAATCACAGCTAAGCCTGATTTATTGGATTCACACGCCAACAATGACCGATCAGTCATTCTCCGAGCCGGAGTCGTTCAGCAAACAAGATAAGAGGAGACATGTAAAAACGATCACAAATTATTGATGAGGACAGGTGCATCAGGAAGTATTTGGGTTTTCAAAAAAGGATCATTTGGAATGTGGAGCAGGGTTACACAGAAACTATCAGGGCGATTTTAACCAGAGGTGGCTCTTGGTTTAACTAATTACCCTTAAATTCTGGGATTAATCCAGATCTGTATTCAGAAGAGCCAAAAGTTGAGTTATGGCTGCATAAATGTATGCAATTTGAAATGTGGAGCGACCTCATAGCCACATGGTTAATGTGCATACCACATGAGCAGCAGGTCGACTCCTGGGGGGACTCTCTCCAAAGACTATTTCACAAATTGATCCAGATCTGGACACCCTTCCGTCACCTGTCCAGCCGTGGTGGCGGTCCGCGCTCTCTACCATGTAAAAATACTGACGATTCCAAAGTGACACATCTTCCTGAAGTAGACCCGCTGTCGCATGTTTTTCTTTTTCAGACTCAATGTCTGAATGCCTTTGGTGTTTGTACAGGCTGACGGACCTGTTTCACTTACCATTTTTCAAATGTGGAATTACACGCTTTTTCTTTTTCCAATTTTAAAGGCATGCCTGTCATGTGCCAGACATTTTAAAGACTTGACTGTCGTACCAAAGTGAAATACATAACAAAGAAGAATAACGACACTCACACACTTAAATACCACTTTACTGACCTGTAGTTCACCGTGCAAAAATGTTACGTCCCCGGTTTTGTCATCGAAGTGCTGTTTTCTTATTGATACATTAGGATTGTCTTCAGTGAAGTGAATGTGAATTAACTTGAATCAACTGTGGGTAGATCATTGTATACTAATCATAATTTGAATGATCCCCCCCCCCCCGCTTGTTTCTCTTAGCAACGGCAGCAAGATGAACGGGTCGCTGGAGCACTTGGACCAGCCGGACCCCGACTCCATCAAGATGTTTGTGGGACAGATCCCACGCTCCTGGTCAGAAACAGAACTCAAAGAGCTTTTTGAGCCCTTTGGAGCTGTGCACCAGATCAACATCCTCCGTGATCGCACCCAGAATCCCCCTCAAAGCAAAGGTATGCCCGGAAATCTCTTCCAACGTGCCACAGAGGCCGTTGAACGCGAGATGTTGAAAATGTTTTGCCTTTAATTTAACTTTGTAAAATATGCAAAAGGTTAGTCTGTTATTCAGTTAGATATACAATAAATTGGTAGTCGCATCAATCGTCAATTTCCACACCTAAATATTGGTTACTTTCCATAGTGGCCAGAAGTAGAGAAAAACCTGGAGCTACCGTTGTCCTACCTGTATTTTCCCAGCTTTTAGTGGTCAAGGGCAGTACACAAAACCCTGTTATTGCCACATCATCTACCATCACATTTCAGCACCATCCCCTTAGGCAATGCACAGCATTGCTTGTCTGCACACGCAATGCAGCTCTGTATTAGTGCTTACAGATGAGATAATCCACTACACTTTTGTTTTAGGGTTAAAGAAAAACATTTTTTTTCCATAACACTGTTTTAGAATTATTTATTTATTTCAACTTTGCCATGCTGGTTTAAAACCGGCATTGTGTGAAGCAAGCGTTACTCAACCACACTTTTCCATTAATACGGCCATCGATGTGTTCACCTCAGAAGCGGCGCTCGAGTCGAGCAGTTCAGTTTAGGCTGCAATTAGAGACGGTGAAGTGGAAGCCCGCTGTCTGCAGAGAGGTGCAAAGAGCGTAACTAACTGCAGGTGAATAAAGTAAACGGCAGTTCTTCCTGATGTAACTGTCCCGGCTTTACAACATCACCCAGATTTCAATTCCCTTGATGGTTGGATGACACACTGTTGCTGAGGCCACTAATCTGCTATTGGGTTTTAAAAGTGGTGGGACCATGTTTGATGCTCTGCAGTGTTCACTGCCCTGAGACACCAAGTCACCTTCCAATCCTTGAAGGTCTCTCGCCAACCACTGTTCACAGGTTGTTTTGGTTTTTTTTGAGCCGTGTCCAGAACCTTTGGCACAGTTTGACTCTTATCAGTCCCTGTTCAACCGATGGAGTCATAAGAGTGTAAAATTGTTGGTGGGGCCAGGCTTGCAGTCTGCACACATGCACTCTTTAGTCTGGTTTAATTGGACTCTGGTTGAGTGTGATTTTGTTTGGGCAGGTGTGAACGCAGTCACCGCACAAACGGCTCCACCGAGACCCTTTTGAGGAGGTGGTCTCGGTCCCGTTCCAAAACAAACTCTGGAGCGACTCGATTTTGGTTGGAACATAATCCATCCCGATGCAACCCGACTACCAGGTGATGCCGCAAGTTTGAGCTCAACGGCTCTTAAAGCCAGGCGTGCTTTGCATTCTGGGATTCTGACCAGTAAACAGAGTTGGAGTTCTTGCCTGGTTTGCAGTGGTGCATTTTTATTTGCTTGGGGGTTTTTTTTTGTGAAAAAGAAACTGAACCAAATGGAAAACGCTCCATGTTTACAAACTCCATCAACTGATTTGGACTAGAGCAAACCCACCGAATACATTTCACCCTTATTTTTTATTTTTACCTTTCAGAAGCAAAAGTCAGGTTGACGACAGTGTTGCTCCAATGCCACTACTTTGGAGGCACCGTCCTATCTGGCATCAGTCTCCTTTTGCGTCCCGTGACAGCATCGCATCCTGTCACCGGGACGGCACTTGAAGCCACCTCCAGGGTGCTTATTATTCGCGTGCGTGTGTGTGTGTGTGTGTGTGTGTGTGTGTGTGTGTGCGCACACACAGCCAACAACACTACGCAGTTCATTGGGAGGCTGAAGAGTTCAAAGCCCCCTATTTTTTAAGCAGAGCCCTCGCCTGCTCTATATGGAATGTCAGCTGTGATGGCCTATTGACATGTTAATGCTATGTTAATGTATTCTAATAGATAATCTGGGTTGATCACAGCAGGGTTTGGCTCAGCCAGCCCGTGTGAGGTGAATTTGTTGCAAGCGGCACCCCCGCGCGCATCAATTGCCTTCCTCCTCTCCCAGCAGTCATACTCCTACTGGGCGAGGTGGCGTCACTTTTATCAAATCGCGGCAGCCTGATGCCATCGGGCTTATTTTTTATTTGCATGGCATATAATTCACCCCCCCTTTTCTTATGCCATCAATCATGCTTTTGTTTGATTTGTTCTTTGAAAATTACTGTAATCCTGCGTCCATTTTGGGTGTTTACTTTGCCACGGATCTATTGAGGAGCCGTCAGGTTTGCAGCTGTTTTTTAGGTTGCGTCTACCTCGGGTCATGAAAAAATCATCTGATAACTATCACGCTTCTCTGGATGGTTTATTTAGCTCCAGTAAATCGCAGGCAGGGCTAAGCAGCAGAGAAAGGGAGAACTCAGCTGGCTGCGAGAGAGAGAGAGAAGAGAAGAGAGCAGCTCGATGCATATTAGAGTTCAACAGCCCTCCCCGCGGCCTGGGAGCTCCAGTAACGGCATAATACACACTATGTAGGTCAGAGACGCTGCAGTGCTCCACTTCCCCAGCCCAGTGAAACTGACAGGCTGGAACGCCACTGGCGGTCTGCTGGGACGGAAGGATGAGAGGGCTTTTTTTTTTTTCTCCCCTCCCCGCTCTTCTTTTCTTTATTCCCCTCCCCCACCGCCTCTTTCCTCCTGCGATTCCTCTCCCTCCTGCTCCCTCTTGCCTCTTTGTGCCGTTTTCATGCCTCTTGTATGTATGTCGAGTGCGATTGCATTCTTATGCAATGCGGCACCACTCCCTCCGATGTGTCGGTACCGTGCCCTGGCTTGCCTGAGCGACGCTGACCCGAGAACCGTGCCTCGGTGCGTCCTGATGGTCATCTAACCCCGCCGTCGTCTGCGTGACCGTGTCACACGACAGCCTTCCACACTCTCATTACTCCAGTGTCCTCGCTGCACGTATGCACCACCTAACAGTTGGTGCCGAGAATTTCCTGTCACATGTTCCAAACGTGATATGCAGAGAACATGCTTCCATCCGTTTAGCTTCTTTCCTGCTCTGCAGTAGTTGCAGTATTACATTTCCTGCCTGTGTTCTTTGAGTTTTAATGCTGTTCGTCTCCCACCCCTCCGCCCATTGTCTGCCCCTGTTTTTCTCTCTGCAGGATGCTGTTTTGTAACTTTTTATACAAGAAAAGCTGCACTGGATGCCCAGAATGCACTGCACAACATAAAGACCTTAAGTGGGGTGAGTAAGCACAGTATGGACTGCTTTTAGCTACCTGCGCCCCCTCTACATCCCCAGTGCAGGCTGCGAGCTGTGTGCTGGCCGATAATGAGCTCCCGACTCACCGAACGCCTGTCTGGCCTGAGAAATACCTCGGCCCCCGCTATGCGCCAACACCGCACCGAGGGCTCCCCTCAACCTCAGCATACTGAATTGATGAACCAACAAACGCACGCCACAGTTTCGGGGAAAGTGCGCTTGACCAGGCAGCAGGTTTTTCACTGAGGCACAGGACCCGATCGCCACAAAGTGGAACAAATTATTTATGCTTGTTTTCATGAATCATTGATGCACACCTTTATTCTTGTTTCCCAGAGTTAGAGGTGTAAAAGAAGGCAAGTTGTTTTTTTTTTTTTAAACAAACAAAAAAACAATGCAGCTTGTTTAGAGTGAGTGAGTTCTTTAATTCCTCACCTGATTTATCTAGCGAGAAGCTCAGTCATCTGGAATAAGTGCGATTGCTTGTTAAAGCTCCACAAATCTGCCCTGCTTATACACCTTTCCAGATTACTTTCCTCGCAATCAATTAAATCCATACCAAACAACTCCAGCTGTCGATTAAATCAATAGCCCAGTCTATTGGAAAAGGAGCTACTGTCAGTGGGGTTACAGGTAAATATTGAACCAGGCTGACAAATGAGTGTAGCAGGCTGAGTATACTGGGCCGGTGTTCTTCACTGGAGGGCTATCAATCAGCCAGACATTTCAAATAAAGTGTGGTCTCAGCTCAGCTCTCGAATCCCCAATTCCCAGTCATACTGTTACTGGCATCGACTGCAGGTGACTGGGTTTGGCTTTTGCGCGAGCTCGTCTCCGTGTTCCTGTTCTCCCTCCCTTCTGCGCCTCGCTCTCCTCGGTCAGCGACGCTAGCCAGTGCCCACACTGAGCAGACCATCTGTCTGCTTCTCTTTAGTGCTTGTCAAAAACAAAACCCACCACTTCTCACGAGCACAACCTGCTCGGGCATCTCGCCACTAGATTTATTCCCGCTTTCATGTCACATGCGAGGGAAATGTGCTAAAAATACATTCACTTGAAGTCGGCGCGAATCGCCGTGGACGAGAATGTTCATTAAGCGACTTGAAATGACAGATCCTTATGCAGTTGCTCCGCATCCACTTTCTCGCGTAATGAGCACAGCTTGAGAGATGGCGACATTTTCGGAGATGTTGGGTCGACTCAAATGAGAATTTTCTCACAGCTCGGCTCTGTGTAGTATGATGGTGTGTAAGGGGGTTAAGAAAAGGTACTCGCTGTACGTTTGAAAGCAATGCAGAAACGGCTTGCTTGTCAACCTTCTCCGTATAACAGCTGTAAAAGAGATGAGGGATGTTGACAGGAAGAATCAATAAGTTCAATCACAAGTCTACACTACAGTGAGGAGTGAAATTGGATACTTGGGGATTTGATCCCTGCCATCAACTCGTAGACACTTACTCCTGAATCTGCCAGCGTTGAGGAATGACGGTCTTACAGTGAGAGAACAAAATGGAGGGGCAGAGAAAAATGCTTAAAGATGGGGCGGTGGACGGGTGCAAAGGCATGATCTCTGTGCGATGAGAGACAACGTGGCCGGGCAGCGACATATCTTATAACGGTGGCAGGTGCGACGTTAACCGCTCCTCTGCTCCTTTTTCTCCCCAGATGCATCATCCTATCCAGATGAAACCCGCTGACAGCGAGAAAACAAGTGGTAAGTGGATTCATCTGAAACGCAAGGGCGACGCCAGCCCGGGGATTGTGTGTGTTGAGGGGAAAAAATTAAGCCAAGACAAATGGGGTGTGAGTTTTTAAAAAAGAGAAGGAAGGGCTGGATTGTGTCTTTTTAATGCCAGAATGAAGACCCGAGAAGGACTTAGCTCAGGGAATGTGCAGCAGTACACAATTTCTATATCGTGTCAGGGTTAGGAGGATTAAAGGCTTTAAAAGGCACCGAGGGGAGAAGAGCAGACCAGGTACTGAGGATCCGGAGGAGAGCACAAATGGATGATACAGCCTTCTGTTTAGAGTAGTAGACACTGAGGAAAAACAAAGCTGCAAGTTGCAGAGATTTGTGCAAAGGGCCGGCACCTCGAGCGAGCGGCAGCAAATGTGGCAGCGTGTTAAGGAGAGAGAGAGCTCGATCAAGAAAAAGAGAAAAGTGCGGGATTCGGCGCCCGACCGTAACTGCCGCTTTCACGGCTCTGCAAGTGTTTTCGGTTTTAACTGAACGTCTGTTCTCTCCTCACGCTCCCGCAGCGGTAGAAGACCGAAAACTCTTCATCGGAATGGTTTCAAAGAAATACGGCGAGAACGAGGTCAGAATGATGTTCTCGTCTTTCGGACAGATCGAAGAGTGCAGAATTCTCCGGGGACCAGATGGTCAGAGCAGAGGTAGGTGCAGGCGCTGCGCTGCTCGGCCTCGCAGCCGGTCCCTTCAGCGTAGCAGAGTACATATTCTCATCAAGTATTTATGCAGGCCCCTCCCTGCTTCTTCATTTTGACCCCCCCTCCACCCCCAAATCAAGTGCTATTCACCTCCACTGGCAGCGATTCCATCCCTGTAGTCTACCCTCCCGTCACTGTGACACTCAGCCTCCGCATCTCGCAGTGAAGGGCCGCTGCGCTCGCTGTCCGGCACAATGGCCCGTCGCCTAGGCAACCGCTGGCTGCTGGTGTTCGTGGGCTCAGCTGGCAGGCGGCTCGGCTCAGCTCAGCTCCTCCTTTACCGCCTCCTTCATCACACTCCACAAAGGCTGGAATTAGCCTGTCGTCACATCTCCTGCATAGCTCTCTGCTGCATAAAGCCTCCGATAGCAGGCAGCGCGGGGCTCTCGTGTTGATGTAGAAATGATAAAACCTCATCAGCAGCGACGCCTAGTCATGAATTTCTGCTCTTTTTTTCTGGTTTATGTACAGTGCAACCTCACAGTGAAATGCACCATATGGCCCCCTGATACCTGCAGATCTTACATATTTTAGCAAAATCCAATCCTTTTGAGTGTGTATTTATGTATGCATTTTTATGTGTATATAATCACCTTGACTGTTTCACCACGGCACCACCTAGCCGAGCCTCTCTGGGCGGGCGATTGAATCCGTCGATCACTGTGCTCATGTGACACGTGTCACCGTTCTCCTTGTCGTGTTCTTTCTCCATGTGCTAACCAGTGAGGGTGGTTCTGTGTGCTTGGGAGTTGCCATTCTCTGTACTGTAATGTGTTTTTTGGGGTTCATAACGAGTTGTCCAAACCTTTTGTCTTGTTTTGTTTCTTCTTGTCCCTCCCTCCCCCCCCTCCCCCTCTCCTATTGTTCCCCCCCTACAGGCTGTGCGTTTGTCACATTTGCTACCAGGGCAATGGCACAGAATGCAATCAAAACCATGCATCACTCTCAGACTATGGAGGTACTGTACCCCTTAGCACCTATTTCTCACCCCCCTTTACATTTTGCTGCCCCCTTGTGTCAAAAGGATGAACAACTTGTCCAAGCAGATGGCATCCATTCATCAAAGAGCATGAGTCATTTCCAAAACCACTCTTGCTAATTACAAAATGACATTGTTGTCTGCCGAATAATGGAATAAAAGTGGAAGCCTTGCACATAGCCGCTGCATCCAGAGTTAACAGGACTCAACAAGAACTGCTGTCGTCTCATGTTCTGGATCAGACTAAACAGATCTCGCTCATTGATTCTGATAATGTATCGGAGCCTAGCCAGCGCAGTCTACCGTAATCAATCTATATTTTGGACCACAGGGACAAGAGCCCACGCCATCAAATATAGGTTAACAAGGAACTCCTCTAGACTGGAGCAGCGACCCTATTAGATTTCTTCAAAAACTGGGTCCACGTCCTGGCGGAGCCAGTCGAGTCCTTGTGGAAGTGGAGCAGCAGTAATTTGACAGCTAGCGGGTCAGAGGCTCCCCAGTGAAGCATCCGACCAAGTCTAATTAGGAGTCCAACCAAACGTAACACTCCTCCTACCAGATTAAACGCAGGCCCCAGCGGTGGTGCCACCTCCCCCCCCTCCCCCCGCTCCCCGTATCATAACCTGCCCAATTTTCAGCTGCCATGGGAGGTGCTGCTGGTGCAGAAGCCATTTTCCCTGTCCAGCCTGGTCCCTGTCTGGCTCTCAGAATCTGGAATACTTTTGCTCCGCATGCCTCGTGTCCATGCGTCTGTCTGAACAGTGTGTGACTTGTTGTTTTTGCGAGGTTGTGTGTGTGTTGTAATTTTCTTGTTAATGTCAGCTGACATCTCCTCGTTTTGAATGTCCGTTTTTATTTTAAAGTGTTGTCTCCATCCGTCGTCAACTTGTCTTTGCACTCGATCCAGCTCCTCAGAGCGCTAAAAAGATTCAGTGTCTGCAGCATTGTCCTGTGCCCCCTTTTGGAATGTGGCCTGGCTCAGCTATGCATGGCAGATGTCGTCTGTGTGTTAGCTTTGATATGAATGCAACAGGCACAAAAACCGTCTAGGAGGCATAGATGATACCCCCCCCTTTTTTTTTGGTTTGAAAAGTCCTTGCATTGGTACATAAGCTGCAGATTCGTCTGTGTGTTTCCCGAACCGGTCTAACACCTCTTTCCCTCTTTACTGCTCCAGGGCTGTTCCTCACCTTTGGTGGTGAAGTTTGCTGACACACAGAGAGATAAGGAGCAGCGGCGCCTGCAGCAGCAGCTCGTACAGCAGATCCAGCAGCTCAACAGCGCCTCCACCTGGGGGAACCTGGCTGGCCTGGGGAACATCACGCCGCAGTACCTGGCTGTAAGTGGTAACTTCCGGACATTATTGAGCAATGCATTCACCATAAGGAGTTAATTAGATTGTCATCAATGTGTAATGGTGGAGAAAGATGTAGTTTGGAGCTGGTGTATTTGTTGTTAATTTTGGGGTGTGTAGATTATTGTGTTGAATCACATTATCAGCTGCTTTTGTTTACTGTTTGACTGCTCTTGCGGCAGCCATTTTGACTATAATGGAGGCAACTTCATAGGCTTCAAACCTTTGAAGAAAATCCTAAATTAAAGTAGCTCAACTATTAGATTTTTTGAGGCTGAATACACGAGCAGAATAAGAACATCTTGTCTTTCAGAACAGGAGCAGCTTGTCTCGCTCGGTTTGTGTTCTGGCTGAAGGACACGGGCATGTGTCCGGCATGTGACTCGCATGTGCCCGCTCTGAAATCGAGCCAGTGGACATGTGACTTAAACATGGTCATAACGTGAACAGCTGAGCTGTTTGAGTTTCTGTTCGCAAAACAAGGGGATATTGAGATCGTTGCAAAAACCCTCGAGCTGCTAGTATAAATCCAAGTATCACGCACATTCTGAACAGGGAACGTAGAGCATTGTCTTAGCAATCACAAACATGGCATCCATTTGATATTTTCTTAAACCAGACTGTGTCAAACATGGAGGATCTGTGCAAGTCTTGCCCTGGGTTGTTGCTACACTTTAAAGTAACGAACACCTAAAAAAAAAAAAAAAAGAAATTTTAAAAAAATAATGCGGTTTCTCAATCAGATTAACAAATACAACTGAAAATTGCATTTTAGAACATATTGGAGGGGTGTATTAAAGATGGAATTAAAATATAATGTGCATTTCTGCCTTTTCCCTGCAGTAATGGCACCACACAACTGTCGGTTCTGTTCTGAATTTCAGTGAGAAACCAGTGGCACTCATACTGGCAATTAGGACCTCATTGTTCATTCCCTTTTTGAATATTGATTTCAGTCTGTCCTTTTGTCAACAGTTGCTCCAACAGGCCACTTCCACCAGTAACCAGGGCAGTTTCAATGGCATTCAGAGGCTAGGAGGTAAGTTCAGCCTTTGCGGTTGTCAGCACCACTGTTCTTAAGGAATCATGTATACGTGAACAAGCTTGCAATTTTCATGTCACCATCTTGTGACTCAACGCCCACATGGTTTTAAGTACAGTAAATCACATTACCCTGTCGGATCAGCGGCACATTAATAATCGGTGCTTCTATTCCAGGCCTGTGCAGGCCTCTTTAAAGACAAACCCTCAGCACATCACCATGAATTGGTCGTTAAACAGCAATAGACCTCTGGCTAATAATGTTCCATATTTAAGGCACATACCATGCTGCTTTACAACAATAGTGGGGTTAATAAAGGACCACATCTACTGCAATATTCAAACAACTGCTACATGTTTTCATTGTTACAAAAAATCTAAGTGGCCAAATGTAGTTGCTTAAACATGACTACACAGTAACTCTCAAATATTTTGTCAAAATTGAGTTCAGACCAGAATCTGACTTTTTGAGATCTGTTTTATTAAATTCTTTCTTATTAAATTATTATGCTAAAGAAATTTTCATTTCGTTTATTTTCTGGGAAAAAAAAGCATGTGTAGTTTGCAGGAAGCAAATAGCGGTGACTCCAATCCACAACTAGACTAAGCTAATGCTAATTTACCAAGGAATGTGTCTTTAATTGATCACACAATCCTAAAGGCACATCCTATCTTAAACTGTAAAGGTAAATTCTCTGTGCTTGAGTCCTGGAGAAGCACATGAGCAGAGATTTGAAAGTCGTATGATGATGATGATCACCTGTGTCTTCCTTCTCTCAGCAGGTGTGAATCCCCTTCAGCTGCAGAACTTGGCCACATTAGCTGCTGCGGCGGCCGCAGCTCAGAGTTCTGGCAGCCCGACCTCCACCAACGCCCTGTCCACAAACAGTGGAGCCCTGGGAGCTCTGGCCAGTCCTGGTAATTTAACTCAAACATAAGCTGCATTTGTAGCATGTGTCCATGCTGTACATGTAGTACAGTACTGAGTATTAAGCCCTCGAGGCAGTGTTGATGACCGTGCCTTCAGTTAGATTACTTGTTTATGCTTTGTGTTCTGCTTGCTGAGCTTTTGACCTTGTTTGCATGTGATTGGTTAATTAACTTGTGTCTGTTTTCCTGGTTTAAATACAAGTCAAAATAAAATTTCCTCACCCATTGAGATATAAATGTCCACCAGTCGGCCCTCCTGCTGCTGTGATGGTGCCCACCAACTGTTCTGCGAACCTCCCTCATCTGCTATTTGCCTAACGGTCATCAGCCATTCCTCACTGATTTAATGGGAGTTAATCACCCACATATAAAATTTTATGAGAGCCCCCCATTTCCCTTTAATCTGTGTAAATATACATTGGCTCCATCTGTCTGAGTTTAGCATATTGCTGCTGCGGTAATGACCTCTCCTCAATTCCAGACAGACTTTTAACTGCCCCCTCGCTGCTGTGTCATCTGATCATAACTATAACAATTTGTGGCAAAGATTCCCGACGTTTAAAGTGATAGGCGGTGTATGGAGTACGAGCACGTCACCCCTGTGGTAACCTGCATTTCCTTTTATTTTTTTTTGTTTTCGTTGTGCGTCTCTGCAGCCGGTTCAACAGCAGGCTCCAGTGCCGGTGCTGCCCTGAACACCTTGGCATCTCTGGGCACCCTGCAGGGTCTCACTGGGACCTCTGTGGGCCTCAACAACCTTAACGCTCTCACCAGCAGCGTCGGTGGTGAGGGTCTCTACTAGCTTGAGAAAAGCTACATAATGCCACTGTTACACTGTTTCTCTAGCGGACAAAAACATTTAATGCAGCTTAAGTACAAGATACGGTCTATAATACACTGGTTTGATTGCAGGTATGGGGGCCATGAACGGAGGCCTGGGAGCCTCCATGGCCAACGGGTCGGCAGCCAGCTCCATGGACGCTCTGACCCAGGCCTACTCAGGGATGCAGCAGTACACAGCCTCCGCCCTGCCCTCCCTCTACGGCCAGTCTCTCCTGCAGCAGAGCATTGCTGGTAGCCAGAAGGAAGGTGAGCAGATCCTCAGCACGCTGGCGGTCCTGGTGGTTCTTCTTCTGTTTCAGTCTGTTTGCACATCATATCACCATTTTTTTCAGCTGCCTTCTGACTCAGATTAATTTCTGTGTAGACAAGAAGGCCCTGTCTGTGCATCTTAACGTTTATCTAACTTGAGTACCTGATTTTTCTTACCAAATGGAGTAGGGCCAGAGGGCGCCAACCTATTTATCTACCACCTGCCCCAGGAGTTTGGGGACCAGGATCTCCTGCAGATGTTCATGCCTTTTGGAAATGTGGTCTCTGCCAAAGTCTTCATTGACAAACAGACCAATCTGAGCAAGTGCTTTGGTAAGTGTGTTGGCGCTGCTGGTATACTGCTATACCATGCCAGCCTGGTGTGTTGTGTATTGAATATTCAGTTGTCATTTTTCTTGTTGTTTTACTGGCCTCTGTCTCGTACATGCTATGTACATATAACATCTAGCGGTAGTCGAGGCTTTACGCAACCAAAGTTGCATAAATAACATTGTTTTGGATATATAGTGGGCAAGATACAACATGGTATTAGTTTTCTTCACATGTAAGACATGTCCTCCACCTTTTTGCTGTCAGGGTTCGTCAGCTATGACAATCCTGTGTCCGCGCAAGCTGCCATCCAGGCCATGAACGGTTTCCAGATCGGAATGAAGAGGCTGAAGGTGCAGCTGAAGCGCTCCAAGAACGACAGCAAACCCTACTGATCCTAGCCCCGGGGCCTCCCCCCTCCCCAGCTCTAATGCTAGCACTGCTAGGGTAAGTTCACCCTCCAGCCAAGGTCACCACAGCAGAGACTCAGTGGGGCAGGGGGAAAGGAGCCCACCACAGGAGGGAGACTTACCCTAATCCTAAAAAAAAGGTTGCAATGATCCACATTTTACTGTATTTCATTCCTGCAGTTTTCTCATGTAATTTGAGTCGGATTAAATATTTTAATGTATATGATTATTTATGACTATCACTGGAGTCAGTGTTCGCTGGAGGTATTTTGTGTCACTGTATTTAGTGGAGAGCATCAGGTGCGTTTCCATGCCATTTCATTGCCTTCAGGTCAAGCTAGACAGGTTGACTAAGGATCAGTTTTTGGGCTGAAGCTCCAGGCCACGTGTAGACCCCCTTATCCCCACCTCCCCCAGCCCAGAGCTTCAACCTGTGTTTGGCTTTTTTACATATAGTCTGTCTCGTTTGTGTGTCATTCTTAATGTGAAGATCCTTTGCACTCTAAATCCTTCGATCCTTGTTCCTCCCTCTCCGCCTCTCACTCTTTCTCTCACCTCGCAGTCGTATCATTATCTAAGCCATGTTGAGCTAGGCTACCTCTCTCTTTCTCTATTAACAACCTCTTCCAGTCATTCCATCCATCCTCCAAGTCTCCCTCAAGGGACTGGCTGTAGATGGATCTCTTTGGGTGCCAAGTATACAGTTTGTGCATGTTAGAGTCTCTGCCATATGTCCTGGTGGTGTCACTTCCTTAAATCTGTGTATTGTTTTTGTGTGTCGGGAGAGAGCGGGGGGGTAATGTTTACTGCACTGTCCTTATCGTATGTGGTGGTTGGCATTGTTTTTGTTGGTTTTTGTGCCTCATGGCTAAACGATTCTTGTGCTGTGCCCCTAACTCTCTCTTCTCTCCTCTTTGTCTTCTCTCTCTCTCTCTCTCTCTCTCCCTCTCTCTCTCTTCCTTTTGTGTTTTTGTTCCTTTTTTAGAACAAATCTCCATGCCTGTTTGCTCATCATTAGCCTAGCATGTCTTCATGATGTTGAAAGCCAAGCCAAACTCCTGGCCTCATCATCCCACCATTGTCTGTGATGTCTCTCTAAGCTCGCCTGACCAATACCTGGCCACCCACTGACCCTTGACCTTAGCTCAACCTGATTTTTCTGCATGTATATTAATTTTTGTTTTTTCTGTATAGAAATGTGATAGGTGGGAGAGAGGTCAAGCAAATCAATGTGAAAACTTACCTGCGTTGAATTCATTTAAGAGACCTTTTTTGTTTTTGCGAATGTTTTAAGAAAAACAAAAAAACCTGTGGGATTTCTTATTTTTAATTTAGCTTTTTTTTGGTTTTGTTTTTTATGTTGCTTTCTTTTTACCTCTCTCAGTAAAGTTCACTTGAAAGTCGAATACAGGGATTGGCACACAGCTGTGCTATTTGGTGCCATTAGCAATATGTTGGCTTCTTTAAAAAAAAAAAAAAAAAAACATGCTTCAGACCACTTTCCAACACTTTTGAAAGTCTGACCAGTAAAAGCCCTCTCAGTGCTCTCTAATGATCTCTACATTTTGCGGGCAGTGTGAAGATTTACACCAAGGCTATTGAAAAATATATTTTCTTTTCATTTACAAAATATCCAGTGTATTTACCTTTTTTTTTGAACTATTGATGGCACAATAAAAGGTACATTTGCTCTGTTTAGAGAAATGACTACCTACATGAGTCAACTTTTTTAGAACTGATTCACAAATAGACAATCTGTGGTTTAAATGCACACTTAGATTACCTATATTTTATACCATTGAATCTATAGAAGTTTAACTAACAGAACCCAGGCAAAACGTTGGGTTTTTTTGTAGATTATGTTGTAATGTCATCTGTGTCGGGGGGGTCTTCAGTGTATTACATTTTTAAAGAGGACTAAAATCAGTTTGATCAGCGTGACCGTTTGAGGGTAATTTCTAGTAGATTAAAAACTTTAAGTCAAAAATTCCTCTACATTAATTGTAATCTCAACTTCTAGGGAGAATACTTTTTTTTTTTTTTTTTAAGTCACATTTTGAGTATGTAGGCTAACTTTTATTTCATGCATTAAAGAAAAATGTAGTGTTCAATTTCCATGGTACGTCTTGTTGACTTTCTGTGAATTTCTCATTCATAATTTAATTAATGGATGTTTCACCTTGGTTTGGTTTGGATGCCTCATGTTGAAAGCTGATTTACAATGTCTGTTAATCATACAGATGCCAGACAATGTTTCTTTTGTTTTGTTTTTTTGTTGTTGAAGTGGTAGTTTGGATTATTTGAAGTGGAGATGTATGAGGTACATGTTTATCGTGATGCGTATGGGGCAGCGGAAAATGCATTTGTGTATCAGCACGTCTGGGTCGCTGCTCCTCTCTAAATCTACCCCAGCAAACAAGCTGACGATACACAAGTAGCTCATATAGCTCCACTCCAAATAAGTCGAATTATCCCTTTTAAAGTGCCCATGTGTCAAACTCAGTGTTTTTGATTTCACACAACATTCTTTCCTGTAATATTACTGAGATTTCTTTACACAAACACACGTGCACACACTGCTACACACAACACTCTGTGATTGCAAATGTGGGAGCCCCTGAAGAAGAGATCACTCGGACACGACACACAACCTGTGGGTCTCTGCACATTTTAGACACACACACAGTTGCTTTTTGTTTTTGTTCCTTGCTGATTGTTGTTTTTAAGTGACATCCAGTATCAAGTTTCAGTCGTACACAGCAGTATGCACAGCACATTAATACTACAAAGTCCACCACGATAGTGTTGGTTTACAAGTACATTCCATTTTTTTCAGCACAAAGTTTACACATTTTTTATCGGGGTGGTATTTTGTCTGTTGTACCTACAACCCTGGTAAAATAACAACCACTTCACACACACACACACACACACACACACACACACACACACCCCGCAAAAGAAGGGTTCCCTAAAACTGCGTACCTGATGGCGCTAAAGAGTTGTCAACTCAGGGTTTTTTTGTGTGTGAAACTAGATACTCACACAGGATTACGACACAAATGCACAAATGTCACCATTTGACTTTTTCAGTTTGGATTTTTCTTTTGTTTCGTTTCTTTAGTCAAAATACATAAATATTCCAAAAAAAAAAAAAGTAAAAGAAAGGTACCAAATTTGAAACAGTGCTCGAGGAAAGTGTAGTTTTGTAAGGAAACGTTAAGCACAATTGTGGGAGCTAATCACTTTTGCAGAATGTTGTGTGTGTGATTATAATCCCAAAATTTTCAAGGTACCACTGATTTCACTTTTTAATATGGGCATGTGCTTTTTACAGTGTGTTTTTTCTATCCAAATGCAATACAATATTCAAAGTGCCATATATATATATATATATACGTCTAGAAACTGCCTACACATCCTTATTAGGCCTTGGTTTAGAGATTGCTGCAGTGCGCCTTTTTTGTCTCTTTATGCCAGTCTCATGAAAGCTCTTGTCACCTGCTCATGTCCCCCCTCCACCCCCCTCCCACTCTGTGTGTTGAGTTATTGGTAAATGTGTATTGTGATGTACTCAATTTGAACAGTTGGTTTAAAAAATTGTAGATAAACAATAAACTTCCCTATACATTTGAAGGTTAAACCTCTGTCTTAGTAAGTGTCAACCCATATATTGTAACACTTTGCTATACAGAAACTGGTGAGCCAGATTTTTTTTTTTAGTTTAATTGAGTCCAAAACAGACAAACACAAAGTTTAAAAAAGAAAAGGCCGACTTAGGAGCCATGTTAAGATCTTTAAGCGATTCAAATCAAGTCAGTCAATGATTGCAGGGCTGTGGCGATATGCAGTGTATGTTGAAGTGTTGCTGTGAATGGAAAAAAAAAAAGCACAATGTACAGTCCACAGTGGTCCCAACAAGAACTTGACTCACTTCAGGGGCTTCCATCACAAATCCCGTTCATGCTCTAACAATCACTTTCTTTTGTTCTGTTGTTTTCATATTCTGAAGTGCTAGTTTTCTGACAGTGTGGTAGCTTTGCATCTCTATAGATATTGTCCTGATCCAAAAGAAGAGAGAGAAAAAAAACTTTTCCTGTGTTATTTTCTTGTCTGATAAGCGGTAGGACTTTGTTCATGTTCCACCAATAATTTAATAGATGTTTTGTCTTGTCTTGATGAAAGCCAAAGTGGGTGCATCTTGATGTGATCTGTATTATACATACAGTAGTTTTTCGTTTTCTTTTTTCAGTTCAGTCTCAATTTTTTGAAACCGGGTGGGATTTGAAAAAGACAAAAATAATGACCTACACAGGCTTTCCAATTTATACAACTGGTTGTTCATATGTATTTTGTACCAGTGAAGCTTTTTATATTGGAAATTAAAGAAAAAAAATCTATATTGGAAAAAAATTGTCTGGCCTCTCAATGTGGCCTCGCCTTGACCAGGTCTTGAGTTTGGCCTCTTGGTGGTGTCAAGCAATTTTTTTTGGTTGTGGTTTTGTTTTGTCTCTAAAAGATGCCTGATTTTGATTTTACTTGGATCTCTACGTGTTCCTCACTTCGTTAATCGATTTCAGTTTCGGGGGCGGGGGTTGGGATCCTCTAAATCGTGGTAAGTTTCATGTTAGTATTTGTGCTGTCCACATAGTTTAATGGTCATCAGGATTTCGACAACTTGTGTGGATAATTGTCTTAGTTGAAGAGTTAACTATCTGTTTAGTTTGAGCCTTGCTTTTTACCTGTGTAGAGTTTTCTGTTTTTTTCCCATAGCGGAGTGTGTAGCCGAAAGACTCTGTGTTCTTTTTTGGTCAATGTTTGTTCATGTGTGGTGTGTTTCTTTGCCTCTGTCTCCAAATTAAACCATTTCCCCTAATATGGACTGTGTGTCTTTATGTGTTGTGCTTGTCCAGTGTTGTAAAGACATTTTACAAACCACCCCCCCCTCCCTCCCTCCCCCAGTGTGTCATGTCTCGCTAACTTGTTTCTATTCATTGTGCTTCTCTTTGCTTCTTTCTGAGCAGTAACTGATTGGTATGGGGGGGGTTATGTTACTCGTAATATAAACTTTCAGGTGACTGGTGGGTTTATTATCTTGGGTTTAAGTTATGGAAAGGTATTTCTCCTGACAAATACATTTGTGTGAAAGCAAACATTCTGTCCATGTAAAGTTGAAAAACGCCTTGAGTTTAGAGGGTCCACAGAATCAGAAATATAAGGCAACAATTTTGTAAGTACTTTTGGAAGTTAAAACAAAGAGTCCAACAGAAATTAATCAGCAATAAATTGAAAATACGAATTAACCATCAGTTTGGAGATGTCACATGGACCTTGGGAAATTATGATGGGTGCTTTTCACCCGTTTCTTCACCGTTCTGTAGAATGACAGACAAATGGTGCTCAGATTATTTTACAATGTAAATAAATTGCAGTCTGATTCCACAGAAGAGCAGTAACCCCAGATAATCCCCTGTACTGAAAGCTGACGGCACAGACATAATTAAAGTTTGAGAAGAGAATTGTTCATGTGAGTTCTTAAAATTGACTCCAGACTTCGGTGACCTTTAGACCTCCGAGGTGGATTTCTTCCTCATTTGGTATCTTGACCATCATTATGCCCCAGAATGTCATCGTTAAAATGGTTCTGCAGCCTGGTGAGAACTCTCACAGTGTAAAAGTTATTTCTACTGGCAGCCTCACCTCACCTTTTAACCAAGATACATGTTCTGCAGCATTTCAACATGGTCTGATCACAGAAGTGTGGGAGAAGCTGTGTATACAGTTTCTTATACTGTTACCATTGTACATGTTGGCAGATCAGTTAGCAGATCATCAAAATGGGTCCAGCAAAGAAAGTGAGTCAGAATTTAAGAAATAGAAACATGTTGTGAGTTAACTGAACACACAGTGGGATGTGACTAATCCCTGTGCTAATTAACTATAGATATGTGGACAGGCTGAGGTCACTTCATTGATTAGGATTATTAAATGTATTCCTTTTAGATGAAGCCTACCCTGACCCCATTACAAGGTCATTTTTTTCATTAATGTTGTATTGAGGTTACCTTGCTTGTTAATTTGATTTATTGTTGAAACCGGGTTTTTGGGGAACGAATCGTGCAGAGACATTATTCAGAAGGGTGTGAACCAAGGACACATTTGTAACAGAGCACTGCAAACCAAATGTTTGATTTAATCATAAAAATATATTTCAGAGGGTAAATCTGCAGTTGGTGTGCAGCTCTGTTTCTGACCATCACAATCTGTGGACTATGGACCGGAGATTTCCTTCCTCCATTTGAGGACATTATGACTTCTGAAAGCAATAAAAGTATCTTGATGAGACCAAAGGCTTCTTTTTGGAAATGCTGTGAAGTACTTCACCCCAGTTACAGAAAGCCTTGAGTGAACTTGAAAAAAGGAGAGACGTGATGTCTGTTTCGACTATGTAACTATTTGGCAGAATTGAAAGATACCATGGTATCGAATCTTGGGTAAAAATATAGAATAAACATTTGAAAATAAACTGCAACCAGTTCCGCTGCCTCTAAAAGGTTTATACATATACTCATATAAAAATCAGTTAAGAAAGGACAGGACTCTTGAAGAACTCTTCAGGTCAATTATTAATCTATATTGAGAGGAGGTAGATTAGTTTCAGATGCAGCCTGATACACAACAACAACATCAGCACGATCTATTGTTGGCAAAAATGAGTTGTAGCAGAACCTTCTTTTAGGGGTAAATGAAAAACAACTTCTGAAGAAGAACACAAATAGTTTGTTTTCTTTGCAGTGCAATTAACATGGTATTTTAATTAGAGTCTGAGTCAAGCCACCAGGCCATGTATTTAATATTCAACTCTTTGCAGAGACATACCATCAAGAAAAGCAATGACGCGTGAAGGTCTCAGCTGAGTGAACTCAGACTGTCCTGAAAAAAACCATGAGAAACTAAGTTAATGCTGTTCTCAGGAAACAGGACAAAGCTCATCTCGCATCACAGGCAAATTTTAGCAGCCCAATGCAAATTGGTTATGATCATTTCCTCCTTGGCGATTCTAACAGATCAAGGCTGGATTACTAAGCAGGTGAAAAGAGGAGCTTCCCATGGGCCTCGGTTTTACTCTACTCCATTTCTGTCTTCGTAATTTGATCAATCGTAATTTCTTGGAAATGTGTGCCAGTGAAGTAAAATATCAACAGGTCCTCTATCCTCCATCTTGTGGCCCTGGTCATGCAGAGGGACCCCATCTCAGAATGTATGAATCAAGACTTGAAATGTTTTAGTTAATATTGACCTTATTTGTTATAAAGTGTGTTTTGTATTAACAAATTCCTTTATTTTTCTGTCAACCAGTTCGAAGTTGGTATAAGCCATATTTTTCCATCATAGGAGTGAAGCTGTAAACAAAAACAGAGGTAGAAAATTTACCAGGACACCGTGAACGCCGCACCAGACTTGAAACAAGCCGTTCTCGGTCGCTACGTCACAGAGGACGCTTCACGTACTTCGGAATTTTTATGACAATATCTTAGGGCATTAACAATTTAATGCCATCTATTTTTATTTACCACATACTAACAGGAAGATTAGTAATTGTGAGACAAAAGTTACAAAAAAGTAAAAGTAACTTCGTTACCATGTTGTCAAACCAGTACTGTTATATCAGCCAATAGGCTTCCAATACGGGGCCTCCTCCCACCATGTCTCTCCCTCGGCAGTATGGCCGCCGTCTTGTAGCACTCTGTTAGCCGCCGTCACACACAAGAGTGGAAACTTTGGGCTTCCATTATGTCGGCCGTACTTTTTGTGAAAAAGTCGCTCAGCAGACTGCCACCGGGTGTCGCCCGGCAGGTCGTCGGCTGCTGCTATCACACCGAGAGAGGCGTTTACGGGTACCGACCCAAACAGACCGATAGGGACCACAAGTTACACAGCGACCGCATCGCTGCCCTGAATCAAGGTCAGTATGGGGTTAATATACAGCATGGACAGAGGATGAAGTTTGTCCTGTGTTAAAAGCTGCTACTGACCAATACACGTGCCTTCATTCTTTTTTCGCAGTATCATTTACATCAGTATTCGTTTCATACTTGTGTAAACTATATCTCCTTCAGTTTTAAACGCCTCCCTGTCGCTTTGGAGGGACGTGTAATCGATTTAGTCGAGGTTGCCACTTTCACCCAGTCGCTGACATTGAGGTTGGAATTTGTTTCGGCACAGCTCACCCTGACAGTGGCTTGTTGTTTTGCTCTGTGCTCAGATCATGGTCTTGCCCGTCTGGTGGAGGCATACAGAGCACATGGACACAAGGCTGCTAAAATTAACCCCTTACTGCCACAAAAGCCTGTGGCTGACAGTGTCCCCGAGATAAACATGCTGACTGGCACTGTAAGAGGACAACTCAACACCGCAGGTAAATGACAGCTGTGGATGGAAACCCACATGCATCCGAGGTTAGACATGTTTTCTTACACATCCAGACTGATGTCACCTGTGCTCATGGCTGGATTACCTTCACCTGAAACAAACACAGCTCGACCCCTGCTCACCTATCACTCCTCTTCCATATTTTCCCATGCACATACGTCAGAAACTCATTCCTCCTCCAATGTGCTGCCGTAGGTCTCAGGCACTTTGGGAAGGCGGAGGCTTCACTGGAAGAGGTTCAGGCTTACTTGGAAGAAGCCTACTGTGGTCACCTGTCGGTGGAGACCGTCCAGCTGAGCAGCCTGGAGGAGAAGGAGTGGTTTGCCGACCGCTTTGAGGAGCTCAAGAAGAACCGTTTCTCCCCGGAGGAGAGGAGGCAGCTGGCCAAGCTCATGCTGGAGTCTCAGGCAGGTCCAAGCAGCGAGAGAGAGGAGAAGAAAAACCCAAATGCCATGTGACAGAAATGCACCGCATCATTTGGGACATCTTATCGCATTCCATTTGGTCCTATAGTTTTAATGCGCCTATTTCTTTTCTACTCCTCGCACAACCTGTAGGAATTTGACCACTTCCTGGCCACCAAGTTTGCTACTGTGAAACGTTACGGAGGAGAAGGGGCAGAGAGCATGATGGGCTTCTTCTATGAGCTCTTCCACCAGTCGGCCCACACCGGAGTCACAGACATTGTCATTGGCATGCCCCACAGAGGCCGACTGAACCTTCTGACAGGCCTGCTGAAGTTCCCCCCAGAGGTCAGACGGTCCCAGACAGCCACATTTAAAGAAACATGTATACTTTCATCCATGGTCTGAGCAGAGGAGATCATTTATTTTACCCCACTGTAATTATCTGCACACATGAACCGGTCACAGTCAGCTGCCAAAGAGTAAACAAGGGTGTGACACATTCAAACAACTGTTCTTCCATCGTCTTTTTTTTCCTCCAGCTGATGTTCCGTAAGATGCGCGGCCTCAGCGAGTTCCCCGACACCTCGCCTGCCATCGGTGACGTCCTCTCCCACCTCACCTCCTCAGTGGAGTTGGATTTCGGCGCCGCGCAGCCTCTCCACGTGACCATGCTGCCCAACCCATCTCACCTCGAGGCCATCAACCCGGTGGCCCAGGGCAAAACCCGAGCCAGGCAGCAGCTCAGGAAAGAAGGGGACTATTCGCCCGAGGACAGCGCCCAGCCCGGGGACCAAGTCATCTGTCTGCAGGTACTGCTGGGTCGCCCGACGACGAGCACACACATGCAGCCAAAGATTAAATTCGATTTGTCACAGATCTTTTTTAAAAAATCTGCTGTTCTCTTCTCCACAGGTCCATGGTGATGGCTCCTTCACTGGTCAAGGGATTGTTCCAGAAACTTTGACCCTCTCAAACCTCCCTCACTACAGAGTCGGTGGGAGCATCCATCTCATTGTGAACAACCAAGTGGGTTACACCACTCCGTCGGAGAGAGGGAGATCCTCTTTGTACTGTAGTGATGTTGGTCAGTGACAGAGACAGTAACAGTTTGACACAAATATCTTTTAAATTACTCTAAAGTCACACGTTTCTGTTTTTAAAAAAATGAGAGCTTATGCATTTAACAATCAGAAACATCTGCATCACAGGTAAGATGGTGAACTGTGCTGTGATCCACGTCAATGGAGATGATGCAGAGGACGTGCTGCGGGCCAGCCGGCTGGCTGTGGACTACCAGCGCTGTTTCAGGAAAGACGTGATCCTGGATCTGATCTGCTACCGTCAGTGGGGCCACAACGAGCTGGACGAGCCTTTTTTCACCAACCCGGCCATGTACAAGATCATCCGGTCAGTTGAACCGAGCTTGTTTTCTTTGTGTCACAACACATTTGTTACCATAACTTGCAAAGTTAGTGTAGGATATATTTCTCATCTTGGGATTCAGAAGAAACCAAGACCCTTCTCGGCTTGTGGCGTTTTACAACAAATTCAGTGTTTGGTTTTTTCCAGATATTTCATTACCACTGGAAGCTCGAAGTTCAGTGCTCTTACAGTACAGCTATGCTGGTTAATGACGCAGACACTGTCACAATCTTGTTCCACTGCAGTTCCCGTAAGAGTGTCCCTGACTCCTACTCAGACCAGCTGATCTCAGAGGGTCTGATGACCGGTGCTGAGCGAGACGAGATCAAATCCAAATACTACGCCATGCTCAACGACAAGCTGGCCAACATGACCCTGTACAGCCCCCCGCCCACCAACCTGCAGGGCCGCTGGGGGGATCTGGTCGAACCCCAGGCCAGAGTCACTGCCTGGGACACGGGTGTCCCCGTTCCTCTGCTGCAGTTCGTAGGTGCGAAGTCTGTGGACATCCCCGAGCAAATCCACCTGCACAGTCACCTCGGAAAGACCCACGCACAGGTGCGGCCGTCGTCTCCTTCATTTAGGCCGGCCGGTCACGAGTTGATGTCGCAGCAGCTCGATGGTGATAACCTTCTTCCTCCCTTGTGAACTCAGGCTCGGTTACAAAAGATAGAAGAGGGCTCCAAACTGGACTGGTCCACAGCAGAGGCCCTGGCTTTTGGCTCTCTCCTCTGCCAAGGTCGGTGCCAAGCACACCAAATAGATCAGATTAGGTTTAAGAATCACACAACTTTTATTGCTCTCAAGAAAGGGACTCATGAATTTCACATTGTTGTTGCTGCAGGCTTCAATATTCGAATCAGTGGGCAAGATGTCGGAAGAGGCACGTTCAGTCAACGTCACGCAATGGTGGTGTGTCAAGACACCAACGACATGTACATCCCTCTCAACCACATCAGCCCTCAGCAGACGGGTTTCCTGGAGGTAACGCCCTTATAAAGCAGATAAAACCAGCGTGAACTTAATCTCACACTGATTGTTATTTCTCTGACCTTCTTTCATCACATTTACTGACATCAGTAACGAGATTGCTTTTTTCATCTGTGTGTTCAGGTGTGTAACAGCCCGCTGTCTGAGGAGGCGGTGCTGGGATTTGAATACGGTATGAGTATCGCACAGCCAAAGCTGCTTCCCATCTGGGAAGCTCAGTTTGGAGATTTCTTCAACGGAGCACAGATCATCTTTGATACCTTCATCACTGGAGGTAAACTTTTGGCTACTCTCACGTTTGCTGTTAAAATTACTCATACTATATAAGTTTTTTTCCTTTATCTTTAAATGTTCGATCCTCATGCATTAGATGCATAACTTATGTGTGTCCCCAGGTGAAGCCAAATGGCTGCTGCAGTGTGGGATGGTGATCCTGCTGCCTCACGGCTACGATGGAGCCGGACCCGAACACTCCTCCTGCCGGATGGAGCGCTTCCTCCAGGTCAGTGGTCAGTCTGTCACGGGCCATTAAAAGATCCTGTTTAATGTGCTTTGAATGTAAGTGATGGGGGACAGAATCACAGTCCTTCTCCTGTGCAAAAACACATTTAAGAAGCTTACGTAAAGATAATCTGAAGCTTTTTAGCTGCCGTAGTTAGATAAATGTAGTGATCATCTCCAAAGTTTCTGTAGCTATGGTATGATGTGATGAAGGACAAATTCTGCAGTTTTTTTGTTGCAAAAATGTATTGAATAACATAACACATAAAATATGAGGCAGTCTGGGTAGGACAAATCAGGCAGTTACAGTGGCAGTGGAAGGATGGTACCAGGAAGAGGGAGTGTTTTAACTAAAAAGGCTCTAACTGTGGAAGATATTTGCTTTGTTTGTCTAACTGAGGCAGCTGAGATTTAAAAGTGTGGATGTCTCTTAACTGAGTGTCTGCGCTCGACCAGCAGTTTTCTACTGGGTTATGTGTTGGTGTTGATGCACATTACCGGAATTGTCCTCTTTTCTCTCTCAGATGTGTGACAGTAAAGAGGAGGGCGTGGACGGCGACAACGTGAACATGGCCGTGGTCAACCCCACCACTCCCGCTCAGTACTTCCACCTGCTGAGGCGACAGATGATCAGAAACTTCCGCAAACCTCTCATCGTGGCCGGACCCAAGATGCTGCTCAGATTTTCTGTAAGAACCGTCGACACCACCAGGAACACGATGAACAACTTCATTTTACAGATGTTTTTTGTATTATTTAAGTTCTTTCTTTTGGCAGGGGGCAGTGTCCAGTCTGGCTGAACTTGCACCAGGAACATCTTTCAGACCAGTGTTAGGTGATACTTCAGTTTCAGCAGAAAGGTACATAGTCATAACTGTAAAAACTTTAAACTGTTGTCGTTTTTTCAGTTTTTCTTTTTGTGTTTTTCCGGTTTGCCATTTTTTACTGCAGTGAAATAAGTTTAAGTGGCAGTTTTTTTTGTGCAATGTTATGACCCATCCTTGATGAGTTTTGTACATGTGAGCATTGGTGGTTCAGTGGTAGAATTCTCGCCTGCCACGCGGGAGGCCCGGGTTCGATTCCCGGCCAATGCAGCCTACTAATTTTTTTTTTTTTCTCTCTTTTTGACTCATTCTGCTCAGTGTCCAGAAGGTGGTGCTGTGCTCGGGGAAGCATTACTACGCCCTGCTGAAACAGAGGGAGGCGTCGGCAGCGAGCCAGAACACAGCGCTCGTCCGTGTGGAGGAGCTGTGTCCGTTCCCGCTGGAGGCTCTGCAGCAGGAGCTCAGAAAGTACACCAACGCCAAAGGTAGCGTGACCCCGCGCCGACCTCTCCTGTCTGACCTACAGAGCGCCGCCGTCGCTCCAAGCAGACATAAAAAAAGTTATAGAGCTCATCTTTCTGTGCACACAGCTGTGAACATTTCAGGTGTAGCTTTATCTCAGTGTTACTCTGTTCCTCACCAAACATTGCCATTTTTGGACTTAGTATTTTTTGCATAATAAGTACTTGAATCTGTCAGAGGTGTATATATTTAGATCGGTGGCCTTTTTTTTCAGACCACAGTTTGAAACATCTGTAGTCTCTTTGTGTCCACTGTTCCTCTTTGCTAACGTGCCTTTCCTGTGTTTTGCAAATGTCTGTGACCAACACAAAAAGGGGAAAGACACATTTATTTATGAAGCACTTCTCAGCAGTAATGCAAATAAATATTATAAAATAGAGAAATAATAACAAAAGTTCCAAATAATAGTAGATGACTAAATGTGTACTAAAAAGCAGATCTTTTGGGCGTTTGTTCCAGAGACACATGGGGAGCAGATAAACAGCTGTTTTATCATCTTTAGTTTAAAATACTTTTTTTTTTTGAGGTACTCCATTACAGTAGTTAGTCCTATGAAAAAAAGTGAGCAGTGACCTTTGACCTTTCAATGAGAACAGAAAATCTGTTCAGTTTTGTCTTTGTTATGGGCTTTTTTGTCAATAAACTTTTTAAGGGCCAATGTCACTTCATGGTACTGCCAGCCAAATATGAGCATCAGGAAGAAAAACAAAGCTTCTCAAGTGAGTCACACTGAGCTGAATGCCATTCAGGAGTACACAACAATTACAAGTCTGACAGTCGCTGCTTTATTAGTGAGTCCTCAAGACAGCATTAGACATACCAGACATTCTGGTACGTCACTGCATCTGACAAACAGATCTAAAGCATGAGCCTCACCAGACGGGTCTGTTGAATTAAGTGTTTTTGCAATTTTGTCCACGCTCAGCGGCGGAACCGGAGTCAGTCAGATGTGACCTCTTGATTTTGTTATGCAACGCTACCCAAGCATGAGGATCCACTGGTTTCAGCAGTTCCCCGTCAATCTATTGCATTCATGTGTGGTTAACTGCACTCAGTGAAGATGATGTTCGCTCCTCTAATGAGCTGCACCACAATTACAAGGCATCAGAAGAGGGGGATGCATTTACTCGCAGTTTTCACATAAAGAGCGTGTGTCCTGAAATCACCTCTGGACTTGCAAGGGAGTAGATTTTAAAATACAATTTTCCTGCCCCTCTGCTTTTACACTCGTTTGTTTCTCTGAAAGAGCAATAAACTGTCATTTTCCTGCGCAAACACCGAAATCCAGGAGGGAAAAGCTCTGAGTTGATCAAAACGTAATAATCCTCATCTGAGTTGCCTTCAGTACTACCATGTGCTCACAGCATTTAAGCTCTGAAAGCAGTAGTGAGTGATTTGATGAATAACGCATTGAATGTTGAATGAAGCAAATCCAGTAGTTGTTTTTATCAAAAGTAAGAAAAGCACTTGAAGCAAAGTTGTCCTGAAAGTCACGTTTGGTCTGATCCCGCTGTCAATTGAATCAGTTTTCATTTTGACCCCCCCACAGAGTTCATCTGGAGTCAGGAGGAGCCTCAGAACATGGGTCCCTGGTCTTTTGTAGCTCCCAGGTTTGAGAAGCAGCTGGCCTGCAAAGTAAGCAACAATGTAAATCGTAATGGTTTGTAAATGAATTGTTGGCGTTTTAACCGCACAACACTCCCCTTTCCTCCTTAGCTCCGGTTAGTGAGCCGACCCGCGCTGCCTGCCCCTGCTGTCGGAATCGGGACCCTGCATCACCAGCAACAAGAGGCCATTCTCGCCTCGACCTTCTCCTAAACAACCAGTACACATGCTCCAGTATCACACTACATGCTGTATCTGCTGTGGTTTTCCCACCGTCATCACATACACAGAGGTGCTGTGGGGGCAGATACACGGGATAATATGGATTGCACAGGTTATAAACAAGTTGGTCAATACGTTGCAAAAAAACAACAACAAATCAATTGAAGTGTTAAAGAGAATAGCGTTAAGGATTACATTTGTATTGTTATAGTCAAACGCGAGTTTTAATTGTTCTGTTTATGTGAATCAAAGGCGAGGCCTGAAGTCCTGCTGACTGTTTTTTTCTGCCCTTCCTCTCATTTAACATGCCAGTTTTCTTTATTTGTTCAAGGTTAAAGGCATTACGGTAAGAAAGGGAGACAGAACAAGTCTGAATTAATGCTTACAGTGTGATTGTAGAATTTAACTCACCATCATGTTTGTGGCATTCAAGACTGAAGCTTGTCAGGATCAAACCTCTACAGGCGTCTCAGGAATCCGAACTGTCCAGTCGTTTGATGCATTAAACTGGAGTTGTTCATTTTTGTACTGTATTGAACAAAACATATCAGTCTAACTTGTCTAACTTAAAATTACATTTAAGGAGATGAAACTGTTTCTGAATGAACGAAGAGAGTCGTTTAATGTTTATCCTACCACGATGCAGCTGGACATGTCATGGTAGAAATTTGGGCTAAGAGGTACTTGGTTATTTTGAGTATTAGATCATGGTTTAAACTGAGACTTGAATTCACGATACTGACATTAAAGGGATAATGTAAATAAATAAAATCAGAATATTCAAATGGGAATATTTTTGAAATAAATCTATTTTCACGGGGGTTTTGCATCGTGTTTGCTTTCAACTAATCTCACACCTGTATGCTTACCTGTCAAATCTTACATACTTGGATATAAAAATAGTGACGGACAATAAACATACACAGAACGCTGTAGAACCCAGTGTGCATTTATGCGCATTTGAAGCCAAACCAGACCAAAAAATAGGGACGTGGAAGAGGCCCAGGGTCTCAAGCCCCCAAAACTCCCAGCTACGCCCCTGCATTTACATTTCAACACGTTAAGATTTGTTTTGTGTGCAACAACCAGAAAGAAGCGAGACGTGTGTGATGTAAATGAGACAGACCCTGACACCGATTAGTGACCCCCCCTCCCGGGTTGGGCTGTGGGTGCTTTGGTGCAATGCATCGTTCATCATGCACAGTGTCACATAGACAGCAGGGAGCGGCAACTCTTCCTGATCCTATGGTGGTGGAGGGTGGGTGGGGTGCTCGAGTCGGTCTGACTCCACCGCACAGCAGCTCGGATGCGACCGCCAAGTGTCATCCTCCTGCAGGTAGCCCGACCTCAGCTCACCGCCTGACGCTGACTGAATCCCGCCCGGGGAGGAGGGGAGGAGGTGGTGGAGGAGGAGGAGGAGGAGGGGAGGTGATTGGGCAGGGGGGTGGTGGCGGAGATCCTGTGTGTTTCCCCGGTACGGTGATCCGAACAGGGGGGAAGCTCGGGATCCGCTACGTCAAACAGATTAGTCAAATAACCTCTCGGGGTGGGAGGACATACCTCCCCTCCTCCTCCTCCTCCTCCTCCTCCCCGGGCTCGCCTGGCTGTGTGCATGGGCTGAGGAAGCAAGACAGTCCGCGCTGACAAACAGCCAGGACGCCTTTCTGGTGAAATACAGAAGTGCACTACTTTTTTTTTTGATGAGGCGGCTGTGGTGATCCTCCGGCAGCGGCTCTTCTTTTCCTCACCCTTCTTTTGCGACCAGCCACCCACCCACCGCGCCAGGTAGCGAAATGGCGAAAGAAAACGGCGAGTCCGGCGACGGATCTTGGAAAAAGCACGTCGATGACATCAAGAAGATATTTGACTTCAAGGAAGTGCTCGGGACGTGAGTAGCGACACGCAGGCGACGACAAACTTTGCAGATGCAGTTGTGCAAAATTAGCGCCAGACAGCGATGACACGTTTAGAGGGAACTGACTGACAGCTGTTGAATATTTGCCGAAGTCACTGAGTCTTCACAGACACAGGCAGGGCCTTTTGAACTTAGATGCATTTTTTTAAACAATCCAACCAGGACAACCATCGTCAGTTAATTGATAAGGAGGCTTCATGAGTGCAGTCAGACGGGCGTCCCCTTCATTCAGAAACTACTGCAGCCGGTTCTCCGCTCTCCCCGCGGATCAGATCGCACAGTGTTTGCACGGGCAGCCATTTACTTTGCGTGTTGAACTACAACATGACAAAGGCAACGGGACTCATTTGCTCCCACAAATGCTGAAATCACCTCCCAGTCTGAAGGATGATGACTTCATGTCCGTGCTCCGTCTCTTGCTTCCTCCTTCAAACGGGGAGGGGGGTCGCTCTCATATGAGAACTGATCTCCAGGTCACTTTCACTTGTTCTTGTAGTTTGGGTGAAGTCATTTCTCCTTGGATGATGGGTGGGGGCAAATTCCAGAGTTTTATTTTTGGTCCGCTGTTAGTGCTGCTTGACTTCATGTCTCGTCTCCTTTTGAATAAGTTATGCTGCAGAAAGGACGACCCCAGTCTGCTAAAAGCAACCTGTCCTGGAGTGGGTCGTGCTGTCATGACAGAAACATCTCAGGCAGTCTTGCGATAGATTACTAGCTGCTGTCACACACTTAATGGAGAAGGTTTCTCACTCTCCTGCTGGTCTTGGTCCCCTAAGGTCACATCCTTCCTCCCCTGATGGAGAGTAATTTAACGTGGTGATGTTTGTGTTGCCGGGGGTCCGGGGAAGGCCCGTGTCTCTCTTGGGAAATGTGTTTGTTTTCTTTTTAATTTAGCCTCAGAAACCGATGTCAAGCTGAGCATAAAAAAACCTCCCTGTGATTGTATCTTAACAGGGAAGAAGGTCATTCAAAAGATATAAAACACACTCGCTGTGGTTTGCTGTTGTAAGATAAGCATCCTTGTCTCTTGTAAGCTCAGAAAAATCTGGGTCTTCTTGCCTTTCACTAACCGTCTGTGAATCTCTGGTGTGACCACAAACCTGTTTTTCCCGAGCAGCATCGGGAAATTCTCTTACAGACTTGGTGATTCATGAAGCGCTTGCCACTTCAGCTGTTGAACTAAACAGTCATAACGTTCCTACCTGAAGGCTGCTCTGATTTCCCCGAGGCTTTCATTTATGTGTGCAAAGAGCGTCTGAATAACAGCAGTGAATCATCGTGATTTACTGTCCACACAATAACAGCCAGGTTGGAGGAGCGCATGTCCCTCGCCCCCACAACCCGGCACACCCCTCCGGGGGGCCCTTGTGTTACATATTGTGCTCCATGTCCTCATCCTGATCGACTTTAAGTAAGTCCCATTTACTAGTTCCTGTGTCGGTGGCTCACTGCAGGTCACCCGGGGTAGAAAGGCCCGGCAGCACTGCAGCTTTACCTGAGGATTAAAAATGGATGAGGAAGGGCTGATGGTCAGAGGAAGAGATATAGATTATCCTCCTCCTCCTCCTCCTGATCTAACTTTTAACTGGAGACTCCTCATCAGCTTTCCCCATCAGTCTCCAAGAGGAATCATCCCTCTGCAGTGTCCTCGGGCCAAAGAAAACTCATTCATTGCTCTGCTCACACCAGCAGTAGAAAAATAACTCAAGTACATTTACTCATGTGCTGCACCGCGAAGATTTATTATTATATTACATTATCAGCTGTTTTTCTGATTATGTTTTAATGTAGTTTATATTTTATGTAAACTACCAAACAGTCTAAAATAGTTCAATTAGGTCCATCTAAACCACCTACAACCTAACATCAGTACACTAAGTATTATAGAATATAACTGAGGTCACTGTGCGGTGCCAGGAACACCTTTTTACTGATTTGAAAGGAAAGGATCTATCATTTTCCCATCACTGCTGCACACCTCAACAATCCCAAATTTGAGATGAGTTGATTGCAGCTTTTCAGGTTGTATCATATTGCCTGCGATATTTGGTGTTGTGAAACATTTGGACGTGTGAATTTAAAAAGGAAGTACACATTGACGCGGCCATTTTACAGAGAGAAAGCCGGGTTTGTGTGAACATTATGACTGATTAGATATCAACAGGAGTTTAGGAGCAGAAAGCCTGTGGCGGTGCCCCCCCCCCCATGTCTTTTCTTGCTTTCGGGAGCTAATGAGATCTACACCACGGAAGCTAGCCCTCCTTTCTCATCACCACTTGCCTCGCAGCTAATTTCAGACCCGTAAGCTGCTGATACTCTGTGGAAGCAAATTAAGTAGCCTGACCACAAGCACTGTCAGAGATCCCAGTGGGCAAGGTGTTGTAAACGTGCAGCATAAGCCAGGATTGCCACCAACAGTGGGGATGTTGAGATGTTTGTCTCAAGGGCCCGACTGATGGCTCCCTTTTGCATTCCTCAGCTCTGTCCAGCTTCTGATGCTGAGTGCAGTTCGTTTGTTCTGAACTGGAATCATTTTTGTTAACATTAGACTTACCACAATCTTGAGAGTGAACCGAAACAGTTATGTTATTGCCACGATTCACACAAAAGCAGTAATGTGATCAGTTGTCAGTTAGAAAATATCAATAATGAGCAAATTAAAAGATGGAATCGTCATGATGAATGTTAGTTTATGTTATGTTATGTTAAGAATATAATCATGACTCCACAACGTATGTCAGTTTAGGTGAATAACTTAGCATTTACTTATTTCATCTGTTTAAATGTAATGGCTTAAAAGCAGTCCCCCTCCCAAAAAAATCTACTTTCCAAATTGCGTCCTTTTCTAAGAGCTTTTTCATGTATGTTCCAGAATCCCTCTTTCTGAGATTAAAGTGCTATAGTCATCCTCTGTCAGCTCCCACTGCAGGGCCAAACACAGCAGAGCGGTGGCTGACTCACTCGTATCACTATTTGCCCCCTAAAGCCACAACCTTTATGATTTTGGCAACAAAGAGGAAAATTACCTTTTCTGAGTTTGATATTAATGAATAGAGGCCTATGCCGCCAATATTAAACTGGCCCTGGCTCTGACAAAGCCCTACTCGCCTGTGATGCATTAAAGTGTCTGCTGTTGCATGCGGCTTGTGTAAAAACTAGTGGGGTCCTTGAAAGCAGCCTGAAAGCAGTGAAAATGGCAGCTAGGCAACTAGGATGGATGGAGGACCTTGGCTGCTCCCGCTGAAGAAGACACGAGCGACCGCTTCCCACCACCGCTGTCCTCCAGCTCCATTCACAGTGTGGGAGGACACTGTAATCATGGAAAGTCAAATAATTCACCAAGATAATGCGTAGTAATTTCCGGAGCTTCTGTTTCCATATTCATGCCCCTCTCACCTCAGTAAATGCCCAGAGTCTTCGTGGAGAGTGAACGCTGGTGGGCCAGGCGCCCTGTGTCAGAGCACAGGAGGCAGATATCCTCCTTATTAGAATAATTCAGCTTCTCTCCAACACGCTGCTCTGTGGCCACAAATGGCTTTCTGCCAAATATTTCCCTGGAGCATTTAGAAAATGTTTTTCTGTTGAGTTGTTTATGAGTGCCATTAGCTCTTATCAGCCTTTAAACGGACCATCTTTCTCTGTTTTATCCAATAGTCATGGTGAACGCAAAGTGCGCATTCCTGGAAAGTAGCCTGGGGTCCAGCGTGTGCTGGTGTTTAATGGTTTCCTGCTTCGGTCGTTGGGACCGTGAGAGCTGTTGGATTTCATTCTTGTCGTATCACTGGAGTTCATTTAACTCTGCAGCAACAACAACAAAAAAATCAATGCTGTTAATTACCTGTGAGGACAGAAAGCCAATGTTGACTAGTCTGGATTATCTCTGTAGAAAGGTGCAAAGTAACGACACACATGCAGTTGTTATGTACATAAAATTTACATTTAGAGCTTTATCATTTTATGGTACTTCTGCAGTACTCTTTATTTTACTGGATGCTAACATGATTGTTAGCAGCACACTCGGTAAAATGCAGATAATACTTGTATTATTTGTTTAACATTCTGAATCCATGACCTTCACCTGTAATGGAGCATGGAAAACAAAATTCTATTGATGTTGGTATTTGGCTCAATAATAATTCTGTAGCAGACTGTAATGGATTTTTATGACACGATTGTCTTGTGTCTTCTACTGCAACTCAGAAAGATCCTTTAGATCAAACATAGAAAACCAAGAGAAAACCTAAATCCTCGAGGAACAAGACCACTGTATTGGCTGGTTGTGGTATATTCCAGATGATGATGATGTTGAGAATAATGCATGAGTTAGAAAACATTGTCTTTCACATTTTTCACACAGTTCATCCAGCTGACACTATAGCTTATGAAACTCTGTGTACTCGAAGTATTTCACAACGGAGCACATGAACGTGTGGACTCTACTGTTAAGAAGTATACTTTAATCTCAGCCATAGTGTTTTAATGATTGTTTACTGGACATGCATATTGAAGTCATTTGTCATCTCAGTTGGTCCCTGTTATCCAGTATCATCTGGCTCGACATGTTGGAGCACTGCATACATCAGTCCATGTTGTCGAAGGACCGACCACATCATCTGGGTTGAAGCTGTTCCACGTTTGAAGGGTGACTTTGACCACAGCAAGTTACAGCAGTAGTAACTCTACCTGGATTAGCAGGTTCTGAGTTTTCCATCCTATATGTTGCATAACGAGCCGCTGCAATGCATCTTGCACAATATGATTCACTGTGATTACTCAGCAGCAGCAGCAGCACAACACATTCACCGCCGTGAATGTCAATAAGCCAGCCTCAGACACAGACCCCCACCCCCTCCGCCCAGAGTGCCCTGCATTTTCATAATCGCCCCCTGACGACTGGCTGAGGTCGAAGCCTGGAAAAGTTTTACGGACAATTTATTTGATAGGAGGCTTTGCTTCGCCTCGGCGGCATCAGCTGGTGTTTTCACACAGTGAGCAACCCACATTCACTTTTCACAGTAGCAGGCCGGTTCGGCTCAGCCGTCCTGCACATAGTGTGGCTGCAGATGCACGCGCGCACACACACACACACACTCGTACTGCCATCAAAGAGCTGTGGAGTGCCGTGGCTCAGGGAAAAACTTAAAATCCAACTGTTATTATTCAACCAGCGTGCTGACTTGATTGTGCAGCATCTCACGCTGGAAACATTTTTTTTGCTGGAGAAGCAGCAGCAGCACAATTTTCTCGGGTAATAGAATGAGATGTGCTTCATTAAAGGGTCTCCACTCCAGACGGAGCTTTCTGCCATCACTTAATGCTGCCCCATCGAGGATTATTCTAGGGATGAATTTGGTATGCCAGAAGTCACAGATTGTTTAGCCATGTAGCACTACAACTAAGCATTTTTAAAAATTTTATATTTAATCTGCAAATTTCTTGAATCATTGTTTAGACTGTGAAAGGTCAAAAAAAGACCCCATCACAACTGTGTGATTTGTTCAAGATTCGATTCTTCATCTGAGCAGCTACTCAAAATCTAAACACATGTCAAAGAAAAGCCAGAGCCAGCCATTGTTGAGTACTTTTGCTGAAGAAAAACAACAGTCATCACAATAGTGGCTTGAATGTGAATTTGCTTTCTTTCAAGTGACTAATCAGCTCCGTGCTAGAGTTATGTGTAACTGTTGTGAATGTGTCACAGGATTTTTGTGTGTATGCATATGTGGAGAGAGCATGTGGGTGGGAGAGTCACCATATGCACGGCTCTTGCAGACATCACACCTTTTCTTTTCTGTGAATCATGAATTAATAGATTGAATGCTCTGAGAGCTGGCGGCATCGCGCCTCATGCGTTGACGGAGCGAGGGGAAGTCGCAGGCTCTTCTGTCGTGTTGTCATTCACAGGAAGTGATGTTGCTGCTTGTCAATGCGGCGAGCGAGGTGGTGGTGGGGGGGCAGAAATGGAGCTGTGCGCTCTTACCAACATCTCTGTTAGTTCTCAGGTTTCCTGTGGTTTGCATCATTGTGTGTCTCCTGCTGCAGAGAGCAGAAAGTGTGCTGCGAAAAAAAACCTTGCAAGGGGGAGAGTCGCACGACGGGCTCACCGTGCTGCTGGAGGAATTTCTGCGCTTAGATGTCCACGCAGCTGTGGAAGTGTCACACGAGCTGAATAAAAATGATGCTCGTTGTCCTCATGGCAACATCTGCAGTGGGGGGATGTGTGTGTGTGTGCTGTAACAAGCCAGGAAGTAGTGCAGCAACTACCTTACACAAGCCCCTAAATTTACATATTGTCTCACATGTCAGAATGAGGCCAAAGTCAGAGGGGGCGTACGCACCAAGCCCCCCTCTGTTTGTTTGTTGTGCGTCTTCCACCTCATCGCACCTGGGGCTGGGCTTTGTGACCAGGTTGTGTTTCTGTTTGTGCCTTTGTGTCGTGGCTCTGGCTGACCCTCCTCCCACCCGTGCGATGGTGGAGTGAGGGATTAGCGTGGATTTGATGGCCGCGGTGGGACTTAGTGCAGCAAGCGGCGCTGAGCCTGTCGGGAGGAGCTGATTACACTTTGAGAGCATAATGAACCTTTTGATGTTGGCCGTCTTGCTGTTTGTAAGGCGGCGGCATCACCTCAGTTGTGTTTCTCTGCTTCACTTTTATTTTTGTGCGACTGATGACATTCCAACAGGTTGCTAATACTGCAGGTGGCAGTTTGGGTTAGTTTTCTTCATATCGTCTGGTTGTGTCCTTTTTGTTCAGTTTTACTCAGTTTGAGATTAAAAAACTGAGGATATGACAAACAGAAGAAAATAATGAAATCATGGAGAATATGAGTGAAAAACTCGTGTTGTTTTTTGAGCAGCAGAGCTAATGAAGAATTTATGACTTAGGTTCTTACACACAACAGCCCACAGCACTCAGATTCCTTTAAAAAAGATCCTGACAAGTTTTGGCAAGGCTTAATCAGAGCCATCAGTTGATCAAAGATTGTTTGAGTTTTTTGGATCATGTCATCTATTTTGGTCCAAGTTTCAAATCATCGCTCCTTTTTTTTTTTTGTAATGATCTTCACAGTTAACCATCCTGAGGGCATACGGAAGTGCAAAGATGCTCGTGAAGGTGTGCAATGAAAGCCAGACAGGAAGAAAAAAAAAAAGCAATCACGCTGCATGCTTAGCAAGATTTATTAAAGCGGACTGAATGTGGTATCATAGCAACAGATACAGATTGCTCGAGCAAATATTCACTTAATTCAGTATTTGTTTTTAAAGGCTCTCGTGTAGGGAGACAGATGGCCCAGGATGGCACGCTATCGGCCGGCCTAAATGGCTGTTTTAAAAGTGTTTGCCATGCTTTTGGCTGAACATGAGCACCGAGCGTAAGCCAGCGCAGGAGGCTGTTGGCCACAGTCAGGGACTTTGCCAGTTTCTCAGTAAATATTCACAATATGCTGTTTGTGTACTCTGGCCTGTCTGCCTCTGAGTGCCCTCTATCTACTCTACTGATGATGGGTTTTCTGTGTCAATATTGCCTGAGCGCATATAAAGCAGCGCTAATATCTCTCTCTCTCTCACACACACAGCGGTGCGTTTTCCGAAGTGGTGATGGCACGGGAGAAGGCCACGGGAAAGATGGTGGCGATCAAGTGCATTCCGAAAAAAGCGCTGAAGGGGAAGGAGACGAGCATCGAAAATGAAATCGCCGTGCTCAGGAAGTACGTTCCGCCTGACTGAGTCAGTGGTGGGTGGGTGGGTTGTTGTGGTTGTGGGGGTGGTGGGGGTGGGGGGGTTGCTGTAGAAGAACACCGCTTTAGAAAGGGCTACCACCCTTGCGTCAGCCTCAGGGGAAGATCTCCACTTTGAGTAAGGACTGGACGCTGGTGACACTCAGTTTATTTAACACACTGTCAGGCTTAAGTGACTTCCTTGTCGAATTTCATCTGCCCGCCATTTTGGGTCTTCACAGTGTGTACACAGACACACACACACACACACACACACACATCTACACAGGGTATGATAGGATTGCATTGACACCTGATGTCACTCCATCCTCCTCCAGGGCCTGATTCCTCCGAGACGCTCAGTTATCAGTCACGATTGAGGCAAACACACACCAGTTGTTGGGTGTAGTTGCCTGGCTACAGTTGCCATCCTGTGACTTCCTCTTTCTTTCTTTCTGTCTCTTTATTTCTCATACCTTCTCTTTTCTCCCCTCTGCATTCATACTTCTTTTCTGTCTCTCACAGCCCTCAAACTGCAACCTCATTTTCTTTCTGGACTGAGAGAGGAAGTTGTGAAGATTGTTTAGCCCTTTGAAACTTTCTCTCCGCCTCCTCCTCTTCCACCCCCACCTTTTCTCTTTCAGCCACCTGCCCTTCTGAACACGCACCATCATCTGCATATCTCCTTGCAGAGGCATTTCTTTTTCACTAAAACCTTGTTGGTTGGTTGCCTGGACACAGACTCCCAGCATCTCGATCCATCCTATATGATCTTCCTCAGGTGCTCCTGCTGACAGGGGTTGCTGCGGCTTGATGACTCATTGATTAGCATCCTCTAAGAACCCCCCCCCTCCAATCCTCTTTCAAAATCTTTTCTCCCTTGTGTGAACGATATGCATCGCCAGCTTGCTTGAACAGAAGAAAATTGAGGCTCATTAGTGGCCTGTGCTGAAACGAAAAAGAGGCTGAGATCAGGCAAAGTGAATTTTCTGTCCCCCCTCTCCAGGATCAAGCACGAGAACATCGTCGCTCTGGAGGACATCTACGAGAGCTCAAACCACCTGTACCTCATAATGCAGCTGTGAGTACACCAGCCCTCCTCTCCGTTTGTTTAGGTCAGCGCTTTGTCTCCCGTTTTGGCCTGTCGTTCTGATAAAGTGTTGAATGAGTGTCTGTAATGCCCCTGACTCACATTTGCCCTCACCTGCACGTCAGAGTGAATGCAGGGATTTTTAAAGAGGAATGAGTCTTTGTGTAACAGCACACAGAGGGATTAAATAATGCTCAATCATTCTCAATGGATTTCCAGACTCTGCAAATTATTATTATTGTAATTATTCCTTTTGCTTTTGGCTCACACTGACCCTATACATACACGATGACCATGCACGTTCATCATCTCATCTATTTGTCAGACAGAAAGGGAATATGTGAACTTCGTAAAACTATTCTTTTAAGATATTAACGCTTGAGATTTCGCCTTGTGATTTCACAACTTCATGTAAGTTTAAAGTTATTTATTTATGTTACGATTATCTTACTAAATTTACTTGGTAAAGGTGGCAGCTGCTCCTCTCTTCCATTATCTCTTTGCTTTGTGAGGTGCGTCCTCACAGTTTCAGAAACCTTTCCCCTCAACTGGTAATTTCGCAGTGTTTCTGACTAATGCACCCAACAGCAATTTAGGCAGCAAATGTCTGCCCTCTGTGTACTGCTGAAAGGTGCATAACGAAGTCGCTCACTTATGAAAATGGTGATTGCTAACCATCTGTGAAAGCAGGCACATACTCATAACTGACGCTCAACTTTGTATGAGTCACCCGTTGTGTGCTTGCCTTTGTCCAAGCGATTTAAAGTTGCTGAGAAGAATGTTGGTCTGTCAGTTAAAAACCCTGAACAGATGCAGGGACGTGTCTTGGAAATCATGATGATATTTGGTAAACACTGGAAAATTGCATTTGGAAAAAATAAAGTGAGTTTGTGGTTATATTACATAAACCAGACTTTTATTGGTTTCTGTGCTGACAGGGTGTCTGGAGGAGAGCTGTTTGACCGCATTGTTGAGAAGGGCTTCTACACAGAGATGGATGCCAGTCGGCTCATTCGGCAGGTTTTGGACGCAGTCAACTATCTGCACACCATGGGCATAGTGCACCGAGACCTGAAGGTACGGCAGTATTTTGCATTCATGGCTCCTCAAAGAGTCCACTGCAGTAGTTGTCTCAGTCTTATCCCTGCAGTTTAACCTGTGTGAGTGACATTACGTGAGCTTCTGTGGGTGGATCACCCACAGAGGTTAAATGTCAAGGATCCGATGAAGCCTCTTGGACGAGCAGTAAAACTCCCTTGGCTCTTGAATGACAAATCCAGGCGATTTTGTTTCACACATCCCGTATAAACAAGAGAGACAGAGACTGTTTGAATGTTTCCTTTTTATTTTCAGCCTGAGAACCTTCTGTACTTCAGTCCTCATGATGAATCGAAGATCATGATCAGTGACTTTGGCCTGTCAAAGATGGAGGGAACGGGTGACGTGATGGCCACCGCCTGTGGGACTCCGGGATACGTGGGTGAGGATTCCCTCTGAGCTCTGGCTTCGCTAGGAACTCGCTCTGAGATAATTAGGTGCTCTAGTTGGCTAAACATGACCTAATCTAATCTGCCAGTAGCCACAGGTGAACCTTAGCCATCTGCTACAGGCAGACCAACAAACATTCACATTCTTCTCCAGCCTTTGTGTCATGATGAAAGGTCAAAATCTGTTTGCATTGCTTCCCTCCATGATTGTTAGTTTTTCTGACCATTAAAAATGATTTCATTGTTCCAGCTCCTGAGGTTTTAGCTCAGAAGCCTTACAGTAAAGCCGTGGACTGCTGGTCCATTGGGGTCATCGCGTACATTCTGTGAGTAATTAGTTTGAAACATCTAGTCACTAACTTATTGTGTGTGTGTGTGTGTGTGTTGTCTTTATCAAGAGTGTCCTCACCGAGAAATAAAAGAAACCTGGATTCACAGACAAAACATCATAAAACCGATAATAAATATAAAATCTTATTTGTGAAATTTAGGGAGGGCTACAGCGCTGTTCTTCTTTTACAGAGCCATAAAACTTTGAGGGGAAAGTGTTACCAAACTAATTAAGTGTTGTCGCTCATTAGCAAGAGAAGAGAGAATCCCTGGCCTCGTTAGCTGTTCGTCAGGAGTGATGAGTTTCATGGTGATCAAGTGAAGGAGTTTCTGAAGCTGGAACAAATGAGACTTAAATCTGGTAGTTGTTATGGAATAATTTATGCTGTGTCATAATCTGAAGCACAATTTAAATATACAGCATGGCTTTGTGTCGCGTATCTACCAGTTTCCACATCATATGAAAATGGTTTGGGGTTTTTTCCCCTCTTAGTCATGATGTAGTGTCTGTAATCCATCTGAACCATCTCCTCTTGCATGCTATATGAAAAAACAAACTGCCAGTGAATGAGATTAGGCCACAGCAAATCCTTTTTAGATTTGGGTTAAAGTTTCTAACATGGGCGCGGGTGACGGCGCTCACACGGACTGCTGTTGTGTAATCGTCCATCTTCATCTTCTCAGGCTTTGCGGCTACCCTCCCTTCTATGACGAGAACGATTCAAAGCTCTTTGAGCAGATTCTGAAGGCAGACTATGAGTTTGACGCACCGTACTGGGATGACATATCAGACTCAGGTGAGCTGCGACGTACTGTATGTGTTTGTGTCTGTGTCTTATAAGTTAAAATAAAAGGTATCATTTCTGTTTTACAGATCCTGCAGTTCCCTATATAATATATGTGTAGATTTGAGAAGCAGGTTATGTGATCATGCAGTTCAACTGATATGAAGAAAATTATTCCAATAAAATATTTGTAGTTAATTGGATCTTTCAGTTTTCCCAGTTGTTAAAATCTTAGTTTTTGCCATTGTTTTTATTTAAGGAAATTCTTGTTGAACTCGGCCACTACTCACACAGTCTGTATGTGGCATTTCCTGCTTCCTCCTTCACCAAGTCACGTCAAACAAATGTATCACATAAATTTGAGACAGAAAAATCTCAAAGAAACTGCAGCACCTGTAAAATAAAGTGTTGGAGGAAAATATTTCAGTCTGTGAGTGCAGCAGAGTATGGAACCTGTTCTCAGCTGGATGTGCTCTTGACCTTTTTTCAATTGCCTTCACAGCCAAAGACTTCATCAGCTGCCTAATGGAGAAGGACCCGGAGAAGAGATTCACATGTGACCAGGCTCTTCAGCACCCCTGGTGAGAAACTAACTGGCGCACACTGTGCCCTGACCAGACAATCACAGGGAACCACACATCTCTGTGCGATTAAACAGCACATGTGACGCACATTGCCGGGCTTACGCATTTGTCATAGAAAGCATGTCCTCCCACTGTCATCTGTCGCCATGGCTCCAAGCCGCGAACACACCTCTGCTCGGCTCCGCCGGCCCTCAGAGAGAAATCTGCTGAATAAATGGCTGCCAATTAGTGGCTGGCCTCCTGAAGGATCCTTGAAGAATGTGGTAGCTGTAATGAACAATTAGGATGTCTTCCCAGGCCTGAGCCGGAGCTAACAAGGGCGAGCTGGCGTGGGCCGCTGTCTCACGCTGGAGCGGTTAAAATCTGAATAAGTCTGTTAGCTGGTAATGGGCCTTTCGGGTCCCGAGCAGGTGGTCCTTCTGATACAAATATGTGTTTGTGACAACGGTAACGGGTGTCATGACAGAGAGAAATGGGCTTCATTGACAAGGTTTCATCTGGAGATATTATGATGAATGTGACAGCAAGGATGCAGGGTGTGAACGCCTGCAGACACAGCGCCCCATCAATCACAGCTGTTTAGGCAGAATGAAAATAAATGACGGGAGCAAATAGGAAAACAGCATGAGGATGGATCCCAGGGTATTACAGATACAAATATAAGTTGGCTGTGCAGCAGCGTGCTTGTATGTGTGAATTGTCTTTTACATGACCTGAAAGGACTTGACTTTAATTTTCAGGATTGCTGGAGATACGGCTCTCTGCAAGAACATACATGAATCAGTCAGTCGACAGATACGGAAAAACTTTGCCAAAAGCAAATGGAGGGTGAGTATAAGGTGCCATCACTCACGGCTGTTAACAACATGTTAACAAAAATCCACTGTCGATACTACAAAAAGAAATTATTCTCTGCCTTTGCATTTGCCTTTCCCCAGGAATATGTCCTTGGTGTTTCACTTGTCTGTTTACACCCTCTCTCCACAGCAAGCCTTTAATGCGACAGCTGTGATCCGCCACATGAGGCGCCTGCAGCTGGGCACCAGCTTTGGCAGCAGCATCCACAGCAACAACTCCGTGTCCAACCCTCAGAGCCGAGCTCCAGCCAAGAGCCAGTCAGTGGACTGCGCCCCGCTCAGCCTGAAGGACTGTGAGTGACACTTCAGATTCTCTCTGTGGACGTGGACGTGCCCAACTTTTAGCCCTGCTCTCGGCCCGGCTCAGCTCTGCTCACTCCGCTGCCCTCTTCATTAAGCTAATTGGCAACTGTTTGAAAAGCTCTTGTGGTGTCATTTTCAATTAAACAGACTAAGCTGGGTTTGACACGGGCCGTGTGGTCGCGTCTCTGGCGGCGTTTAATTTAACATGAGATCTTTTAAGAATTGAGCTCTATTCAATTCATTTTTAACTGCGTAGCACAAAATTACATCATATATATTATCTCAAGGCCTGTTACAGGGTAAGGCCAAGACCTTACAGTATTATAGAGAGAGACCCAACAGTTTTCACAGCAAGCAAGCACTTAGCAACAGTGGAGAGGAAAACCCCCTTTTTACAGGAAGAAATGTGTAGCAGAAGCAGACTCAAGGCGGGCCGCCATCTGCCTCCACAGGTTGGGTTGAGAGAGAAATGGGGGCGTTTATTTTTCACTAAACATTATATAGACTAACTGGTTTGTCAATTAAGTTATGGCTGGACAATATTGGCCATCTGATAATAACTATAATTCTAGTCTTACAATATGCATTAGTATATCAAGGTGCTTAATGGTGATATAAATGTACTCCTGTTTGAGAAATGTTTAGAATATCTCCATCTTTAGTGGGAACCAGTGGGCTGAGCACTGCAGACAGGCCGGTTATTAACAGATGGAGCAAGTTGTTGGTGTTTGTCATTTCACAGGATTAATAGCCTCATTCCTTTAACTTGAATTTCTCCTGTGCTTTTAACTTTATTTAGCTGATGACATACAACTGCAATTCAATTCTAATATTTTGTCCCACAGGTCCTCCAGTAGGTCCTTTGCCATCTGGCATTAATGTGTACAATCATGATTCTGACACCCCCTCTCCCGCACGAGAGGAAACGGTGGGCGAGCCGTCGCGGCCGCGGCCCTCCACCGTTACCGTCATCCACACGGGGACTAAATGACGCCAGGTTCCGCGGGAGGTGAGCTGGGAGACCACAGAGCTTTGAGACGGGGTAAAAACCATCCCAGGCCTCATGATTCGACGTCTTTACCCAGTTTTCCCATCCCGCAACCTCCCAAATTTGTCTCTGCCAACCATGGGAGGAAATTAAGGAGCGTTGGCTCAGCTCCATTTACCACAGCCCAGCACGGTACCCCCCTGCTGTGCTCCTTCCCTCTGTCATAAAGACCTGGAAGTGCAAAGAGAGGGGGGAGCAGAAGTTGTTATTGTGGAAGCCATGTTCAGGTTGGATCATGGTTGTCTGGCAGACAAACAAGCAGCTGGTCTGGGCAGCGCCACACTAAAGGGAACTCTTTTGTTGAAGCTGCTGTCACATTTGACTGTGAGTGTCTGGAGAAAGGACGCTCCTCTGTCCGCCTTGTGTAAAGTCATGTTATGCAAGTAAAACATAAGCTTCAAGCTGTGGTAAGTAGTTGTCCCATCGCCCGCACTCTGAACTTCTCGTCGTTTTGACTGCTCGTTAATTTGCTGTGGTATTTGCTGCAATGGCTCACAGGGTCGTAACTCCCGACAGTATGACAGTAGATGTGTAATCTCTTTGCTCTTTGCGTGTGTGGAAGTGAAACATGAGCAGAATGATCTGCTTTGGGTCATGGAGTGTGGTCGTGGAGAGGGCCGGTGCATCGCACTACTGTATCGGATTATTTATTTTCTTACAACATACTCTGACTTTTGTAAGAGCACCACTGGCAGAAATGTGTAAATGTGTTGTCAAACTGGACTCAAAAGTTATTGCATTGAACGATAAAGACCCAATATCTAATAGTTGTCACTTTGTAATTGCTGTTTCATTTGATGAATTATTTTAAAGTGACTGTGAAGTCCTCCTTGACCAGAGGAGGGCAACCACGTGTTGTCTCTTTGTGACCAGTTCTCAGGGATGTACTCTGACGTGAAGCTGTCCAAAGCCCCTCTCACAGTGGTCAGACGCTGCTGTTGGAGGCTCTGTTGGTAAAATAGTTGAAAAAAGACAAACCTAAATACTGCGTTTTATTCTAATGTGCCATTGGGAGAGTTTGACAGATGTTTTCTTTCCTTAAATCCATCACCACTGACATACGAGCATCACATAACTCACACCTAATGGATTGATTTCCTGTTAAAAACCTTGAATTATAGATTTGGATTTAAAGAATTGGTTTCTATGTGGAAGTGCACAATCGTGTCTGCGGTAAAAAAAAAAAAAAAAGTAAAAATGATAAACGAATGCAAATGTATCTTAATAACAATTGTTCCCGTTGCTGTATCATCCGGATCTGTAGTGTACAGTTCAGTCGTTGAAATAGCGCGCTCTGCTTCCGCTCATGAAGAGGCTGGTCTGAAAACAGCGCGCTCTCTCTCTCTGTGATTAATCACTGTGCTTTCATACCAGCCTGTTGAATTTAGCAGAAAGGCGCTCTCGCTCTCTCGTTCACACAGAGTGGAGAAGGGATCTGTCTTTGTATCCTCCCTGTGGTAACTCTATCTCAGTTATCAGTCAACATGAATGAGGGAGAGAAAAAAAGAACACTCAACCAGAACATGCCCAGTATTGAGGGCCTCTGCCATCTTGAATCATCTAAAATGTTGAATGGTGAATATCGATATGTGGATTTTGCCTCTATTTACTGTAAATACAATTCTCAACAACACAGTTTGCTTGGGTCTTCAGTGTTTATTTTTGTCTTCCTTGTACCCCCCAAAAAAAAAAATTAACACATCAAAAGAAAGCAAAAATATGAAGCATTTAAACCCCCTCAGTATGCATGTAATACATAATGTTGCAGAATTGTTCTTCGGAGATGTATTAAAAAAAAGGTTTGTTGTATGAGAATTGCTTTTTTTAATGTGATTTTGAATTGATATTTGTTTTAGACGCTGAGGAAAATGACACTTTCATGGACCTCAGTTGTAAAACGTGGTGAAGTACAATGGATTTTTACTTGGCGTATATCTGCGGTTGATGTTGACTTTAAGCAACATTTCTTCTCTGTAATCACCAATTTCAGGAAATTGTGATTGTGGCCTTTTCACTATTTTCTGATGTTATGGACCAAATGATTAATCAGTAATTGTAAGATTGGCAAAATAATTGTTAGTTATAGCTTCAAACAAACGTCATTATTATTTGTTCATAAATCACCTATAATATATAAAACATGAAAATATGTACTTATTTGGTATTATAGTAATAATGCTTTATGGTTATCCCCCTATTTTGTCACCTCTATCATATGTTCAAGCAGAGTGTGTGGCAAAGAAAAGGGTTACACCATTACTTTACTGCATGTTGAGTTATTAGACATTAAGAAGAAAAAATATATATTTATTTCTTAGCAAATATTACTTTTGAGCAATGATTACTTTTTGTGAAGAAGTAAACACAAGGTTTAAAAACGAGTAAGAACTTTTCCTTCTGTAGCTGCAGTCAGGGTCTGTGGTGAACAGCATCACTGTGAGATGTTCCCTGTCACGACCTCACACATCTCCTCTCTCACTGCCCCCCCGAACACCCAAGACTCAGATGGAGTGACGGTTGTACTCGTGGGGAGGATGCATCCCGTCGTAGTGAAACTCCCTCCACTGCTCGGTGCTCTCTCTGGTCCTCTCATTTTGTTCTAGAAGATTAGAAGGTCTTAGCATATGAATGAGCTTGTGCAGTGAATGCCACATCAGATATGAGGAGTTCACATACCGTCGTGCTCCTCCTCAGCGTAGCTCTCAAACTCATTCCTCTTCTCCTCATGAAACTCTCTTCTCCGCTCGTCTGCAGCCAAAACCAGCCTCTGCTCAGCTGCAAGCAAAGAAGGGGGTGATGGTGAAGGAACTGAGGAAAAGTTACATCTTAGATCCAGAAGTTAATTGTTATTTTGACCTAGAGCTGCTTTTTGCTGAGGAAGGACCAGACAAGACATCAAAATTGGCCTCTATGGGACCACTGACCTGCAAGATCAGACACATGAAGAAATGCAGAACACATTAAAGTAGTTGTCTGTCATGTTTGGACAAGTTGGTATAAGTGGAACTGAAATGCAGACTGCAGTAACATTAGAAAGAGCCATTAGCTGAGACAGGAAAGGTTTGGGATAGCCATCCTAACCTTTCCAAAGTCTGGTCATGACCTCCCACCTTTTATCAGGATTCCCTACACAAGCCTGTGCATGCCGTGTGAGGCTGGAGCTCATGTTGGGAATTTGAGCCACCTGGTTGTAAATCTTAAAGTTTAATGTTTGTAAGGCTTACAGGTGAATTGCAGAACAGTATTTGTGGCTTGCAGATAACATCATATGTGACAGAATGAGTATTGAGGGCAACTATCTACTATTTTTGGTTTGTTATCCCTTTCAGACGTTGCACAGCAGGGTTAATCGTCCATTTTCTTCACCTGACACACCACAGCTGACCTGCTTCTGGTGGCTTACCAGCTCCCACTAAGAAACCCCAACATTTAACAGGAGCATGCATTTGGAGACCAATGTCTACATCACCTTATCTACCCACAGAAGCAGTTAATCAAATATTTTCCTCTGCAAATTTCCTCCACCTGCAAAGAGAAATGTTGCGCTTTTATGTCATTATGCAGCAGAGAAGACTCTTCAACATGAGCATAATTAATTTGTCTCACTCTTTTTTTTTTTACTCTGAAATTCTCTGACCCCTTTCTTCCTGTGTGTCGGCACATTCCACATTCAGCTCCCAAACGCTCACCCACTCACCTGTCCATCTCAGTCCTTTCACTGTGTTCTCTGCTTTGTGCCCATTTCATTCCTCCTTTAACGGCACAAAGTGTCTTGTTGTTTTCACATGCACACAACCTCACGGTGTGTTACGCATCAACTGTTCAGAGCAACCAAGTCTGTGTGTGTGCTCTCACCTTCCTGTTGGCAGGACTGCACATAACAGTGCTGTTGAACCAACCGGGAACGTCGAACTTGGCGCAGCATGTGAATTTTCACAAAACTTTTCAGGAGAATATTGACAGATCTACACTGGTATGAGGAGGAGTGCGTGAGCTCCATGCTGCCCTGTGGCTCCTGCTGCAGCCTCCAACAGGGAAGGCAGAGCTGCCGACTAGACAGGGCTGAGGTGGTCTCTGGTCAGGTCCAGAAAACAGTTAACACCTGCTGGCTGCCACACTCAAACATGAAAAAAACATTCACACTGCAATACACATGATTTTCTTACTGACCATTCAGGCCGTGAAAGCTCTGCCTCTTGATAAATAATAGATGGAATGCCTTATGAAAATGCAGACCCTTTACTTTTGCTTCCAGTACAGCACCATTCCTCTTTATGTCGGGGCGGAGGACATGAAGAGGCATTACTTCTTGTTCCATGCAGAATTGTATGTCACCTTAAATGTGTCAAGCTTAACCAGCTGTTAATAAACCATTAAAAGAAGAATACTGCAACAATATGTAAAATCATGATAAGATACAGCAGGCAAAGTGTGAATATTTCTCTAAGCTCTTCAGCAGCTTTTTTTCCCTTTTAAGCAGTAACACATGATGAAGGTCTTGCGCACCAAAAAGTTTTGTCAACAGTGTGAGTAGGATCAAAAGCTTTGGACTGTGGGGAATCCAAGGAATTAAAAAGTTGTGCTCAGTTTTTTGATCACAACAAAATTAGTACAAGTGACCACAATTTTACAGGATTTTTTGTTTCTTCTTAAATATTGAATCCTAAAAATGAGACTTAATGATTTAGAAGGATAAACGATTTTCCTGTGAATCAACATGATTACTTGCATTCTGGCACATCAGTGTGGAAATTAGTGTGAGAGTACATCTGCTGCCAAAATGTGCACTTATATAATGAAGTACAGATGCCAACCATTACTGCAAACACACACACACACACACACACACACGACTGGTTGCCCACAAAAAACCCTAAGTGAACTTACCGTTAATCTCGTCCTGAGACTTTACGCCCCGTCTGGTGCGTCTCCTGAAGAAGTTTGAGGCGTCGGCCTCCTTCATGAAAATCCTCTTCAGTGGACCTGCAGTGGAAGCAGGTTCAGCTCACAGCGTGAAGGGATAAAGAGAGAGGACATACAGTAGAAGAGATGCAGCTGATGCAGCTCCTCACCTTCCTCCTTAGTGCTGCCTGCGCTGCTGAGCACAGCTGCAGAGTCGACCTCTGGATACACTGGGTCAGAGAAAAAATCGCAAAGGCCCTGAATTAAAACACAAGAATCTAGACTCCAGTGCTTACTTCTCCATGAAAAACAAAGAAAATCATACAGCTATTTTCAATGTGTCCCAACAAGACACTCCTGGTATACAAATCCACATGCAAGTGAGATGCCAAGAAACAAAAACCAAAATTGCAACAGTCTGCATCAGACTTACAGGAAAGTGCAAAGAGCACAGCGAGGAGAGCCAGGAGAGTCGCGTACGTGCAGGACATCTTTAGCGCTGTGTCTGAATTGTTGAGTTACAAGCAGTGAACAAGACCAGGATGGAGAGAGGTGAGTAGGACATATGTGAGAGGTGGGGTGGGAGCCTGGAAGAATATTGACTGCTGGTCAGAGGAGGGAGGGAGTGACTGAGTGGATCTGACAAGAGGCCGAGTCCAACAGGCGGCAGCGAGGGGACGGTTTTGTCTTGATAAACTTATTGTGCTCCTTGAAACACCTACTTTTTTCAGACATTGTACTGCAAAGGAACAGGTTCCGCTAAAGCAAGCTGAGGGGACACCATATACAGACCTACATTTTTTTGCTGAGTATTATGGGCCCATGAAGGCCTGTTTCTTTTGGTATCCCATGGAGGGGAAAACCTGCCTTGATAATACCTGAACTTACTTGAGAAAAGATGGATGACAAACATCGTGTGTCAAACACATTGAATATTTCTGGAAAAATAGTGACATAAAACAAACTGGGGCCCCAAGCTGGAGCAGGGGTTTCTTGCCAAATGTCTCCTTTGCAGATGCAGCTGAAATGGGCACCTCAACAAGGCTGCTCTCTCAGCCTCTGGGTTAAGTTGTGCCGGAAAGTATGCAGCCGTCTGTTTGCTTGAGTTTTTTTCCCCACCTGAATTCTGGCTGTGGCCCAGAAAAAGACTGAATGTTTAAATTGTTTTTTGTGGGGGAAAAAAAAACCAAGGCGAAGGGATTGTTGCTCAGGGAAGTGAGAGGAAGTTTGAGAATCTAAGCAGAATATTTTGCCTGTAGGAGAAGGAAAATCACTTTAATTTGCGCCAAATAATTACCATACTCAAAGTGAAAAAGGACATATTTGATGTTTTTTATGCCCTGTTTTTTGTCTGCTAGTTGAAAGATTACCTCACAAACTTGAAGAGGTTAAACCAGTGTTTCAGGAAGTGATTAGTTTTTTGTCACAGATCTGGATCCAGAGCTTTAAAAAAATCTTAACATAGTGCCCAGTAAAACAATGCTGGTTGGAAATGTCAGCAGCGGAAGAGTAAGGTACAGGGTTATCCTTGAATATTAAACTTGTGGTAAATGTGCACAGAATACAGTATATTCATACCAGCGGGTGCAGTAGATAATAAAAACCAGCTCACCTATGTTTCACTATGCGTTATTCTAAGTGTTACACTTTAAACACAAACCGAGCACAATAACCTTCGTGAATGTAGGATTTACAGCAGGGCCGTTGTCGATATATGTTTTTAATAAACTGACAACTAGTTTATACAGTCGCAGGACTGCGGCGTCTCTTCCGGTAGGGGGCGCTGTGGGGCCGCACTCGGCCGCCCGCGTGTCATTTCCTGCACCGACAGTGGGTGGCGCTGTTCCCCCGCTGACATTTAGACGACTCGGCGGTGCGGTGGCAGGCAGAGGACACGCTCGGATCAACCAGTAATCACCATCGTCCCTCGCGCTGCCATGCTCTCTCCGATCTGACGAGAGAAAGAAAACAACAGCGAGGAGCGCTTCCTCATTTTCTACCTGGGGAGGGCGGTGAAACTTTAAAAGCCTCGAGGAAATGCCATGTCGCTGGACGCTACAACCCCGCGGACATAAGCGACAGTGAAGAATAAGAAAGTAGCTGCTACCACCACCACCTCCCCGAAACCACAAAGAAGAAGAAGAACAAGAAGAAGGAACGGTCTGCGCTTTTTTAAAGTCACGGTCGGAGAGAGAAAAAACCAAGACGGCATCCGGTTTGAGAAGAAGCTCCGAGGTCGGGGACTCCGGTCGGAGCACCGCTCATCGTTTCTGGTGAGAGCCCGTTTGGGGAACGGTTTGTCTGGGGGTTAGTTTGTGTTGGTGTGCCGCAGAGAAGCGGCGGCCGGAGCGCCGGTGAGTGAGAGCAGCGCCGACCCGAGAAACAAAAAAAAAACATCCTGACGATGCAGCAGTGTTTACCCCGCTGGCCCTTTTCATCGCGTGAACGCGACCGTTCGTTCGTTTTGTTCGCTTGTTTGTTTGTTTGTTGCGTGCCCGCCCGCTTCACTTCGCCCCACACACCGGTCAACAGCTAACAGTTAGCTAAAACTGCGAGGTTAGCGGCGTACGTGAACGCCGAGGCAAGTTCAGAGCGGCGGATAGTTTTTCACGCTCCTGCCCCCGCGCTCCGCCGCGGCCGGTGCGAGTTACACGTTTGCGTGTCACCTTTGTTTTTAAATCCGACAGAGAGCGGCACAAGGTGTCGGTTCGATGGTCGGTTGTCACCAAACTGTACGAGTGTGCGTTGTTTAAAAAAAAAAAAAGAAGAAGAAAAGAGGCAGGGCTGGCTGCCCTGCATGTATCGTCTTGCAGAGTTGCTACCAAAACATTCACTGACCCACATTTCAGAGCTGCCCCGTCTCTCTGGTCTAGTTTATAATAATAATAATAATAATAATGATAATGATGTTATTAATATTATTCCTTACACTACTTTTTTCCACATGCACTCAAACTATATCCAGTCCCTGAAACTCTCCCACCACAGTCACCATCAGCAGCTTTAAGCCTTTTCAGCTGCTGCAGGGGAGGAAGGCCGGGTGGTGGTGGTGGTGGTGGTGTTGGGGGGGCAGCCTCTAGGAATTTTCATGCTTTCAATGAATACCCAACCTCGGGTTCGGGTTGTTCTTGTTCAGGGGGAGTTAACCTGTGCGGACGAGGACAGGAGTGTGAGGCTTAAGCAGGATGTCCTGGAGGAAGACATCATTGTTCTGCAGCGGAGGATTCTCGTGGCACGCTGACGAGGAAGTTCACTTCGGTTTGCAAACACCCTGGAGCCCATGTGCTCTCTTATGAGTTGCCACATACGTCGTCTCTGGCTGGCTGACTTTACGTCTCCTGACTCACGGCACCCGTTAGAAGAAGTATGAAGCAGGGCTGGGCCAAGCATTGTTAACATATTCCCAATTAGCTACAGGTTATTGGGTACATGGAGCCAAAACTGAGGCCGTGTAGTGTAACGTCCCTGCTATATTAGTCGCTTTTGTTAATATTTTCACAGAGTTGCTCTTTTAATTTCTGGTCATTTTAGAAGTTGTAATTTACAGTGCTGTTGACTTGTCATGTGTTATACTGCGAGGTGTAGTCTAACCTTGAGTCCCATAAAGCGGATTGGACAAACTATTAGCAATATGACTCACTGATTCAGTACAGATCAACTGCACCACAAACTGCCGAGGCAACTCTTCACGTCTTTTAAGCAGTTTCAGTTAAAACTGAACATTGTAACTGGCATGCATGTCGAGTTTACTGAGCTCACACCTGCAAAACATAAACTGTAATAACTGCTCCCATGCTGTAATTATAAGCCCTTATAGTTTGCACAGCAACTACAGTTTGGAAAAGAAAAAAATGTCTGAGACGTTGAGATAAGGATTGATTAATGTCTTACACTGGAAGACCGTAAAATGTTTGATTAATTTCCTGTTGAAAATCAGTTCGTCGTCTAATCTGTTGATAACCCACGATGATATCATTATGAGTCAGTAACTGATTATATTGAATCATTGCATAAAAACTAGACTGTCACTAGGACTTGGCTTCTTTTTATGATACGGAGGTTCTGGTTGTCAGTGGTCACACTTGATGTTGCTTTGCTCTTGACTGAATGAAAGCGTCATAACAACGTTGACTCCTTTCCTGTGAGCATCTTTCCGTTTGAATGCCGCACGCCGCTGAGCTTCCTCGCAAGATGTTTATCACAGAGGAGCTTCGGAGGAGGCGTGTCAGTTTGGGCTCAAAATACCATTGTGTTGAGCCTGGTACCTGCAGGAAGGCAGGGACCTGTGTGTGTGTGTGTGTGTGTGTGTGTGTGTGGGGGGGGGTACAGGCAGACAGTGTGCCCGTGTGTTGGTTTGACGTGGGGTCGTTCCCTTGGTGAAGGCCTTGGGGATGGTGGTAGCGGGGTAACCCGACCCGCTGTGAAACAGCTGTAGCTACGTGGCGCTGATCCCTCGTGTCCCGGTGCAGATCAGATGATGGTCCAGTATGTGTATGGGTGCGTGTGAATGTGGGTGTGTATGAGCACACGCATGAATGGGTGTGGGGTTTTTTGCCAGAGCCTCATACCCTGCTCTTACATCAGGGGCGACGACGTGGGACAATTTTCAAACCAGGCTTCATCGACTTTTTGGGTGATTTTAGTGAATCGTCCCTAACTTTCGCTATCACACGTGTTTGTTCTCACTCACTCTGTGTGTGAGCTCATGTTTAAGCGGGCGGCCAAGACAGCTGGCTGAAGGTTAATGTGTCACCTCTCTCTGGGGGAGCAGCTGCTATGTCACAGGCACCGCTCCTGTCTATAGATAGCCATGAATACAAACTCTTCCTCTTTTTCTCTGCTGCATTAACACAAGAATCCTGGCAGCGGCATGCGGCTCACTCCCCTCACATGCAGTTGCCCCAGAAGACAAATGCTGCCGCTTGCAAGTTTGGCCGCTTTCGCTCCCTATCTGTGTCTGGATCTGTCTGGTGGTACCAAAAGACCCCCCCCCAGCCTTGAGCCAGCTGGCCGAGAACCTGTTTGATTGAGTTATACAGTAATAACTTACACCACATATTGGGGGTTGTCATCTGTGGTATTAATGTCCGAAACAGGTGAGGGACAAATATTGCCTTTTTTCCCGCCAGTCCTGGCGGGGGTTGCGGGCGCTGTCTGAACACTTGTCTGACCTTTATTTGGAAGCAGACGCACTCGCATCTTCATCCGAGCATCAACGTTATCGCAGCCGGAGCAGCTTTGCATATTTGAGATGTGTTGAGGGGTTCATAATTAAGTTCTCGCTGGTTTAATAAAAAAACCAAACACGTTAAATCCCTTTGTGTGTTTTTTTTAAATTAGCTGAAACCCCCAGACCCCCTCCGCCTCAGCTCAGTAGGTTTTTTTTTCTTGTCAGGGACAGAGAGAGTCAGGTCTCCTCTTTATGACATGATCAGATTCCATTTCATTTAAAGCTCAGTGAGTTTCTCACCACTTGTTGGAGAACAATGGAAGCCATTTTTTCCCATTGGTTTTTTTTTTTTTTTTCCAAATACGTATGTCTATAATGGAAAAATGCTGACAGAAGCTGAAATGAAGAGTTTGACAGGAGATAATCAAGTAGTTATTGTATCATTTATCAAGCAAAAGTCCCAAACATTTGCCAGGTGTTGCTTCTCACTTTTCACAATATGCTGTTTTGCTCTGTTCTATGTCTTTATAAATTGAGCTGTCATGAATTTTAGTTGAACGACAGCGCCTTGGACTCTGGGACATTGTAATGGGGGATTAGGCCCGCAACTGGAAATGATTTTCTTTACCGATTAGTCTACCACATATCAGTAAGCAGGGGTGTCAAACTCATTTTATGTCAGGGGCCACATACTGCCAAATTTAATTTCAAGTGGGCCAGACCAGTAAAATCATGGCACAGTGGCAAAATTGCAGACTTTTCTGACTTTTTTACACTTTGCAAAAATCATCTCGCTTGTTGTGAGTCGCTCGTCAATCTTATGGCCCGCGGGCCATGAGTTTGACACCCCTGGCCTGAAGTGTAGTCTTTTCAGATCCCATGTTTTGTCTGATCAACAGTGCAAAACCCAAAGATATTCAGTTTGTGACAGAGAGAATAATCCTGACAGTTGAGGAGCTGAAACTAGCATACTATATATATAATATGACCTTATATGATATATTGATTTCCAGTTGATTCATTTGAGATCAGCTAACTCATTAATAGACAAAACCTTTCAGCCTGAGTGGGACATTTTCAGTTTCTCCTGACCTTTTACGAGCTAAGTAGTTGATTGAATAATATTTGATTATGAAAATGATGTTCTGATGATCTTGAATGCAGACAGAGAAAAAATGTCAGTCGCAAACAAGCTCAGCCTCAGCTACCTGCAGGGATTCACCCAGGTGCTGCAGCTGTGGGTGAATGTGGTCGGCAATCTGAAATTACTACAAAGGCAACCGCAGGCTGCTTGTGTTTGCAGTTTGATATGGAAGCTGATATTCTGATAACCCCGTCCTCCTCTCTGCCCTCCGTAGGATAGCCGTCTGGCCCGCTGTTCGCTTTTTTTACAGCCATGAAAGGCTATCAGGATCTGCTGGTGCCACTGGCATGAGGATGAGCAGGGGCGGGGGTGGGGGGTGGGTGGGGCTAATTGTCGCTCTCTCTCTCATGCTAATGCTCTCGCTCACAGACGAACACCAGGTGACTTGACTCGGGCCCAGATCAGACGAGTCCACGCCTGGGCGATTATCTCCGTAATGAGCCAAACAGGACTCAGTGATTATCGTGCTGCCTTTTATCTTGAATAAATGAAGGGTATCCACATGAGTAGGACTAATGATAGTGAAAGTTTATTAAGGGGACACCCAGCCAATAAAAATGTGTATTTACACATGTAAATATTACCCTGTGTAACTGACCCTAACATCTGATGCGCCGATTAGATGTAAAATTTCTGGTCTCAAATTGTTTTCTCTGCTGATCTTTTTAATGCAAAGAGGATTCAAAGTTCTGTAAAACTTGCATAGGTCTTTTTTTCCTTCCTTCCTTTCCTTTCTTCTGGATGTGCATGTAATTCATATCATCGTTTTGGAGTGACGCTATCCTGCTGCCTGGCAGATGAAATCAGACTGTTATCCACTGATCTCAGCGCCCTGCTCTGAACCCAGCTGTGTCCACGAGGCTTATCCGTCATGTTTCACACTGGCCTTTCATCTCATTCACAAACGCCTTATCGGCTCGGGTGTAAGTGGTGCTCCCGCTGTATCATACTCATGGAAATGGTGTGTATAATTTCAGAGTCATTGTTTCGCTGTTGCACATTTCTAAGTGGAAGTGAGATTTGTGTTGTTTATCTTTTTCTTGTCTTCTTTGTGAAGTGACTGGTTTTGGACCGCAGGAAAAGCGAAGCGCTCGGCTGAGCTGTTAAGCTGCTCAGATCCTGACGCTTCTCGTTCAGCGATCAGTTCAGTCGGTAGATGTCGGCCTGAACTGCAGCCAGGGTCGTTTAATAGCTGGTATTTTCTGTGAGACATAGTGCATCACTCGAGTGTGTGTTCCACAAAACCATATTCCTTTTTTTTTCGGACAATGGCAGAGGTGGTCTTTTGTTTCAGGGCTAGTTGGCCTCCACTACTCAGTAAAACATGGCGGAAATCAATAACTTTTATCATTCTGTAAAACATCAAAAAACTGTGACCAATACCCAATATGATATCCTGAAACACAAGGCGACTTAAGCAGAAACCTGATTTAATCGATCCAAAGTCCATAACACAAAAATTGATTAGCTATAAGACCGAATCAACAAACATTCACTATTTTTGCTAAAAAAAAAATTACTTTAGTGAGTAATTAGTTAACATAATATAGATGAAACATTTTGATTCATCTTAAAAAAATGAATAAACCAAGCAATAATGGAAATAGTCAGCATTAAATACAACAACATTTCATATCATCTGCAGGCACATGTTCTTCTTGGGGCCTTACAAAACTGTATTATAGTCCAACTACTGTGACACTGCAGTTGCTAACCTGCGGTATTTAACTCGGGCTACAGTGAGGGCAAAGCTTGGAGAGGAGCAGGCCTGTCACTCAAGCTGCCGTCGCCATGGCAGCAGCATTAATCAGCCAGCAGTCAATCTTATTGCCTGCGAGATCTGTTGCTGTGCGTCACCGGTCTGGACTGGCCGCCTTTGGCCACGGGCTCTGGCTGAGGTGTCTGGATGTCCCTTACACACACACACACACACACACACACACACACACACACACACCAGCAGTGTGTCACCACAGGTGACGTGTGACAGGCGTGAAAGCAGGGTGAAGACAGAATGTGTGTCAGTGGGGATGGAAAACAGCAAAACAAAAAACAAACGAGCAAACAAAAAAGAAAGCGAATATGATGAGACTCTTTGTGTACACCCCGCCTTGATGAAGCTCAAACAGAACTTCCTGTTAAAATGAAGTCTCACCTGCTGTGTGTGTGTGTGTGTGTGTGTGGCGGGCATGCCTGGTTGTCATGCTCAGCACTGTACAGCACGGCGCTACCGCCTGCATCTCCTGAAAAAGCCTACTTTTTTATTTTTTAATTTTAATTTTTTTTACTGTGCACAATGCAGCCTTTATGTAAGGCCCCCATAATGGAGCCAGCTCCTTCACTCATGTCCTCATTGTCTTGGCCAGGATGAGAAAAGGCTGCTCTTTAGAAAAAGCAAGGCTGAGCTCACCAGTGAATCATGCCAACAGTCACGCTTGTTCTCTGCCTTCTTCTGTGAGCGAGGCAACGGGGGGGGGGGGCAGGAGTTTTCTAGGGCCCCCGTCCTCCTTAAGGCAGCGATGTTGGGTGGTGAACTGGATGCTGGGGTGGGGGGGTATGAAAGGGTTGCGACCTTGCTTTTCCTGTTGCTGTGTGTGGCCCATGCAGCAGTCACCCTGTGGCAGGGAGCTGGTGGCCGATGGTTCGTGCAGCAAAAGTGGGACAATGGCACAGTTTTCCGCAGTGATGTCCGACATTGCAGGGCTGCCGGGCGGAGGGGTGGAGGGGGTGGGGGTGGGGGTTGCTCCTCGCAGCAGGAACTCTGCTCTTACGCTTTAAGTAGCCCTCTGTTTATCGTCAGCCCAGTTGCCGTTTGCTCACGGCCACAGCGGGAGAAGGACAGAATCCATATGAAGCATACATCAGTCGTCGCCACTGCAGCATCCGTAGCGCTTCAACCCCCCTCCCTCCTGTCTCCCGCTTCCCCTACATCCACCCCTCCATCTTCTGCTTACTGTGCTGCCAGGAAAACAGACGGGGGGCTTTTTATGTACAGCTGGAGATTTGAGAGTTTGTATGTGATGCAGGAGTCATGTTATGGTGGGTATTGATGGCTGGAGTATTAAAAAAACACAAGCGTAGTCGGGGGAGAAGACGGGCTGTGGGTTTGCTATAGGTTGTGAGATGGAGGAAGATGGAAAATCAGCATGCATGCCGTCTCCTGCTGTGCTCTGCATTTTCCACATGGAAAAAGCAGCGGGGTTGCCGTAGCAACAAATCCCAAATCAGTGCAGCACTCGGACCCTTCTACAACCCAGCCCCCCACCCACCCGGCTTTCCTCCTCCACCTCTCTGGCCACCTCCCAGCTGATCTGGAGCTCAGACCTTAGACCGGCCTACTTTGGAGATCCGGGATGAGGCTCGCAACAGGGATCATGTCCAAAGCTCCGCGCTCGATCCCGGGAGCGCGGGCCCGAGCCCCCACCCCCCTTCTCCTTCCTTCTACCGCTGTTGTTAACTTTTCACGGGCTCTCAAAAAGTGATTTGTATCGACGGGGTCTGCTGGTGTCCCGCTTATTTACGAGATGTTAATGTGCCCTCTCATATCCCCATCATACACATTCATAAATTAAGATTGGACTCAGGGTGAGTGAAGAGAGAAAATAACAAGGTTCTTAAAAACCAGCTCAGCTACTTGTTTTGTTAGACCCGCTTTCCAAAACCCAGAGGTTTTGTGTTTTAAAAATGATACGATGAAATGAGCAGGAGAAAAGCAGCAGGTCGTCACATTGAAGAAGCCGGAACAAACCGACATTGAGCATTTTTGCTTTAGTAAGCAGCTGAAACGGCCGATGGATAATCAAAACTGTTGCAGGTTACGTTTCTGCTCATGGAGTAATTGACTCTAGTCAGAATATTAACTTTCATGGAAGAAAGGAAATTAGCTTTTGTGGGGGGGCCGCCAGTGTTTTTTGATGGGTTATCTTCTCTAGCACGCCCTTCAACAGTTTTCCAACAAAGTTCTTACTGCGCTCCGCAGCATTCTGCAGGCGGCGTGCGTGAGGCTGCAGCAGGAGCGCGGGTGACGCGGCGAGGAGGAACCGACTGACGTGAAGCTGTTACATCAGTCGGCTGCAGGAGCCATTAGATTGATTGGCGCTTGACCGACAGCGCAGGACAGGAGAATATGTAAATGTAGGGTGTAAGCTGCGCATGATGAAATGATCATAATATATGTATATATTATAAACAGTCAGAAGTGGAATGAAGGCTTTGAAACCAGGCCACCATGTTTGAAAACCTATTTTTGTTTGCTGATTGTGTCGTGTGTTTGGTGATTTTTCTTCACCGCTCTCGACCTGTTTCGAATGTGATTTTTCCAGTTTAAACTGACCTTTTTTTTGTCTCCCAATCACTGCGCTGCTGTTTTAAGTGTAGTTTTGATTTGTTTGTTTCCATCTTCAAAAATGTGAAGATTTGCTGCCCCCCTCCTCCAAATCACGCAAGTGTAAAATCTTCAACGTTTAGAGAGCACCTGGACTTCTCAGCCTTCCCATATTAGCATGTTCTCCAAAGGAAATGATCCCTGCTTTTCCACGGTTTGACTCTGGCTGAAGTCGATGTGTCTCTGGACACATTTCATGCTGTGAGTGATATTTGGAAGAGAGAAGACCATGACGAGGGATCGGCTGACAGGCAACGAGCCCTGAGGGGGCCGTGCCGCTCGTGTGTTTTCATGTCTGGTTTTACTCATCGTCCTCGTCATCGCCATCACAGGGGGACAGACAGACAGACAGACGCAGGTCCGGACTCGCAGTTGCAGTGGAGTCACGGTCTCGACGTGAGAAGCTGCTCGTAATCTGTTCCCGCCAATGAAAAAAAAAAAAAATCCCAAATTTTCTTCTTTGTTTGAAACCCTTTTCCCCACCTCGCACAAAGTCTCCCACTTTCTCTCTCACCCACACACACACACACACACACACAGTCACTCATGCACACAGTAAATGCAGATGGAATGTGTAATGTGGACTCACTGCGGCCCGGACTAGTCCTGCTCCATTCAGCAGCAAATCCCCCCCCGGTTTAGGATTTGCTTTTACAGTCCGGTGTGCCAGGGACTGTACTCGAAACTCCCCCGTAAGAATCTCTCACCAACTTGTCATGTTTTCCCAGGGGGGGGGAATGTAAAGTAATGGGCTTGAATGAGCTGAGTCACAATTAGCGTCAGAGCGCTGATTGGCCTCTGTCTATTGTTTGCGCAGTGGAGTACCTGGTGATCTAACCGTGTCTTTGGTTTCAGCTTGCCTCTTGATGTGGGATTGTGAAACATGGCTGTCGGCAGATGACTCGTGTATATACTGTATATTTTTTTAATTAAAGGTAGTTTACATTACAGGTTGTGTCAGTGAAATGTCAAGGCCCACCTCAACACGACAGCTTACAGACAGCGCTCTTCTGAGTTCTCCTCTCAGCTGGTATCTCTTCTTATCCCCGCCAGGCCTCCCCTTCCTGAGAGCTCCATGGAGAAGATGAAACGGTTCAAGAGGCGCCTCTCTCAGACGCTGCGAGGCAGCCACACCATCGACGAGTCTCTGTCCGAGCTGGCCGAGCAGATGACCATGGAGGAGAACGGCCTGAAGGACAGCGGTGAGGATTTTAAACTTGAGGATTGGGTGTTTTTTTCTAACCGGAGTGCACCTGGGGAGTCATGATTATCTTTTTGTCATCAGACTTTTACTTCCATTCTGATGTTTTATTTAAGAGAGCTGCTCTTCATTTGCACTTATAATTCAGTTAGAGTTTCAAGTTCATCTAAGTCTTGGAAAATTTCCCAGAAAATTTCTGAATTGTTCTTTTCTTGCCACTTCACAACTTTGCGCTGACTGTGGTTGTCCCGTGGGACATGATTCTTCATTTCATTTTCATTCATCTGTCCGCACACACTACGGTTGGTGACATCATTCACGGGGATGCCACTGAAGGCTGCGGCCTTCAAGGCGTCAAAATAAAAGCGGGGTGGCACGGCAGCTTATCTCTGCCGATGTTCACAAAATCTGCAGGGAGCGAAAGGAGGGGGGCACGTCTCTGTGTGCCACCGCATTGTTGCCATGGCGCTCAGGGTCTGGAAACATTCTGGAGTTTCCATGACATCGCCACGGTGACTTGGATGACTTGGTGAAACCAGCCAGGCATCCGCCTTTTTTTTTTTTTTTTTTTTGCATCTTTCAGCTCTTCGTCCTCTCTTTTGGACACCGCGAGCTCTCTCTCTCCCAAGCTTCTTTCAGGCTTGTCCTCGGTTTTCCTCTGTTGTCTTTTGTCCAAATGAGAAGTTATTTCCCCCTTCTTCAATTAAATCAGATCATCCAAGCTCCCCCCCTCTCCCCGCCTCCCTCTGAGAACTAACCGGGCTTTGTAAAGCGCTTTTTGTGTAGTGATTAACACCAGGTTTGGCCAGAGTGTTCTGTGCTTGGTGAGTGGGGACACAGAATCGTGTGTGTGTGTGTGTGTGTGTGTGTGTGTGTGTGTGCGTGAGGGGATTTTAGCAGCCTGTGTAACGGTAAGTAGGGTAGAGACGAGACAGATCGGAGTAGCCAGATGAGATGCGATCTGAACTCCGTGATTGGGGAACGCGTTCTGGTCCTGATCTGATTATGTAACACTCATAACTCGAGGCCAGCGGCAGCAGCAGCTGCGCTGAGATAAAGGGAGAGGTGGCATAAGGACCTGGGTATCACATGGGAGCGTTTGTGTTTGTGATTTCACGGAAAATCTAGGAAATGCTTCATACACAATGCCGTGCCAAAATGAGGGTGCTTTCAAAAATAGTGCCATGGAAAGTTTTAATTTGAAATTGGCGCACACAAAGTGCACTAAACAGAAAGCATCAAAGCTTTGTCTTTAAAACAGCTCCAGCTCTCCAGGTTAACTTGTGCACACCCTCTGCAGGTAGGTTGCACAGTTCCTTGTGGACATAGTCCGTCTCGGTGTCTTCTGTCTCCTAACGTAGTCCCGGACCGACTCCATGATGTTGAGATCAGGGCTCTGCGGGGGTCGCGTCGTCCGTCGCAGGACTCCTTGTTCTTCCTGTCCCTGAAGATAAGTCTTTCATTGCTCTGGCTGCATGTTCGGGGTCGTTTTCATGCGGCAGGATGAATCTGTTTTTATAGCCGAACGAGTCTTGTGAACTTAATTTTCGCGATAAGAGCCAAGTCAGGAAAGTGCAGGGAACTGGTTGACCCTGGAGACTGGGGGCCAGACAAATCACCCAGCTGTGGGGGGAAGTTCAGGCGATGACGAGGCTTACTCGCCAAGCTCGCCAAGCTCGTCACCTACTCATTATAGAAACTGTAGATATAAAATGAAGCATGACACTGTGACTGCATGTCTTATTTCCTGCCTTTGAGTTGGAGATACATTTGACTGAACAGTCGAAAAAAAATTTTTATTTCCCCCGGCTTGAAACTCAGGGCCAGTGGCTGACGACAGCCAAGTCTGGGGTGCGTTTATCTAATCAGGTGCAGGGAGGGTTGCTGTGACATCTCCATCAACTGAACCCAAATTTAGCATTGGCTTTGCAATTCTAACATAATAATAATAATAATAATAATATTCATAATAATGTCCTTTTTAGCCACTGGTCTGACAAAACAACACATCTCAAGATGTTACCTTGGATTTTCAGTGTGATTTACTAAACAATTTTTTAATTATTCAACAAAGTAGTTGAGAGTTGGTGGATGTTGAATTGTTCATGGGTAAAATGAGCAGAGGAGACAGTCTTCTTCTGGCCAGTACAATTCCTGAATAATTGAGACTCTTAATCACACAAATGTAAAAATAATCTGAAACCACATATTGCCCATCAATCAATCCGGCCTATTGATTAGCGGCATAGTCTCCCAATCGGCAAATACACCCAGTGATATTAGCTATAATATAATATAAGTGTGTATATAAGTGTGAAGCCTCTCCTCACCAACCCCGACCGCACTGCCGCTTTCTGTTTGTTCGGGTGGAGGCTTCATCGCGTCGAGGGCCGTCCCACACCACAAAGAGACAATCACGAGTGAACTGTAATCCCTGACTGTCCTCTGTGATGGTGATGCTCATAAAGCCATACAAACATTCTCTCTAACCCCGAGAGCTCCGCAGTCGTCGTGTCTTTGCTGTGATGGAAGTGTGGACTCTGTCGCTGTCAGCTGTTGCCGTACGTTCTGTCCTCATCCCCGCTGCCCTGTTGCTCACGTCTGTCCTGCCAGACTGCTTCTCAGGTGCCCCCCCCCTCCCCCGGACAGTGCAGGTGCTGCGTCATACCCAATAAATCCTTCACCTCCGACGGCTCCATTATTGCTTTTTGACAGATGCTGCTCTGTCGGGCCGTTTCCTCCAGCCAAGCTACACAACTCGGGCGGCCAGGGCATTGTGCGTGCATACTGAACTCTTCTTCTGCTGACACTGCTGTTAACAGTGTAAGGATTTACACTGGTGGAGAGGCCGACCACACTGTGGCCAGCTCTGTTTACATTTGGGTAATACTAGTTTTAGTGTTGGAATGTGATATGCAGCAAAAAATAAAAGCAGGCAAAGATTAGATTGCGTCAACTTGCGTTGGTTTTAGTTTGTTCAAGTGTTGTTATTTTACCCAGTACTTCATCTACTGCATAACAGCTCACCTGTTTCTTTCCTAAATCCTTTTCTTTTATCGTCTCCGTTTCCCTCAGCGTTTCTTTTCTCCTGGATGTTTTCACGCTGTTGTCGTCTGTTCATCAGTCTCGCTCTGCCTGACGCTTCTTGTCTCTTTTCACAGCGGTGATGACGTGAATTCAAATTCAGCGTCTTCGCATAGAATCCATTTTTAGAAGCACACGCGTTTACGTGCCCTGGTAATGGCTTACCACGCAATTGACTGTCTTACTAAGTCACAGCAGTTCACATTACATGCAAATCTGTGCATCAGTTGATTAAGAGTTAAAACCACTTACGTAACAATAGCGATTATTTTATGCAGTCTGGTGTTATGCTATGGGACTGGTCATGTATCAGCTGCTGCAGCACAAAGCTTTCAGTTTTTTAGTCAGCAAATATTCCTCAAATCCTCACTGCCTTCTGAGCATAATGAAAAAGTTGATGAATTTTTCTGTGCTTACAGAGATTTGATGTTTGCCAATGGTTGGATAATGGCACTAGTCATATATTATGGGACAAGTCACGGAGCTCAGGCTGCACACTCAAGCATGAGTGTTTTAGCACAAACTGTAATCTGCACGTATAACTGGCATCAGTATCCAGGCGCATGCTGGCCTTATCGAGTAGTTCAGCTCACCATTAAATACAAATACATTAAAGCGGGTTTCTTTGTCAACGTCATTAGAAAAGTCACACTCATCATTTTTTCATTTCGTCTGCAGAGCCCATAGTGAGGAACGGCCGTCCTCCGTCGGCCCACAGCGTCCACTCCTTCCTTCACCAGTACACGGGCTCCTTCAAAAAGCCGCCGCTGCGGCGGCCTCAGAGCGTCATCGGAGGAGGCTTGGGGTCTCTCATGGTCATGCCTCGCAATGGCAGCCGCCTCGGTGAGACACGCACAGCACTCATCCAGAAAATGAGCCTGAAAATAATGACCTTGGACACTCTAAAGCAAAGCAGTAGCTTGGATTCTCAGCCCAGATACAATATTTAAATTCACAACAATTCCTAATGTAAATATAAAGCCTCAGGGAGCTTACAGTGTGTTTCATACTGCAAGAAGCCTGAGTTTGTTCTGGCAGGCAATTACAGTATGATCTGCGGATTTGTCTCGTACGGCCCCGTGGCACTGAAATAAATTAAATCTATCAGTCAAAGTTATTAAACATAATGCACTGCTTATGTTTATCATCTGTGTCCAGCTGAGCGGTTTTCCTCTCCCATCAAAGTCATCAGCCGACGCTTCCCCCGTTTCCCACACACCTGCTCCATCAGTCAAACCCTCATCCTCCTCTTTGTTTTCTTTCCTTCCTCCGCCCCAGATATCGTCCACGAGAACCTGAAGATGGGGTCGGACGGGGAGAGCGACCAGGCGTCGGGGACTTCCTCCGATGAGGTGCAGTCGCCCACAGGTGTTTGCCTGAGGAACAGAGGGAACAGACGCATCTCTGCAGAGGTGAGATGTCTTCCTTTGTGTTTTCACACGTTCTTGAATAGAAAAATATAAAGGACACAGCGGATACTTTGCGGGATGCGAGTCAGCGGTTACTGTTAACAAGCTTTGACGTTTGAATGTGTTGCCGTTATGAATCATGACACATTTACAGGTCCGGGCCGTACCTGGCTGAGCGGTTCAGCCGCTGCTTTGTCACTGCAGCTCAGCGAAAAGCGAAAAGAATTTCAGCGTTTGACAATGGACTTTTTTTCTTCTGCAAGAAAGGGTATTCACTGATGTGTCTGCGTTACAGCAGCGTGGGCATGGTCTCATACGCAGAAGTCCTCTGTTGCCCACGCAGTCATCACAACACACGCACACACTGACTCCACATATGGTACTTCTGAACACACTTCTGAAATCTGTTCCATAAAGGTTTCACTTTGGCCACCACTTCCACCCACCCAGAGCATTCCTCTGGTGGTTACATAATGTCAACACATTATGGAAAGACTTCACATTGTGATTATTATTACTTTGTTGATGTCTGAGAGGGATTTCATTTCACCGCAAGCACTTTTCGAATCCAGGGCGTTTGATTTTTGCCCGTGCTGAATATGGTGCAGCGTTGTTATTCCAAAATAATAAAGTTTTAAACGTCCGAGAACAAAAGGCCGCGTCGCGCTGAGGCAAGTTCAGCGGAGCCATGTGGAAAGGCAGACGTGCACACCAATGGAGAACCTGATCAGGAGCTTCAATCCAGGTGGCTCATAGCAACACGTGAAAGGCTGCGTGATTTAAGAGGAGAAATGACACGGCTGTATTTCACGATAACGGATAGTGTGCTCAGTGGGGGCTTCGATTGTATTTTGCAGATTTCTGTCAATGACTTCTCAGATTCTTCTGTAAATACAAGTGGTGATTGCAGAAAACCCGATGGACAAAATGACATCATCTTAATATAACTTGTGTTATCATTGTTAGATAGGTTCTGACTTGATGTTCGGGTTGCAGGATTTTAGATATTTAAATGGTCCTGTTAACAAAACCAAGACTTGGCCCTTTAAATCCATCTTAATGGCTCCTAACGGGATTTGAGGGATGTACAACTTACTGTCCAGTTTCATGGCAAAAGTGAAATGTCAGAAGGTTTCCACTGACACAGTTATGTTCTTTATTCAGATCAACATCCTCAAAGGTACGACAATACAGAAAAATTAGTTTGAAATAGATTTGTCTTCACTTTGTCCTGTCACTTTGACAGTCTTGTCTCCAAATGATTTCATCCTTTCCATTTCAGAATGGCTATTTTCATTCTTTAACCGTCTGCGTTAAGGTGAAGAAGGAGGAATCTCAGTTTCACACACACACACAGTTATTCTTTCTTTGCAGCCCTTTAAACACTCATTGCATTGTTTGTGCTGGTATGAGCTGAATGATTGAGCGCAGGCTTGTCGTTGATGAAGCGATCCAACAGGGAAATCTCTGTGTGGCCCCATTCTTTGCCTTTGTGCTGCTGTGATACTCGGGGCGCAGCAGCAGCAGCAGCAGCAGAAGAAGAAGAGGAGGAGGAGGAGGAGGAGGAGGTAGGAAGTGTAGGAAGAAGAGTGAGGAAGTCCCTCCGTCTGTGGTCAGCCGGTGGATTGTCCTTCTCTTGCTGCAGAGGAAGCAGTGCTGTTTTGGGATTACATCACAGGGATTACTGTAATACGGTCCAGATGGGCCCGTGTTGTAACAGATTAGGCTGGGTTGATTGGACAACTAGTGGAGGTTGGGTAGGTGGGGGGTTGCGAAGGTCAGGTGATGGATGGCATCACTTGCTCTTTGACAAACCACCAATCCTGTACCCGCACACAGACGCCTCAGCAGGAACCGGATGTAATGTCGACAAACACAGACACACACTGCAGCAGCTTGTGATGAAGCAGAGCATCTGTTATTGACATGTGTGTAGCTAAAGATTTTTTTTCCTCATTGTCGGTTAATCCACCATAAATCACCCGGTCTGAAAAATATCGGAAGATAATGGAAAACATCCGTCCCAGTTTCCCAGAGCCCACGTCGATGTCTTCAAATCGCTTTTCTTTTCCCACCAACACAACAAAACAAAGATATTCAAGTCACCGTCGTAGAGGTTAAAAAAGCAGCAGCAGTTATTCCCACTTGAAAAGCTAGAAACAGGGATTTGTAAATAATTTTGCTTAAAAAAAAAACAACAATCATTTTTCAGACTTATTTTTTGCCATTTTCAGGTGTTTCCTTGGAAAAAAAGTGGGTTAAGCAGTAAAATAGTAAACAGAAAATAATTGGTTGTTTTAGCCCCAGATCATTTACATGCGCACTAAACCTTGATCATGTATTAACACATTTCCCAACAACCCCTTGTAATGTGTCGCACTGTTTTCTCGAGCGTGAAACCGACCGCGTCTCTAAATGTGTCGGCTGCAGGCAACCGCGGCGACAAAAAGCTGAGTCACCGTCGGACGCCTCCGCTCACACATTTATCAACGAGCTGGTTGTGGAAATGTGGAAAGTTCAGAGTTGCATATTGTTGTGTTTCATTTAGGAGGGAGGGGTGTTGCTTCGTGTCCCGCGTTACCTCAGAGTGGGTGGGAGTAGATTTAAAGCAGCGAGAGCGAGAGCGCAAGAGAGGCCGGATTAGCAGTAATCTAACAAATAGAGGAAATGCATGATGGGAGGAATCCAAACGTTGCATTGTGTATGTGTGTGTTTGATTTTATGTAACAAGTCATTAGGATCATGCTTTAGTACTTTGTTGTTCTGGGAAAGACTTTACCCCGAACTCTCCACAGCCGTCATGTACGCAAGTGGCCTACACAAAACCGTATGCAGTGCGTGCACACTGCTACATGTGTATTTATACACACAAACACAAACACTGCCCTCTCTGTTGACCGGTGAGGCCTAAAGCTGGCTGTCTGATGCTGGCCCTTACAGATTCCACTTGTTTACTCTGGGTTTCTGCCATATTGTTGTCAATCTTTGGTATTTATTCAAAGCTTACACTGTTTGCTGAGGGTTTACTTCTGTTTTTTCAGGGTTTTACGACATGTTGACACCGTTTTTAAATTGGGTCTCTGTTGCTTCTTTCCATTTCTGTGTGTGTGTGTGTGTGTGTGTGTGTGTGTGTGCGCGCGTGTGCGTGTGCACGCAGGACCTGAACAAGCGTCTGTCCCTGCCGGCCGATATCCGGATACCTGACGGTTACTTGGAGAAACTGCAGCTGAGCAGCCCGCCCTTCGATCAGCCGCTGAGCCGGCGCTCCCGCAGAGCATCACTGGTGAGGGGTGGGGGTGGGGGTGGGGGTGGGGGCAGTCAAAATGCAAAGAAAAAAATGCCCAAAAAGGGGAGGTACAAAACTGGCAGAGTCAAAGAGTGATGAATTCAGCGTAAGCAGGGAAATCACCTTTCTGTTTGATTGCCACTCTGTTGGCAAGCAAACTTCCTGTTGAGGTGCCCTCAAGCAACACGTGGATTCCCCAGGGATGTTGTGCTGCTGCTCTCTTAATTCTTTTATCAAAAAGCCTGAGGATTGCTGCTTTTCTTATTTCTCATTCCTCAGGAAACTGAATATATTTAGATTTCAGATTGGATGATATCCTCTCAGGATACAGGGAAGCAGGATGTGCTTTTGTCACCATTTTCTGACTTTTTAGAGGCTGAATGATTGAAAATATAATCACATTAAAACCTGGTCTTAATACTTCAAATGGTGCAGGGTAGTTAAAACTCCAACAGTGTCTTGTTTTTATGATTTTATGTAGGCGTAAAGCAATAAAAGTGTCTGAGTTTAAATCAAGGTACTCCATCACGTTAAAACAAAATCCAATATTGCCATAAAGAAGTTCTGCTCATTGATTTTCAACTTCACCCACAATATGACCAAAGTTATTAAAAGGACATGCTACCTGTGTATAAACTCTCTGACAGCAGACAAACGTGTTTGCACGGGTACCTTCCTGCAAACTCTACTCATGTAAATGTGCAGTGCTCGCTGCACACGTGCCAGAGTGGCTGATTAGAGACTCGACTGATGTGGGAGACAGAGCTAAAGAGAAGAGGAAGGAGCAGAGAGAGAGAGAGAGCTCAGGCCTTGTCCATAGACTGTCTAATCCCATCCTCCCGGCCTGTCCTCGTGTGTTGACGTTGCACATCAGCATTCACTTTGTCAGCTGCCTCAGTCATTAGCTCGTAGTTTTACAAAACGGCGGGAGAGTGTGAACGCAGAGCCGTTTGCACACGCTGGCCTGCAGAGACATTTATAAGGCACTGAATGACTGACTGTGTTTCTAAAGCACAGTATGGCTTCAGCCAGTGGTTATTTGCATTATCAGTTCATGGTTAGTATTTTCTCCGACCAAGTGAGCGATCTTTGCATCTATAAAGATGCTTTTTGTTCAATTTACTGTCATACACGACAAAGACAAGCGCCCGAGCCTCACGTAAGAAAAGCAGAAACCAGCTCATCTTGGGTTTTGTTGCAAAAATGAATATTAAACTAGTGCTTTTCAGTTGCATATTTAATATGCTTTATGAATAAAGTTTGCTTTGCTTGTCTTGCCAATAAACAAACACTCTGTAAAAGCCAAAAGCCAGCAGTCCTTTGTCACATGAGATTAGCTGTGATGGCGGTTGAGGGCGCGTGACCTCCTTACAGCCCCCTCTGTTGCTGCGAGGCCGTCATAAGGATTTGTCGGGTTGTCTGCAGGCTTGTCAGTGCTAATAAAGACGCTGCCCTCATTAATAATGTTTGTCCTTTTCTCTCCTAGTCAGAAATCGGTTTTGGGAAGCTAGAGACCTACATCAAACTTGACAAACTGGGGGAGGTACGTGAGAGCGCCTGCTCGCCGCCAACCTTGACTTCCTTTGCTGTTTGCTACAGGTGTTGCTGTTCTTATGCACAAGTTATGAGTTTGCTTTTTGACCCCTGACGGGCCGGAGTGCCCTTCACCAGTCCAGTTTCTCAAAGCGGCCCTTGCCCCTTTCTTCCTCTTGCTGTCCTCCAGGGCACGTACGCTACTGTCTTCAAGGGGAGGAGTAAGCTAACGGACAACCTTGTGGCGCTGAAGGAGATCAGGTTGGAGCACGAGGAGGGGGCGCCGTGCACAGCGATCCGAGAAGGTATGGAGGTCGAGCACGAATCTCACACGACTGGCTCCCCCTTAGATATACAGCCATGTATGATAAGCACCATCCACCACAGGCACGTTTGTGGCAGCTGATTAAATGCTGGCCACGCTCGTGATTTGTGAGCGTTTGAGAACGAGAAGACGTTTGAACTTCTCTTCTCCTCCAGTGTCGTTACTGAAGGACCTGAAACACGCCAACATCGTCACGCTGCACGATATCGTCCACACAGACAAGTCGCTCACACTGGTCTTCGAGTACTTGGTAAGACCAGCGAGACCTCTGCCCTCACTCTCTGCATGACTCTCACGTTTTGCCAGAATTAAAATATTTGACTTCATTGTTATTCAGGACACTCATCAGATTAGAGCTTGTGTTCTGGACTCTTCTAACACCTGTCCCCTCTCTCCTGTCTAGGACAAAGACCTGAAGCAGTACATGGACGACTGTGGGAACATCCTGAGCATGCAGAACGTCAAGGTGAGCCTCCGCAGGCCGTCCCCTCCGGCCCCAACAACTCCATCCACCTCCAGGACTTGTGTGGTTGCTGGTGTCAATGCGAGAAACACTGTTAGTGTGCCCCCTGGTGGTGGAGTGGAGACAGTGTTGGGGGGAGAGTGACACATTTTCTTAACCTTTTCCACAAAAATCTATTCTTCTGTTTTGTGTGGGGATTTAGTTACACGTCCTTTTTTGAAATAGACTGAAATAAGTTAAATACAAAAAAGAGGAAGTGCTTCTGTGACTCTAACAGCAATGTGATGCAACACCTTTGCTCATGATATGCACAACATGCTCGCAAATAAGAGGAATGAAACCCCAACTAAAAAGGTCATAACACAATTTTTGACTTTTGCAACATGTTATTACAGTGGCTAAATGATAAAAAAACAAGATCAATGCATGTTATCTGCACACTGGCTTTCCTCAGTAGTCAATGAGACATGCAGGTAAATCCTGTTGAAACCATATACCACCAGTACAATAAATGCTGACAAAATATTGTGGTATTAATGAACCTTGGGTAATGGGTATTTTATTTAACCACAGTGTTCTCCAGCATAATCCAGTATTCAGAGGGGATGTGATAAATCACATGCTCAAGTAACCCAGTAACACTACTCTCTGCTCACTTGATTCACTACTGCTGTTTGAAAGTGATTTCAGTCGGATCATAATTACTCATCAGAATCACCTCTTTCCCCCAGATTTTTCTCTTCCAGATCCTGCGGGGCTTGGCGTACTGTCACAGACGGAAAGTTCTTCACAGAGACCTGAAGCCCCAAAATCTGCTGATTAACGACAGAGGGGAACTCAAACTGGCCGACTTTGGTAAGAACAAAAACAGCTGACATTATTGCTTCCTCCGTTCATGGCGTTAAGGCAACAGAGATTTTTCTTGATTGATTGTCTTCCACTTAGATGAGAGCGACACCTGCTTTACGTTCCTGTATTTCGCTCATGCTGCATAACACATTTCTGCGTAAATAAATTTTTTTTGCAAGGAAACGTTTCATCTGTGTCCGTTCGATCTGTTTTTAAGTGTCAACTTTCTGCCGCTCCACAGGCCTGGCGAGGGCCAAGTCCGTGCCTACGAAAACGTACTCTAACGAGGTGGTAACACTTTGGTATCGGCCTCCCGACGTGCTGCTCGGCTCTTCGGAGTACTCCACGCAGATAGACATGTGGTGAGTGGGCCTCACTCGACGGGGGTGATTACGACTGTTAGAAAACACGATCGGACTCCTGGCCGCTCTCTCTCTATGACTACACACAGCTGAAGATGCAGAGGTGAATGTAAATATGTATCCTCCAGTACAAAGGATTCGTGTCAGGTTGAAAGAGTTCCGGAAGGCAAGTGGACTTGAGATTTTTGAGAGACTTGAGAGTTGGCTTACGGAACCCTTTCAACCTCGACAATGACCTGGATGACTGAGAATCTGCATAGATCTGATTCCTGTCAGGACTTTCTAATCTTATTAAATTCTTTTAATGCTCGGGCTGCTTCAGTGACGTGTTAAATGAGCACAGATGCTTGGAGCTTTTGTTTCATTTAGCTTTCGCAGAGTCAGAGCAGACAGGTGTCCTAATCTGCGTTAAGGAGACTTTGATGTGGCACATGTTGCCGACCAACACACCCAAGCTATTACGGAATTTGACTGTAAATGGTTTCACCAAACTTCAAAGTGCCCCGCTGCCGTCTCAAATCATTTCCCGCCTCTTCCTTTGATACTCCACTCGTCGGACAGATTGAAACCAGCCAGTTAATGCACGATTCAGGGACTTTGATCCAAAAAAGTTTGCGGCAGTATGACGTGTTGAAGACCTGTTGAAATAGATTGGTGTTAAAGCCTCAAGCAGACATCTCTTCAGGACCTAATCCCCCTTGTCTGCGTCTCCTCTCAGGGGTGTGGGCTGTATATTCTATGAGATGGCTGCCGGCAGGCCCCTGTTCCCAGGCTCCACGGTGGAGGACGAGCTGCACCTCATCTTCAGGCTGCTAGGTCAGTGCTGCCCCCTGCTGACAGGGAAGCGGTACACGCTTTAAATATGAGCCTTTAATCGCATTAACCCTGGCATGTAGCCCCCTTGGCAGCGTGAAAAGCCCCTCCAGCTGCTGCAGTAAAGCCAGAGTCTAACAGGGTCGATCGAATGTCCCTCCGCAGGCACTCCGACAGAAGACAGCTGGCCTGGAATATCCTCTATCGACGAGTTCAAGTCCTACAAGTTCCCCAAATACAAGGCCCAGCCCCTCATTAACCACGCGCCCAGGTAGGCCTGGATATTAGTGCTCATTGTCCTTTTATGTTCTGTATGTGTTCAGCTGGTTATGTGAAAATACATCTGATATACACCCTGAGGTTTACTCAACATTCCCCATCACTTCTCTTGTTAGCCCTCTAATCATTGGAGATGGAAATGAGCAAATGTTTCTGAACAGACCCAGGTATAAGAGAAACTCTGCTGCTGTGTGAAGAGCTTTTTAGTTTCTAGTGAGTTACACATTAGTGTTATTGGTTTGTTTAGTTAGCAGTGTGCGCTTTTTTGTCGCTTCCTGTAAGGAAATCCTGTGGAATAGTTGACTGTTTCCTTCCTTACACCCGCCAGCATCTGTGAGTCACCACACCTCCACTGACCTCCCTCCTCTCTCTCCCCCTCCCCTCCCCCCCCCTCCCGGACAGGTTGGACACAGATGGCATTGACCTGCTGATGTCATTCCTAAAAGTGAGTCTCTCAGTATCTGTCAGGCATTAATGCGATGTTAAAAGCAGCGTGACACATTTTGCAGCTATGTTAGGACTCTATTCTTGGAAGGAAGTGCATCAAGGCGCGCCAGCTCTTTCGCATGCGATCGCACATCGCTAACCCACTTTTTTGTTTTGCTGTTCTTTAATGACTGCGGTTCTTTTACTGCCCTGTGTCTCAGTACGAGTCAAAAAAGAGGATCTCTGCTGATGAAGCAATGAGACAGCCGTACTTCAGGAGCCTGGGGCCACGTGTGCACACGCTGCCAGAGAGTGAGTAATGAAATGGCAAGGCAGTAATGCAGACTTGGCAGGCTCGGCCAGGTAGAACTCGAGGGCTATCGCAGTGTATGGCCAGGATCAGTTACAGCCTCATGACAAAGACACACTTCTCCCGGCGAGATGTGATTCCTGCCACGCTGACCGACTCTTTGTGTTTGGCAGACATATCCATATTCACACTGAAGGAGGTGCAGCTGCAGAGAGATCCTGGCTACCGGAACTCGTCGTATCCCGAGTCAGGTGAGGAATCATGCAAGAACTAACTGATTACTTTGATAACCAGAAGTTTTCAATCTGTGTGTGTGTGTGTGTGTGTGTGGGGGGTGGGGGTTATGGACAGGTGCTTGCTGACGTTCTTCATGACGGGAAGTTAGTTTTTGCAGTAGCTGGAGCAGCTTGCAGCTGCTGGAGGCTAATTGTGCAAAAGTATCTGTCCACTTTTACAAGAATTTTTAAAAAATATTTTTACATTTATTTGAACGTTTGTTTTCCCCTTCAGGCAACGGAAAGAGCAGAAGACAAAGCATGCTGTTTTAGACTCTCTGGACTGTATTTTTTTTTAATTTGGGAAGGATCTCCCAGCTGTATCTGTCTCGCCGATGGATCAGTAAGCTGAGACTGATGTTGGCGTGGAGCATCATCATCACCATCATCACTCCCCCCTACAAACTACATGAGAAACTTGTCCACTCGTGTGACACCCCTCAAAGGTTTGGCCTAAACCTGGCTCAGAAGAGAGACATTTATATACTGTACATCTATATTTATTGAGAAGAGAATTTGCTGCTAAATCCAACTACTGTCTAGAATTCTAACGGGCTCAGTCACTTTAATGAGTACATGCAATGTATATAGTTTTGTTTTGTTTGTTTTTTTTGAAGTGGTGGTATTTTGAGCGATATTTTTTGTCATCATTTCCATTTTCATCCACAAAGAGAGGCTCCTCAGAGTGAGTGGGTGTGTGAGGCACACCAGCAGACAAACAGAGGGGCGTTCCTGTAGCAGCTCAGCTCTTCGATTCTGTCTCTGTTGCCACGGTGCTGTTCTCAGCTGCACAGATCACTCCAGACCATTCACTCTGAAGATTTTTGAGGCCAGCTTTGATTTAATAACTGATCATTTTATCCTGACCGGAGGCTAATTCGAGAGCAGTGCTGCCAAGCTCTGTGCAAAAAAAAAAAAAGATCATCTTTGTCAGATGCTGGCATATCATTCCAGGATGCTGCGGTCTCTGTCGTGACCAATGAACAAATACAGAAGGAACAGGGAAACGTAGAATTATTAACAAGGGCATTACAGGATTAAATGCGCCTCCTAAATTCTTCACAAATCCTAAATATTTAACCAGTGAACAACCTCCTCATCTTTGTTCTTCCCCGCCTCAGTCTGACACATTTTCTCCTGCAGTCTGTTACAAAGAGGAGGAGCAAAGTAAAATTCCCAGTGTTGGAATCTGCGATGCTGCCTTCACATCAGCTCTGTTTCTACCATTCCCATCTCCATTACCTGTAAAAACAAAAAACAAAAAAAGAAAAGGGTCCTTTCTTCTGGATTTCCTCTATTGCATGTCTGCTCTGTTGTATGAGGAAGCACACAGCCACCCAACTCCTAATTCAGGGAGCACTAGCTATAGTCCTGCCCCTAGTCAATAAGATACGAAGTCACAGTCTATTTAACAGTGTTACAAGAGATGTTTTGTATGACATTCTTTAACTTTATTTGTGGATAATTATCGGTGTGGGATTTCATTGCAGATGCCCTCCCATATTTGAGCTTTTTTTTTCCAGAGTAAAGAAAATTAAATCTAAAGTTTAATCAGAATCCATATGAACTAGTTTGGATTTTTTCCCCCCGATGTGCCGGGTTTTTAGCGACTGTTCAACTTGAATGCACCTGTGTTCAAGCATTCAATGCTTTGTTTATTGAAAATGACAAGACATTCTTCACAATACAAAAAAATATACAGAATACATACTGTATATCAAGTCCAGTATATAAAAAAAAAAGAACATTACTAGCGTTACAAAGGGTTTTTCATTGATTTGAAATCTCGTCTTCATTAAAAGATTTTCGAAAATAAAGAGGAAAAACAGGACAACAAGGCACAGCCGGTACTATCTGAGAAGCATAGTGCATACATTACATACAATGCCACACACATGAAACCACCAGTTTCACGTTGTGACGAACATTTAAGGATTTTTTTTTTATTCATTTATTGATTTTTACAAGATTAGATCAACCAAGCTCTCTATGCAGAATGAGCGGCTGGCCAGCCTTTTGCAGCTAGCTACGCATCACTACTGTCCATCATGGACAGGGTCGTGTGGAAATGTGCTGTACTTTATCACAAAGAGCCAGACGCCTCACAGACGTCGTGGCATATGGCTTTTACCAAGTGCTTTCAACCACTGGAATATGAAGCAACTCAAGTGCAAAAAAAAAGTGAGGTCACATACTGTCTCGTGTCTCGTAGGACTTTTCTGAAGCAAATTTTGAAAAAGACGGAGGAGAGATCGCTGCTGCTGATGAGGAGGATGACGATGATGTGAAAGTTTCGAGAAGAGATGGATGGTGATGGAAGGTTTTTTTTTTTTCACAGACCCTGGATCAGGATTTGTGGGTGGTGGGGGACAGGAGCAGGGAGGAGGGTGTTCCTTCCAGGTTTGGCAGGGGGACAGGCATGTGTCCGTTGATTAGGCTGGGGAACTGTGGAGGAAGAGAAAGGGGCTGAGAGTTAGCGAGGAGGGGACGGAGGCTTTATGAAAGCTGCTTTCCGGTGAGGAACTGCAGCATTGTCACCGCTCTGGTTTCCTGTTTTTTTTCTTTTTCTTTACTCATTGTGCCTCTTCCTTTTTGTCTCTGTCCCGTGCACCTCTACAGCAGAAAGAGAAGTCAACATTACTCGTGCACAAAGAATCCAGTATGGGTGTGTGTGTGTGTGTGTGTGTGTGTGTGTGTGTGCACGTGTCTGTAGAAGGAGGGGTGTGGGTGTACATATGTGTGTTTCACAAATGAGGAGCAGCTCTCAAACCAGTCCACCCTGTTCAAACTGGCTCCCCTGGGCTCAAACAGGAAGTATTCACAGGATTTCCTCTCCCTCTCACAAACGCTGAAACAGGACACCTCCGCTGGACCTGCTCACTAAGTCTCAACTCGTTTCACCACCGCTGGTGTCTGCTACTTCACAGATTTCATAAACATCTTGTTGTTTTAATGACGTTTCCTGTCAAGTAAATGCTTACTGGAAAAACACGAAATCTAGAAGATCAAGATTCATTTGGTTTAAAGCTGGCCCTTCATTTTAAGGACGTTATACACAGTAATGATTATTTCCTGGACATAAGAGCCAAATTATTCCATATAACTAAAAGGTATATGTATGTAATTAAAGATTGATCACTTTTGTGTGTTGGATAAGGGTTCATCTGACTCTACCAAAATCTTCCTCTCATAATCTTGACTTTTTTTTCCAACAACTGCTGAGAAGAACGGGGATTTTGCCACAGCACTAATTTCACCTGTGCAGCCTCACAGCTTCCTGCTCGCCTTCACCACCAGTAAACAATAATCCTTTCTGTGTGCCTTCTGTTCCCGTCTCCTGCTATTTTGGTCCCTCCGTCTTTGTATCCGCCTCCACACCTGTGTGTGGGTGTATTACTCACCTGGAAGAGGGAGCCGTGGCCCTGCAGCCGGGCGGGGCTGAGCGGGGCGACGGGGCTCAGGCTGCTCCAGAAGTGGATGCCTGACAACAGTGGACTGTGAGCCAGCAGCAAACCAGAGGGAGTCTTGCAAGGGAGGGGGGGCACAGGAGGAGAGTGAGGGAAGCTTTGTGTAAATAAGACAGACCAGTGAAGACAACATTTTTTTTAAAGACAAACAGAGTCCCGCTGGTCGGAGAGCGTTTCTCCGAGGGCTTTGGTAATGTGAAACATGCTGAACTGGTAAATGGACGTATATTGGCATTTGGAAAAACAAACTGACGGGGCAGGAAGGAAGTCTGTGGTTTCTTTCTCCCCCAGAATACAGGGGTGACGTGGGGAAGGGAGGAGGTGGGCGTTGGAGGTTGTTGTTGATTGGGGGGGTGTATGAGGGTGTGGTGGTCCTCGAGCGCTTGGAACACCGACGAGAGAGAAAACATATGAAATCAATTTCTCCCTCTCTCCCCTGGTCCCCCCCTCCCCCCCACTTTCCCCCTGTGTCACCTCAGAGAAGTGAGCCAGTGTTGCAGAGGGACCAGCCCTGCTCCCATTATTAATGGAATTATTGGAGCATATGGCATCACTTAGGGCCTCTTCCCCGCTCTCATAGGTCGGACTCGGAGAAGATTTCTGTAAACCGCTTGTTTTCCTCTGATCGCGCTCTCTGCGCCCTGATAAACAGACAGCACGAGCGCAGCGTTGCTGCCGTTCCTAACGTGTGGACGAACCTCTGATGTGGCAGGCGATTTTTGTTTTCTCCCTTTGTAGCGGGTCCAACGTAAACACACGTCACTAACTGAAAGAGATTATTAAATACCGGTTGATGGCGGCGGTGCAGCCTCTGGCATTGTGGCAGAGATCAGAACCATCCAGCACGTCACAGCTGAGTTGGCTTGAACTCGGCTCTAAATTTGAAAGATGAAAACTGTGCCGTAAACCCGACTCCATCCTACAGCAGTCACGTCGTTCGACGCTGGACTAGCAAAAAGGTAAAATGCAACTACTGAAATTCCTGCCCGTGACATTTTACAAGCGCTTTCATGTCCTGCTTTACTTTGAGCGTAGACATATTTCTACAAGCCCTGTTATTTGCAGCACATGCAGTAAACGTTCTGGCAGCAATTTCGCAAGCGAACACAAACAGTGACTCATTAAATTCGTCTAAATTTGCATGTGTTCAAACCAACGTAAAATTCCCTCGTGACGTTGGAGTGCCCGTGCACGTTTTACCCTGATATCGCAGCACTTAACCTTCTTCATACCTCTCCCTCTGTTTCCCTGAGACATTTTGGCTCGAGTGACGACTTAAATATAGCGGTAGTGTTTCCACCGACACATGCCAGGTTGTGTCGGATGTCTGTTGCTGCTCTCTGAGTACTTTAGGGACACTGACATCATGCCCTGGATACATCCCATCATCTTTCCCATCGCCAGCCAGGCCATCGTGCAGACGGGATGGAAACAGATAGCATCGCAAAATTATTCCCTCTCTTTTCTCAGATTTGATTATTATTGGGCTAACTATACTCGTGGCTGGCGGAGAGACGTGATCTCCAGTTTGTCCTAAATTATTGAGAGCAGAAACCAGAGGAAATGTGTCACAGGGTAGCAATGGGGTGTGTAAACATGTCTTGACTAGACGGAGATGAAGCAGGTTTAAGAGCAGTCTCAGGTGCAGGGCGTACCATGCTGTCGGCAGTTACAGAAATGATCTTACCCCAGAATACACGACTGGTCACAAGTTTTGGTAACCCCAGTTTCTCTGCTTTTTACTGAAATTTACACAGTGTAATATGTCTGTTTCTGAAATGAAAGCATTGAAAAAATAGAGGATAAACTACAAGCGTTGCGCCTGTAGTTTCCTTTGCTTTCGCCCTCTGTTCATCTCAAAGCAGCAGTTTAACACCGGAGCGTTTGTTTGAGCGCTGCCTTTGTACAGAATCTCACCTGTGCAGTGAAGAAGGCAGGAGTGAGGGAGCCAGACGGGAGTGCTGGGCTGTTGAGGGCGATGGAGCCGATGTCGCTCCCCGCCAGCAGCAGGGACGACGGGGCAGAGATCTCCAGAGCTTTGGGCTTTTTGCTTTTTGGCGGGAGTCCATCTCCTTGGTTACTACTACTACTAACAGAATTACTTCTACCACCGCCGCTGCTGCTCCTCTTCTCGGGAGGCTGCAGGGCTCGCTCCCTGTGCCCAGAGGAGAGGTTGAGGGGCTGAGCGCTCTGGTCAGAGTCGTCGTCCTCCTCCTCGTCTTTGGCAGCGGGGCTCCAGCTTCGGCCGGGCCGGGTGTGGGGAGAGGGCGGAGAGTGGGAGTGAGAGGGGAGTCTGGATGGCCTGGTGGAGACGTAGGACTCGGGCTTGGCGGAGGGAGGGGAGCTCCTCTCGTTGGCGTTGGTGCCAAAGCGGATGACGGAGCGCGGCTCCTCCTGGCGCAGCGCGCGCAGCAGCTCAGGCTGGTTCTGCAGGGAGCTGATGCTGAAGGAGGAGTAGAGACCCGAGCGGAGGTAGTCGTTACGACACTGCTGCGCCCCCAGGGCTGCCAGGGTCCTCCTCTGTGCTGCCGCTGCTGCCGCCACCACTGCCTCCTCCTCCCCATCCTCTTCTTCCTCCTCTTCCACCTCCAGCTCGGGGGCCTCTCCTTCTTGGAGGGGAAAGCGTCCTGAGGCCAGGCCCATCTCCACCGCCTGCGGGTCCATCTTCAGGATCTCAGGAAAGGACACAAACTTGTAGACAAACTTCTGGCCAATCACCTTCTTGATGATGTTCTGTGAAACAGACAAACATCATTTATGATGACGAGAGCTCTCCTCACCGTTTGCCCAACAAAAGTTACGCAACACATATAAATCATTGTTGACGACATTTCCGCCCAGAGACAGCAAACTTCCACACTGAAACTGGTGTTTGTCAGGGTGCTAAAGCAAAACCGGAGTGCCCTTGTGCATCTGATGAGAAAGAGGAAGTGGAAGTGTCTATGAGGGGAGCCTGTGAGTTTTAAGTAGAAGCAAGGCATCGACATGATGATTCGGACTACTGCGCAGCTCCTGTGCTCAGCCAGAACTCGGCGATCTTTCACCTTGTCGTAGTAGTAGCGCAGGGCTCTGCTCAGCTTGTCGTAGTTCATGTTGGTCTTATTCTTGCGCAGCCCCCAGAGTTTGGCCACTTCCTCCGACTTCAGGAGCTTGAACTCGCCGTCCGTGGACGTCCAGCATATCAGGTGCTTGTGGCTCTGGTCGAGCAGCAGCTGCAGCAGGAACTGCCACAGGGTGATGGCACTGTCCATACCTTCAAGTAGGACACACAAGGCGACACAGTCAGCGTGAGAACAGTTAGAGTTTGACTCAGATGGAGCAGAGTACTCTAATTGGTCAATTTTACAAATGTTGTACAATGAAATCTAAGGTTTTTCTCCTGTGGCCTTTTCTCACTAAGAGACAAAAGTTGAACATCAAACAAGCGAAGCAGCTCTTTGCCCTTTACTGAGCTTGCAACTGTGTCTGTTCAATACCTGTGTGAACTAATTGTTGCTAAAACACGGCTTGTGTATTTGTGGTTAAGAACAAGACGAGCTGGTGTTTCATTCTCCACACAGACTGAATTGGGTTACCGGCTGAAGAGGGGACAAGCCCGTTTGAGCTGTAACATGTGGCGTAAGAAAGAGTAGACCGGTGATGAATGGAACAGTGTGTGTTAAAGAGTGCAGTGTAATGTAGCAGCAGCAGCAGCAGAGGAGAAAAAAAATATAAGGAGGAACAACAGCTCAAGCCAGAAATATGCTGCGGTTCAACCTGGCCCTCTCTCCACAGGAAGTATGACGGGCCCAGGGTGGGTTATTCCTTTAATAGAGGAATGTGCAGCCTCGAAGCTCCTGTCTGCCTGCTAGCAGCTCACATATTAATAATGGGGGTGGTGGGGTGGGGGGCTGTTTCTGTCACCACATACTATAACACCACTAAGTGCTGAAACAGTCGCTCTATTAATCAAATTATTCCAGTGAATAAACTACAATTGTCTCTGGCCATCGTGATGATTCTGTGCTTTTGCTCAAATTTGTATCACGGTAAAATAGAATACTTTTGAGTTTTGGACTTTTGATCAATTAATGGATCGAGCTCTGAGAAATCAGTGATGAAGATAATCATTAGCACTACTGCAGTAGAAACTGCCGTATTTTACTGGTACCGACCGCAAAGAGTCTGTGGCACTCGGTATCAAAAAGGAATCGAGTGAATGCCTGAGCCGGTTGATTTGTGGTATTTGTTTCTTCTTTGGTCTGATATTTGGTGTTTTAAATCATAGTTGCACCAGTTTTAGACCATTGCTCGGGTATGGTTACAGCAGCAGTATTGAAAATGTTCTCACTCCTCACAGTCCCACATATTGACAGGCCTGATTGTATTAACATCATGTATTCTATTCGGTCTAATCTGTGGACCCGAGGAGTGATTAGTGACTGATGCTCACAAAAACACTGATAACAAGCTGGCCTCTTAACCACTGCATACAGTATCTCTGAGCGGACAGAGGGGAGAGGGGGGAGGGAGGGCTGAACTCACTTCCGACACAAGCTATCCCCTGAGTTTTTTATCTGCCATGCGAAACTACAAACCTGTCAAAGTCAGGACTTCCTCCCATTCTACTTCCAAGGACAAATGGTGAGGAGAGGGGATCCCACAGCAGGGGAGCGTTTCCCCAGTCCTGCCACACTTCCCACAAAATCCCAGAGGGAGTGGGTCAAGAGATCAAATCATTGTCCCCTCTTTTTTTTCACAGCTCCACCCTTTCAGCCACTCTCTCAACCCAGACTTTGGTTTGGCATTTAAAAACACTTTGGGGAAAAAGTAAAGCTTGCCAATACAGGTCCACTGGGGCTGACAGGTCTGCAATTACGCGAGTGTGACTTATAAACATTCACCTTTGCAGGATGCTTCAAAAACACAGCGGAGCTTTAAAGTGTCCTGCGGATGCTGGAGGTCAGAAATACCTCCGGACAGCAAACCAGCGGGAGAGGTGACACTTCAGGTCCGCAACAAAGTGATAACGACGATATCACAACTGACACTAAATGAATATAAATGAATCCCACGTAACAGCCCCGTGGCGACTACAGGCCGACAACTCTTTCTAGGAATATCACACACAGCAGCGTGGTGGGTTTTGGGTCCGGGGGTGAGGAGCCCTGCCGCGGATGCTCAGACCGAGAAGTCTCGCAGCAGCGCACAAAGCCATCCAGTGTGTTGGCTGAACGGAAACTCCTAATGAGATTAGATGGTGTGTGCAGACATTACTTAGCCATGACTAAATCTGCTCTCTCTTCCTGTTCGCAGACGGTGGAAAATTCAACAGGGGCCCATTTCAAATAAAAAAGCACGTCGGCGTCAAGCTCTCTTTTTGCATCTTTTTGTTGCCTCTTTTTTTTGGGGGGGGGGCTACACTTGTATCCGGGAGCCCGAAAGTTGCAGCAACTGTTAAACGCACAGTCTGGCTCACTCTTCTGACTCATTTTCAAGATGTTGCTCGGACCGGAAGACGGTAACAATTGTGTCCGAAATACTATGCGGGCTATTCTTGTTTAAAAGTCGGAAAATGAACACACTCGATCGTACGAGTTTTAACACAAGGCAAACACTTTACAGGCGAGACGCTTCACGCGTTGTGTGAATACGGTCGCCGACACAACTTATAACGTGTTACTTCACTGTCCACAAGTCCCCACTTAGCCAACAAAGCGCCGTTCATAGAAAGAGTCCGCGTATCTTTACGTTACCTGCGATCTCCGACTGTGTCTTATTTTCCCTCCGTGAAACTTTATGGCGAAGCTTGTGTGATCCCTTGTTTTTCCATGCTTGCTCTTCTGGTCTCCACAGTTGTGCTGGACTGAAATAGGATCCTGGGCTTTTTCTTTTTCTGAGCAGGAAGTTGGAGCAGGCAGACACAGAGCCGGCTGACTTCCTCTCCCCTACGATTCCCCAGGCGGTTTGCCGTCTGTGTAAACACGCTTTTCCTCCCCTCCTCTTCTCCCCGCGCCTGTCCGCCGGCTGCCAGCAGTAAAGGGCCTGCTCACATTGGATCGGCGCACACGGCGAGGTAGAAACTCCTACGGTCCGTAAACTGACATCATCGGTCGTCGGGGCAGCGTGGTGCCTTCAGGTACGACTCGGTGCTTCAAACGTTTCCATTCAGTGGCCAAAAGTCATGTGGTTTCCGGCCTAACCCCGTTTACTTTCACTACTGAGTTATTGAGGTCCTACATTGACATAGGGACACTTGGTGCGAAACGTTTAAACTAAGTGAATCCACCAATCTGCTTTTAAGTGCAGTTCTTGTTATAACAGTGATGATGTCCTGAAAATACGAATAGTTAACTGAGTTACAGGGAGAGGAATACGACTCTATTTATCTACTGCTACTACTTATCTTTTCTTATTTTATTTGAATAAAACATTAAATTGAGAAATAACACACTGTATGCAGCTATATTTATTATATAGTTTACAATAAGTGTACAAACATTTCTGAAAAATGTATAAAATGTTTAACTCCAACATCAGTATTGTGAGGTCTGGCCCTACAACTTAAGGCATGTTTTGTTACTTACCAGCACATTTTGTTGTTGTTGTTGTTATTATTATTATTATTATTATTATTATTATTATTATTATTATAACAATTTTGATTTGATCACATCATGATGTTAAATTGTTGCACCCCTACCACCTATCATTACGTTGAATCAAGAAATTGAGTTCACCTAACTTTACTGAACACTTTGATGTTTTGTGCGGTACCTGAACTTATTTGTAAACGTCTGAGGGCAGTATGTCCAAACATCCGTGTGACTGACCTGTGAGGGTCAGTGGTCCCTGGAGGTGTGACACCAGCGAGGCGGGACTCCCCAGCTGTGCGTCTGATTGGTGGCAAAAGTTAACGCGGCTCATGTTGGTACCTCGCAGAGCGGCGAGCAGCAGCTCACTGCAGCAGAGTCCCGCAGAAGCGCGATGCCTCGTTTCACCGTCCACATCCGTGATGAGTGGCTGGCAGTGCCGTGCCGGGATACCACCAACACCATCCGGTGGCTCGGACACGAGGCGCTCAAACGTTACATCAAGAATAAGCCTGACAACGGCGGCATCACGGCTGTTAAGGACACTCGTTTCGTTGTGCGCAGGTGCCAGGGTTTGGGTTTGTTGGACGCGGATGACACCATCGAGGATGTACTGGAGGATAATGACTTTGTAGAGCTCGGTAATGACCGTATGAAAATATCTAGGGTCCCCACATTTAGAAAACACTAGAGATGTTTAACACCAAGCTGTGCGTAATTGTGCATAGTTTAACACCGACGCACAGAAGGGTTAAATATGATTATCAATCGATGAGATGAAATGCGTCTTAACTGTTATTCTCTTATACTTCTAGCTATTGAAGGAGATACCATGTCTCCTGACTTCATCCCGTGTGAGCCTGGAGTTTCTCATCTGTATCCTGAAACTTGCGTATTTGTGCAATATTAATTATAGTGGGTACTTGCAGTTCTCTAAATACCGTTTTTTCCCGTATTACATTGTTTTCAGCTGTGGGTAACACTGACGTGTGAAAGGATAAAATACATCTGAGTCATATATTGAATATAATGTATCACAAGGTTTAATAATTTCTAAGGTAAGATGTATTTTTGTATGGGGCAACACTGGATTTTGCCAAATGTTATCCTTAACTAAACCTTGTGTAATAGTACAGCGGCATACAGAGAACCTGGAGATGTAAGTGTACACTTTACTCATTTCAGCTTAAATTGAAAATATATCATGTTACCAACTTCTATGTAACACACATCTCCCCGTGCAGTATATTTCCTTGGATGGGAGCAGCCTGACATCGACAGATTTGGTCAACTTAGGCAGGGGACTCTACAAGATAAAGGTAATGATCAACAAACTGTATTTGTGTTATGCCTGGTCTGTGTTAATCTCAAATTTAGCTTAATGATTTCTTTTACCAACATTTTTAGCTGACTCCAGAGGCAGAAAGAAAGGTTGTGCAATCCAGAGACCTTTTGGACACCATTGTCAAAGAAAACAGAGGTTGAGATAAATTTTTGAATATAAAAACCTTAATTGTCTGTCTGCGAAGACATTAAATGTATTGACTTTACTGTTAAACAGCTGTTTTCAGTTTTCTGTATCTCTCTCTGTGCCATCAGTTGTCTATGGAATCACAACAGGTTTTGGTAAATTTGCCCGAACTGTCATCCCTGTCAGCAAGCTCAAGTAAAGACAATATTTTATCTTCTATTTTCTCTGTCAGCTGTGGGAGAATGAGCTCTTTCTTCCATGCTGATTTATGGCCTTGTCCTTTTTTTTTTTTTTACAGGGAGCTGCAGGAGAACTTGGTGCGGTCACACTCAGCAGGTAATAAAAGTCTCTGAAAGCTCACTTTATTGTTGAGATTTGAAAATTCCCAGACATCAGTCCTCCTGGCAAGGGGTTTTAGGTTTTTCTGTATTTATGCCAACATCATTAATGATATGCTGTGGTGTGCAGGTGTGGGAAATCCATTAAGCCCAGAGAGGACCCGCATGCTGCTCGCTCTGAGGATCAATGTTCTGGCCAAAGGGTACAGTGGGATTTCTCTGGAAACCCTTCATGCCATGATCCAGGCCTTCAATGGTAAACTTCACCTGGACCTGCCAGTTTCACTAACCTCAGCTGACTCAGCTCACTGACATAATGCTTACAACTTTGTTTCAGGATTGGTATTAGGGGAGCTGACTGTCATATGATTCTTCTTTTGATTCCTCCAACTTTGTCCCTGCAGCCTCCTGCCTCTCCTTCGTCCCAGAAAAGGGAACAGTGGGTGCTAGTGGAGACCTGGCACCCCTCTCTCACCTGGCCCTGGGGCTAATGGGAGAGGGTAAAATGTGGTCTCCTAAGAGCGGATGGGCAGATGCCAAATATGTAAGATCAAAATTACTTTTTAATGTATGTTTTATGTATATGTATTAAAGCAATAATTGGCTTAATGCTGAAGATGTGCCTTTTGCTTGTGATAGTGAAAGGTTGCAAGGTCCAATAGGAAAACATGTTTGCTTTTTGATGACCCTCGACCTTTTACATGTTATTTTCTCCTTTCATCTCTGGCCAGGTCCTGGAGGCCCATGGACTGAAGCCAATATCACTAAAGCCTAAAGAGGTAATGTTTAAAACCAACCCCACTCCCGTATTTGCTTTGCCTGTATTAAAGAAACCACCCCAGGGTTCACAGGGAATTCACTGTGTTTTCTCAGGTACAGAATTCAGAAGATCGTAAACAGTGTTTACATAACAGTTACTCAGCACAATATAGTGGACACTGCATTGCATTCGTATTGACATCTCACTCTCTGTTGTCACACAGGGCCTTGCTCTGATTAACGGGACCCAGATGATCACCTCTCTGGGAGCAGAGGCCGTGGAGCGAGCCCTGGCGATCGCCCGGCAGGCCGACATCATTGCTGCTCTCACCTTGGAGGTGCTAAAGGGAACCACCAAGGCTTTTGACAGTGGTGAGCAACAGCGGTGGTGGTTAACACAGTCACAAAACTTGATGGAAGTCCTTTCCTTGTTCATCCTTTCTCATTTTCTTGTCTCCTCCTGTACAGACATCCATATGCTACGGCCCCACCCAGGTCAGATAGAAGTAGCCCAACGCTTCCGCTCACTGCTGGACTCTGATCACCACCCATCCCAGATTGCAGGTCAGAGGACAGACCTGAATTCTAAAACAGACAAGTGGTAGAACATGGCTATAAACACATGGGAGCACTCTGCTATGGCCCGCCACTGTGCCACACCTCATAAGGAGATAGAATGGGTTAAATGCAGATAGTATATTTCCTCATAGGGCTCAATAAATTATAACTCTTGGTCATATTATGCCTGGATTGCACCCTTTAAAATCTGGTACTTACTGTATCTGATATTTTCCCAGAGAGCCATCGTTTCTGTGACAGAGTCCAGGATGCCTACACCATGCGATGCTGTCCTCAGGTAAACTTGAATAAAGTTTATTTATATATTCCAAAAGATCACAAGTTTGTCCCAGAGGGCTTTGCACTCTGTAAATCCTCTATCCTTAGATTCTCAGTTTGGAAAAGGAAAAAAAAAATTCTGTGGTCGATTCTCGTGCAGCAGATTCCATATGAGCAATGCAGTCCTGAAGCAGAGTATTGAGATTTTGAATGTAACTGTTTCTTCCTTTACACAGGTTCATGGAGTTGCCAATGACACAATAAAATTTGTCCAGAACATCATCAATACAGAGATCAACAGTGCCACTGACAACCCTGTATCCTTTGCTGACTTGCAAACTGGACGCTGAGTCTTTTACGTGAATCTAAATGTGCCACTTTTTGTCTCTGCACTCAAAACTGTAAATTGGTTCAGCCACAAATTGTAGGCTGTGCCTCAAATTGCATGTTGGGTTTTTATTGGAAATCGGTTTGCAATGTATTTTTCTTAACAGCTGTTCAAGATGGTGTTTGCGGAAAGAGGTGAGACCATTTCAGGTGGGAATTTCCATGGAGAATATCCAGCTAAGGTTTGTCACCCACAAAACATATTTTTGGAATTGCTTTTAGATTTTTGCTCTCCCCTCCAACATTGCCCCTTTCCTTTCCTGCAGGCTTTAGACTTTTTAGCCATCGCTGTCCATGAGCTGGCCTCCATCAGTGAGAGGAGGATCGAGAGGCTGTGTAACCCCTCTCTGAGCGAGCTGCCTGCCTTCCTCGTCAACGAGGGAGGACTCAACTCCGGCTTCATGATTGCCCACTGTACCGCTGCCGCTTTGGGTTTGTGTGAAATAACAATAATAAAATAGAGCATGTTAATGGAGTTATTAGGCGAGTTAATAGGTTTTAATACATATGAATTTCATTTTTTCATTATATTCACACACAATATTTTTAAACAAAATTATGCATTTTAAACATAATTTTAGCATATTTATCTGAATTTATGTCCTTTTTACTTAATTTTTTAGCATGAACCTTAAGTCTAATGTCCATTTTTTTATTCTGTGTCTAGTTTCAGAGAATAAAGTTTTATGTCATCCATCTTCTGTGGACTCCTTGTCCACTAGTGCAGCCACCGAGGACCATGTGTCAATGGGAGGCTGGGCTGCTAGAAAGGCCCTGAGGGTCATAGAGCATGTGGAGCAAGGTCAGATTCTTTCTTTTTTTGTATTTGCCTTTATTACTGCTTATAATATGGCAGTTCCTAGTAGGGTAATTGTGTTAAATTTTGAGTCACAAATGTGAACACAAAAATGGTGACATGGTGATACAGTTATTACATTTACAAGCTAAAATCAACTACTGCATAGTTTTTTTTATTGGCGGCACTATAGGCCTCTAAACTTACACAGGCAGCATGTAAAATACACATGAAACATGACTTAAGTGATAACACAATTACATAAGCTGCTTCCCAGATGAGTCACTTCATAGTAAATCAAACACTCGATATTAGTTCGAACAGCTTTTGTTAAAACGATCTGAAAATCACTCAGTTTTATGTGAGCTTTTAAATCAACATGAGGAAACTGCCTCTGGTTCAACCTGGCTAACTGGCCAGTTCCACAAATAAGTGCAAAGGTAACAGTGTTGGAAATCATGCCAGTGTACACCAACTACGGATAAAGCTGCATTGGCAAACATCTGCATGGTGGTAAATCAAGGCTCACCGAGTGGATACAGTGGTAAACCATAAAACTACTGAAAATAAATAACTGAATTAGTGCCTCCATTTCTTTACTCTTTTATTTTTTTTTACAAAAATAAGAAACAGGTAAATTGTTGCTGAATGTTGAAATAGACTGAAAAGCTAAAACAAACTGCTTTGAAAAATACAGATGGTTGTTAGCCTGCAGTAACTGTTTTTTGACCGTTAAACAGTGAATCTCTAATGTTACATGAAGAGTATTGTTAGGTTTGACAAGCCAAGTGATCCAGCTGCTCTACATGGATATGCAATATCCAGTTAATGTAATATTCTTTGGTGATTTTTTTAAATGAATGAAGATTACAATACTGTATATACACACATGTTGCAAAACTGACTGAATTTAATTGAGTGCTGATACCCCTTTTCAAATGTCCTTTAATATTTTCGGCATAAATTGATGTCATGTTTAATATTTCGTCTGGTCCCACACTTTGTGTAATCCATTTTATTGTGTCAAGCCAGCAGTGCTGACTACAGCGACACAGGACAGTAATTTACCATGCAAAGAGCAGTGACATCAGATGTTGTGTAACACTTAAATTCTGTGACTGAAATAATAATCACTAAAAAATTGATTCAATATGGAAACAATTTGAAGACATGGTATTTTATTTAAAGTGAATTTAGTAAATTAGTTAGCATACCAGTATTATCCACTTTGCTTAATCCAGTTGATGTTTTCTGTGATTAGTTCTTGCTATTGAGCTGCTGGCTGCCTGTCAGGGTATCGAGTTCCTCCGCCCACTTCGTACCACCACTCCACTGGAGAAGGTCTATGAACTTGTGCGCAGTGTGGTCAAGTAAGTCAAACAGATATGGTCAAGGTGCACAACTGTCATTCCACTGAAATGATGAATAAGATAGTTAATATTTATCCACTGTTCCACTTTTGACTTTCTTCTCTCTCTGTCGCTGCTGTTTTGTCATTAACAGGCCATGGATTAAAGACAGATTCATGTCTCCAGACATTGAAGCTGTTCACCGTCTACTACTTGACCAGAAGGCAAGTGCTGACTCTCTTGGAGTGACTATAAAATGTGTACACTGTCCATATATGTGTAAAATCAACATGGATAGACATAAAAGGGTAAAATGTTAAATTGTTCGTATTTTCAACTCAGGTGTGGAATGTGGCTCAACCTTACATTGACAAGTATCAGACAGAGTACATCCCAGAGTCCCGTCCCGTATCTCCTACTGCTTTCTCCCTGGAGTCTCCAGCATCCCAAAGGAAGCGTGTCCGTCATGAATGAATACATAACCCCGCCAAAGAATAATTTTTTTTGTTTATTTGTGTTTTTGCAAAAACTAAAAACATTATTGAGACATTTGTGAATTTGAATAAAAAACATCCTATGTTGTTGATTACAGAATGATTTGAAGATGCAATGTTTTGATCCCTTGTAGACCAAAGTCATGGTTTGATTCATAATTTGAGTTTTCAATCCTTGAAGAAATGTTGCTATCTTAAGAAATGGTTATACTGTATATATATATACACCCAATGGCCATTTTATTAGTGACACACATGAAATCTAATGCAATCCAGTACAACCGCCTAGCAATTCATTGTTTTTTATAAACATAATGCCCAACCCATTTGCAAACATGTGGAAGAATACTGGAAACCAATTTTATTGTAACATGTTCCAGTACAACACCACCGCTAACCACAAAACATATGGAATTAACGCTTGTCAGAAAGTCAACCCAAACTGGCCTAGCTTTGTAAAAGTTGATTATGTGGCAAACCTGTTATACTGGTTTGCATTAGTTTGTATAGGTTAACCTAATGTAGGGGCCAGGGAGTGTTTATTTCTTTAAAAGATAATTGGGTGTTGAACTTGCGTTGTATTTATCTTAACTTTTGTTGTCCCTCTAATTTAACATATCTAATTTAGCTGTTACTGCCGCATGACTACCTCAGCCATTGCACCATTTTCATATTAATTCTTTTTGTAATGATGTAGCACAAACATTACGAGAATAATTTTTTGTCACGTGAAATCTTAAATGATTGTCAGTTCAAACTTAGAAAATAAAACAAACACAACAATAAAAATTATTTAAAGCTGCATTCTTTAATTATGGCATGATGATGTCAGTCCTGCTTCTTCTCACTATTGTTCAGAAAAAGTTCTCTTAAATTTGGAGTCATGCTGCCTTCATTCGCCCTGCACATTGTACCCTAGGGAAGTAAGTTTAACAGAGGTCTTTGAGTCCAGATTAACAGCACCTACCTGTGTGGGCTAAGCAGCCACTCTGACATCTTAAGGTATAGTGAGGTAAAAAAAAAACAACGAAAAAAACCTGAAGAAGATAAAGTGGTATGTCATAGATCTGTAAATGCAGCTTTCATCAATAAATTCAAAGGTTACACAAACAACTCAAAACAGATAGTAGGGGGCAGAAGTCTGCTGTACACAGAAACAGTACAATGTTACAGCGCAGACTTCATTATGTGCTTAATTGAATTTGGTGCCACTCCAAGTTTTGTGTAGTATGTAGTTGTGTAATGTAGTTTTCTGCAGTGACTTGTGGACTTTGCAAAGGTTTATCACTAAAATACGGGCCAAAATGTGTTTCCACAGAAACAGCAATCATAGGAGGCTTAAGGACAGTAGTGTCTGATTAAACACAGTGAAATATTAGCCACGGGTAACACCAGGACAAAAAAAAATCTCACTTGGCTACAGTTTAAGGACAAATTTTAAGTGTTCATAACATTTAGTAACCCCTGCGCAAAAAATAAAGGTTTAGATGCTTAGATCCTTATCAGAATACACCGAGAAACCCTAAATCTACAGGGGAAAAAAAACTACCTTGAAAAAATGTGCACTGTTGCTCTTTCAAAGACAAAGGGGATGGTCACACCAAATATTTTTAATTTATGTATTGACTATTTACTGCAATTTGGAAGCAGATAAATGAAACTGTTTCATGGCATTATCTTTGATAGCATCCACACGTTATTGTTATTACCTAAAACCTTTGCGCAGTACTGTATGTTTGCTAGTCTAAATGTTCTTAAATGGCACACCAAGACTGACGCGACAGGAAGCACGTGTCTAGGCCACAGTCACGGGATGTTCATGTTGATAATCAAAACAGTTGAAGAGTAGAAAACAGCAGAAAACAAACACCTAAATGTTCTGTCCAACGTTCTAAACGTGATAACTAACCCGTTTAAGTAAAGAAAAGATCTCCTTCGAGCCGGATTCGAACCAGCGACCTAAGGATTTCAGCTGTATAGCCTCTACAGTCCTCCGCTCTACCAACTGAGCTATCGAAGGTGATGTAGTAAATTGTATCTACAGTATGGTATTTAACGAGTGAAACACTATATAACGCCTCTTCATGTGGTCGTTTCGTTGGTCCATTGATCTATTTGTTGCAGTTAGCCCCAACATCTGGCTAACGGCTATAACATGAGATCAATTAGTACCGAGCGTTCGCTACCTAACCAGCTACATTCAGTAGCTAAAGGTTTAGTAGCTAACTTAAGATGCCGCTGCGCCACCTGAACGTCTCACTGAAGAAACAAGTCCGTCTGTTGCTACAATTTTCAACAAAATCTTTAAAAATGAAGTTAGTTTTTTCAAGTCTCGTGTTTTGAAGCGGATTCAGCTAATGGTGGTGCTGAAGCTACCTGTGCGTTAGATTCGATACCTGTGGCTTTCGCGCACGATGCAGCTGAAACAAAGACCGGAAAAGTTTAATTGTAACCGTTGTCACTTGTTGCTGCGATACAAACCAGTCTACTGTTAGACGGAAAGACACATCAGTGAAGTCTGCAGCCTTGGTCAGTTGAATTACACATTCACTTTCCAGCTACACCTAGGTTGTGCGTGTATTTGTAATGTGCACTTGCAAGGAACCTGAGATGTGCTGCTCAGACCTGAGACAGCGTTGAACGCATCGGTTATCCTCCAGCTCACACAGGAGAGCAGGTAAGTAAAGACTCCATGCCTGAGGCCATATCCGAGTAAAACCATTTGAGACTGACTCCTTAACAGTTACTGTAACTGTGATTAGCAATAATAACTGCAATTAAACGGTCCAAAATAGTTCTAAAAGCAGTGATTACAGTGGTTGTTTCTAGGGACAAATTAGACATCAAAGTTAAACACCTTGAAGACATTTGAACAGAGGTCACTGAACACGAAGCAGTTAAGCATGTCTTATCATTGCTGCCATCTCCTGCACTGCCCTTAAAAACAGGAAACACTACTTGTTATGTTTGCGAAGGGTTTTATCTCTTTAAGGCTGAAAACACTTTGTTGTTGCTGATAGCTGATGTGGCCAACATAGTGCTGATGGTTAACTGTAAAGATGTGAAGTAAAAACGCATTGTACTTTAGAGGTGGAGTGGATTAAAGTGATCATTGCACATCAAGATAACTGCATTTTACTGTAAAAGAGATGTATCTCATTCAGGTTTTGCTATGGAACACCAAAACTGACAACCCTACCAGGTTGCAAGTAACTGTCTTACTTTTTACTGTTATACATCCCTTTGATAGACAGAAGGATAAAATCTCTGAAAAATATTTCCCCATTGCATTTCACAGATGAAAAGCAGGTAAATATTTCATATGTGAACATGGGAGGGAAATACAGAAGTTTTAGTTTGCGATTGGGAAGGTTTTTGTATTTTACACTTTAACCTGATGCTATTCAACATGACTTAATCGATGCAAAAGTACATTATGTTTTCAATCTAGTCTGCCAGAGGATGCACTGGCAGACCTCACCGGAGGGAACGTCGTAAACTGCCACACAAAGAGATCGTACATTAGAGTGAGACAGGTACATTGCTGTTTATTATAGAAGAATTGCTTAACTGAAAGATCTGCTTAACTGAATATCTCAACATACCAGATACAGTTATGATATTTCCAGAGGCAAGTGCATTGATCGCATCTTTCTGTATATTGCTGAACGAGGAGATTATTAAACTGAGTGAATGTTGTCTTAGACCCAAAACTGAACCCTAAAGACCTAGAAGATGCTTTGTATTTCTTTAATTTGTGTAAAACTGCAACCGTTTATATTTAGGAAGAGTGCAAAAAATTATCAGTTGTTCTTTAAAATTAAATCAAATAATTTACCACTAGGTGGCAGTAGTCCCCCATTTTTATTATGGACTCGGCACCCCCTCACAGTACTATATGTTGAGATATTATGTCTTGATGATATATAAATCCTTATCTGTTTTGTATACACAGCAAAATATTGCAGACAAATAAAACCCAACATTCATAGTGAGTATAACTTAAAAACACAATAACACACACTGTACTCTGACACCTGAGATGAAAACTGACCATGATAATGGTGAAGTTAATGCAGAGAGGTTCACTTAATGTAGCCTCTGTTGTCTGAGAGTAATGTGATCCTTGTTTGATTCTCTGATTTCTGAAACCCGAGACAAACTCTAGCTGCACACACTGTGGCATGCCAGCCCCAAGCACAAGACATGCCATCTGCAGAATAAGTCCCCAGACTCACTAAATCCACTGTTCATTCACAAGAAAGGGAAAGTACAAAATGAGAAGATATTAGTATCAGTAGCAGAAAAATGAGACCAAGAAAAGTATCTTACTCTTACTATGAGTGCATAAACACAGACTTTGGACACAACCAAAGCATTTGTGCCATCTTGCACTGTGAACACAACAGCCACAGCCACTTGTTACTTTGCAGATTAAGATTTACATTAAAAAACTATTGTAATTTTTATAAAATGTGATGCAGGGTTATAGATTCCACAACCCATCAGCAAAACAGACAATATTAGTCTCATATCAGCCCATAGCTACATATAAATGTTTGCACATAAACACACACATACATCAATAATTGAAGTCCAATAATTTAATACACACAAAAATATAATTCCATAAAGGACCACTGTGTATTATGAGTACTTTTACTTTTATGTATATTTTTATGCATATTTTCCTGTTGTCAGTGTTTTTACTTGCAGTAGCGTATCTTTACATGTTGTAACTTTAACATAAGGAAAGGATCGAGAACTTCTTCCAGCACTGGGAACAGGTCATTCAGACAGAAATCAGTGAGTGTCTCAAGCAGCAAAGTCACAACAATAATTACTTTCAGTCAGGTTTTATTAAAGGCTTGTTGGCTGCTCTCTGTACATCTAAGATATATTCATCTTGTCCTGCCCTGTCTGACAGCGAGGCAGTATGTTACATGCGTGGGTGCTCCCACACACAGTGCATTACAAGAAAGTGGAGACAGACATGGAGCCTGAAGCAGGGTCGCACTGGTGAGGTAGCAAATATTCCTCTTACAAGACAGGCAGGCCCCAGTATCCACAGATCATCCAGGGGTAGCTACTTAAGTCCCCTCTGCAAGCCCCCTCCTCACCCACCTGAGGTAAAGGAATGAAGGGTGGATCTTCAACACATGTTTCTAACGATCAGTATAATAGATGGCTTCACAACACAAACATTATTGTTATCCTCGTGCCAGCTTTCAAAGGTTGTAAGGCTTTTTCGCAAAATCTTTTTCGTTGAATTGTATTTAAAAACATCTAATTAGCATAATAAGTGCAATTTCATATATGTAATAGAAAAGTTTTCTCCTAAAGTTTCAGCGCAGAACAACCAGAAGGTGTCCTCACAATTAACAACTGCCAGACGTGTGCTTTCCAAGGCCACATCCTCACGGGCCATGGCTTTTTGAAAGGGATACACCCGTAAATTTGCATCATGATCTTTGATCAAGATCAGTAACATTAGCTGTTGCCACCTGCTTGGCTGCAGGTTTGCTTTTTCGACTATCACTTATCAGATACACAAAAGAAGCTCTTGCACCTGTGGATTTAAAAAGTGTTACTGTTTCCTCTTCCACTGTTAATGATACTGGTTACTGGTTTTTCACTTATTCGTGTCATGTGGTGGACGATGTGACAAAGGTACACTTTAGCCACCTGTGGGTCTTCCCTTCACCTCCCACAACACATTGAGAATAAAATGGGACACACATCCACCTGTCTGGCTTTTTTATGAAGGTGAAATTCCCACAGTTCCCTCTGTGTCCACTCTTGCCATTAATTCAGGCTTGTGCTCAGTTCATCCACCGAGTCCTTCCTGTTGCAGTGAGAGAGCATGTTAAAAAAGAGTATAAACTTCCAGAGGTTTCTGGACAGAGGAGGCTGCTGAAGAAAAGTGTGTGTGGGCGTGAGGCATTTGCTCTGCTCAGTAACAACTAGAGCCTTTCCTCTGTCTTTAATTCAAATGAATACCTAATGGCATTAATGCCAAATGGATTACATCATGGGAAAAGTTGCATTTCAGAACTAATATTTACACAATGCAGCCCCTGTTTCATTCTTTTGTCATTACAGATGAAACCATCTGTTGAAATGCGGGCGAGGGCTATGTTATGGCTAGGAACAAGCAGAGAGATAGCAGTGATAAACGTCATAAAAATGGAAGCTAGTGAAACTGGCGACAGAGGGGTGTGTTGAGACTTCTGTTTAAATGCCTAGCCCTTGGGCACGGCACCCACCGTCCTTGCCTGGAGCATGTCTGGCTTTTTGTCTGGCTTTTACAGGAGAGTAGACAGATTACTTGCAAGGGTTGAGATGGTTCAGTGAGCTGAAGGTACTAGATGACATGGCAACATGGGGGGGGGGCATATCCTTTTACAGTCTGGAAATAACACAGACTAGAAGCAGTGGAACGGCCCCAAGACTGTCATGTTATCGGGTCGTTAGATGACGAAGCAAAGGCAGCGCCACTGGTTGTGGAGGTCAAACTGTCACAGGCAGAGAAGCAATATAATAATAATAATAATAACACATTTCATCCCTATATTTCACATTACTGCACTAATCCCTCTGACTGGAATGTCATATCTGACCTTACATTCATAACTGCATTCATCTGCAGGCTTCAAAGACGAGGGAGGGTGTTAGCAGGACTACCTCTCAGCCATGTCCAGTTTTCCAATTACCAATTACCCATTTTTCACTTTGCATTTTGCACAGATAAAGAAGATGTAACGTGTTAATGCGTGAGTTTTAGAGGTACCGATGGATAGATTTTGTTGGACAGAGCTAGACATTTCCCCCTTTTCAATTCTTTATGCAAAGCGAAACAGTTCCTGGCAGCAGCTACACATGTACTATACAGACATGAGAATAGTGTCAGTACTTCAATCTAACGCTCTAAAAATGCGAATAAGTGTATTTCCCCTATTATCACATTAGTGATACAGCTCAGTAGGTTTTAAGATGTGTAACAAAGAAAAATAACAAACAGCTGGAGTTAAAGAAAGTGTTTATAATGTGCCTTGCTTTCATCCTACCAGGGGAATACACCACAGACTGGCCAAGATTAGACATCCTTCCTGCTGCATTTTTCATGGTGACTCCTGGGATTTGAGGCTTGAAAAACATGCAAGTGATGTAGAAAGAGAACAGCTCAAGGTGCGTCGCCCCTCGGATCGCCCCGGCGGATCATCTGGAGACGACCGGAATAACCCATGCAAATCGAAAAACACACAGACGTGAACCCTGTCCCCTTTAAAGAGAGAAGAGGCCGCCACTGTGACGAGTCACAGTATTCCAGGAATGTCCCGATCCGTCAAGGCCGGGATGCCTTAGGGAAGAGACTGAGAGTGCTCATGACCCCCCCCCAACCCCCCGCCTTTAACATGTACACGCACATATGAGAAGATGATTCATATGACAGGCTGTATTCATAGCGAGAACAGATTAGTCCTGGCCTCATGTATTCACAGGTATGATGTATGCTCTCACTGACACTGTCCCCTTTTCATTTTCACTTATCTGACTGTCTGTCAACTCCTTTTTTTCCTCACACTGTCCACACTGTAAGGCTTTTACATGCGATATGTATGAAACATCTTGTTAGCCACAGGCAAACCCGCCTATAGTATATACCTTTTTTGTTGAAATAGCTCTTTTTACCCATTGCGATGATATCACTGTCAAAGTAAGAAAAAAAAGTGAGCAGCTGGGTGAATACTGGGGTCAAGGGTTGCGTGACCCCCTCAGGTCTGGGGCTGTTGTCTGACGAGGCAGGTAATACATGGTTAATGAGCGGCAGTTAGAAATAAGTGGTGATGTGTGGCAGGAATGCAACACAGCCGCACACTTGTCAGTCTGTGCTCGAGTGCTTGGGTGGTTTGTGGAGGCAATCCAAATGTTTCAGTTATTGTTTCAGACTATCAACAGGCCTTTTCTGCTCTGAATCTTATGCCAACTTATTTCTCCTCGAGGAATGCAGAGGAGTTAAAGCTGCTTCAGAGTAAAATATACATTTATTGGTTTGAGGCTACCTACAACTACCCTATGTGTTTAATAATCCTCATCCTTTTAGATGACTACAACATTAGAAGAAAAAGACCTTTTTAATATACAGTTTATGCAAAAAAGGTCTGCCAGAAATAGTTTGTTGTTATTGCTTCATTTATTTATTTTTTCAGTCTGATTTAAGGAATCAGAGGGGGAGGGGTGTGGGAAACGACCAGACGAGGGCGGTGCTAACCTCCTCATATTCCCAAATGTCAATGAACTATCCACAGCAAAGTTTAAGCCTGAAGTGTGTGGGATGGAATAATGTAAGGATAATGACTGCAGAGCTGCTGGATTATAATAGTGAAATTTTCAGCCATGACGGGGAGGAATAATGTTACGGACCAGTCAGTTGTGTTTCTTCATTTCTGCGTCGTAACTGTTTGTTAGTCAATTTTATATCACAAAGGAATGTTGGATTATTATTAACAAGTGGGTATCCTTGCATCAGGCTCTTCAACGAGTCTTTCATTCCTGCTTTTGCCGATTAACGCAGCTCCTTCAGAATGGGACTCTGGACTTTACTCATCATTTTCCTGGTGTGCACATCCTCTCCTCTTTTAGCCGGTGAGTGTGAACCTGTGCGACTTTTACGCACGCACTTTCTGAAGATGTGAATTTAAAAAAGAAACAAGCGTTGCGCGCGGTAGTTTTTGGGTATTCCGTGTATGCACGTGCTTCGCAGCATCACAGGCGCACACATTTCCAGACGGGGCGTTGGGTGAAGCGGGAACCGAACTCGCAACCTATGCAGAGTTCTTAAAGGCACCGCCGTGCTCATTGTGAAACGAAAAAAGTCTGTGAGAAAAATCTACTCTTCTGTCACCTTTACAAGGATTGCACTAAAAACAAATGCACGTTTTCTCACCAGAAACGTCTCGAGGTAAAGATCCAGCTGCGGGGAGCAGCTGTTCCGGCCGAGCCTGTAACCCTCTCATGGGTAACTTGGCCCAGGGCCGAGTGCTGAGCACCCAGTCGGTCTGTGGCTCCAACACTTCGGAGCCCTACTGCTTCTACAAACAGATGGCTGCCCCTCGCAGAAGGGAGTCCTGCTCGGCGGCAAAATGTAGCAAGTGCAGCTCTGCCATCCCCGCCCAGGCGCACCCTCCGTCTGCCATGAGCGACTCGTCTTTCCGCTACCCCGACACCTGGTGGCAGTCTGCCGAGGGGGTGGCGGAGGAGACGCTCCAGTTGGACCTGGAGACTGAGTTCCTCTTCACCCATCTCATCCTGGTGTTCCGCTCCCCCCGCCCCGCTTCCATGGTGCTGGAGCGCTCCCAGGATTATGGGCACACATGGAAGACCCTCAGATACTTTGCCAGGGACTGTGAGGAGGTGTTCGGCCTGGCAGAGGGCTCATTAGACGTGGAGAGTGGGGCAACATGTACCTCCAAGTATTCATGGGGGTTTCCTTGTACCAGAGGAGAGGTGAGTGCAGTGGAGAGAGAAGCTTTTTCTGTTTTGTTTTTTTTTTGTTGTTGTTTTTTTACATGTGGTACATTAGGGCATTGACAAGTGGTTTTGACAGTGTTGCATGACAGGGCAATGTTTCAGGCCCAAGTGAAAATACAAGCTACTTCTGCGGGTAAATCACGTTACTGTAATTGAGGAAATAAACCATGAGGTTTAACTTCACAGAAAGTTTGTGGGCCGTAATTACCTCCCAGCCCTATAACCTTCACTGAGTTAAAATTTGTGTGCGGCCAGTAATGAGAAATCTGTGATTTGTGAAGAGGAGATGCAGCTCGGATGAAGCTTTAAAGGACGATGAGATGATTTCAGTACTGGACTGTGGTTTTATTTCTGAGATCTGAGAGTGAACACATCAAAACACGCTGCCAAACATTCCCCCAGCCCTTCACAGCAGTAACACTCACCATCTGCTCTGCTCTTGTTGTCCATTCACTGGCACCAAGATGCTCTTTATCACACAAACCACTCAACAGTTGACCAAGCTTTGTAAACTGATCTCCTCTGATGGCCTGTGGGAGACTTTTTATTTTGTTAGGCTGTTCTTCTAAGCTCCAAACTGCTTTGATAAGCACGGGTAGAATATCGGTGGTCACTTTTACCTCTGATCTTCTCCCAAAGCATTTTTTGGCCCTGCTGTAAACCAACTACAGCTAATTCGTGAAACATTCATTCACATAGATGGCGTCAGATAGAGACTCTCACTGGCCAGCAAAGATTTGTTTTACTCCAAAGTGCCTCAGACCTAGGTTGGGAGGTTCTGGTTGAATGTCTGAGTGAATATATGGTTTTGACTGATCTCATAATTGCAGTGTATTTGCAGCAAGTATGTGTCTCACCACAGTTTGTCAGCTCCCTCGTGTAAGCCCCTCACCCATCATAATTAGTGTCTCTGTTGCTCAAGGCTCAAAGACGCCCCCAAAATGTTGTTGTGTAAAAATGGATTTCGGTAATAAAACAATTCTGTAGACATCACACTCAGTTTAAACTCTCTGCCCGCAGCAATGAGCTGAAGTCAACACACAGCCACTCCAAACTCAAACTTCTTAATGCAAATGAGAATCACTTTCCTCGTCAAGTGCAACAATTTTGCAGTAAATCCTCTTGTTGTTGACATGTACTCACGAACCAAATGGTGTCCCTGTACGAAATACATTCATTATGATACAACACTAAGTCTCCCTTGTGTACAGTACAAATGGACAATGCAAGATGTATTAAGTATGGATTGTTGACTAAAAGTTAAAATAGCATGTTTTCCATTTCAGTAACAATCATGTGTGGGCACTTGGAGGTGTTGGTTTAAAAAAAGGTAGTAATTCCCAAACAGGAAATTTTGGAGACATATGTTCACCCTACAGTGATACACAGAACTGCTATGAGATTATGAATAACAGTTCTCTAAACTTACTGATGGGGACCATTTGTCCATGTTTACATTGGAGCTTATTGTAAATATCTTAAAATATTTAAAAAGCGTGAAAGGCGTACCAGATGGATGCCTGTTTTTTATTTGGCAGACCATGAAAAAGAGAAACTGACGTAATTTATATTTTTGTCATGGTCTGTTAGTGTCTCTTAAGATCTTTTTTTCACTTTTTAGAGAGGCTTTTATAGGTGAAACAACACAAGATTTGAGTCTCCTTTTTGTGTCCTGTCCTTCACTTTCCAGGTGATCTATCGGGCCTTGTCTCCCTGGCAGTCAGTGGATCCCTATGGACCAGCAGCTCAAGACCAGCTCATGATCACCAACCTGAGAGTCCGTCTGCTCCAGCGCCAGCCGTGTCCCTGCCTGGCCAAAGATCCTGGCGCTGCTGCCCTCCCCACGGACCATTACGCCATTTATGATTTTATTGTCAAAGGCAGTTGCCTCTGCAATGGACACGCTGACCACTGTGTTCCAGTGAGGGGCCAACCCACCCAACAGAAGATCAGTAACATGGTGAGCTATTTTGAGCTGGATTCTGTGACCATGCAGTTTGCAGGTGCACAGTGGTCCTTCAAAAACACTCTTGTACAGTTTGTTCTGTTGTGAAAATGTGCTCAGATGTTGTGTCTTGCTGATGCCTGCCGAAGGCTTCTGTTTGTCTCCATTTCTGTTGCTGTGGTGAGATTGGGAGTAGAGGGATTGGGGTTTTGTTCCCACCACTCCCTTGTTACTCAGCTGTGCTCTGGTATGTGCCGCCGAGGGTTGCAGTGAAGACTGGATGTTAGGCCATAGCTTTGCCTAGCATCACAGGGATTTAAGGATGTGGAAACCTTAATTATGGTATTCAGCCTAATGCTTTAACAACCCATAGTCTCTGTCATGTTATTCTCTTTACTGTAAATGGAGAACAGAAGCACTCATTTAATTTCAACATGGCCTGAGGGCTGTAAACAAGTTACCCAGGCAGTAATAAGCTGCACACCATGTAAACACTGTGATTATGCATATAGATGTTCATATATTGCAATACTTAAGAAGGAAAATCATTAAACACATGTATCTTGTAGGTGTGAGGCTGTTTGAGAGCCGCATAAATGGAAAGAGTAACATCTGCATGCAGACTGCAAACCACAAATGTGTTTAAATGGATAATGTTTCGATCCCAGTTGAATCTTTGTCAAGCCAAAAGGTTTAAAAATTGTCCCATCCACTTGAATGGGAAAGTGGTGTCAGACTTTTGGACCCCACTGTCTGAAGAACACACAATGAAGAAATAATTACAGCTGAGGAGTGGGAGTTCAGTGCAATATAACACAATATGCAGTATGTCGCAGTACTGCATTGAGATACAATAAAATAAGTAAGTAATGGTTTACCTTCCGTCTGTTGTGTTTGCCTGGCAGGTCCATGGCAAGTGTGTTTGCAGGCACAACACAGCCGGCGACCACTGCGAGCGCTGCGCACCTCTCTACAATGACCGGCCCTGGCAAGCTGCCAACGGCATCGTCGGGACGCCGCACGAGTGCCAGAGTGAGTGATGGGGCAGCAGAGTCAAACGCAGAGCAGAGCACGCATCACTTTCACATGGAAAGAGAATGTCATGTCATAAATCATACGTAACCTTTCAGAGCCTGCCGCTTGATTTATTCATCAAGCATGTATGTTGCAGTTCCTCTTTTCATGTCAGCTACTGTAAGAGTTGTCACTGCCATCACTCGATGTTGCCTGATCAGCTGAGCAAAGGGAAAATATCTCATGCTGTCTGTCATCGCGCATGTCCATCCAAACACAGAGTGCAAGTGTAACGGTCATGCCAAGAACTGTCACTTCAATCGTGGCCTGTGGCTAGCGATGGGGCGGCGGAGTGGTGGCGTGTGTGACGACTGCCAACACAACACGGAGGGCCGTCACTGCCAGAGCTGTAAGAAGGGTTTCTTCAGAGACCCCAGCCGTCCAAAAACGGCTCCTGACTCCTGCAAACGTAAGGCCCTGTTTTTTTCCTCAGAGTGTAGCTTCTTTATTCCTTTAACGCTAACTCTTTCGGGGTGAATGCCTGCTGAGAATTCCAATTAAGATGTGCTGCCTTTTGATATTTTGGGGGCAGTAATGGAAATGTGATTTTTCTCTTGACCCCCCAGATTAAAGCAGATTGAATTCTCTGTGATAAGGATATTTTCCCCCAGCATCATTCTTAGTCACTGTGATAAGATAGTAAGATGACTACAGTCCGCTCCTTAAGCGAGAATGATGGAGACTTTACTGTTTTGGAATGTGACTGTAATTGCAAACAATGAAGGTATTTCCCATGGTCCATGCGAGCACATTTTTCCCATTCTTGGCCTTTCCCCCCCCAACCAGACATGCTGCAGCATTTTTAAGAGCAAACATGCCGTTTTTGGAAACAGATGAAGCAAGTCTTCAACAAAAGTCAATCTGTCAGCACGAGGGAGCATAAGGCGGCGAGTCTGACAGTGTAGCGAGGGAGTGATTTACTGTTTGTTTTTGCTGCAGCTGCTTAAAGCATGTTGAGTACATATGCCCGGTTTGTTGCTTGTTACAGGAGGATGATAAAATACGTTTAACTATTATGCTGTCATGGGAGTTCACTGTGTACACACTAAATATGTTTGTTTTTGCCTAGTGTCCTTGCATACTTTCATGTGCACAATGTATACTGCCTGCTCTTAAGTGTCTGCCAGAAAAGGAGAAATGTCTTCTGCCTCGTAGACAGAGGTGTTAACATGCGGTCCCCTTGTTCTGTCCAGCCTGTTCCTGCCACCCTGTAGGCTCTGTCCTCTCAGGTGGTAGCCCTCTCTGCAACCCCAGCAGCGGGGAGTGCATGTGTAAGCCCGGTGTCGGAGGCCCCCGCTGCGACAGCTGCATGATGGGATACTGGGGGCTTCATGAATACGGCTGCCGTCCATGTGACTGCACAGGGGACTGTGATCCCTACACTGGTGACTGCATTTCTGGGTGAGAGCCAAGACTTAATCATATATATATTAGAACATATAAAAATGAATAAAGTGATGCACGGTGTAGAGTGCAATCTGGAATATTAACACTGAGTGGAGCCCTGGATCTGACTGGTTTCTACCTCTGTGCCGCAGCTCAGACGCGGAGGTCTTCTATACAGTCGCTGGCCACACGGGACACAGCAGCAATAATAGTGAGACGACACTCTTTAGATTAGAGGAGCTTTTCTCTGCACTGCACCACTCTGGTGAGTCACAGGTCATATCACACTTAATACACTGCACGCTCATCAGCCCACATAGATAAAAATGCAGCTGTTTTGATCTCCATCCAAATCCATACACATGGATGAAATGATCTGCATTAATCTTACTGATAATGTTTCATTTTTTTCCAGAGAAATGTGAATGTGTAGAAGTAACCCTTGGCAGCCCGAAACTCTTCTGTGCTGCAGAGTATGACTATGGTAAGCAATATTTGACACAGTACAGGGATTCAGTACTGACCTCTGCAGCACCTTTATACCCGGCAGATCTGTTTGTAATGAACATTATAAAATGCTGGTGGGGTTGTTGGGACCTATGGATTTTCTTCTGTAAATAAACACAATTCCAGTTTATACTCACTCACCAAATCACATTAGGTGTATCATTAAACTCTAACAAACTTGTTGAACTTTCTTCCTCCTAAAATATTTTAAAAGAATCTTGAAACCACTTCTTTAAATCTTAGACATGTGTTTAAGAAACGTGTCTAGTTAGCATGGATTGTACATTGTAATTTGCAGTTGTTGGCGAATTTGTTGAATGCGTGACTGATTGATGCATTTCCTCTGCAGTGCTGGTGGTGAAGGTGATGTCAGCTCACGATAAAGGCTCCCATGCAGAGGTGGAGGTCAAGGTCAGGAAGATCTTGTACCAGAACCCACAGATGAAGATCCAGAGGGGAAGTGTCACCCTGTATCCAGAGTCCTGGACCATCCAGGGCTGTACCTGTCCCATCCTCAACCCAGGTCAGCTGCGGCCAGTACCATTGAGAATCTTTACTGCTCACGATGCATTAGCATTTTAATAATTAGTCGACTCTTGATTTGACAACCTACCAGCTTTGTGCTGAATAGAAAATCACTCCTCAAAGAGACTTTGAGTGGATGCCAGTGTCCTAGCATCACTCATTTGGATTAGACATTTACAGTTTAAAAATTAGAGCCATCTCTCTGTTGTAGGACTGCTTCAAATCCAACACTTCACGATAATCCTTTCTGGCAACATTCACCCAATCCTGCCACCACAGCACAGTAACTCATTGATTAAAGTTGTATAATAATGTGCTCTCTTTTTACAAGTAATTCCCACTGTGATTTTTCTCTCGTTCTGTGTGTTTTAGTGACAGAAGTCTTGAAATTCTCGGTTGTGCTGCTCTGCCTTCTCAATAGGATCTGAGTACATAGTGGCTGGTCACGAAGACTGGAAGAATGGCCGACTGATGGTCAACACCAAGAGCCTCGTTAAGCCATGGAAGTCAAGCCTGGGACGCAAAATCCTCCACATCCTCAGGAAAGACTGCGGCCGGCGGTAGGGCCTCGCCCACAATTGCAATGGACAGAGGGATGGAGAGGCGGAGGATCAGAGCTGTGACATTCAGAGGATGTTTTGGACGAGTGAAATAATGGGTAAGATGAACACAGGAAATGCCTACTGCAGGAGTTTCACCGTGTCTTTGTTTTTCCCAAGAACAGAATGCAACAGTACTGTGGTTGTTGTAAAATAGAGGTAGAAATAAGCACATGCTGTGAGCACATATCTCACTGGACTGCAGCCACTTGAGAATCCATCCAAGACAACAAAAAGCAAGCCTTGAAGACCTTCATCCAGACAAAGCTATGATATGCCTCATGTCATTATTCTTTCCAGATTATTTATAAAACAATAAGGAGTACATGTTAAATAATCAATTACACTTTTATTTCCTGGCCAAAAGTCACTGTCAGAGTTTATGAGCCAAAACAGCCATGTGTCTTTCACTGAGAGCTCTTTGCTTTGAAATCCCGCAAAGGGCCCCGACTGAATTATTCTCGTCGCCACTCACATATTGGTGATAAATCATGAATGAATCAGTACCAGAATGTGTGAGTGTGGAAGTGTGCATATGCCTGTTGTCCTTGGCAGTGAGTCTGGGACAGTGCAGGTCAGAACAAGTAACTCCTGTATGAGGAGAGAGGATGAAAAAAAAACATTAAAGGAATCAGGCGGCTTAATCGGAACAGCTCTGTTTTGCTCTGGCACACCGGCCCGCCTGCTGTCTGACGAGAGCAAAACACACACCGCTCCACCCTCTCCGGTCTGCAGTACATGCAACCGGCTAAGAACACTTGGGATTGAGTTTGCTCTTACAGCTGGCTCGGTTACAAGAGCGGATCATTGTCAGGTTGCTCAAGTCTGACTCGATTCTGCCGGGATTTTGTGCTGTCCTCAGAAGACCTACTTCCAAATGAGGAGGATTCGCTTGAGAGGGCCTCTCCGAACCCGACCCTGCAGGAGCCCAGTGTGTTTGTGAGAAAGAGAACACGCATTCTCTTAACATATGTTTCTCTTTTTGGCCTGTGACTCCTGCTGCCCCAAAATAAATATGTATTAAAAGCCCGGGTACACGTTGACATCGCAGTGTATCCGATCCAGAGTCCACCAGAGCCATTTTTGAGCTAGGCCCGGTTAAGAATAGGCCTGGACTGCTGTCTCCAAGGAGAAGGACAAACTGTGTGAGGAGACACGATGCATTCCTCAGTCATAACATCATCGCCCGTGTCCTTGTCCCAAAGACTTTACCAAAATAAGAGAAAATGGGCAGGAAATTTTCTTATAAAGGACAAAGTAGTGATTCAAGGTGCATGAATGTACCCTGACGTCAGTGTGTTAAGTGTAATGCTATTTCTGTGTGTCCTATATGTTCCTTTTTTTTTCCATCTAAACTGCATAAACTCCATGTCAGTGTGCTCATTCTTAATGCTTCTGGGAAAAGTCTATTTCATTCCTCTGGTCACATTATGCTGAAGCATGAGGCTATGAATAGTCTGATGTGTCTTCCTGTAACACTGTCTAGTAGAGGTGGGCGACTGATGATTGACCCGTGTTTTCGTACCGCCCTCCTTTGGTTAAAAGAGAGAAACGCACTTCTACATGGTTAAAAATTTGAGGCTGAGTTGCTCCTTTATTACACCCAGTGAAAACGAATGCAGTTTAACTAATCAGTTTTTGTTAAGACTGTTTCAGAGATGTTGATTTAACTTTTTTATTTTCTGCATTAGTGTTAGCTGGGTGTACCTAGTAAACCTGCCACTGAGTGTATACCATTAATGTAACGAGTATGTGAAGCTGTAAGATTGCTGCTAGTATATACAAATATGGACACAGCATTCAATGCAAGATTTATAACAATTTATTTCTTATAAAAACTGCCTCAAATTAAAATAGAGCAAAGAAATATATAAATATAAATGAAGCAGAGCATTATAGGTGACGTGTTCACCAAAAGTTTTTCTTCCTTTGCTCATATATATATATATATATATTTTGCACATTTCCTAGAAGCAGTGCATTGAAATATAACTAAAATAACAGAAAACACGACATCTCTTTAAAGATATGCCCTTTGTCTGCTGGCTCAATCCTTTGGGAAAAAACAAACTATAAGCTACTGCCATGACAGAAGTCTTTTGCTCTTGCTAACAATTACCTAAAGATGCTCAAGCAGTGGAAATTTAGGCTAGAGAAATATTGCATAATTGCGATCAGTCTGAAGAGGTTTTTTTTGTCTCTGAGCTCTCATGCTCTTTCTGGTCCGCCTTGAGTTCTGGCGCATGCTTAGTAGTCATCTCCCCGGCTCACTACCTCCTTGCAGGTGGGCCTGAGTAGGATGGTGTGCTCGTACTGGGCAGTGTAGCTGCCCTTGATGTCGCAGAGAGGTGGGTACGGGTCTATGATGCCAAGGTCACACAGATTCTTCAGCGCCATCAGGTACTTGCTCTCGCCCAGGCGGTCCAGCCAGCGGCGGCAGAATGCCAAGGTGCCAAAGTTCTCATTGATCACATTCAGCAGATGTTTAGCCCTTGGAAGTCTGCAGCACCAAGACGACACAGAGTCAGAAGTGAGACAAACCAAACTGGAGGATGAATCTACATATGTAAAGTAACATGCAGATAAGATGCTCTTTTGTTTGGATGATGGAATTGGAGACTGAAAACAGATCAACAGTAGCAGATCAACCTGTAATTAATACATTTCAGACACAATATTTTTGAATTTCAACACGGGGATGAGAAGAAAACGGCAACCTTATTGGCACGTGTCCAACATTGAAGTTTTTCATGTAATGTGAGCACTCCATGTCATCGTGGACTGCACCTCTTCCTGTGCTGCCAAATGTCTCAATGGCGTAAGCTTCACCTTCCTGACAGGCAGTGGAAAAAAACAAACAGAAACACTACTTTCTTTTGTTGCTGACACAGAATGTAGAATTGTCTCAAAAGTCTTTTATAGTTTGTAAAGAAGTCACCTATCTAAATCCATCTACTGGAGAGGACAAAGACTTTAGGGGGCGCAGAGAGTAAATTGAACAAAAACATCAAGTTGTTGGTGGCTGACATATTCACGCGCAGTCTATTAAGGACAGTGGCGTCCTTTGTGTGAGGTGATTGGCTGGGTTTCATCTGGCGTTTTTGTGTCTTTATCTGAGCACTGCTGTTCTTAGAGTCCCTGTGGTATTAGCTGATAACACTGCGACACCCTCGCTCGCTGCACCGATAATCAGTCAAAGTGCTAGCAGCCCCGCGGCACGCCCAGCTGCCACTCCAGTTGTACACTCACAAAGAGGGTATAATGTTCATTACACCAACACACTTCATCTAAAAATACAACATGCAAAGGTGCCACATCAGCAGTAACCCCCACCCACCCACACACACCAACCCCCACACTCTCTTGGAGCCCTTAGGTAAAAAGCTTGACGCAGCAACCTGCCAATTAAAATGCTAAGTTCTATCCAAATACAGTCTGTATGTGCTGCAGCTGTGTGGTGTGTGTGAGGCAGGCGTGGATCTCAGTGAGGAAAAGCCACGTTTCTCCTCACTGAAGCACCGGCCCGTTAATGAACTCTGGGTGCCCACATTTCAGTGCTCTCGCAGCGAAACGAGGGGCTGGAGTTTTAACACGTGTTGCTACTTGATGAGGCCGGTAATTCCATTAAAGGTGTAATTAAAGTGCTGACGAGGGTGACTAAGAAGCTGTTAGAGCGGTGGATTGGAACACTTCTCCACACACCATCGTAACCCTAACCAGCCACACGTTCTTCCAATTACACTTAAAAATTAAAAAGGGGTTTATTTATATGAAAGCTCAAGCAGGCGAGAGAGGTTTAACGTCAGACACTTGAGTAAAAAAAGGGTCCTGTCCTGTTTTGTGCTCTAGAATCCAGTAGAACAAGCTGTGTTCATTGGTGTACAAACCTCCATCCTTGTGGCCTCTCCACCTTTAACAATAGGGACTGTCTTCCCTGAGTGTATCCTGTATTGTCCAATAGAGTGGCCATTGAGATTCCTGATTGGCTTCACTGTAAAGAGGAACACCACACAGAGGTTTAACAAATAGGAAGCAGCACTGAACCCTTGCACGAAGAAGATATGACAAATGGCCTCATTTTACCTTGATACGTTTTCCCATCTATCTCCACCTCGTAGGACTCCATGACCTCCTGAATGGTCTCGCCTACATCGCACAGGCGCACATCGATTCCCGCAAACTGGGACAGAGAGGTGTTTACACCCCCATCAGTAAACAACATTTACACTGATTTCTAATGCACTGACAACCTCTATCGTAAGAAGCCCCCCCCTTAGTGATGTGTCTTGTAAACCAATAGTAGCTCACAAATAACTCTAAATTGAGGATTACATAATATATAATATGAGGTTAATGAATTATTTTACAATATTTAGTTCATTGGTATGTGTGAATCTGTATACTGACAACTTTTATGAATGGATCCTAAGCTCTGCAAAAGGTTATAAGTAGCACAAAACCACTAACTCATTATGTTATTTTTCGCTATTATTTATCTGCTGATTAGCTGAGTTGCAACATACTTTGTATTTACTTTGTGCGTTTGCAGGATATTTAACTTTTAGTTCTTGTCCTTATGCTCCTTATTGTAAATGCTCATGACAACACCACCATTTTTTGGTCACATTTCGCCACTGAGTTTTGATTGAGAAACAGCCATTAGAACCAGAAAGAACTAAATGTCCAAATATCATATTAGTCATAATGGTAAAACTATAATTCATTGCAATCTAAGTATGAATATTAATGTAAATGTGCAGTGTCTGAATACTCTCTTCAGGATTTGGTATATGTACGAAGAAGCATCATGCATGAGAGAAAGAGTTTTGTTACCCTGATGCCAGTGTTTGTTGCATCTCTCACAGCCTCCAGCAGCCGGTCATACTTTGGATTGAAAGTGACGGTGAAGGCGCAGTCTATTATCCGACCTGAAAGACCAAACAGTTTGACTATTCATAAAAGTTGCTCTGAGATGAACATTTTGCAGAAATGCTCAGCATGTATTAATTGAGAAAAGTGGTAGTTAACTAACTTATGAGAACAGTATATTTCAGGCAGCAGGAATTATAATTCAGTCATTATTTTACCGTGGCATAATAAATGTCAAATGGCACAGCATGACTCCAAAAGCACTTAAAAAGTTATTGGTGAGCTCTTAACCGTTGATGTGTGTTCCAAAGTCAATTTTGCAGACGTCATCGTAACGCAGCACGGTGGGGTCGCCTGCATTTGGGGTGTAGTGGGCAGCACAGTGGTTGATGGAGCAGCCGGTGGGGAAGGCCAGTCCGGCTTTTAGCCCGTTTTCTTTGATGAGCCTCCTGGAGCAGTCCTCCAGCTTCTCACTGCCAGAAACAGAGAGCAGCACAAAGGGACAATGGATGACAGGAACAATGAGGCTGTTGTCAGAACAAGATAAAGCACCAAGAATCTTTAGAAACCACAAAGGAGTTCCCCTGCTTTCCTTAATAATTGTAAAATACTTTCTTTTAGGACGGGACAAAGTAGTGGTGAAATCATATCAATATCAGCATGAGGAGCCAAGACTAAAGTCCCTTAAATGGGGCTAGAGAACAGCATTTCAGTACATGTCTCACCAGATGTCAATCATGGCCATCCCCGGTTTGAGCCAGCTCCTGACATAGGAGCGGACCTGTCGGTGCGCCTCGGCTGCCTGCCTGAAATCACTCCACATCTCCTCGTTGGCCCCATCCAGCGCCCGCTTCTCCTCACTGCTGGTCCGCCACGCTGCACTGCGCCTGGCGGGCGACAGACGCGTGCACCGCAGAGAGGAGGCACTTATTATTTTCTCATTATACAAATATTTATAATGAGGATTATGACATGCTCTTGTAAAAACGTGTGAGGGCGTATGTGGAGGTCACACACCCATCTTTTGATGGGGGATATTCACACTCCTCTCCCTTTGGAAAGTCTCCATTGGGATACAGCTCACAAATAGGGACTGAGGGAGGGTCAGTCTGTCCCTTCACTGTGGCCCAGATAGCGAAGGAGAAGCAGTGGAGCAGCGGGAGAAAGAAAAAGAAAACAGTTAGTTATCCTTTCAGTGTTCACCACACTGATATCTTAACTAAGAATAATTGTACAGTTCCTGACTTACATATCCAATTAATAAAGACACCCCAGAGAAGAGAAACACACCAGATTGTATTGCTAGAAAAATATGTCGTAATATAAAAGCACTTATATTAAACACAAGGTTATAACCATATTTATGAAGCACAATTTTAAGGTCACTTTCTTCAAACTGTACCACTGGCATTACTCAGCTCTCCCTGCATTTGTGCATTAACGTTGAATCTGCTGCCATTAATTTTGTCCTGTCTGCCCGACATTTAAGGTCTTGTAGCGTTTTGTCCTCCACCTCCAGTGTCAGTCCTGCATCGTGCAGCTCTCGTGAAACTAAAATTAACCAAGTAAAACTGCTTTTGTGTACCTGTTAACCTAATGATGTCAAGTGATTCTGGTGCAGTGGATTTGGATGTTGATTTTACTTTTGGTGTAAATCACAGATGTATCTAACCTGTTTCAAGAGGATGCAACAGTGAAGCCTGTGACTTGAACTGCAGTTTGAGTTTTAAGTCTGAATCCAGTAAGCCACAGTAATTTTGCTGCATTTTGCTGCAGTAAGAAAAAATGCTTACATCCTTTCTTCTTTTTCTTTTTCTTCTTCTTTTTTCCAGATGAGTTCTCTCCCTCGTCCCCATCTGTTGAAAGCGTCATTAGTTTCAATACAGTTTGTAAAGTGAGAAATATTGACAGGGGCTTGGGCACAATTCCCAGTGTGCTACTGAAAATCAGATATCTTATTGCAGATATGACCGGCTGAATTTCACCGAGCACTTTTATGTACTTTAAAGTTCAGCACCAACACCACTGCAGATGATGATATGATGGTGGTGATGGTGGAGTTACCTTCTTCTCCATCCTCCTCCCTCTCTTTGTCCTCCAGTGTTTGCAGCTCCAACTGTTTTGTCACATCACCAACACCTCCAGCTTCTCCACCCACCTCAGCCTCATTTGTCCCTGCTGCAAAGTCACACACCAACGTGCACGCATGTGCAGGTGGACGCCCGCGTGCATGTGCCGGCGGCACGCACGCACATGCATGGCATGCACACACAGAGAGAGAGAGACACACAATCACACGCAGAGTAACTCATTTGTGGTTCTTTGCCATTTCAAGAAAGACATCCACTACAATCTGAACTTGGCAGGATCTGTGCATAAATTCTTTCTATACCTTTGGAGTCAATATCCTCAAGGGCATAAGTACCTTGCAGCATTATGACATTTAGCCCTTCAAAGACACTGCTGTGTGGACCACACTTGACTTAGTGCAGGTTCAACAACTGAGGCTTTTTGGGACGATTTCATATTTCCTATATTGTTGTATTTTCCTGTAAAGGCACTAAATCTGCAATTATCATCATGTTTTAGTTTTTGCGTAAGAGTGGTTGTCATCTTATTGCACTAAAACTGTGGCTACTTCCATTACATAATTTCATGCATTTTAGGGGGATTTATAGGAGAGAACATATTTCATCTGGAGTAAAATAAAATGTTATTCCACCATAGCTTCAAATGAGTTCTTTCAATCAGTTTTAATGTTAAATTCCTTTATCCAGATGAGGCTCTACCAGCAGCCTCTCTGAGTTGGGACAGCTGGACAGGAATACCCTCTGACAGGTTGAAAAGTCTCCCCGTCCCGCATATCTGATGCTCTCGCTCCACATCGAGTGGCACTGGAGGAGATAAATTTGTTGCGCTATTTTTCTTATACCGCAAAGTGCTGCCTCTTACCCGGTGCGACGGTCCTGCTCCTCTTCTTCTTTCTTCTCCTTTTCTTCACCGACTCCGGCGCATCCGCATCTTCTCTTTCCTCGTTCAAGTCGTCCCCGTTGAGAAGTTGAGGCTCCACTTCGTGCTGCCGCTGTAGCTCCGCCATGATCGGAGACTGAGGGATAAAGTGACGCATAAGCTGCTGGGAGCCTCCAGTGGTCAAAGCAGAAAAGTGTGGCTGGAGGCGGCTGAGCCAATAATGAGCTATTAGGCGATCCCTGTGCAAGTGCAACAACTTGACCCGAATAGAGGGGAAGACGATGATTCTGTTTCCGAGGAGCAAAAAGACGTTTATTTATCATCACATTTGGGGAAAATATATCCTATCCTATCCGACGCAATCTCAGTGCATTCTGAGAGGCTTGTTTTATATAACCAACACGTCCTGGTGCGTGACCTGTAAGAGCAGCACCGCACGCTGGAATCATCGTTTTTCTCTGAACGTCCAGCCGCTGAGCTTCATGTTACCTGTGTCTGTGCGCACCTGTGACTGACTGCAGCCCCCCACTGAGACTTGTTTGCGCCACTTCTCCTCGACGTGTCCACGTTGCCAAACACCTCGACACGTTACGCCGTTATTGCGAGCAACGGCTTTGTCGTTGGCATTGTCACAGGTAGCCTGTCAATGCGGTGCCCCGCCGAGGCGACCACTGACGGTGCGTAACGCGAGCATTTCGATGACGGGCGTTGAGGTGTGTATCCAGGCAACCGGCCTGGCACACCGAGTGGACGGAGGGGTAGGCTGCATTTACACGGTCGAAACGAGTTAACTTGATATTTTGTTGGTGTAAGTTCGTTCCGTAGACAAATGTAGTACGTTTTTTCTGAGAGTGAAGTGGGGGGAAATCTCAAACATCTTTTTTGGGGGGAAATTATGACTTCTTCTGGTGCGCTGGCAGAATCCAGAACTGGCCCCTTGTATTTCTTTGACCAGGTGGGCTAATGATTCATTTCGCTGACTGCAGTTTAAAAGTAACTGCAACACATAAACTTCTGAATTTATTTGTGTGCAGCCAACAAGACCAAACCGAATTAAAGGCACGCGAAGCAGTATTTTACATTTTAATGCAGCACTTGAACGAGCGCAGGTGGAGTATACGTTACAAAGGTAACTTGTTCCTTGTTGCTAAAAAAAAAAATATTTACAGTTTGCTTTTGATACGTACAGTATGTCTGATCAGTCTTCTCATTTTCTCATTCAGAAATCGGGGGAATGACAGCAGAGAGGGCGATGAGACGGCTGAGGGGCCGTCAGGTGAAACATGTGGGGGCTGTAAACCTGACACCTCGTCTGCTGTCGGTCCAGCGCTGTATACGAACGACCACGATCCGGTGGACGATTACAAGCGAGCAGCCCCTCATTTATTAAACGAACTGGCTCGCCTTCTTTCCCAACGTAAGTGGACCAAGGAAGGGTGTGTTCCTCGCGGGGTTGTAAATATTCTGAATTACACCTGGCAGGATCTGACTGCGGGGGTGGCGGCGCACTCGAAAAGCCCGGAACAGACTCCCGGTCCACTCAAGTCCTTCCAGGTGTCCGGCCACGGCAAGAGGGAGACGGGGGACAGGTGTGCGGTGGGAGGCGCTGGTCCCTCAGACAGAAAGCCACAAGTCAGCTCAAATCCACATGTGAAAAAGCGCAAACAAAACACCAGGAGAGGTAAATGAATCCCTGGGTCACGTGTTTATGGACGGCCAAGAAAAGAAAAATACTCATAAAGTTAGATTTCTGACGTCAGAAGAGTCAGACTTTAAGTCCAAATTGTGATGTGCTATCTTCAGTTTGCCTAACCTATGTCATTATTTTGACTCATGATTTTTTTCCCTTTCTTTTCTTACGTTTTTTCCTAATGGCTTTCTATACAGCTCAAATCACATATTATATAGAAGGTTGTAAGTAATGGTTTTATTTGTTACCAACTGATTAACATGTTAAAATGGAATGCTATCTGCTAATCAAGTACAGGTCTATTGAGTTACATCATTAAGTTTTCTGATGTCACTGGTAGCAACTCACCAGTATTGCCCATTCAGATTTATTATATGGTGACTATGATGTACCTTAGGTGATATGCTGACTTTGTTCTACATTCTCATTCTCCAACAGCTCACAACTCTTCAACTGTCAGTTTCTCCATCTCCTCCAGCAGCCGTAAAGATCCAGGTGTGATGTGGGGCTCCAGCATTGGGTTACTGATGGTTGACGGTATTACTGCTGCTGCCTTTAGCTGAATGTGATGTTGTCTCCAGGTTGGACCATTCAGCCGAAGCATTCCTCCTGCGATGAGCCTCAGTGGATCAGTCTGTGTCAGTGGGTGGTTGGGCGACTGCAGGTGGCAAGAACTTCCAAGTGCGTTGTAATCCTGCACAGCTGCATTTATGACAAAAGAGTTTCACTGAGGGGGTTACACAGCATTATCTCTAACTGGTTGAGACATCCTCTCAGCTGTCCATTGCGTTTTAGTGCTAATTAACAAATATAGGAAGGCAAATATAGTAGAAGTAGTATAGTTTAGTAGAGTATAGTTTTAACCAACAAGGTGCCTGAAGCCTCTTGAGTTGTTTTTCAGTTTAATTATTCATTCAAGTCAATTGGTTTTGTGCAGTGCTAGTTTTAGTTAGTACACTTGAACTAACAAATCCTTGCTTAACTATTTAAAATCATATTTCATGTTGCAGTGTAACTCCGCAAAATAAATGCTATCTCGAGTTCAGTATCTCCAGAGATCACTTTTTCAGGATAAAACAAACTGGCTTCATCTTCACATAGAAAACTGCAAGCAGCTGGACAGAACCTCAACAAGCCACTCCTACTCTGTCACTATGGAGAAGCGAAGGCAAAACTGAAGGACAGGAGAGGCAGGAGGAAGGTCCAGACTCCTGCTTTAGCCAACGGGATGCCCCAGATACCAGAAGTGAAGATGCAGGATCCAGCACAGCAGAAGCTACACTACAGGATCGACGACGGCTCTTCGTTCATATAGTATCCTTCGTCTCATCATGTTTATTCATAACAATTTTAATGCTGGTTGTCATCTGAGAAGCAAATGCAGCATAGGACATATGGCAAATGTGTCACTGCAGCTGACCTTTTTGACCTTTGACCCTTTCCTCTCAGCTACCCGTCTGGTCTTATGGCAGTGTGCCAGAGCCACTCGGGTCTGCCCTGCGGAGGCTTCTATACAAACGTGTTCAGTGACAGCGAGTGTCCCGTTATCCTGGCGACTATCACAGCGTTTGGGCAGGGGGCTGTGACACACCCTCTTAGGTGAGTTACATGCTGATGTGAGAGTGCACTCACTGATTTTTATATACTACATGTAGTTTATAATCCTTATGAGTGCCACTCTGGCCTCTGTGAACTGTTGTATAACTTCTTTTGTGGTTCTGCTAGGGTGCTTTCCATCATCATCATCCACCTTTTACCATGATTGTGTGAAATTTAGGATCCTGTATTTTTGAAGCTTGACCCATATAATGGATGAAAAGTTGTAATGTGTCTGCTTCTGCTTCTTTTGTGAGTGTAACATGTAATGGGAATGCAATGAGCTCCTGTGTGTCATATTTAAACTGACTTCAAAATGATTTTGGCTTGAAGCGCTGAATGACTTAGGGCCAAAATACATTTCTGATCATCTGCTCCATCATTTAAAATGCCTAGACCTCTCAGATCATGTGGGACAGATCTGCTTACTGTCCCCAGAGTCAAAACTAATCACGGAGAAGCAGCATTCAGTTTTCATGCACCTCATATCTGTAACAGACCCCCAGAAAACGATTTCTTTTAAACTAGGGCTTTGATCATGTTAAAAATATAGTTATTTCTCATATTTTCCCACAGCTCCTCTATTACAGCAGTGTGGGACCAGGATGGTGGAATCATGATTGACCGCTATGGGAACAAAACTAAGGAGTGGAGCTGGCAGACTGATTGTGCACTGAAGGAGAAAATTGTCATACAAGTAAAGTAGCTGCCACATTGTCAGAGCTGTGACTTTTGAGAATACTGCAGCTTTTTCTACCCATGTCTTATGTACATGGAGGAATTCATTGCAACCCATGGTAATTTGGTATTTTTAAAGATTATGTCACTTTTAAATTAGTCTGCAAATGTGTGCTTCTGTCTCCCACAGTTGTCAGACCTGATCTCTTTGAGGCTGCTCAGTGGTACTTGTGGCACGCTCATCTTCAAGTGCAACAATGAAAGTGTTCAGCTACCTCTTTCTGCCCTGTCTAAAATTAACCTATCAAAGGAAACGGTGAGATTATGATTATCCAGTAGATAGAATTTAGTAGAAAAATAGTAGAAAATTATGTTTCTTTAATATTGCCTAACCGATAATGTCTCCTCTGCCTCAGCTGTGTTTGCAGACTGATGGAAAGTTTACCTCTGATGCTGCTCAAGACCTCCTTCTGGCGAGGAAGACGCAACTCCCTGCTGTTGTCCTGGAGAGCAACGTGGACCTGACACCAACACCTGTAAAACACTTTTTTATAGCAGTATGTTATTTGGTTGTCAATGCCAAACTTGTGTTGAATTTAGGTTAAGGTAAGGGAAAACACAATTCAATGGGGTAGCTGACTTTAACACCACACCGGTATTAAACATGGAGAGGATAAGGAGCCTTAATTGGGTATGTTAGAGAAATGTAGATAATCCAGGTTTGTTTTCTCTCCAGGTTCTGCACATGCCTTCACTGAGTCACTTTGTATAGAACATCTCGCTAAATGCCTTCTGTTGTTATGCGTCATATATTCTACCAAGCAAATAATGATGTATGGCAGGTGTCTGTGTGCTCCCGGGAGGTCCTCCAGATGGTCAGCGAGGTGGAGGGGCCGGAGGAGCCGTCAGCACAGTGGAGAAGAGGAGGGCTTGCTGGCAGGGAGCTGAAAAGGCTTCGGCAGAGAGTACGAAACACCCTGGACGACTGGCTGGATTACTATCGCGCAGCCATTGGTACCTACCAGCTCAGAGTTTGGGAACATAACCTTTCTAGCTTATCTGAAATGTGTTAGATGTGGGTATGAGTTATTAATGTGTGCACTGCAAAAAAGTAGCAGTGAGCCAATCTGAGTCCATAAGGTTGTTTAGAGTCGCTCAGTGAAGCGAAAAAGTTACAGTATCACCTCATCTTGCAAACTCAACATTATTGAATAGTTCCATCAGGATCTTGTTCACGGTCAGTCGTGTCACTCGGTGTCCGTGTGCACTTCCGAGTGACCTCTTCCTCTCATTCAGGTATCAAGTGTCCCGACGCGGAGCAGATGCCAGATGCCCCACTGAGGACCAGGCTGAGGAGAGAGGTAAAGTCAGCTGCTCTGCCCTCCCTGAACCCACCTGACTGGACAGATGCTAAACCAGTCCAGCCGAAGGAGGAGTGCAGGCATGAGCTACAGGAGCTGCACAGACACCTGCAAACCGCAGTAGCAGAAAGGCCTGCTGACTCCTCCATCAGGCTGCCAAGGTGCACACGACACACTGGTACACAGGACCAAAAATCATGTGGCCCACTCCCCTGATTTGACATGGCAAAGGAGATTTTGTAATAATGAGATGAAAACAGGTGCAGTAACGTCTTCTGTTGCTCTGGAGGAGCTTTGGCAAATCTGAAAAAATTACCCATGCAAGGGTAACTTCAGCATGGGCTTGAAGAGACAACACGTTTATAGCAGAACTGAACAATTGGCTGAACAAGTAATCGTTAATGTATCTGGGACAAGGATAAATTTGTGGTTCCGCTGGGTGAAAGCCTGTCATCTAATCAAGCCATCTATACTTAAACAGAAGCCAGGGATTGATTTTGTGATAGTGACGGAGACATTGTTTATTGATCAGTTTCAAAGTGCTTAAGCTCTGCTAGATTTTGAGCAGATGTATGCTGCATTATGTACGTCCTAATAAGGTGGTTTCTCTAACCTGGTTGTTGTTAGGACTCCCAAGAAGCGATCAAAGGAGGAGCCCTGTGTCACGCAGATAGGACCCATTCAAATTCACTGCAACTTCCAACTAGAGTAAGAACCATTTATATCACTGACAGCCACAGACTCATTTAAATGCTATTGTGTTGTAAAATGACATTTACTGCAGTTTTTAGGAGGGTTATTTATAATGACAACTTTACTATCACCCTGACACTGCCAGGTCATGGATTATTCCAAAGAGTCCAGAGTTGCAGTCTGCCACCGTCACCCACCGTCCAGCCCCGTCGTCATTCTCCCCCTCGGTCCCCCTCACAGTGTGCCCCGTGCTGTTGAGAGCTGCCTTGCTGGGGGAGGGGGGGAGGAGGCGGTGCTACTGCAGTGTCACACTGATGCCAGTTGTGACAGACCTGGAGTATGACACCTTTGTGACGGGCATGCCTCCACACAGTCAACAAATCCTGGTGGTGTGCGTGACCCTGCCACGGCAGCCCGTCAACAGCACGCATGCAGTGCCCAGCCTGGGCGCACTGGAGCAGCTTTACAGGAGGCGAAACAAGCACAGAACCATGCCGTGCACTCAGGTGTGAATGCTGTCTCACATACAGCAGGTAGAAAAGATAACAAAAACATTTTAATACACATTAGGCAACAAATATCTGTCATTGTGTTCATCTCTCATGTGAGATATCTGTACAGTATGTACATTCAGGCAAGCATCACTATGGTCTCTGGTGCACAGCGTGTGCATCCCTTGTTTGTTGCATTAACGTAATTAAAAAAAAAAACATTAAATTTAATGGTCAAGTGCACTGATGCCCATTTTGCAAGGACAAAACTGCATCACATTGGCCAAAACACCAGAAAGATATCAGTGAAAAACATTGTATGGTGAGCAGGCATTATACAGTAACTGTGAATGTTTTTTTTTTTTTAATCCAGTGCCAGATGGATTCATTTCGCCTGGTGAGATATGAGATGTCACCAGCGGAGCACAGCGGCAGATTTGAGAACACCCTGCTGCAGCAGCGACACAATGCTGCTCCTGGGATGGTCCTGGTCAGTAAACCCACTGCAGGCTTGGCCCGAGGCTGCAGGCTCTGCTCATAGCATGTTTTCATGGCTGCCACTGGGAGGCAGCAGTACCTGCTTTGAACCATGGGAGGTGGTAACAGTGCCATGGGTGGGTGAGGTGGACTTCAGTAAGGTGCTGCCCTCTCCAAGAAACACCAGACATTTATTATAAAAGTACGGTGAGGTGACAAGCAATGAGGGATGACACTTTTTAATTACAAAAGGCAGTGCTAAGTTTTACCCCTGAAGTCAAGGCAGCTACTCCACTAATTTTTTGCTGTCAGTTGAAATTCCACCTTGAGTCCATTAATCAAATAGAAATTACAAGTACCATAGGGACATGAAAGAGTGATAAACTTAAATACTTGAGGCTGAGAGGTTTTTACTCAGAAACTCATGGGGAGCAGCCATGGTGATTGACAGGATTTTGCACACGCACACACTTTTAGGTCCTTCTGTTGTGAAATATAAAGTTAAAAATAACCATGTGACTGATATGACATATGTTGTGAAAAGATAGTGACTAAACCACTTCTCTGCAATCTGAGCAAAAATACAGAGACTATTTCATTTTTAAAATATAATAATAAAAGTGGGTAAT